>OX375797.1:10411335-11661335 GCA_947359425.1 Lagria hirta | reverse complement strand
ACGTTTGCATATTGCTCATTAACTTAATTAAATAAATCAAATGTGTTTTCATTCCTAGTAAAATGTCTAAATAATTTCGTAGGTAGATATTGTTTCAAAAGATTTTTTTATTGTAGCAATTAGTTTTCATTTAAAAAAAGTTTTTTTCTAAAGGTCAAAGTGATAAAAAGCTGCTTGGTGTGTTATTCATAGCTAGTTCTAATTAATTGAACATTTGCTTCATAAACTATTTGTGCTAATAAATTGTGTTTTCTGTAGGTTGTTGACTTAATGAAAAACGAAAATTGTTTTTTAACCCTGTTTACTATTCGGAAAACCAAACAATTTCTCACTGTTTTTTTAATAACATAGTAACATAATTTATAGTCAAAATTTTTTTGATTGCTTTGATGGAACGAACTGCAGACATTTAGATTAATATTTATTTTCTGCCCTCCGGCCGGAAAGTGGCAACTTTCGGGCCGCTGCGCGGCCCGAAACTTGCAACTTTCCGGCTTCGTCGAGCAGAAAAATAGTATACGCACCTTGCCCAGTAAAAAAGAAAGCCTCAGACCACATGTTTGTCATCCTCGGCTTCGCCTCGGCCAACAATTACATGTGCTCTGAGACTTTTCTTATTTTACTGGCCTAGGTATGTAATTTACTATTTCTTAGATGTTGATGACAAAATTTTGTTTAATTAGGATGATCTGCAAAACCTATGCAAAATATTTATTATATTTTAGAAAGACTTTTAAAAAAAGTTTTAAAGCAAAACTTTAAAAGTCTTGCTGCTTTGATTTTGTCGCTTAATTTTAACTAATTTTAAGTCTAAACGAAAAATTAAATTGATGAACATCTTCACGTCATCAAAGCAGCGTACAATTAATAAAAAATGTATAATTTATTGATTAAATTTTTTTTTATCAAATTTGACCTGCAGCTTAATTCAACATGGGAGATGTAATTTTTGTCACGCAAATTCCTATGTTTCGTGTAAAAAAACGCACTGTGTGTTTAACAGAATAGATTTTATTCCTCTAAGCATAGCAACACCAAATACAAAACCAAATAAAGACATTGTCACAAATATTTGAATCTTTGGATTCTTAATGTTTTTTTAGGTTAGTTATCTTTCTATCATGTCTACGTGGTTTTATAAATGTTAATTTTTAATTTGGAAAATGGTTTTATATTAATCATTTATGTTTTTATACTGGAGTTCTTGGTCTTTATACTGAAGTCCTTGGTCTTCATCAGGAACTTCGTGACAGTGGTGCACCTTTGTGAGGACAACTCTCACCGACACGTCGACAATATCATAAACAAATAAATAAAAAAATAATGTTTAAATAACTTACTACTAAATTCTTTTCTCACAAGAGTTGTTTATTTTAGAAATTGTATGTTGTATAAATTTTAGATATTTTGAAAAAGTTTTTTGATCAGTGTATTGTCAACTACGCCAACCCAAAGATTAACTCTGTTAATGTATTGTGTGTGAATTTGTAACTTGTCGATTTGTACGTAATTAATATCTGTGGCAATTAGAAAAGAAGGGCTACAAAAATAGAGAGAGAAAGAAGTGTTAGGTACCAACCCATTATAGTGTGTTTTTGACTTGCCTGTGAAAACTATGTTTTCTAAAATATCTTTATTAATAAATCAAATATTGGCTTTACAAAGATTTTTTTTATTTGCTTAGGAGGAAAGAGTTGTTGGTGATTAGAAAATCTATAAGATTTGTATTTATACTTTTTGAAAGTTTCAAGAATACAGGATCTGGAAATACCAAATTTGATTGCTATTATTCGTTAGAGGCTTTTTTCAGCATAACATCATATTTCTATTTCTTGTTCTTCTGTCAAGACGGAACAAGGTTTTATTTTTTATTGTTTGTTAATTTGTTACACAACCTTTACTATTAATTTTTTTTATTATGCTGTTGGTTACAATAGATGGTTCTTCGCAATAACACACAGAAAACAAATCGTGTAGTTGTCTCATCCTCAGATTGCCGCAACTTTTTCTCTATTTTAATTCATGTTGCAAGTTACAGAAATCGCTCTTTTTGACTAGTACAAAATAATTAAAAAAATTGCGGTAATTGTATTTTCCATCTATAATAATTTATAGTAAACAAGATATTCACATTTTAGCTTTCAACCAACCGCTTAGTTTTGTTTTTAACCAAATAGACAACATTATTCTTATGTTGTTTAAATTAAGTAAAGCTGAGAATAGTTTTTTGAAAGGCAATTGCAATTACTTATGATGGTATTAGAAGTGAGCGAATGCTACAGATATTGTTTGGTTTGCTAAGATCTTGAAATGGGTACATTTTCTAAATAACCAACGTGCTTGTCAGCTTCGCTATATTATCAATACATTTTTGTTCTTCATGCATTTTTCATTAGGTTGAACTTTGTTTAACAGCACGGACACCTTCACATATGATGAGTTAAAATGGAAGCAGAGCCGTTAAATTTAACGTTTAGAGGATAAATGTGGGAATTGAGATCGTAAATTTTATGAATTGTGTAGTGTGAGGGAAGTTTTAGCCATCGGATGTATTCATTGTGAAAGTTTTATAACTTTTTGACGTTTATGTTGGTTGTTTTACAGGAATTAAGACGTTATTCTAGCGCGAATATGCTGCAAGATGCCCTCCGGACATTAAATTTGTATGCTTTACGCTGTAATCTATGAGTTTTTGCAAGTTTTAAAACTTTTACAAATTTTCTTGAAATTTATATATTTACTCGAAACTTTTTTCTACTTACGAATGTAATTAGAATTTATGTTACACAAACAAGAGTTACTTTTGTAGTTATTAGGTGACTTGTTCAACATACAGCACGGTGCAGTCATTACAATTTATTTTCTGAAACCATATTTTCTAACAAAGTATCTCATTTAACCAGCGAAATAAAAAGCTCAGTTTCGTATAACATCTGGGGCTTTGTGAATTCTAAGTGACTTCACTTTGAATTTTTGCAAACTTCAGGTAACTTTACAGAAGTTAATGTCTTCAATTTCATTTCTAGACAAAACTTATTACTTTGGCTATCTAAATTGCAAAACTGGGACAATCGATCATCAATCCTTTGGAGTTTCTACTTTATTATTATTCTATGAAACTTTTTTTGCCAATATGCATAAAAGTCTCATCTGTTTGAGCACACAACTTTCGTATTTTTATTGTTAAAAAACTAGCATTTTATTAAACGAGGGTTCTTTAAATTTACCAAACTAGAAAGTTATGTAAAATTAAAATATGGGCTTTTAATTTAAAAACATTCTTCTTTATGTTTTAAATTATTGGTTTTAAATAATTAACTTAATTTGTTCAAATTTTTAAGAAAATTAAAAAATTAATAGCACTATTCAATTACAGTACCGAAAAAAATTACAAAAACAATTTTTTTTTTATGGGTTATATTTTATTTCTATGACCATGAATAAAGAATAAAACATAATGAGTAAAATAATCATTTTTTGTCTTAATCAAAAAGTATCCAAAATAAAATTTTGTAGATTATAAAATTAGTGTGTTTATTTAGATTTACGATTTAAGTTTACAATCTTAGTTTAGCCAGTGCCTACTCGACTTAACCTTAAGAAGAAACATGAAATTAATTTTTTTTAACAAGTTCTCTTCCACAAGTAGTAATTGAACAATTTATTTTGAAATTTAGTTCAGGTCTAAGGTTTTTCAACCAAGAAGGTATGCTGTTACATATAAATAAGTTAGTAAAGATACGCTGAAAACGGAAGTCTTCAGCGTATAGAAATACGTCGGAAAATAATTCGTCGTCTTTAAAACTGCATCTTTCTGAGAAAAAAGTTTTTTTTTCCGGAGAAAACCACGTTACTAACGCATTTGTTTAAGTTGTTAAGTGAAATAGATAACTGATTGAAAACTAAAGAAATTTACGTTTTACAAAAATTATTCTAAATGACTCTCAATCTTCTCAATTCAAATTCCTATTTCATATTTTCTGAAAAAAAATACTTTTGTCGCATCGAAAAAAACCTTTTCAAGTATTAGGTATTGTGAATCATGACACATCTTGGCTTATTATATACATTTGTTTTTGTTTATAGTTTAATAATTGCTTGCCGACACCAGGTGGCGTCTGTATTTTTCTATATATCCCAAAGAAGATATTTTTCAGGCACCACTTTGTCGTAAAGTTTTATGATATCTACTTTGTTTTCTGAACTTCCGCACTGATAAGCAGTCTGTGTACAATAGAAACTATGCTCGGATGTAATTTAATATTATCTGGTACGCTTCTTGAAAAAGAGTGTTTTGTGAAAAGCATTGGGATTCGTAAAGCACTTTTTTACGATAGCTTGTTGTCTTGGAGATTGCAGTAATTCTCCGGACTTTTAAAACAGAAGTTTAGATTTGCAATTGTGTATTAATTTAAATGCAGGTGATACTACAAATGAAAACAATTATGCTTAAGATTTGCTAGAAGATAATCAGTCGAATTTGCAGTAGTCCCATGATTTTGTAACTCTCCAATTACGTATTGGTAGCTAAAAACTTTTATTTTACAGCAGTTTATTACAAGCTTAGGAAAGATAAATCGGGCGTTATAAAATAAGAGCCAAGAGATTTACTTTATCACAGTTCATCCTTTTGCTGCTGCTCTTCCAAACTTTCTTTAAACTAACAATAAATCAACAACTCATCAACCATAAAATGAAAAATTTGTTATAATACTGGAAGGAGGTTCCACAATAAACTTCCTGGACATGCGGTTTTATACCCTAATCTTGTACAATAAAGGCTCATAAATTCAATTTCAGTAATACGGTTACTGTCAACTTTTCTCCCCGTATCTTGGCATTCCGCACATGCCATGCAATTTCAATCTCAAGACATGAATTATTATAGAACTGCAAAAAATACTTCAGCTAAAGATTTATGAAACAGTTTAACTGGTTTTCAGCTAGCGATTTGTATGTATTCCAATCGTTAAGGCTCCTGTGCAGTGAAAAGAATTTTCAGATTTGGATTGGTCCCGCAACCCAACTTACACAGTTTTATGACATAGCCAGTGACTGACACGTAATAAACCAATAACTACATAATCATAATATAGTTGAGTCGAACTTGTTGATTTACAACACTACCTGATGTTTGAAATTTAAGATAACTTCTCCGAGATGTTTTGGTAGAATCGTTTAGATAATTTAGACGAGTATAATTCGGTAAAAATAGAAAAAAATTATTTATTGTAAATTGTGCTCATTATATTTTTTTGAAAATATATAAGACTATGATGATAATTATTATTTACAATAAACATTGATTAGATTTTGTTGAAATCTACATATAAACTAGAACTTTATAAATTACATCTACTTATACAGAGTGGTTTTTAAAAAAACTAAGCTAAAAAAATGCCAGGCTCTGCAGTATTTTTATTTACACCTCGATTTTAAAAATTTACAACAAAATATTTAAAAAAATTATAGATTGTCATGTCTTTGCCATGAAAACTAATATCGTTTAAAATAAATATATATATATATAATATAATACCATCTAAATAATGTTGTCACCCGTAGATATCCCTAATAGGCAAATTGCGCTTTAATCTAGAATCTAACAGTTCAGGTAAGAATGATAACATATAAAAATTTTGCAGCTTGTCAAACATAAAATTTTTCCAAAAATTTCTATCGCGAGAAATTATTTCGCAGTGATAATCTTTCTGGGTGTATATAAGAAAATAACAAAATTCTCTATTAGTAACTTCCAGCTGTCCCTGAATTTGGAACATATAATTATCTTTTGGCTTTAACTTAATTTTATTGTTATCGTCTATTATGCAATACGAAATTTTTTTTGATATAATTGCTTCGCGCACTGTCATATCTTTAGAAGCATACGGACATTTAATTTCTAATATAGCATCTTCATCAACAAGACCATCTGGTGAAGCACCTAAAAATTTATAGTCCGGATGAATAAAAATACCACAAGAATTGACATCAAACTGGTATGTCTGTTCAAATAAATCTCGTGCATGGATTTCATTAGATATTCCATATTCTAATGACTTGCAACCGACTTTTGGGCAAGAATATAGTAATGATTTAACAAGATTGGCGGTTGATGTAGTCGGACGCATTTTACATATTCGGCCAAAATTGCTGGCGGTTAGACGAAAGTATTTTTGTTTAAACCACTCAGGATTTGAACTTTGTCCGCGTGTAATTTCTTCAACAGTTTGAAAATTTACCTTATTAAGATTTTCTAAATACAAAGAAGTTAAAATATTTAACTCCTCAGAATTTTTATCTGGTATTATATCGTCTGACTTGCCGTAATTATCATCTGCTTCTATTACCTCAAGCTTCCTTTTATTTTTTGTCTTTTTTGAAATTTTTTTGATGAAACAAAATTGTTCAGTGTATTTTCTGGAAAGTTTGTTTTTATTTAATTTTTCCTGAACTTTATAAAAAAATGGTCGTTTATTATTAAAATTAGAAACTGCCGCAAAACATCGTGTTTCATATGATTTTCCCAGTGAAAAATTTATTCGTTTGCCCCCCACTAGTTTGTTCACTATGCTATTATAACATTCGGCGAAATTTGTATCGACATCATGCAATAAACTAGAAGCATGGCTAGCTACTCGATTGACGTAATTTTCAAAGTCTGAAAAAATCGTACTTTCTTTAAATATATTATATAGGTTCTTTTCCCCAGGCTTCTGGCCATTGCAAAAATATTTATATCGGTTATTTTCATCTTTGCAGTTATCATGGCAACCTAACGTAAAATACTAGTTCGTATAAATAATTTTAGCACATTTTCAACCCTTGAGCTGTTAGATAATTCACGAATTTTATTGCAATAATTGCGAAGAATGTGATTCCTACATTCAATTTTTTCTACAAAATAGTTTGGTCCATATGGTTTAGAATCCCTAATTTTAGGGATTTAGCAGGTAAACAGGGTGTGTAGTGAGGGTGTCATTTAATCTCCTACCACCATAAATTAAAAATTAGCTACCGGCACTTCAAGCAGAGAGATGTCGTAAATCTTTTCACGTTTAGACGAATTTTTGTGTCTAGCGAACAAAATGAATATTTTGTTTTCTTGATTAAATCAAAAAATAAGACAAAATAAAAAAAAATAAAAAGAGAGCGAGATAGATATTTATATCATTGCTTAGATGCAACAAAAATAAATATGCTACAGTAAATGCTTTCGAAGAAAAGTTGAGTCAAAAGTTTTGACATATTAATTATTTCCCTTACATCTAGCAATTTTTTTAAAAATTGGATAGCAAGGCGCGGTAGATTATTGTATTTTAGATAAGATGAAAATGCGGAATTTTCTTCAAATTTAAACTAAACCGAAATAACTTGCATCAAAAATCAGTCATTTTCATGTCCCAGCGCATAGGAGTGCTGAAGAGCCTTAAGGGAATCATAAAATTATGGGTTGTCCCGGAAATGACAACAGGTCAGTTTTTCATAGATGACAGAAGGGGCGTTTCTGTTACGTGGAAAGGTTAGTTTATTTTGATTAGCTCGAATTGATTATTATAAACGGTATTTTCAATCATTGAATGTACTATTTATTTTTATATTTTTTATTTATATTACGTCTAGGTTGTTGTCCGATTCGAGTAGATTAAGTCAATATTCCAAAGAATTACCAATAGTACAAATATTTTCAATATTCGGTCAATCGAACAAGTGTGTACTTATCTTCGAGTGATATGTTCGATTATGTACTTAATTAAATAAGTACATAATTAAGTACATACATTTGATGTCCCGCTATTTATGGCAACAAAACAAACAATAATGTACAGGTCTTGGTGTTGATGCACTGGTCTAGATCACATTAACTAATAGAAAGCGGGTTTATTAGATGTTAATAAATAGCACCACTCAACGCCTTTTCGATGTTGTAAACGCTGTAAACGTTGCACCACCTTTATCACGGTTGAAGCAACGCTCGGGCTGAAAAACAACTGTCATATTTAGTTGACATATTTAAATAGCTATAATATGTTTGAAATGAATTAATACTAAAAGAATAGCACATTACCTTTTGTAGAAGGGTTTTCTCCAAAAATATTTGAAATTTGATGAAAGAGCTATCTGTTATTGCATGTAAATTGTAAAAGATCATAATTGTACTGTAGAATAAAATTATTTTGTTGTTTTTTGTTTTGTGTATGAATAAAGGGGATGAAAAGACTATTTTACTTAAATCAGTTTGTATATAATGGTTTATTGACTAGTTTCGGTTGTTATTTATGATCTGAATAAACTATTTAAATTGAATTACAAGATTCGTCATTATTAAATTAGAGAATAATTGAAATAGCATTAACCATTCTCACAAAACTCATGACTAAATTCTAGTCACTTATAAGAAATATTGTATATATTGTTAGTTTTAGTTTTACACAAAACGAAAATCTTTGTTTAACAATTTAAGAAAATAAAATAACAACTAATTTTACAAAAACTTGAGCAGTTTTTAACACACTTAATTAATCGATTTATATAGATATCTATCAGAAGCTTTTTACTTCAAGGTCGAGACATTACGTTTCTGACTAAATGTGATGTCAAAAATTAATTAAAAGTCACTCCTTATGACATATATCAATTTTGATACATAATAATTTTTGAGACAAATAAGAAATATCGCTGATTAGACGACCAAGTTACCACATTAGCGTTTTTTGTGTATAACGCATATCTAAGATATTCAGTTCTCTTTATGTGATTTAAATTCTATTAAAAAACAGTAGAACAAAGTCAAAGCATATTTTTTAATTGTTTTACTATTAAACAAAGTAAAAGCAAAGTCAAAATTTGTTTAAACTATGATCTGCAGACTTAACCATGCTTTGTTCTTATAGGAATTTTTCAGTATGTGATAACAGGTTCTTATTTAATACCTGTTAAAATAAATTGATAATGAACTTCAAAAAGGACAACACATGTATGTGCTCTACGGATCTTGGTTTGCATGAATTCACTTTGACTATATTTTACTATTTGTCGGTGGAAACTAAAGTAGATAGAGATTTTTGAATATCTTAGGTATGAGTTTTAGTAAGACAGCGCTAATGTGATAACTTGGTTGCCCAATCAGTGATACTCCTTATTTGTCTCGAAAATTAATTTTGATCAAAGTGGATATCTGTCATTAGGAGTGCCTTTTAGCATTAAAATGTGGAAACGTGTTATACTACTATTATATTGCGACTTTTACTATATTACTATAATCCTCATTGCAAATTTATTCAAACAATAATCTGTTGCGATTTACTGAAGACTTCTAATAAGCGCGAAACATGACATCTATAACGTAAAGCCCGTAAAAACTTACATACATCCGTATAGCAAATACCCGCCAAGTAAAATCCGTAAAGTAACGACTCATGAAGTAAAGATTTAAAGGTTATTAAAAGATTATTTGGCATGGTTTTTTAAAATTGGATTGCCAGTTGTGAGTAAAACGTTTAACGTGCTTCAGGCCGAAAGTTATTACACCCGTGGACAATTAAAAGTTCTCTTTCATAGGTCCTTGCGTATGTAAATTAAAACTTTTGACCTTTGATACAAAAATGACTATTGTACATTAAGTATACTTTCATTAATTTTTTGAAATTACAATGTTCGCAATGTGACATGCAATTGCAAGCATTTTTTAACATATAAGATAAGAATTTTATGTGATGTGGATCTTTTGCTAAAGTGTACTTAGTACTAATTGCAAGCACAAACTCTATATTTATTTAATTAGTGTTGTTATTTACAGCTTTTAAAATTAAGATAGATGAATTTCCCAGTTCTAGCCCTTACAAACAAGCTGGAACTTGGAAATAATTAAAATACTAATCAATTCAACAAATACTCTGTTTTCCCAGCGGTATACCTACAACAACTGTAAACATGTCACGATTCCTCTCAAGGGATAAAGATAATGGTTTTCGTCTGCACTCCTACGAAGTCGGTTCTTGTTAACTAAAATTGTTATTAAACTAGAAAGTAACGATAATAATCTCAAGCTGCTATTTGAAAATTAGCAGTTATATATAATTATATTAAAAGATAATTAGATCTATTTTTATTTCAATAAAGTAAAAAAGTTGATTGAAACAATTGTTAATCAGAATAATAATTTTTATTGTACGCCACCGAAAAACTTTTTTTCAGCGGAGCACCAAGTATTATGAATTTGTGTTTCGTAGTGTTATTTCTCACATCGAGCGAGGCCGGAAAGTCATGATGCTTTCAAACAAGAAGAGAGATTACTGGTCCGACAATACTGTTCCGACAAAAAAAGGCAATATTCTGCATCTTTTTGGTATTGTTACCAAAATATCAGAAAGTGATAAGGCCAGAGCAAATTTATTGAAAAACAATATGTGGACTTAGGCATGTTTTGCGCTCATTAGAAGTCTTCAGCGAGACTTATAATTTGAGATTTAAATCAGCTGTACATGATTAACACAGTTGAATAAACCAATTTTGTTTGAATAAGTTGGTTCCGGATGGAGCTGGGCTTATATTTATGTAAATGTCTATTATTGACGTAAAATGTAATACACAGTATCATCACTGTTTCGGAAGCTTCTTACGACGAGGTCGGAAAGCTATTCTTTTACATTTCAGTGCTATAAGTCACATGCACAAACGGCAGATGCTGACTTGGCAGAAAACATTATCAGACATTAAGAGAGATCGTTGGTCGAGCAAGAAAGTGTCCACATTTGCGCCATTTGTTTTTGGGCGCACATATTAAATATGCAATATCATATATCTTGTAGCCTACACTCATATGCATCTAGCCATATCTAACCATATGGCAAACTTCTTTTTTATTAAGTTTAAAAAAAAATGTAATTTTTTATTATACAAGTTTAGATAGTTCTAACATTTAATACACAATCAATAATTAGTGCTTGCATGGTAACTTAAATAAATATTGGTTGATGCGCGTAGCTCGTTTGTTAGAAAATTTTTGACTTCTTGAAAACGTAGTTATATGAATTTTGGCACACGTCTTTAGTCAGTGGTCTTTAGCTTAACTAAATATTTTCAAAATGTCGTCACCTTTGGAAATACCTAAAATCAACGTCATATGTGATTTTTCAAATAGAAACATTTTATTTGGATTTTAAATGTGAAATACTAAATTGTAAGATGTTTGAAATTGTCCATATTTTCCTCTAAGTGAATGGTAATATGATCTCAATACCTTTATAGACTTTCTAAACTCATTGCACCCTAACATAAAATTTACTTCAGATATTAGCATCAATAATTCCATAAACTTTCTGGACCTTAATATTTCCATTATTAACAACTCCTTTAATTTTTCCATTTTTAGATAAAACACTACCTCAGGCACTCTCATACCTTTCAACTCTTTTCACCCACTTACACACAAATTGGCCAGCTTTCAATTTTTATTCCACAGACTCTTAACCACCCCCCTTTCAAAAACAAATTTTAACATTGAACTTAACATCATTAGACAGTTAGCAGTCAATAATGGATACCCCTTAAAACTCATTAATAACATATATCACAAAAAGCTGTATAAAATTTTACTAAAATCTCTCACTTCTCTACTACATACTCCTAGAAAACCATGTTCAACCTCTACATTACCTAAGAACTATTTCAGTCTACCCTACATAGGACCCATTACTTCTTCGTTCCAAAATCTTTTTAATAAATATAATATTACTCTCTCTTTTTCCAACTCGAACAACCTTTCTACACTTATCGTTAGCACAAAAGAAAAAATTAAAAACATTGAAAAAAGTGGTATATATCAACTCTTCTACTCCTGTAGTCAGTTTTACATCACAAAAACATTCAGAAGTTTTTCTATAAGAATAAAAAAACATTTAAGATATTTAAAACCTAATAACAACACAGATATTTCAGATCTTCAATATAAATCCATATTGTTAAACCCAATCGACTGAAAACAACTATGTATTTCCATACGGTATAAGTATAAAGCCGAAATTTATTTTTACTGTTTTAATAAAAATATTAATTTGTGTAAACGAGTGATTTATTTTAACCAACTTTTTTCTGCAAGACAAATTACTCTCAAATATAAAACCTTTGTTGCGACAACACAATTAAATAATTAAAATAATTTATTTAATATTCTCGGTAAACACTTAAGAATAATTCGTTTAGTTAGACAGAAAAGAATATGCCTTTTTCTGCTTTTCTACAAAATAATTTATAATGCAGCACAATACTCGAGAAGTCCATTACTTCTACATTCAGCTGGAAATCAATCTTACGTCGTCTAGGGATTTTTCTTGCTGTCAGCACATTCGCTTCTTGACACTGCTACCTAATTATTTAGATTTTTAGGATTTGAAAAAGGTTTGCAAAAATTGGAAAAGATAAAGGTCAATAAATCTAGATAAAAGGATGTTTAAATTTGTCGTCTGTGAAAAGAATAATGGCTTCAGTTTTTCTTGTATAACGCAATATATATAATAAAAAATAAGAAATATGAAATAGGTAATTTTTTAATGGTTTCTAAAGCTTAAGTTTTTTGAAATTGTATTTTATTTTAGAGAGTATTTCGAATTTTTTTTTTTAACTTTTAAATTATTAATCGTATAATTTGTTACACGTTTATTTGTAAACGGCCAATATATTACAATTTTAGTAGCAATTGAAAGCTTTTCTTCCCGAATTGAAAACCTTTTGAGTTATTTTTCTTTATAGTGAGTGAGTGGCTCTTAAAAAGTGTGAGAAGTAGTGAAACTAACATTTGAACCATGACTATGAACCATTTTGTTCAAATTCTTACCTTACATAAATAACTATTATACATTCGTATCTTGTTAAATTTTTTTGCTCTAGATAATAAATATATTTCCATCCAACTATCAATCTACAATTAATGTGTGAACGTTTTATTAATCTTATCGCAAGGAACAGCAAATGTTATAGATATATTGATTTGGTTTTTTGAATTCCATATATCTTCTAACCACACTTTTTATTCTGTAGCAATTTTAAAAAATTATGTTTAATTATTAATTACACATGAATTTCAAATATTTTTCTAGTTAAAACGGTATCTGATTCTTTTAGGCTACAAAATACAATTTAATAAAAGAGGTTAGATTAAACTAGTATGTAGCCATGTAACATATTTTATCATTAGGTGACACATTACGTAATCTCATGTTTAAGGATTCGGTGAAGTGTCCACAAACCTGACCCAAAGAAAGGACAGCATCAGCAAAGAATTTGGCATAAAACCACGTAATAAAATAAAGACTTATTTGCTCTTACACTACTCGTCAAATGTGCAAACGTAGCGAAAATAAATTTTTTTGTTTGTCGAAATTCTGGTCACAAAAACCAATACAGTTCTTTTTGGGAAAATATTTTCACGGGTATTGATTGCTTTGATGCATTCTTTAGATGCTTTGAATACGAAAGCTGGAAGTTGTGCGAACATTTGAGTTTGTAACATTTTAAAGCGACTTTTTTTTGTACAAAAATTTTTTTTAAAAAATTGTTGATGTTATGGTAAAATCGCAATAGATTGACACAATAAACGTATTTATTATTGCGGATTATACATATCAAGTATAATATTAAATTTTTATGAAAATTATCTATGAATACCAGAAATATTGTAAAACTTTTTCAAAGCTTAAAAGCGGATTTTACATAAAGCTGACGTGCTAATTTAATAGTTATTTACTTAAAAGTCAGGAAAATTTCACATTACTGAAGAGGAGCTAAATTGAAATACGAGGCACTTTGTGCCGAGTCAAGTAAGTAAGTTAAGTAAGAGATTTTACTGACGTGTTTTGTATTAATTTTTTTCGGAAATCGTAAAAAAGACGAAATTTACAAATTTTAGAACTTTTTTTGACAAATTCCACAAAAGTCAAGTTTGTCAATTTTGTTGGCAACTATAGTTACTAGAGTATCTTTTTTATTTTGCGTCTTGTAAAGTTTTTACAGTACTAGTCCGGAAAACTCAATTTTCCTGCGCGTAAATAAGCAGGAAAATGTTGTTTCCAAGACGATATCCGGAAAAAGTTATTAAAACGGTTATTTCAAAAACCACATAAGTCAACAAAACTGAAAAATAACTTTTTTTGTAAAAATTATATATTTGAAGGTTGATACACGTTCTGTGTTGAAACCACAAATGTCATTTGACTTTTTACGTTAATAGCAAGAAGGCATTTGAGACGTTCACGGTTGAAACAACATAAGTCGCTGACTTTTATTTAGTTTTTTTCACGTCCTAAAAAACTTTATTTTTCGACTCAAGTTGTTTTTGAAATTCCAATTCCAAATGAATTGTGTATGTATCACTTTGTGATCCATGACAACGATCTGAGAACAAACACCTTTAGCCGTGAAATGTTTTTGAAAAATTTTCTTTTGTTCCAACCGATCAAAAAAAAAAAGGATGTTATAAGTTTGTAGTGTATATTTGTGTGTTTGTATATTGCCTTGTAGCCACTAAATTATGTACGCGTCAAAATTATGGAAAAAATTCATTAAAAATTGAACAATTTTTTATGCTAAATAAGGCTTTAAGCAGTCATTTGTTTTACATACTTGATTTTTCGTCTTGATTTTGTTGCTTATAAAATTTATTTATTCCATCTTTGTTTTTTTTTCTCGAAATGTTCTTCATTTAAGATAACAAAATTTTCCTACTGTCATTTAGACAATTGAAATAGCTTTCAGAATAAAAAAAAATAAGGGATTTCTATTTAAATAAAATATTGATGACGTCATAATTCTAAAACAAATGACTGTTTGGAGTTTTATTTGCCATAAAAATATGTGTTTTTATAAATAAAAATTAACGAGCTTCAATGATTTCTTTGATAATTTTTTTTTTATTTTTAATGAACCTATTGTAGCTGCTTTGCTGTGATAATATTCTTATGAAATATTTTTTAGGAAAAAATGAAGAGTTTCTTCTGATTACATGGTAATTGAAAAAAGTGTGAGATGTTTATTAAAATTTTTTGGCAAATAATAAACCTGTATTAGTCAAGAGTTTTTATTAAAGTCTGAGAATTTTTCATCAAAATAATACACAGACAAAGGTTAAATTATCTTTGAAACTGACATTATTTGAAAAATAATTTTATGAAATTAATGTTTGAATATTTTAATTCTTTAGGGAAAAGTGTTCTTAGATGGGTCATTTTTTTAGAAAATTTTCATCAATAACTTAATCTCTTTGCGGCACTTTCTTAAAAGCAAATTTAATTAGACATTTTAACCTTGCATTCCAATCATACCGAATTGTAATCTAAATCAGAAAGCTTGTTTGAATTCAAATTTACGCTGAAATTTACAATATTTCATCTGATGGAGCTGTTTAGTTATTAGTTTCAGTTGTGGTTTGTTACTTTATAGAGCTGAATTTTGATGGCAGAACCGAAAATTGGTTCATAAAAGTTTTCAAACGTTTCTTTTTCGTTTGTTTCTACTAATAGTGAAGTTTACAAAATAATGCTTTGCATACATTTTTACGTTAGTTTATCACAGGTACGAGCTTTTATTACACGATTGTGTTAGTTTTGCAGGAGGTGTAATCGTTGCATTAATTACATGAATGTTATTCTATTAGTAGGGAAGCCGAAGCGGGGATTTCGGGATTTACTACGCGGCAGATTAACATACAGGGTGATACCTTATACTCAGTCAAGTCCCTACACCAAATATGAACCCCATATATATGCCCACGAATAAAGAATCAAATTAGTAAAAAATAGTTTATTATCAGAAATTCCCGAGCGCGTCAGTTACGATAGGGTGAGTGAATTGTATGTTAAAAAGTGTATATTTTACTGATCTGACAATTTGACGTAAAGAAAGGGTGGTGCCACAAAGTTGCAAAAAAAAAACGTAATACTTTAAAAGATAGTGAAAATATATAATCTGATGATTTCCACAAGCCGAAGTAACAAAAATTCGTAGGTAAAGTTTGATGCGTACAGCTTCGTGATGCCCATATTCTCCTCTCCGCGTTTCTATTTCTCTCTCAGCTCTCACTCTTTTTCTTTCTATTACTCTCTCACTCCGTCTTACTCTGGTTTCTGTTGCCATGAGTATCATACCACATACAACCTTCTGTTAAAACATGTTTTTTAAATGGCTAAAAATCTCAAATTAATTTCAATTTTTAAGTTAACAGCTGTTAATTTAATTTTACAAGGCTTTATATTTTACAATTATATATTAAGCTGTTAATCAGTTTGTTGTTTATAACGATAACAAAAATTTATTTTAAACTTTATTTGTAGCACTATCAAGAAAGTGACACATTTAGCGTGACTTGGGACTTGCAGGGCTCACTTTAAGGTGACGAAGTTTATATTGGAAGGCAGGCTTACGTATCTGTCTGTGAAAAGGAATATATAATAGAAAAAATGCTTATTTAAAAATTATTATTTTTTTAGCAGTGGCTGTCATAATGATGAGTGTTATGAGTTAATACTCTGAATCTCGTTTAGTCGAGATTCAAATTTTTGTAACTGAAAGTTATAGAAGGAAAATATTTAAATAAAAATGTAAGACTTTTAAAACTGAATTCACTATAATTTTAATTAAAATGCTTTTCAAATGATGTATCAGCCCCGGTTCTCGATTGAAAAGTTTGGGCGTTGTAACAGTAGCTCGAAAAGGGCTGAATGCAGGAATGTTGGTGACTGTCATTTATTATTCTAAAATAGACAATAAACATCGATTTTCTCAGCACGGCAGTAGTCAGAATTCAATAAAGTTTGACAGAAGGTGTAATTTTGACAGAGAATGTAGCTGTTTTTTAATTAATGGAATAATTTATAAGGAGTCTTTCGACTTGCTAATTTACACGCCTCTTTTTTCTCCCGTTTTCTAGCCGATTTACTCAATGATTTATTTTACGATGCCTTTTCTTTACGATTATATTCTCTAACCCCTCGTCTTACGTGTGGGAGCTTTTATCTGAAAAATCCCAACAGAACACACGCAAATCGAAAATGAAAATGGCGATGATGACCTATATGCAAATTTTCCGGGATAGTCAAACTCTAATAATTATGCGATTTCAGCAACAACTTACCATTTGCATAATGAGAGGTAGTATAAATTAAAGCGTTAATTGTGAGTTATGTTTGAATGTTTAGTTTTCGGAAGCATCAAATGAAAATTTTGACTTAAATTTGAGCTTGTTAACGTTCATTTAAGTAAAAGTGTCATATTTCCATGTGAACTTTCCACTTTATACACCATTTCCCGTTATTTATAGCTTATGCTCGAAATTATTGTAAGATAAGCGAGTCTCCTTCAAACTGTATTAATACAAGGGGGTTCGTATTAAATTTAACATCAATCGAACTGGAAATTTGAGAATGTTTAGTTTCTACAACATCGAAATTCGGTCATCGATTGTTGCTAGGAGAATACATTATATTCGGTAAAGGGTTGGATTGCCATTGTTCCAATTTTACTATATTGAATTTATCGCTCCAGGTTACTAAATCATTCTTAACATGTCGAAGCTTAAAATTTACTTGAAATATATACGCTCGCTTCAAAGCTTTGAAAATACATTGCCTCCTCTTAATTTTTATTAATTATTGTAGGAGCAAAAAAAACATTCATTTTTGCATTGTTCTTATACAATGAGCAATTGCATAAAGGAACTCTTGAATATTAATTATATATTTTTTAAGATTATAAAAATGTCAATTTGGAAATAAATAATAATAAGGTTAATATTATTAGTAATATTCTACTGTATCTAATTATGTGCCTATTTCTAAGCGTGTTCATTTAGTGTTAACGAAATAAGGTTGTTATAGCTTTGCCTAAAGTTTTTTTCTTAATTTATTGTCTAGGTATAAAATGAGACCCTACTTTTGACATGTGTTCTAAATAATTTTATGGCACAGTTTAAATTTTTATAAAATAATCTTCAGTTTCATAACCTTGATGTGAATCGTTTTTTGCAGCTGTGGCTTTTACAAAAGTCTTATTGTTACAGTATAGCCATCTTTCTCAAGTTGGTTTCATTTAGCTTGAAGCGGCTTGCGTTCCGTTTTAAATACTCTTTGTCAGTAGTGCCACCAGGATTATGTGTGCTAAACTTTCTCTAAAAAGTACATTAATAACTTTGTGACTTAATACAATAATTTACATTTACACATGCCTTATTTTTTAGTGATTTGGTTTGATATAATGCTTTAGACTGCTGTGCGTTATATGTCTTAACCGAACTATAGGTGTCAAACAAACTATAGTTTGTTTTTAGAAATAAAGCATTTTATTAATTGTTTTATAAAATAACTTCTTCAGCAGTTACTTATCTCTTAGAAGTTTTAACTACTTAGGTTAACGAAGAAACCTCACGGTTGTGCATGTATAGGTTTACAATTTTTTTAAAGGTTTACGCATTCTGATTTGAAAGGATAAGCTTTTGGTTGGCAGACCAAGTTTTCAATTAATTGTTGGTTTAAAAATGATGTTGGATTGTGTGCGGTATTCTAAGTAACAAGAAATCTTTGTTGGTAACAAATTAAAGTTTGATGCAATCACGACTTTCATTACAAATTCAAATGCATCTCGTAGGATTAACTAAATCTGCAGTGCTTCAAACATTCATACGATAATCTGCATCCGCAGCTGGTTTTGAAAACTATTACACTACTTATCATGGAATAACAATTTTTACCGTAATCCAACGAAGCGGCTAAAGTCAGTCTGTTAGCTTTTCTGAAAGCTCAGCAAGTAGAAGTACAAAATTTATCGGATACAAAATTGCAACTTTCGCACTTTTTAAATAGTTCTGGATAATGCGGAAAGGGGATATAATGCTCGAAGATCTTTAACAATTAGTCTTTCAGCTTACTTTTGATTAAATTTTCATTTCCCGACAGCCCTACACCATACTATATTTTGTGACGCTTTATCTATTTAATTTAGGTATTTTTTTCCAAAATAACAGAAATTCGACTAAACGAAACGTGCGTGCTTTTAATTAAAGCATTGTTGGTTCAGTTGAACTACTTTTTCGCAATTAAATATACCCACTCACCGTCCACCTCCGTTCACTTCATGTTCTCATCCATCTTCTATTCTTCCAATACTCATCGAGCTGCGTTTAAAATTACAAACGTGCTTGCTTCGATGACTACAAAGGTAATAAATAAACTCTAAAACCGGACCGTCCGTTCGTAAAGTGTTATTGATGAAATGCTAATGTTGTAATTAATTGCTATTGTCCATTCTGAGTTAAAATCGTCAAAGTTTCCGACAGAAAATCGTTCTCAAACCATAAATCACATTATTAGGGTTGCTATTGTAAATACAGGCAATTTTGATGAGATTAGTATACAATATACAGTTTAATTAAATTTTAAAATGAGCTGTAGAGATTTAGCTCAAGAAACAAAACATATAAATATGTTCATAGGTGGGATAAAAACTAAAGCTTATTGATTTAGCTTCTGTTATTGTAAATTCCTTTTATTATTAGCTTTTATTATTGTGATCATACCGGGAGTTTTATATTTCGACATTTTCGAAATTGGCAAAGTTTGTGATTTAAAAAAAAATCTTTTTACAAGTCTACGCGATCTAAGCTCACATAAGCTAACGCGTTTAAAATACAGTAATTTCTATTTTGTTCAACAGTTTTAGTAAATGTTGTTATGCAGTTTCGATCAGCATAAGTTATAATACTTATGGAACATTAATAAATCGCACAATAGCAAAACGATAATAGCAGGTCAACTTCAATTAGTATTTTAAAATTTGACTGACATTTGATACATTTTAAATGTTGTCATCGTTAAATATGACCTAGTTTGTCATACTTTGTTTTATACTCTATAAAAGCAACAGCGAAATTTGGATAAAGAAAAAGTAACGTTCTTCAGACTCCTGTCTTTCATTGTTTTAAAGTTTTTTTGTAATATTCAAGCTTTTTCTGCTTTTGAGACATGTGCTCAATGAACTCTCAATACACTTGACATGAGAGGATATTTTTTTATATACTTACTTTGTATATACTTCCACCTTAAAAGGATTTATTAGCTTGACGCTCTCGATACTGCACTAATTATTACATCAAATAATTAGTTACAGCTTTGTTAAATATTTGATTTTTTAGGAACGAACTTGAGATGGAACATGTTACTTTTCTATTGTTATTAAAAATTGAGAAACAAAACCGAAAACTTGATGAACTCTTTGACAAAATCTTTTAAACTGACTGATTCTCACTGACACCAACGTAAAAGAGTAACTTGTTATCACCGATTAGGAAATTATCAGATTGCTTACTCGGTAATTTTACCTTTAATAAGATAACGCTAATATTAAAAACATTCACCATTATTATTAATAACCCTTGTCATTAATGATAAAAACCATTTGTAGGGTTATAAAGAGGACAAGGAACGATTAACCAAATTTGGTAAACAAAGCAAACTAACTTTGGTATGTTTAGTTTACTATTGATGTTGTTAGCCCTATAGCATGACATTTAGCCAGTCTGTCTTTTTGCAAAAAATGAAACTTTTTACAAAGCTTAACGTGAATTTTGATTGTACTACTACAACTCAAAAACAACGTTTTCTTCTAAATGTATAGTATAGCTTCTAAATGTAATGTATAGCTTCTTCCTTGAGACAATTGTTTTTAGCACTGGGCTAATATTGATGACCGACAATAGTCGGTCATCATAACTCGTTCAATAGATCGAGTTAGTCATTTAACAAATTGTGATGAGTCATGTGGTCGATATAAGAAAAACGAATTGACTGGTTCTACAGCCGAAGAATACACGGGCCTACAACAATCAAATCTTATCTTCAGAAAATGAATGATCTGAATGCCCGAACTCAGCGTATATTGATGTTTTAAATTTTTTTTTTAAATATTAACGGTTTTGGTTTTTTAATTGAATGTGAAAAGTACAATTAATATTATTTAGAGTATTATTAATACGAGTAAATAATCTGGTTATTTTAATATGTGGTATTATTGGGCTCGGTGCACATGTCAGGTGTTCTGATATGCGGTGACGCAGCGTCAAAATGCATGTTGAATTGTACCAGATATGAGGAGTTAAATGAGACAATGAAATGTACTAACTGAAGGCTCCTAGATCCTCACTAAATCTGAGGGCGTCAAAATTGCGTTAATTTTTTAAGCCGCAATTCGGTTTATAATGGCGAATACACACGATATATTGTTTTCTTCAAATTGTAACTATTTTTATATATTAATAATAAAATAAATTAGATTAAAACGGGCAAATTGAGTTTCAGTTAGTTGTTGTTTATTGCGGAAGTGCAAGATTAATTCACACTGTGAAATGTAGCGGTGGTATTATTATAATCATACTGTAGAAGACAATGCGTAGATACATAATATATATCGAAAAGATATTTATATGTAACAAACTCTATTGACTATTGAGTTTCAAATTAGTATATGGATTTATCCATATACGGTTTACACCTTCTTGTCTTTGTTTTTTTTTACATTTCTACATGCCTCACGTTTTTAGGTGAAACTATCTCTTCCTACATTCCTGTTATTATTGTTTAATTCTGCCTGGGATAAGTGTGAATGCATAACTGCGTTGGCGCGATGGTGCTGGTATTATGTGCACCGAGTTTAAGTGTGGGTTAATTAATTGATTATGCACTAGGTATGGCTATAACAATCTTTGATTGAAATTTCTTATAATAATTGTTTGTATGCTTTAATCGGTAATTATCTTTTTCAGCAACCTATATAATTATTGGACATCCACAGCGCGTATCTCTACTACAGTTCTGAACAACTTTTTTCCCATTTCAAGTATAGGTTTTTTTTGTTGTTAATGATCCTTTGGTGTAATGTGCTATTTTCAGAAACATCGATCACTGTCGACTAGTCTTCTTGACGGTGATGCAAAAAGTGTTAAGTTTTTAAATGTTGTTTGAAAAAAGCGAATTTTTGCGAGAAGAGAGAATGGCGGTGAAAATGTTGTGTTTTCGTATTTTTACGTATTAGGAAGGAAATTAAAGCTTTTTGTTGGCAGGAGTTTGTGGAAATATTTGTCGTTTTTGAGTTTTGTTTTTAAGGTTAAAGATATTTTTTTAATCACTGATTTAAGATTCGACTATACATCGCGTTTTTATTGATCAGAAATCAGTGAAAAATATTGAAAAGATTTATTTGTAAGTGAGTGTAGCCTCACTATCAAGCTACTTCATATTTTCAGTTCATTTATATTCCTTGAATAAAGATATAAAAAGCAATTTTAGATAGGACTTTGTACCTAGCTTGAAATTTTTTTTTGATAATTTATTTTCTTACTTAAAGTACTCATCAGCATGTACAAATCTAGTTTTCAAAGTTTTTTACCAGTATTAGCATCTGCAGCAACGATAAGTTAACGTCAAAATGTCAACTTATTGATGAATTTTTTCTGATAGGAATTTGTAGCGTCAAATAAACTACTTCTAATAAATTGATGTTTTAAAAGCTTTAAATAGTCAAAGATTTTAATTTATAGATGTGAAAAGTACAGTTGGCATCATTTAAAATATTCATACTTCGATTTTTTAAAGTCAGAAAAAATGCGGTGCAAGTTTGCTTAGTTGACAACGAAAGGTATATGTACTGATGTCACATCACTACTGTAACAATTTATCTCTTTATTGTGCAGCGAGGGTCTGGTAGTAGTAGATTACTCTCAGAAGAAAAGTCATTGCTAGGTGCACACTGCAGTGCCGTGGAGCGTATAAACATGAATGCTTTAAAAAAAAGGTTTTGATATGCATGACGTATAATATGTATTTAATATCTGCCTTACAGACTATTAGCTTTGGCGCAATGTGTATTATAACACTGCAGTGCCATATTTAAATTATATAATTATATTTAAAATACAAAAATTGTAAAGATGTTTTTCTTCAAACTCTTTTATAGTGTTTATTATTTTTTGCGCTTCACTTCTAATGGATTTTTTTCGAACACCAACTTAGCCATTATTCACAAAGTGAAATTAGAAATTAATAATGTTGCTGATATGCAGTGAGTGAGGAACAGAAACGCTATCAAATTTCGCTGTATTACTGCGCATTTTCAAAAAGAGCACAGATTTGTTCCTATCTTGAAGTATTCGTACTCGGATAATAATTTATGATTTCACAGTATACCAATAAAAAAATAAGCGTAACATATTTGTGGATAACAGGTCTGTAAAACACGTGTCTATTTGGAACACTTTGTGGTAGTATAAATTTCGCGCGTCATGAAGACCTTAATGTCTACATATACTTTGTCATAGTATTTTATGAAACTATTGAAAACACTACTTTTAGGTGATATGAACTATTGCAATTATTTTGCTATAAATAGTTGTCACTGGTATAATACGGCTATCTTTTTATACCATACAGAACATGTTTTGCAGAACATGTTTTGGGCTTGATAGTCTGCATTATTAAAACATAACACGTTTGCAACTATGTTGTTTTTGGTATCACCGCCTAGAGTTTACGTAATTTTGCGTTTATGGTAACCGTTTATTAAAACGTTCATTAAAATTATCATGAGCCACCACCGGCGAAACTATTGAGATTTAATTTATTTCTAATAACCCTCATTAACCACCGGCGAAACATAACTGATTTTTTCAAAACGTTTTTATAGCTGACAAATTTGTCCATTAGTGCGTGTGTGTAGTTGAAGCAAAGTCATCTCCACGGAACAAGCTCTCTAAGCAAAAGGGTAACATGTAATATAACTTCTTATGTTTTAGTACAACAAAATATAAGCTAAGGCCACTTATGCGGTGGAGAATAAATCAAGGGAACATATTTTAAAGAGTGAATTATACATTGTTACATACGCGCAGTCCTCAATCAACCGACAGCATTTTTAGCTCGTCAGATGAGGAAGGTTGTCTATTTGCAAACTCAGATTCGAACGCCTCTTTCAAGTAAATATGTAAAATAATTCTATGATTCTCTACAAACAATTTATTATGGAAATGAGACGTTGTAAAAAATATATATTTGTGTGTACTGCAGGCCAAAACCAGCGATGTAGACAGATAACTTCTCCAATCACGAGGATCAAATGATTGTCAATGTGGATGGCATTGATAGTTGGATAAAGATGATACTGTGCCAGTTTAAGAATTACTTTGGAGAGTTTTTGTGGAAACATATCTATGGACTTTCAGATTACTGCGCTATTTTGTCTTCAAACAAATGAACCAGATCTTTTACAAAAAGTATTGCTTGTTTATTGAAGGGAAAACTAATAAATACGCGTGCCAGTGGATGAAAATTTGGTCTTAGCTTGTCTCAGCAAAGATTGCTACTACGAGACATCAACAATGATATTGTGAATTTTTATTTGGTTTGTTTTAGAAATTCTTAAAGAATTACAAGGATCATGGGATACTTTGTAAAGATATTGGTATCCATGAGACTACGGTACACCAAAAAGGTCGTTTTGTGTTTTTACAGGAAAACACATATCTACATAAATACGAAATTTATAAGTCGTGTACGCTTGGGGTTTGCACATAAAACTTTAGTACACAGTATGGTACAAAGGGCACTGAGATTTTATGGCATTTTTTTTAGCTATTTAAATAAGTTACGAGAAACGGAAAAATGAACAGAAATAACGAAAAAATTGAATTGAATTTTTATTTTCTGCTATAACTTCAAAGGAAATATAGTGCAAGGAAAGCGATTGGCATATTAGAAAAATTGCCATTGTTACCCTTTATTACGCATGGAATGTTTTAATGAAACACAAGTACCTAATATTGTTAATTTTTCAGCTGCGAATTGTTTTTTTTTTCAAAATACGTTTTTCTTTTGTAAAATTTTTTTTTTCGGATAATTGAATGAATAATTTTTGTATCATAATTGACCAAACTCTTAACATCAAACAGCGATTTGAAAACAATATTGCCACAGGCGATACACAACCATTATCTTCATTCCCTACATGATTTGGAAACCAAAATTGAGTTTTTTAATGAAATCGTCATTCTATGTATACAAGACCTGATGTGGTGTACAGCCTATATACCTGCATGGTTATTTTTAATAAAAAAAACAAAAAGTTAAATTTTATTTTCTAGTTATATGCTATGTATTTGGTAGTGTCGGCGCTAGTAGGTATAGTTACCATTCAAAAATAACGTTATGATGGAGTAATAAACTACCTGCTTCTCATAATCACTCGTGAAGTTACAATGGACCGCGTTAAGCACCTTATCATAAATTACCAGAATAACCAGAGCAGGGTAGACGGGCCACGCGCTTTATATTATGATACTATGGTGACTATATATTTCGGCAATTTTTTCAGCTCACATACTTACAGCATACACTGAATCATTCTTTGACGCAGTTATTGACTACAGTCTGTACAAGCTGCAGAAAGGTTGTTATTTGGAATAGCATTTTTGTTTTCAAATCAATGATTTTGAACAGTTAGCAACGTAGATTTGGTTGTCAATACTTATTATTTTTTATAAAACTTTAAAAAAAATTGTAATCATTGCAACACATAATCTTTTTACTCCAAAGCATTCTTGGGGTTGGTAATATAGAGTGTTTTAGAAATAATGGACTTTTTGGTTCCAGATTTTTTTAAGCTGTTTATTTGACTTAAGTTTTACAGTATATTTGAATCAGCGTGTAGTAACTAATATACAGAAAACATATTCTGGGAAAATGATATTTTAAATTTTGGTTTAGTTATACAAACAGCCTAAGGCTGCTACACTTTATAGCATCAATATTAAATTACTTTTATCTCTAATACCTACAGTAATTGACTATATAATGAAAAATGCTTATAATTTGAGTAATATTTTTACTTTTATTGCTGTTTGCCGAATTATCAAGTGTTTTATAAAAGATAATTTAAACGTATACAATTTTATACATTTTTAACAATAGAGCTAATTTTCTATTTATTTTCAGGCGATATAACGCAGAAAGGATATGAAAAGAAGAGAACAAGACTCCTATCCCCTTATGTGCCTAAACAAAAGACAAGTAAGTTGATTCCCATATGTACAATTCTGTAGTATTATATGTTTCCTGGAAAAAAAGGAGAAAGCTGTTGTTCCAGGCCATTCTTTAAAAATTTACTCCGATCCTGGTCATTTATTAAATGAAATGTGCACAAAAACAATGTTGATCTTTTTCAATACGATTTAAAATCGTTAAATGTGATTTAGTTTAAAATAAAATCTGACCTGCTTTTATTTTTGACTTCTAATGACGATTTTAGTTTTAAAAGTTTTTAAAAATTTTAAAAAATTAATAGGTTCAGTGGCATCACGTATTTCAAAACTGCATTCTAAGAGTGGGTTTATAGAAATAAAATGAAACTGAAATTAGGTTAATTGCTATTAATTTTGAATATACGATTTTTGATCGGTAGTTTTTGCAAATTTAATCACTCAATTAAATGTTTAAGTCGACTTCTATAAACCCATTCTAAGTCAAGGCTTAGTTGGAATGAAGCTTTTTTAATAAATTTTGGCTTATTGCTTTATAGTTCGTAGTATTTTCTTAACTTTCAATAATCAATGAGATCAATAACTTAGCAAAAAATAAAACACGCGATTGGAAGATTTTGGTTTTCGACTGATAAACAATTGCTATACTGTTGGATATTAGGTATCGTTTTAGCAATGAAGTCAATTCAGATGTATCTTAAAATTATTATTGTAAGAGAAATTAAGTAGTTATTTCTTTTTGGATTTATTTTTTATTATTGTTTGCTTTTCAGTTTTGCTATGTTTTGTGTTTCTTTATTATTCTATCAATTGCTTAGGCATCTACAAAACACATTACATAAATAATCAATCTTGTAATGAACTCACTACCGACATATATATTCCAACTAATCATAATTAGCTGGAAGTATATGTCGGTTTTTGATTTAACTTATTTGCATTAATTTTGACCTATTCGCAGGTTACAATTTGCTTTCAATGTACTTTTTTCTACCTATTGGGTAACTATTTGTAGTTTAAACAATAAATAAAGGTTATTATTAGTAATAAGAATAATCAAAATAACGGCAATGTGTATAAATGCAATGTATGTTGTTCTTGAAAATGCTTGAGGAAATTATTGAATAATAAGCAAACGTATAGTGCGACAAACCAAATAAGAACTAGTAAAAATATTACGAGCTTAATACCTTATATTAACTTTTTGAAGTTGTTGATAAAAGTTTCTGTCTGTTTTCTCTTGGCGGCTTGCTTCTCCATGCGCGGAAGCTCAAATTCATAACTCTTTACTATTACTAACTAAACTAAAAACTAAACTACATTTAAATTTGAGCTATTTAGAAGTTTGTCAAATGTTTTCAGTCTCCACTATTTTCATCAGCTGCCGGACGAAGGAGCACCATAGTTTGCTCGAAGAGCTGTTGAACATGACCGCTATAAACTATCGAAAAAATAGTTTTATATATGGTAGAGCTTGTAAAAATTTTACTAGCTCTTATTTAGTTTGTAGCACTATACCATAATTATTAAATAAACGACATTTACTAAAGATTGATCTAAAAAGAAATTTACAAGTACAAACATGCTTTTTTACATTTTCAAAATTAATTGAAGCAGTTTTATCCGTAATATAAAGTCTGTTCTGGTTGATTATCCTTTAATTGCCCTGTTGTGAGCTCTTGCATAAATTGACTAAGAATTTCTTAATCAAACGTACTATGTTTCAGTTTAAAAATGATGTCGCGTTAAATGTTAGCTAAAGAACCATGAAAAATCAGAGGTGACATTTTGATTAATCTGCCGGATTTTTCCGGAAGTCGCTAGACAAGATAAAGGCTGTAATAAATTTCACAAGTTTCGTCAAGGTGATGGAGTTTTTTAGGAACTTCAGTTAATAACAAGATTATCTATGAAAAATCACCGAAACTTGGAAGCTGCATTTATCTTAGGTAAAGTTTTTTTTTATAATCGTTTTAAAAATATTATGCGGTCACTGACTAAACAATTGAATTAGCAAAGATTCTTTGAATTTACAGAATGCATTTACGAGATAACAGTAGAATTCTATTATTGGAGATTACCACAAAAGGTGAAGCGAACTAAGGTTGCAAAGGTTTTCAAAAGGTAACTAAACAATCGAATCGGAGGTTTGGACCATGACATAAAAACGCATGCTTGAAAAAGCATTGTTTATTTGATTAAATAGCTTATCTTGCGCAAAATCACATTTTGGTTGATTGTTTTACAGTGCAAAATAGTTTTGAAACTTATGTCACGTTTGTAATTTTTGCTTAATTTAATTGTTCTAAATTGTATAATATTATGTCAATATACAAATATGTAGGTACATAGTGAATAATTATTATTGGCATTTAATAATCATGTTATTCAATTTAGGATTAACCACCGTTTTAGAATATACTGACTGAGCCATCAGTGTGGGATTGGTCTCTTATGCTTTTGAACTTGATTTGTTATGAATTGAATCTTTCTGTTATCGAAATTGTTCAATGCTGCAATTGTTTCATTTTCTAAAATTTTTTTGGCTTATACGAGAAGGCTCAATTTTTCAAGATCAGTATCTAGGTTTACAAACAATGTTATTTAATTTTTGCAATTCAGCACAACATTCTTCTTTAAATCTTTAGTTTGTAACAACAGTAAAGTTAGAGATATTTGATGATTATTTGATTTGATTAAATGATTTTTATTTTTGAATTTAAAAGTACGGTTCTATGAAAAAAAATTACTTTTAAATATCACGATGTTCATTCAAACTCTTTTGTCTCATCTGTGGTTTTTTTGACCCATAAAACTTTGTCTTAACTTTTTTTTACAACATAGTAAATTCTAAGCAAAGTTAACATTAAGTTATTAGCAAAACCACAGGAGACCAATTTTAAACTAATAACTCAGGTTGTACAAAATATCACGGAACGAATGCAAAATTCCAATACTCTTATTTTCTTGAATTTGTTTTTCAATGAATTTTATCTTAGTCTCATCAAATTTAATTGGATACAAACACATAATTTTATTTTCCTGCTCCTGATACAATCAGCGATGCAGTTTTTTACTAGAATCATGTGTTTTTCTGCCGCTTTATTATTTTTCATAAATCTTAGTGCGTTAAAAATATACTTTTTTATTTCCATAGTACTTTGTGGTTTTTTTATGTAATGTTTTTAATTATTGTCTATTGTATTTTTGATAGAACAGACAGATTTTGGGACGCTTTCTGTTTATTTTTCTTGTAAAAATGTTTGTAAAACTAGTTTTTCTTGGTACTGTCTTGGTTTTCTCTTCAGCAAATGCATATCAATGTTTTGTTTGAGTGTTTTTAGACGTACCTAACTACTACTACGTCTAAAAAGTAACGAAGAAGTACTTCGGCAAATAAGATATGATCAGACGCAAAATTATAGCAGATTTTTATATTTCCAATGGAAATACTGAGTAGTAAATAGATATTTAAAATAAAGTGAATAACAAGATCTCTAATAATAGAGCTTTACAATTCGAAATGCAATCAATACATTTGTTATTGTGTAATAAAATAAATCTTATAAATAGAAACATTTGAATTATTAACCATTTAGCAATTTGTTGCACTATGATGGATTTTACTTATTTTGTGGAAATTTTTAATTATTAAACAAAGTTGGTATAGTCTGATATGTAGAGGTCACATTTCTATCGTTATACAATCTTTAGCTAACATCTAACTCTAATGTACTTTTCGTGTATGTTAAATAGTTAATAGGATTAAACCAGGTCCATATTATATACTTATTATTAAATTAAATGGCTACAGAGCGTGCAAAGTCAGTTCTTAACTTATCCACAATGCATACCCACAGCTACTGGTTTATCTTTTGATTTTAACTACCTACAACTTGTACATTATCTTTAGCACAGTTAATGCGCGTTAGATTATGTTCTATACTCCTGTATGTCATGAAGTGTTGCCAATCGCTTGTGTAGTGCAGCGTGAGTTCAAACTTAAAATTAAGCTATGTGTCGTATGAAATTTGGAGGAATTGAATTGCTCTAGATGTCAAATTTAATGAGATGAATAAATAATACATGAGGAATAGAATCAAGAGATTTTAGGAGCACTTTAAAATGTGTCAAAACACAAACAATTTCTGTACTATTTATATTTTTTTATGATTAGTTTTGCTGCCTGTTTGTTATAAACCATTATCAAAAAAAAATTTGGATTCAAAATTTTTTTAATAGATCTCTAATATTTTCACAAGTTTTTTGAAAGCTTTTATATATATTATTGATATAATTGAATTATTCGATTACGGAGTAAACTAAATATTAATATAATAATTGGTAATGAAACATCTTAAATTACCAATTAAATATTTATCAATTAAATAAAAATGCAATTGCAATGCATTTTACCACATAAAAAATGGTCTGGCTACATTAGACAAAATGGTAATAGAAACTTTTTGGAGTGCATCTTATATAACTGTATGCAAAACAGTGTGCAATAGTTTGTGTTGTTTTTGTAATGTCTTTGAAATGCAAACCACTTTAAACGTGATAATGGTTTTTTGTAATTCATTATTAAGTTTATGCCGAGACCATGTCATAATTTTTTCATCTTTAAGTTAAAAAAATTAAAGTTATATGAGAAAACTTTATTTTGAATTTTTTAAAATTTAATCTCAGTTTTATAAATTATTTAGGGTTGTTTTACTATGGTGTTACATATCGATTTTTGTCACATCGAGTGTATTTTGTAGATGAGTTGCACAATGAAAGTCTTTGTGCAACTACTTTTGCATAACTTCGAGTCTCTTGAGTGGAAGTCAAGTATGCTCTCTAAAAACATATGTACTTGAAAATCAAATCAAGTATGATCACAGAGGGCTTTACTAAGTGAGATAAAAACTTTATACATATTATAATTATCTCGATAATTATTGCTAATATTAATTATTTTTTTACAATATTTATTTAAATTATCTAAAGTAGGAAAAATAGCATGTTACACTCGTTTTAATATATTTGTTCTCAAATTTTGAAAAAGAAATTGTTTGTGTGTTGTTACATGAGATTATTGAGTTATGTATAAATTTAAAACCAATGATTTTATAAAGTTAGAATATTTTGTATTTTGATAATTTTTTTTAACAGCAAAAGTACAGTAAGGATGTTTCACTGGAAGCGTGACAAAAATTTAACAAAACGTTCAACGTTTTTCAATTGGTGACTCAAGCTGCAACAAAATTTAATAGTTTTGAATTTTAAGGCTTAGGCAATAGAATATAGGTATATATTATTTCACAATTCATCAACTTATAGTTTTTTGTAGATCTAGAGTGCATAAAAGATTCATTATTCAAATTTCAATTATAGGTAAAAATACAGTTTTTTTTTGATTTGTTTTCTTTTTGTCAAATGCATTTTACTAACTATTTGTCAAAACTAAACCACATCTCTATTAAACAAAATGCTATGTATATGTCAAAACCTATTATCTTATTAGTGTAATCTATTTTACATTTCATAATGAATTAAAAAGACCAAAAGTATAGTTGGCTCAATCCGTAGGAGACTTTCCTGAGGCGATTGTTTTTTTAGCACGTACTTTTCTAAACAAGCATTGTTTGCAATGCATATCTGTGAACAATATTCTATTGCGTGCGGTTGCACTGAACCACTCGGTCAATATTAGTGGTCGAGTGGTAAACCAGTTGAACAGTAAACAAATTGTGATGAGTTTTGTGGTTGATATAAGAGAAACGATACGTGCACTAACAGGTAATCCGATGAATGATAAAAAACGGCGTGAATACAAAAAATATTGACATCGCTTCAAGAAGTTTCCTCAATTGGAACCTAATGGAATCTGCAATTTAATTGACGAAAATTACATCTTGACACTAAAACTAAATTTTTAAAAGGTACTTTACATTTAAAGGCTATTGAGAGTTTAAAAAGCATTCAACTACTGTGCAAAACGGCGTTCTTCTGTTTCAAAAAGGCGTAACATACTATTCAAAGTATTTCAAAGTAGTACTATGTGGTTTAATATAATGAAATTATATCTTAAATTTTGTCGTTTTTTTTTAAATAAAAGTGACCAAGAGGTAATGAATGTCAACAGATTGGACAGATCTGGAAATTTATTTTATAATTTAATGTCAAAGAGACGTAGGTGGGGCATAATTTTAACAAATAAATAAAGTAGGTACATTTGACAAAAAAGAAAAACCAAAACTTATTTAGTGACGACTGTTTAATTACATTCTTTGTTAGATCCAGCAAGTTTTAGATCTCATTTGCTTTTATGCTTTTTTTTGTAAATTACATTGTTATTAGACGTGTAATACTTTGAATAATTAGAATTATTTATTAAACTTTTTATTTATTAAAGTTTTGCAAAGGTGGTAAGAGCTATTTTGATTGCTTTTTGCAAAAATGAAATCTGTACAATTTATTTATGCCTAATTGGCAAAATATCAAGCTTTCACACAGGGCAAATTAGAGTTTAACCTCCCGCTGCCTATTTTAAGCAAACCTAATCCATTTTCTTCACATTATTCATATCTCATCTATATTCCCATATCACAAAAGATGCTTTATTAACACTCTAACTGGTGGTGTGTGCTCATTGTATTGTGCTGTTTAGCCGGAAGTGGTGGAAATGATGGGGGCAGCGGCGGCAGCGGTGGTGGTGGTGGTGGCGGCGGCAATGGAGTCGGCAAACAACATACGAGGCGGCGTACGCAACGTCGTGTTACACACAATGAGAAGAGATATCATTCAGGTTCGCTTTTCTTCAAATCTTCCACAAAATTATACTTTAACCCGCATGATTGTGGTGGATGTTTCGCAGTTTTTTATTTTTCTTGTCGCATTTTTAGTTTAGTTACTTTATAAAGTTGCATAATAATAATTACATATTTTATGCTTGTGGTTTATTAATAAGTAAATTTTATCACAAAAATAAAATGGTTACAATTCCCAACAGGCGTAGATCAATTCCAGGTGAAGGTGCGAGCCACAAGTACAAGTTCTTATAGATTTTACTATCTTCTGGAAGTATAAGGTTTATAGCCTTTTTAAAAAAAACGGTTTTTATTAAAGATCTTATGGCATATTTAGATAGCGTAGTAAGTGTCTACCTGGTTTTAAACGTAAATGCAATTTTTTTAATGAGGATTATAGTAGTCATACATGTTTTTACTTGCAAAACGAGATCTCAATACTAATTTTTGTATATTTTAATTTTTATGTAAAGCAGGTATGATTCTTTTTATTTATCTGAACGTTTTTCTATTTTTTTGGTTTTTCTACTTTATATTTTGACAGTTTGATCTCTATCTTTTCTGGTCTAGGTGTTTTGTGTACAACTGTACATGTGTACATTTTTTTGTAGAATTATTGAGTAAAGTTTTGTCTATTCATCATAGATATGCTATTCACTATACATGTTTATAGAATGATGCAGCTTTGTTTTTCACTTCTATTATTGTTTATTATTTTCTATGTTTTTGTTTGTATATTGTAACCGATTGTGTTGTTTTTTTGTATTTGTTTTTTTGCTATTACTAACTTTTTGTTTCACATCCGTCTGATAGTAAACTATTTTCAACCATTTATAAGTTTTCTATCTTTTTATCTATTTTGGTGTCTTTCTATATATATCTAAATGATTCTAGCGCATTTTGCCTAACTAAAAACTTTACGTCTTGTGCTATGATTTTACTAAGTTTTCCCACTATGGTTGGATTAATAATAGAGTATGGATTTGGTTTCTACTAGGTATTCTTTGCACGTGTATGTTTCTATCTTGCAGTTTTGTGTTGATTTTTATCAAAAAGTTTTCTCGACATATTTCAAAATCAATCATTAACAAAATCTTTGTTGGATAATTTGGTTTTTTTAAACAAATAAGAAGTTTTGTCACTGTTGACCTCTAAATTTAAGATAATTTTAGCTGACTTCACAGGGTTGCTCAGGTTTACTAAAGCAACACATCTTTGAGGAGGTCAACGTCTGAATTGGATAGCAGAAGCGAATTGGCGCCAATAGAAAAAAGCATCATTTCTTTGCTTTATCATTATCTTATTTATACTTTATACCTCTTCATTAATTTTTACACAAGAAAGATTCTATATAATCATAAAAGACAATATTTTTTGCCATGTGTTACAATGCACTAGAGCTGTATGGAGCAACTGCTCTCTGACTCTCGATTTTTTATCAGACAGAAAAGAAGGTTTTTTTTGAGTGAACCCAAGTATCTTATACTGTGGCTTCTTACGAATTCTGATGACGTTCAAACTGTAAACTACTGATATACTCCATTCTTATTTAGTGGACAGAACCGCCCGTCAACTTTATCTTGCATTTTGTATTCTTTAACGTATTCCTAATGAAAGAAATGGTTTAATAAGATTAAGACCCATGAGGGGGCTTATTTGAAGTCATTTGAAGTGTGTATTAGAATTCAATTTTCAATCAAGCATCTTGTACAAGCACTTCCCTATACATGCTACGTTTTTCTTAAGAAGCGTTTTCAGCAACTTTAATGATTATCTATTAAAATTGCATTTTTAAAAACAGATAGACGCAGTAATCAATCACTTATTTGTATTGTGTATTATGTAATAAAAGAGCATTGGTTGTCTCGTTGGGGACAAAAAAATGATTTATTGATCTTTTTTTGTTCAGAGGGAAAAGGTTTGTAAACTTGAAAAATGCTAATTTTTTTACATTTCAAATTTGGTATAAAAATGGTGTTTGAGTTCTTTTAAAACAAAATTATAACACCTATTATTGACACAAAAATACCACTGTCAATAAGTGTTTAATGCTAAAAAGTACATTCAATAATCTATATTCTATAGCGACACACGTGACATCACGATGAATTTATAAGACGAATGTGAGGAAACATAAAATAGCAGCACTAGAAATTATCTGTCAGTAGTTATGGATTATACTTATAGTATTTTTATGTCATAGTTTTCTCATTCTAGAATTTCCTGTTGTTTTTTTTTGAATATCTGCAAAAATTTATTGTTTTTTTTACGATAAATGTATACGTTATTTCTATGCTAACGGATTGTTGATTTCCAATAACTGCTATTATGAAATATTAATGCGAAGACTAGCGGTTAATATTCTGATAAAAGGGTTTTATAGAATACACAAACAAAGTTACGTGAACCTGGAACTCGACTTGTTCACAATCAAACTATAATTATTTTTCTAACGAGTATAGTATCTTTAATGGTTTAAAATTTTATCATTTTTGCTTAGATAAACCATAGTTAGTTTGCGAGTTTTGTTGTTATAATATTTTCACAATATTAACATTTAAAATAAATTCTTTGAATTTTATAAATGGTCCTTTCGTACTAAAATATAAAAATTTTTAAAAGATAGAAACCAACCTGGCTCACACCGGTTTAAACTCAGATCATGTAAAATAATAATTTTCAAGTTGCTATTTCCAGTTATTTAATGACTAAATTTTATTAATTCATTTAATAAAATAATTTGGAGAAATTTTTGATTAGATAAACCATAGTTAGTTTGCGAGTTTTGTTGTTATAATATTTTCACAAAGAGTTTTGAATTGTGAAAAATTTGTGTAAAATAAGAAATATTTTATTTGTTTTAATTTGATAGTATGTAAGTTCAACAACGAACAGCGGAATTTATACAAATATTAGAATTAAAAAATAAGGAGGAAAATAACTGAAGTGTTAAATAGTGAAGTGAAGTGTTAAAGCTGAGATTGTACATCAACTGTCATTTCAATATAGATGATGATCTATATGATCTCAGATCCGTTAAATGAACGCGTCTTATTGTGACATTTATTTGGAAGATTTGAAAGTAGAAAATTTAATAAAGATAAAGTTTTAATTGATTATCCAACTTTATTATACGCGCCGTTTGATAAAACGCTATATATGATCATTGCTATGTACCATTTTTGTCAGCGGTGAAAAAAAAATTATAATTGTTGCGAATTGTTACAAAATTCGGGTAAACGTTGTATCGGGGAACGAGTAATCGTTGAGAGAAAATACTAACTCTAACGTTACATAGACATTACATAGCAAGCCTAACGGTTGCGAGGGAAACTGTAGAAGAGTTCAGAGATATAGTGGCTAACAATTTATTTTGAAAACTGGTTTTTTATTGAGCTTTTAGTATTTAGCCTAGTATTTAGTATTTAGTATTTAGCCTTTAATATTATAGGTTTGGAGCCTATTTACAAAAATTGATCGATTAAGTTTACCTCAAGTTAAGACATATTTTTTCGGAAAAAATTAATTGACATATTTGATCTGTATGAGAAACGTTTGGTACGAGTATATTACAGATAAATAATACAATATGTAAATTTGGAATTATATTTTAGTGCTATAATGATGTTTATTTAAAATCAACGGTTTTTTTTAAGAAGCGTAATACAAGTTTTTTACCTGCAAAAGTAGAAAAATAAAGTGTAAATAGAACAGATACTGGGAAACAGTTTGTCATTCTCTTGGGTATAATCATGTAGTTAATAATTGAGGTATCTCAATACTTTAGTAGATCCATTCAATTTATGACTATCTTCTTCAATATCAGCAAGAACAAGCAATACCTCCCAGCTTGTACCTTTCTTTTACCCACTTTATCTTTTCTTTTCCACTATCAAATAAAGTGAAAGCCTGGGTTCCGGGCTGACTCTCAATATATTTCCTAAAAATATAAAAAATCATAAATAATCAACCGTCTGCTATATTGCTGCAAAGTTTCCTCACGTTCGCCTCCGACAGTTTCAAACATTTTTTTTCAAACGGCACAGCAAGCAAGCAGAAAGATCGGAACAGCAATATAAGGTTTTTAGTGTGCGATGTTCATAATATACATTTTTACGTTTTTTCGTTTAGTTTTTAAGTATGATTTTTCGTTTCGTTCTCGCATGGCTGAGTGTTGTTTTGCATGTAGATGTGGGTGATGGGCAATCCAAAGAGGGCAGCAACAGGGGTGTCAGTCCCGCAGCGAGAGCAATGCGCAGGGGTAACCGCCGCCTCACCCGAAATGAAAGCAGATATCATTCAGGTAAGAGCTTTTTGCATCATTCACATCGTTCAGCTTTCGAATTTCATTTTATTTCATTACAAGCACATTTGCATTATGTGTAAATGCTGAACCTCCACAAACCTAATAATAAATGCTATAGTTTTTATGTTTTTATATTGTATTTATATGTTTGTAGTTGTTTATTCTGCATTTATCCAGAAATTGTATGTACTAAATTTTTAGCGGAGAGGAATTGCACAATAGCTTGGAACTTAGAGTTCTGAATGTAAATTTTAATACTCACCAAATTGTTTTCAATTACTACAACAATAATTTTACTTTAAATTTATATTTATTTATTTTATTTATTGCAGCATTTGTGTTTAACGATTTTTTGTTTGTTTTTTTCAGTAATTAGTCGTCAATATGTGGCAGTTAGGCTTCTTTTGAGTCAAGCTTTTTATTTAAAACAACTCTGTTGTGTGGTGTGGTCGACGGTCAATTTGTTTGTTTAAAGATAATGTGTGCGTCAGTTTCACAGGCATGAGTTGAATCAATCAGTAATTAGGGTGAAATCAAAAGCGTCACGGAAAATAGCTGAGGTGTCAGGTGAGAGCGTCTGAAAAGAGTCAGGAGCTTCTCACTTATTTGTTTATTGATCTATACTCTTTATTAGCCGTTTACTCTACTGCTTAAATCAACGACTTAAATGTTCTGAAACAGCCTTGATATTAGCTTTACATCCAATCAACAATCAATTATTCAATGCAGAAAGTTTTTGAAACTAAATACGCCAATTTTGCAATTTTTACACCAATCATTAAATTGAATAGGGTCTAAAACTACCTGCTATTAATGTTATTATGTATTTTGTTTCATCAACAGTTTATTTTTAGTTTTCACTCAATTTTTGTTTCTTGTTGATACTTTAGTTGTTGTAGTTTTTTAATTTTTAATTTTTTTATATGTAATGAACTACTAGAGTAAGCTATTCTACAGTGAATTACATGCTTTCAAAATTACTGTCGATTTGGCAAAATTAAATTCAAGTTTGTATAAAAATATTTACTTTATGCTACCTTGTATATTTTACTTCTCTGACGTATTATAGCAGTTAGAAACATCCATATAAAGTAAATAGCGACGACAGCGGCAATATTTTGAAATCGACACTAAGTTTTGCGCTCGCATCACACACAAATGTAAAACAAAGTTTTTGGAAAAAATTGTTTATAATAGTCTAACAATTTAGGTGCATTCATCTTCCTCATTCGTTTGGTTCAATTTATTCAGATTTCGGTTTTGGATATTATTTTATCTGAATATTTCAGCCGCTGCTCTATTATACAGAGGCAGTGAAGTTGTATTAGAAGATCAATTTAAAGTTTAGCGAAGGAATATTCTGATGTTCAAACAGATGTGACATTATTATGCTTTTCTTAGAACTCTTAGAAGCTAAATGCGAATTTAAAGATTAATAATTAACTATTTTAAAGCTTTGATAAACAGTGTGCGGCACAGTTTGAGCAAGAAAGTTTAATAGTTTTTTGAGAAACATTTAAGAATGATTGGATGCTAAAGCTAAATCAAACAAAAACATGTTTTTCAATATAAAAGAACACAAGAACAAAATTTTTATTAGTTATAGAAAATGCTTAGGTTCTTTTTAAGTTATAAGACAAAGTTTCACTGCTATTTTAAGAATACAATTTATATTATGGTAGAGTGGAGTAACAGATGGCAGACAGATCGTAAATACTGTACAATTTATTAGATCATTTAACAGTCAGCTTGGTGTGCAAAGTTGTGAAATAACGTTTTTTTTTTATAGGAAAATGTACTATTTTACACAGCAAATGTGTCACCTCTACTCAAGAAATTACCTTTATATTAGGCATTGCATCAAAATACGCTTTTATGCGCGCATCGAAATTTGCTTTTATGAGCGTCATTTTTCTAAATTCATAATAGTGATCAAATCACATTTGTTCAAATCAAATGTGAATAAAACCTCTATTGACCACTATTATCACATTTTTAGCCCTATTGAAGAGATGGGACATTGGTATTTTTGATTTTAAACTCTGTATAGAATTATCAAAAATTTTTCGTCCAATTAATTATATAACACAGAAAAAATATAGTAGGAATGTGGACATGAGATATTAACCGAAAACACCAATTGTTAAATTTGCGACGTTTCGGCCGTATTATATTCGACCTTCTTCAGGCATCTGACAATTTTATTTTATTAAACAAACACATGTTATGGAAGCGTACATAACCAAAGAAAATGTTAAAAATGAAAATATAAATATATATACAGCACATTCACCTTAACGTATAGTATCTAACTAACATCTCATTACGCGTGTAAAAACATGTTTTTATACGCGTAACGTCGCAAATTTAACAATTGGTGTTTTCGATTAATATCCCATGTCCACATTCCTACTATATTTTTTGTATCTTTATAAAATGATATTTGAGACCTAATAAAGAATGTATATCAAAATCATTAACAAATGCAAGGTGTAAGCATCGTTGTTATTTTATTTTTATCTCCACTCTCTTTTATCTTAATAATTAAGTTGTTATCTCTTATATGAGAAGATCAAAATTGAATGCCTCAATTTTATAAAAGAGATCAGACGGTTGTGCTAAACCAAAGATCTATATCTCGTAAAGCTTCTTTTTATACAAGAAGATTATATCATTTCTTTCTCTTTCATTGAAATTCTAGAAGTTTCGATCATCTAACAAAATTACCAATCACAGATGGCCCGCTGTTCCGGAGAAGTGAAACCATTGCCGCCGTTTTCTTTTCTCAAAAAAACTAAGTTTTGTAAACTTTCTGGCAAGTTAGAAGTTTGAAATTGCCCTTGTTACACAGAAAGACGGCCTTTAGAATCCTCTATATTATGTGCTTTATTGTTTTCTGGTTGGTTTGACAAATCCTTCAACATCACAAAAATGCCACAGTTCGAGTGAAAAAAAATTCTTTTTGAGAGTTGTCATTTAATTGTTTTTTCATTTGTATTAAGTTTCGCCTTTGGTATAATTAATCATAATTTACAACTACAATTGACTTAGTCAACCAATCACACATATATATCCACCAAATTAATTGAAAACAATGTTTTGATTTTTTTGCGTCGTAGTTTTTTAATATTGTAAAAAATAGTAATTTTTATAACTATACAACGTTTTCTCAAAATTTTTTTAAAATTTTTTTTGGTTTTTAAATGATTTTAAATTTTTCCTCGAATAAAAATATTTTTTTTTCAATAATATCACAACGCAATGCTGTTTTTACAATTCAAGAATAAAAAGTAAAGTTTTCCAAATTAAATTTTTTCGAGTCTTGCCGCAACAAACTACATGGAAATTTCATAAATTTATTCCAGTTGTAAAAATATATATATCTAGTTGTAAAAATGTCAAAGAATAATTTGAAACTTATAAAATGACAGTTTTGAAGCTTAGAGACAAGGAACTACTCAAATTCCATCATTGAATAAAAAATTGCAGAATCAAAATCAGATTCTGCCTAATGATACCATCATTAGCAGATCTAATAAGTCTTCTATCCTCTTTAACGATCTTTTCACAATGAGCAAACACTATTCTTCCACATCACTAGAAATAATTTTATCAGGCTTTTTTCTACGACTACTTACTGACAGTTTCTTTTTATGTTTGTGTAGCAGGCCAATATGTTTTTTTTTAATACCTGTTAACAAAATTCAACGGAAGTTCAATTGGGTTGTACTGAAAATTATACGGTGGTACTTTCAACACGTGTTAGTCTTCAGATTTAAAACAAATTATCTACAATTTTATGAATTATGAATTTTATTTCCGAGCATGTTTACAAAACTAGTTTTTTGTTTGTTGTCAGGTTTTCAGCTGTGAGGCTTATTTTTCAGGGCGAGGGCGCAGCTCGAGAGCTAAAAAGAGGCCAAATAACACCTGAAAACTGAGACAACAAACGTGCATCGAACAATCTTTTTTCCCATCGTTAATAGTGACAACTGTTAATAATATATATAAGTCGAGAAGCTTGTATATTTAGTTATATACTTTTGTTTATGAATTATTGATGACGATGGCAAAACAAGCCATGCTGCTATATTTTTTGTACCAAAAATCCATAGATCTTGATCTGCTTGCTCCTACTGTACTCAAATTTTAAATAGTGTGTGAAGATTGTTAAACGTAAAATAGTTGTTTTGTTTGTGGTATTTATAAATTTTTCAAGACATTACTTTTTTTCGTTTGTACCTTGTTATCATTTACAATCGCCGACGACACATAGATGCCACTATTGCCACTGTCTAAAAGTTGACAAAAAATCGTTATTTACATAAAATGGTAATGTTGCAAGAAAACATTTGCGTGCCCAAAAGATGCTTTAACTTTATTTCTTTGCAGTCACTGTGTGATTTCGTAATGATTTTATGTAGTAAGCATTTAATTCAAATGAAATTCGATTGATATATTTATCAATGTTGAACATGGAGAGAAACATTAAACACTACTTCATTTATCATGAAGAATGAAGCAAAGAATAGTGCATTGTTGTGTTTTTTATCTAATGCAAGTTTCACTTTTTGAAAACTAGTTTCTAATTTGTTAGTTTATGTGTTTAATGCTCGGAGTATATAGTGAATCTAAATGTATTTTAATTATATTCAATAGAAGTACTTATGTCAGTAACTTGAAGTGTTATGTTTTTATTTAAAAAATGTTTGGTAGGTTGAAACATGTTGCAATATTTTATGCTAGCTGTTCAAAAACATGTGTGTGCCTGTCTGTTGTGGATGATGCTAATGTATTATTTTAAAACGCTGCTAATTGTGCTATTGTATCGTGTTGTAGAGGTGCGACAAGAGGCCGTTCAACAAGCTCTCGCACAGGCTATGCAAAATAGGCACAAACCATCAATGCCGATGCCGTCCAAACGCACATCCGTTATGGCTCGGAGTCCGGACAGTGATCACCATGATTCCGGTAAGATGTTGTCATTTATTTTTTATGTTTTTTACACCTATTATTTACCTATTGTTTTATTTTTATTTGCCATTATTGTTTCTCGGTTGTTTTATTTTATTACGTAAATACAACAAAATTGTTTGCTAAATGTGCCTACGTAATTGCTCTTGAAATAAAGACAACGACAAACTCGGAAACTAGTAGACAATCTAGTGGTGGAAAGTTTTCGCTATTTGCTTCAACAAAATTTTTCTTTTACAAGTAGTTTTGTCAAATAATGCACTTAAATTTGAACAAACTAGTTTGATTTAGTTTTTACACTTGAAACAATATTATAGTCTAGGGTGCCTATAGAATAATTTAATAAGCGTAGGGCAAACAGCATGATCTAGTCTCATAACTTTTATCATAGCTCATTTAAATTGTGTTATAAAGATGTTCATTATTGTGGCATCCATTGCCATTTGTCAAATAACAACAATGACAATCTGCGGTGCAGAAATAGAAACGAAGATAGTATAATTTTTAAATCTATTCCGAGAAATGCATATAAGCGTTCTGTTTAATCAACGGGGATGCCACCAGAAACAGGGAGAATATGTGGAGAACATTTTCAAACAATTAGAAAATTAATGAAAAGTGCTTAAGAGTTCTAGAAATGTATAGCCCTAAAGGACTACAAAACAAGATTCAGGCACAAAATGGTGCCTGAACGTCTATCTGTTAAATACAAATAAATAGTGAGTGAATTCACTTAATTTCAGTTCTACATAATAATTTGAACTTTTCGGTCTTCGGCCAAGAAAAAATTATTTTTCTGAAAACTGTTATCAAATTCAATTTGACGTTGAATTTTCAGTTGAAAAAGTAAGTTTTTTTTCTCACCGAGCTGCTAAGTATTTTTATGTTCTATTCGATTTCGAATAAAATCTATAATTTATTAAATAATAAATACATATCGAACGAAAACAATTTTTAATATACGGACCGCAAAGTCGAAGGTTTAATTCTCCTCACTTTTGTGCCAATGGGAATTATACGACTTTAAAATTATTTGTTATTTTAGTGTGAGAAGATTTTGTAAAAAAGGAAAAAAAAAGATTTGGCTTTAAATTTTCTAATTCTCATATTTATTATATTTACGATGAGATGTAAAGTTTTTAGAGCAAGTAAATAAGATTTTTTGGTTAAACACGGAGAACTCTTTGTCTTGAACCAGTTTCTCCACCCGGTAGGTTCTACTATAGCTTATGGTTTATCTTTGCGTTTACATATTTACAATTTGCTTTTACTTTCGTTCTTAATTTATTTAACATTTGTCTTAAGTTTGTTTTGATTTATCAAGTCTGTCAATTTATTAATGATGGTAATTTCGGGCTACTGAATATTATAAATGACAGGAAAATATTAATACATAGTCAGACAATAGTCATAAACAAAACTCAGTGGTAATACAATACAGTAAAAAGGAAATAGTAAGATATAAAAATTCCAGCAGGAATATCAAACATTAATGCATAAAAAATTTAGTCATTTAAAAGTTTATCACTAATTAGTAAATATAAGGAATTATGTATTTTATTTTGCTTAAAGCGTGCATTAACGATAACGTTTGTTAACATTACCAAAATGAAAACAAAATCTTTTTGTAAAACCACAGCAAGCATACAGATCATTACAAGAGCTTCTTTCCACAATGTATTTTGCGTTTCATAGTGAAGATATTTTATGGAAACGTATTTATTAAAACCCCACAATGGTATGGGGTATAGATTACGCTTACTTTCATTTTATTATAGAATATCTTTGTTTTCATCGGTAAAAATGCGTTTAAAACTTCTTATAGAATGTACCTTCTGGATATAAAGTTTTTACTATATCTTATCTCTGACCAGCACAAAAAAACTATTGTCAATTTTTTTCCCATGGATTTAGAAATTAAATCTTTTTATTAGTTATCTCGTTTAGCCTATTTTGCACAAAAATCGTACGTTTTGTTATGAGGTTTTTGTTTGTCAATTTTTATTCATTACAAGGTGGCCAACAACAAGTGCAGAAATAGTTTTATCTGTAGATCAATAGAGAACCAAATGCTATAATGCAATAGAATATTTTATGAATCAATGTTCTAATGTTTGGGCTAAGATAATGGTTATCTATGTATAGTTTAAATATTTGCAATTATTTAAGGATGAGGCTGGTTAAAGGTTTAGTACGATTATTATTTAAATTGAATATACTGTGTTGGTGCATCTTCAAAATTATACTAAATTAATTCAGTCATTAGATAGTTTGTGAAATTAACGAACAAAATTTATACAGGTGAGATTAATCCTAATTTTTTGAAACTGCATGGTTTTATTTAATTTTGATAAATACTGTTTAGTGCATTGATTAGTTTGACATTGCGTAATAATAGGTATTTATAATGATTAATTGAATATAGAGAATTGACTAATTTTATATTTGGCCTAAACAATTTGTGTGAAGCTTTAGGGTGTCAAATGTTTAATGAGAAAAATTCAATTACATTAAACGTTTGAAATTGCGCAAAAAGTAATTAGCAATAGATTTTCAAACTATTTTGGCAAATTGCAGTTGTGTAATCTGTCGATACATCGCATTAAAATAAAACAGAATAATAAATGTTTTTTGTTTAAATAAATGGTTAAAGTTGCTGCAATTTTATTGACATGGAAAGTATAAATTGATAAAAATGTGGAGGCATAGTCTCTATCTGTATGTGTTTGAAAAATTTCTCTATTGGACACCTCACACCATTCTTTATCCTTTCACGTTGGTGTTCGAGTGAGTCACAACACCTTTTGGTATTGTTGGTCCAAATTCCGAAACCACTAAGTAACCAGTCGTTTCACAATATCTCTGCATGTCACACAATCTGTTCTAGAGAAATGTAGAAATTACTGCATGGTTGTATTGTTTAATGTTGCAGAGTCTTCGTCGGACGAAGACAGCATAGTGAATGAGGAAACTGTAGAAAGCACTCCCGAGAGGGAAAAAGTCAGCAAAGATCGGAGTACACCTCAAATGTTTCCGCCACCTCCATTGTCGGATACTAGCAGCACAGGCTCGCCGCCTCCATTGCATCATGGAAGGGCTCGATTGCCGCCACCGCCAAACGCTTGGGACCACAGAACTCGACCGGGACAAGAAATTACCGATATTACAGAAGTCATGCAGAGTTTTCATCCTTGTAAGTGGTAGTAGTAATTGTTAATTTAAAATAAATAATTATTATCAAATTATTAAAAAAAGTGAAATGAAAAATTGATTCCTAAAGTACTTAAATACAGAGCCGAATAAGCTCGTTTTTATATCTAATAGTTGAACAAATTAGTCTCCTACTTGTCAAAATGCAGAATTAGGTCCGTAAATCAACCGCAAGTTCAAATTATTTAAGTTGATTATTCAATACTGCTGCGTAATGCAATATAACCTCAACTTAAGCGGCCAAATTATTATTAAATTTTTCTGTTTTTTGGTTTTACGTTCTATATCTATAAATTGACGATAAAAGTAGCTATAGAGCTGTCAAAGTGCATTTTTCAAAAGAATTATTTTAACAGATTAGTAGACATTAATATCAGTTTGAAACAGTTTGTTACCCTCAAAATATTGTAATTTTATTGCAAACAATTTAATTGAACATTATTCTTAATCCTTTAAATCGCCAAAAAACCTGTTACAACACTAATATTAGTAATACAAAACTTTACTAAAAATTAACTCATTTATAAAATAACATCAAAAGTAGATCTAATTAATTAAGTGATATGGTTTAAAGCATAATTAACAGGAAACAACATTTTATTTTCTACAAATTTTTTTCGGACGTTTTTTTGTTGCTTACTGCATCTTGTACATATTTGACAATATGTTTATTTCATTGGAAGATGCCTTAAATCTAGCCCTGTTATTTATACGAGCATGCAGAATTTGAAATGATTTATCTTATCTTCTTTCTTCAAGATAAAGACGATAATAGCTAATGATGCAGCTACTTGCATCAAGTAAATAGTAAAAGATTTTCATCTTCCAGTTTTTGAATTATCCATATTATTCACCTGGCACGTGAATGATATGGATCAAAACCACACCCATATATGTACATGTTGTACTCTGCCATTGCAAAAGGGCAAAGTACTTTTTGGTGAGAATTGGTTCTGTCGGTACGTAGTACTACTGTTGTCTTTTGATAACCGATGCATGTTACTGAGAACACAATTCACAAATCTGTTTTTGTGTTTTTAAACTAAAATGGTGTCAGATCATTCAAAGTCCGATGCACTGGTTTACAGTCAAAAGTAAAATCTGCATTAGGATCTAAAATTTTTACGGCTATAGCAAATCTATATATAACGGCTAAACCGATTTGTTGAGAGTGCAGAGAACACTCTCGATTACCTTAGCTTTCAAATAAAAAAAGTTACATCAGAAATGGTTGAGCCGTTTAGAGGCTATGGGGGGACAAAGAGGCATACAGATTGAAACTACAAACCGATTGACAATCTTTTTGTTTTCGGGGGCTGAAAAATAAAATTTCTTAGAGAAAAGAGCGCGAGGTATTTCTTTCAAACACGAATTACATGCACATTTGCTTCTGTGAAATTTTATCATCTTAATATAAAAATCAGTTTTGAATAAACAAATTAAAATTTGGAAGGAACCGTTTAATATAATTACATAAATAAACTATTATGTAATTATATTGAAATATTTTTTTTTAATTGTTCACAAACTATAAATTGAAAGTGTCAAGAAAAAAGATTAATTAGAATAACTCAAAAACTATTGGTCAGGTATTGATCAAGTTTAAATCTTCTTTTTTTTTTGAAGTCGGTTAAAAATGAATTAGTTGAAACGGCAAAATACAAAAAAATATATATTTAGCCTACATTCTTTGAGAAATTTGTTAAGCCCGACACATCATTAAGCGTCACAGCACAAAGAGACTGAAGCACGCTACACTTTTAGTTGTATATTACACTACACACTTAGTTTTAGCGTCACTGATTTAATCGTGACGCGTGACGGTTTTCTTGCGTTTATTGTTAAGAAGTAAAAACGCTCTTAAGAAACTTCAGCTTTATAGAATATATTAGTTTTGATCGAAATTGATCTCTTTTGACTTGTTACCCAACATAATTAAAAAAATTGTGGATGATAATTACTGATCACACAATAGAACTTCGGTTCCAGCAACAGAACAAATTTACTTCAATGCAAACCTTACATTATATTTTGATTTGAATTTATGGAATATTTTTTGTAATTTGAACTGAAACACGTCAGTGTTTTGTTATTTGAAGAGTTTGTTCAGCAAACAAGAAAGTTTTGAAGTTTTGAGGCATAATTAACTAAATATTAACATGTCTAATGCAACAGCTTGAACTATATATAGACTCCTTTAACACGGCTATACCTATGTTTGAAAATTTTTTTAGGAGGATAAATTATTGTGTTTCTCACGCTCTTTGGAATAATGAGCCACGCTAAACTTTAGCAATTATTGACAAATGGCGGCAACGTTCTTACTACAAAGTTATAAATGGGTATCAAAGGGAATTGAGCTTCAGACTAATAAATACATAAAAGTATGCCAACACTACTCATAATTTAAGAGTCAAAATAAAACTCCCTAACTTTATGATGTTAAGACACCTACAAATAACAGCGGGTGTGCAACATCGAATATTTTTGTGAATTTCGTCTTTTTGAAAATATCTAACAGCAATGTTGATAAAAATTAAGCTGTTATCATCAACTTTAGTGGTTTTTAAGTTTGCTTTTCTGATTGTTTACTGTTTGTTACAGATTCGCAACCTCCTGACGTGACGCACAATACAGCTCAAGGTGGTAGAAGACCAATAGCTGATAGAGTAAACAGGTACGCTTCATCTGCTTCCGACGACACAATGGGTACGGGAACAGGTCGATGGAAGGTTTCTGCAAAAATTCAACAATTACTCAATACGTTAAAAAGGCCTAAACGGCGTCCACTTCCGGAATTTTACGAAGATGACGACATCGAGTTAGAGATTGCCGCAAATCCCAAAGATCCTAATGCACCAAAACCAGAAGGTAAGAATACATGTTCTATTATAGAAAAGTCGATGTAGCTAGCAGTCGACATAGTTATTACAATAATTTGAATTTTGAGACATATTTAATAAATATTCTACTAAAGGTTGATACATCTTATACCCACTTGTTTTACTATTACTTAATTCAGTTTTATAATTTAATTTTTTTCTTCAAAATCTTTGTCTCTGTTACAAAGAGTGTCATTGCGAAATCAGGAGTTTTGCCAAGTTTGGCGGCTTATGTTGTTTCTATTTTCAAAATTTGGTTTAGTTTTGACATAGTAACCTTGACAAGCATTTTTTTAATCTTAGTAGATGAGGCTCCGTTTCTGTTTGTGGGAGTTTTTTCTAGATTTTTTTCTCACAACAGACCGCGAATTGTTATTTGTTTATTGTGTTAGTACGATTTATAGTTTTGGTTTTTGGCGATTTAGTTTTAGGACAGATTCTAAATAAATTTTGAATTTTCTTGATGGTCTTTTGCTAGAAGTGTGATGTCAACTGCATGGCGGAGTTTATTTATTTTTTTGCCGTTTTTTTTTATCATATGATTTTTATACATACTATATTATTTTTATGTAGTTGTTTCCTTATAAAAACATACAATGTTTTTCTAATATTTTAAAAGAAAGATAATACCATAATTAGATTAGGCCAGAAACATGTCTACATTCATTAAACTATTTGCCGCTTCTTTTCAGACCTATGTTTACCTCAAAATTAAGATTACAAATATTGATAGTAGAGTTTTGAGATAAGGAATCTTTTTCTAGAAAATTCTTTTTTGATTTTTATTAAATACTACAGTTAATTTAAAACTACAGTTGAAAATCTTTAAAAATCTACTTTTTTTTTCATAGTTGTACGTTTTCAGTTTTTGGTAGTTTCCACCGACTGCCAATATTAATATATTTTTAGTAGAGGCATATTTCACTAAAACCTATTCTTGTGTCAAAAAGAAAAACAGGATAAAAACTAATTGTTTTTTTTTAAACAGTCTCTTGATACATTAATTTTGGTAATAATTTTATATATATATATATGTCTTTGATCTTTTATGCTAAGGCTAGGAGTAAAAGTTTAACAATTAAAACACACTTAGATGAAGCAAACCACTAATTAAATATTAGTTTTTCAATATGCGGTCAAGAATTTGTAATAGTCGATGTGGTTCGTACGCTGCTCTATGGACGATCGGCTAATTAAATTAGAAGCCTCGGGAAAATTTCTGTTATGGAGAATATGCGATACATGCTATACAACAATGTAACTAGAGTAGTGGGCATATATATAAGGCATCCTATATCTCCGAAATAGGATCTACACATATTCAGATAGAGAAGAGCTTTTTTTTTATCATAATGTAACAATTGTTTTTGTTACTACAGCCGCTATATGTTAAACGGGCAGATTATAACTGATACAGTTATTTGTTAAAGCAGTTGAGTCGAACGGTCCATACAGTCTATTTCTTTTGGAGTTGTCACTCTGATAACGATTTTTTTACTGAACACAAATGTTTTACATCTTTGGTCATCTTTGTTTTTTATACATTCAACATGTTCAAGCTGGTATTAATCAATCATGTCAAAAATTTATTTTTATTTTATTTTATAATATTTGCCATTGCCAAGCGCTGTAGACGAGTTGTATTCTAAATTAAAATTTTTATGTAATTGAAGAGAGAGAGAGAGCTTTAGATCAACTATTTACATAAACTTTGTTTGAAGCTAGTATAAAAGCTTTTGTTTTTATATTTTGTGTTTTGGATGAAAATAATGATTTTTGAGAATATATTGGAAATTCCAGTAGGTTTTCAGTAAATATTTGATGATTATGATATTGGAAACATGTAACATTTATTAGTAAACTTGTTATAATCTAGACAAACATTTTCCTGTTACAGGAGGTTGCATGAGTCCTGCCATTGGTGAACAATTAGTCGTTCCATCAGGACTGCCTCGCAGTCTTGAAGCTGCTATTACTCGTTACGGAAATGGCACATTTAAAGCTCTTGTTGCCACCGTTTTGGATCCAAATGGCAAGATGACCAACACTTTAACCTATGGAAAACTACTTAGTCGTTCTCACAAAATTGCTTACGCTCTTCTTTCAAAATCTTTTAGCAAAAACGGTGACACTAGCTTGAAATCTGGGGATCGGGTCGCACTAGTCTACCCCAACAACGACCCGATAAACTTCTTATGCGCCTTTTACGGTTGTCTTCAGGCTGGCATTGTTCCTGTACCTATTGAAGTGCCAATTACTCGGCGCGACGCTGGATCCCTACAAATTGGATTTCTTCTTGGGAGCTGTAGCGTACAGGTAGGTCTTTGAATTAATAATAATATATTTATTAGCACAAACGCTATTTTTGCCACTGTAAACGAGCGGAAGTGTCAAATTTTTCTAAGAGCTCTGAGAATTATATTTTGTTCGAAAACGGATTTCATATTGTTATTGTTTTTTTACATGTTAATTAAATATATTGATAGAAGTCATTTTAAAGTTTTAAAGTAGACTTTCTTTAGCAAAACTTAATTATATAAATATATGAAATCCTTGGACATAATTATTGTAATTAATGACGTCACGCCGTACAGCATTACAATAGGTATTATGTAAAATCCAGTTTTTACCTAACTAATAGCATTAATAGGTAGTTCAACAATGCTTCATCTTTAAAATACAGGTAAGGTATAAAAAACTGAAGATTTTCACTGTAAAATTAGAAAGTTTTTCAAGTCTACGGCTAATATCTTTTTTTTTTCTATTTAAGCCTAAGATATGAAATAGAGCCAAAAAAGTGGGATTTTTATAACGTTGTGCTAATAAAAGCCCTATCTATCCATAACGCTTTAACTGATGTATTTCTCGACAACAAATATGTATTAACATATTTGTTAACAATTTACAAAACAAATTAACACATTAACAAACAAAATATTATAAAAAACGTAACACTAGATTTTGACTAACTCAGACCTGTGAAAGATGCTTACATAAATTTTTTAATCAGAAAATTTTTAAATGCGATTTTTTTTAATTGTGACTTAGAACACTTTTTACTTTGTTAAAAAATTGGTTGAGTCTACGGGCGACAGACAAATACACAGATACACATTACAAACTTCTAACGGCTCAAAAGAGAGTTGAATGGGCGATGTAAGGCATAAAGTAGTTTTACTGGCAGGCAGGTCATGTATTGTCTATGGATGGTAGATAAATTTACGGAAAGCTTAAGCTAGTGTTATTTTATCAGAATTGTGCGAAAACTTTGTTTCCGAGAATTTTCTGTTTCACTCGGCTTTGGCGAAACATGTTGTTTTTATGGCAGTAATAGGTTTTTTCCGATGCGCGCCCTTCCGCCTCTGCCAAAAAAAATATAGTATTGCTATTTATAAATTTTTTAAAATGTAGAAATAAAAACTTACAAAAATTTAAGTTAAAAATTTTTATTTTAATGAAATTTATTATTTTTTAAATTTTTTTGAGCTGTTTTTGGGCCTATTTAAAACCAACTATTAGACCACATCTATTTTGCATTTATTTTCCAAATTGCAGTTACATTAATTTTATTAATTCATATACAGGATTAGTCAAATGTATAGAATAGGAGATTTATTTTGGTAAATATAAAGTTTACAGCCAAATGTTTTTTACAAGAGTTTTTTTTCTAATTATTCTTCATTTCTTAGCCTACTCATGGTTTTTGTATGCCAACGCATTTTTCTGGAAACGTTATAGTTAAATAGAAATCAGGTGATTTTTTGCTAATTTTTATTCTTCTTCTTTTTTCTTGATTTGACTCGATTTTTTTTTTAATGCTTTAATAAGAAAATTCTTGTGTAAAATAGTAATTTGAATTAAATTTTAATAATTAAAATAATTTTTCTTTTTATTAATCTTTTTGTTAACTTATTGAAAAGCTTTTTACAGTGACATGAAAAATGACGTTAAGAAAATGTCACTATCATTTTTTGTAGAGTAATCCTCTCATGAATTTTTTTATTTAAGCATATAAAAAAGTTATATCAAAGAAAAAAAAAGAGAAATCAAAATCACTTGGCAATTATTAATAATAAAAAAACAATAACTTTTACAGAGGAAGAAGAGGCAAAATTAATAATAATTAGTAAAAAAACTTTTGTTAAAGATATTTGGTTATAAAGTTTATATTTACGAAAATAAATCGCTCATTCCATACTTTTAACTAATCCTGTATATTGAGTTTTCCAGATGCCATGAAATTAAACTAGTTTTTGCAATTTGGCACTTGGGAACCCAAGTTTTTTTATTTTAAACTACAATTGTATTTTAAAATGCATTTTTTTATGAGAAAATACATACGAGCTTTTTCTAAAAACTTTTGAGAAACTGTCGGCATTTTAGTTGATCAAGTAGTTCTCGAATTGTCTTTATATGTTTACCAACTGCTTACAATTTTATTAACAATTAAATCAACACGATGATCAAATTTTATTCTAAAAATGCCTCAAAATATGTTTAAAAAGTCTTGTTTAGGTTAATACCATCACTTTAAAATCAGCCTTATACAATCTCATATCTTGCTTACAAAATATGGGACTTTTATTCTTTGAAAGTGCAAATTTACGTATTGAAATTTTATGTAATTCAAAGAAATCTAGCTGAGATTAGAAATACTTATGTTGAATATCTTTCCATCTATAAGGACTAATGTTTCATTTAGAATTATTTTTGAGCGGAAAATTGAAGGATTAAATTTTTAAATCTCATAGTTTTTGTTGACGAATAAATTGTAGCTTTTATCAATATTCGAGTTTTGCATATAAAATTTTAGTTGTTTTATTTCGGTTTAAACGCAAATTGCAACAACGTCTTCGCAGATAAAATTTATTGTGGTAACATTTAATTCGATATGAGAAGAGATTTTAATAAGTATAAAAATATTTTTCAGGTGGCATTAACGTCGGAAGCATGTCTCAAGGGATTACCTAAAACAACGTCTGGCGAAGTAGCTCAATTTAAAGGATGGCCTCGCTTGACATGGTTTGTCACGGAACACCTAACACGAACCCCAAAGGATTGGACTCCAACACCTCGTCTGTCTGATGAAACCCCAGCTTATATAGAGTACAGCACCGATCGTGACGGATCAGTGATGGGAGTAACTATTACTAGAGCAGCTATGGTAAAACACTGCCGTATGCTCACCATGGCTTGCAATTACACCGAAGGAGAGAACATGGTCTGTGTTTTGGATTTTAAACGTGAAGTCGGCTTATGGCATTCGGTGCTCAGTTCAGTCTTGAATGGCATGCACGTCATTTACATCCCTTATGCTTTAATGAAAGTGAATCCAGCGTCATGGATGCAGATGATTACCAAATACCGTGCTTGCGTCGCGGTTGTAAAATCTCGCGATTTGCATTGGGGACTTTTAGCCACTAAGGATCACAAAGATATAAATCTTTCAAGCTTGCGAATGTTATTAGTAGCAGATGGCGCCAATCCTTGGTCGCTCAGTTCTTGTGATCAATTTTTATCAGTATTTCAACCAAAAGGGTTGCGACCTGATGCAATATGTCCTTGTGCTAGTTCAAGTGAGGTGCTGACTGTATCAGTTCGACGGCCAGGACGTGGTGGAGTCAATGCGACAGGACGCGGTGTTCTTTCAATGCAAGGCTTGAGTTATGGAGTTGTGAGGGTGGACCAAGAAAATAGTCTCACTTCTCTTACTTTACAAGATTGTGGGCAGGTTATGCCAGGCTGTGTTATTGTTGTTGTTAAGATGGACGGACCAGCATATTTATGTAAGACGGATGAAGTAGGGGAGATCTGCGTTAATTCAGGAGCTACAGGTAGGCAGCTATATATTTTTAAATTTTATTTACTGTTATGCTAATGCTAATCAGTAGCCACACAAAGCACATTATTCCGCTTTGTTGAGGCTGTTGCGGTTTTTGATTAATGCAACTGTAATAATTTACGAAAATGTAAGCAAAGAGGATTGTGTAATTAAAATCTAAATTCTTGGCAGATTACAAAGGTTTTTCATACTTTAATGAGATTTTTAAATTAGGTGAATAATATTTTTGCTTGCATTTATTATAATATGTATTGTAAAAAATTTTTTTTTTGTGGTTGATAAATTAATAGCGATATCATTGCAATGTTATGTATATAAAGTTTTTTTTTGAAGAAAGTGCTAAATACCTTTTGTTTTGTATTAGATAGCAATTAGAAGCGAGTCAAGTCGTGAATGTTTATTTTTATTATTTTTTATACAAGATTATTTAGGCAGTTAAGTGAGCTTGAGTTAACTTATTTAACATAATTGTTTTATCTAGTGAGAGTCATGGTTCCACTTAAAATGGATTTGATTCAGAAACGATAATTATTAATCCTAATCAACATTCCAATTTATTGGAATATAGTATTGACCGCAATGTTTACGATCACCCATCTGAGAAAATACGCTTTCCAACAATACCAAGAAACTATATATTAATAGAAACAAAATTATTTTTTATTACTTACCTCTGTAATAATATATTCACTATCTGTTTATATTGCGCGTTTTTTAAAAAAGTTATATTAATGTTTGTGAAAGCATTGTTGCATAGTGGTAGTACAATATACCGCATCTTAAAAAAATAAAACTACAAGGATTACAAGTCTTGTGAAATGTTTTGAAGCTCATATAAAAAAAATTATGTAATTGGTAGGGTAGGAATTAATTTATATTAAATTTGTAATCAGGGGGTTTAATTATTATTACTGGACAGAAAATTCCAGATTAACGGAATAATTTATTGAAATATTAGTCAGTTTTAATAGACCATATTATACGTATGTGATATAGATTTTACGAAAGATAAATGCGCAATGAAATAAAAGCTTGAAATTAGGGTTCTCGAAATCAGTAAAATTTCTCAATAGGTATGCTTAAAATGTTATAGCTTTGTCATTACATTTAATGTTTCTGCTGTTTAATAAAGCTACCATTCTTATATTTCTTTTAATTACATTTTTACGATCTCTAAAAAGGGTATTGTATCTTTTAATAAAATTTTTGTGCTAGTTTAAAATCCGGTAGAATAGTTAGACAGTGTTTTATTATATTGTCGCCTAGTCATAGCTTACTTTGTTAAAATATAGTTTTCAGTTTCTGTCTTACTGCAGTCGTCGCTTTTATATTTTGTAGTTAGGTACAGCAGTACTGGCAACAACTGAGGAGAAAAATGAATTTGCCAGCCACCGCAAACTGCCGGTCATATTGTGTACATTGAGAATTCAGGCAAGTGACAAAAAAGCGGTGCACAACGAAAGTAAATAAATAATCATAATGAGCGCAATTCCACGCGTCAAAATCAAAGTGTTTTTTGTGCAATTGTAAAGGATTTGTATTATGGGCAAATAATTCGATAACCAAGCAAGTATTAGAAAAACACACTCTGAAAGTGTAAATTTTCTTTTTATTGAATATTATAAAGTCTTTTTGAAATCAGGGAAATTCAAGTCTTTATTGGACCCCTTTTTTTTTAATCACGAGTTGTTCGTTAACGTTCGCTCGTTGATTGGCTGGGGCTTGTATAATGAAGCCCAAAAATATATACTTTTTTTATAGATTTTGCGTAATAAAGTAAAATTCCGTTTATTAGGAATCAGAACTAATAAAGAATTTTTTATCGATTTATGTTAATTGTAGCACAAATCAGTGACTTTTGAAATAAATGTAAGATTAAGACATATTTGTAATTTTGTTAAAGGCACTCAGTACTGGGGTCTTCAAGGACTTAGCAACAGCACTTTTAAAGTTCAACCACTTGGAGCTGATGGTCTACCTATTTCCGATGCCGAATACACGAGATCCGGCTTACTTGGCTTTTTAGGCCCTGGTGGTTTAGTCTTTGTTTGCGGTTCTCGTGATGGTTTAATGACTGTAACAGGTCGAAAGCATAATGCTGACGACATAATAGCAACAGTTTTGGCTGTCGAACCAATGAAATTTATTTATAGAGGTCGCATTGCTGTTTTCAGTATAAGGGTGCTTCGCGATGAAAGGATTTGTGTGATAGCTGAACAAAGACCGGATTGTAGCGAAGAAGAGGTAAAGTATAAATAATGGCAGTGTATTATTATATTGGTAAACATATTTCAATTGTTGTTTCATAATACAACAATAGTCTTTCCAATGGATGTCTCGAGTTTTACAAGCAGTAGATTCAATTCATCAAGTGGGTATTTTTTGTTTGGCTCTTGTTCCACCCAATTTTCTACCAAAAACACCGTTGGGAGGAATACATCTTTCCGAAACTAAGAAGAGATTTATGGAGGGTGCATTACATCCAGCTAATGTACTCATGTGTCCGCATACGTGTGTTACAAATTTACCCAAACCGAGAGAAGTACATTCAGGTAATATGAAATTTTATATATTTATGAACATTTTGGGGATTGTGGCATGTTGTTATTTATTTTGAGAGGGACTAAATTATTACTTCAGTTTATACTTGATTTTTTTTTTAGTAATACACCGTTTAGGAAGACTTAGCTAATTTAATTTAATATGAAGCAGGTTTTTTTATAGTTGCGTTGTACTGTACAGAAATTGACAAAATTTTTAACGGTTTTCAATATACCTAGACCTACAGAACGTTGTGCATACTTTTACCAGTTACTTTTATTATCATAGTTTAAAAAGTATAGGATTTTTTTTTAAATTACATATATATATAGGATGGTTCAAGAGATCGTTTAGGTGGCGACGAAAACCTTAATCGGTAGAAATTACGCAAAACAGTCTTTTCTACATTACATGGTTTTCAAGAAATGAATTTTTGAAGATTACACAAATAGACAACGATGCAATGCAGCAACAAACCATGTTAAATATAACTTTAAATTTAATTTTTATTTTATTAAAAAATATTTTATAATTAATTTGGAGTTGCGTTACTTTTGATATTTAGATAAATTACGGTTTTGTTTCAGTCAACTTTATTTTATAAAAATATTAGCCCAACTCACGTCTTTCAACCCATGAGTTTAAAACTTTGTTTAAAAGTTTTATTTTGGAAAGATGTTTTTTTTTTGGAAAAAACAACATATTGCGGTTTTTGAAATAAATTTTTTTTATAACAATTATTTTGAAAAAATGTTTTAATCTAGAGTTTTTATTATTGTCACATCATTTAGGTGAGCACAAACCTCTCTCATTTGCACTAAAGTATTTACTCACACTTGTGCCTAATTTCTTTTCTTTATTTATGCAGTGTTGCATAATACTGACTAACATCATGCAACAATTACAAGGTTTATTTTTACGTCACTTTCATCTTGGGACCAGGTTCAAAACTACAACATCGCACACTTACTATAAGCAACAGCAAATCTGCTACAGTTTCAGTTTGGTCAATCCATCTTTGCGTTTACGTCACTTTTGGGTTTAACTGTTCGAGCTTTAAACGACAAACAAGCATATAATGATACTTCAGGGTGGAGCGTGGTTCGGGCAAATTAATTTCAATGCACATTCTATTAATTTTTTTTTCTTAGGGGCTGCAAACTTACAGGTGGGTTTGTTTGAAAAAGAGAGATGACTTAATTTAGTTGCTAACATAGAGTGGTCAGTAGAGCAGTGCACGTTTTCAGCATACCTTTTGTTTAAGGTTTAATATTACTTTACGCGTCTGGTTTTCTGATCGAAATCGTTTTTTTTTTTTGTGAGCGAAAATATGGTGAAAACAATTGGAAGTGGTAAATACAAAAATTGCATTTGAACACTTTTGATGACGAAACAAGAACAAATGAAGAACACATTATTTATTCATTAAATGATCAAACAATACTTTTACTTGTTTTCCTATAAAATGGTAGCCGTCTAGAAAATTGAATCAAGAATTGAAAGCCAGAGAACTTGTAGGCGAAAACATATCTGCTATTGTCAAGACGCTACCGTTTTCTTTTCGGACGGGACACGTTTTTATCTTAGTGGATATGCTAATAAATAAAGCATACGCCATTTGTGTGAGACGAAATTTACGAAGCTCCGCAAGAGATGTTTGGTTTTTTATCATTTCTGCGCGTTAACTGACTGATTCAGATTTGTTTCTTAAATGCATTGGATGAGATGAACGTCTAGTTTCAGAAGAACAGGGTTTTTTAATCGTTTTCTCTCACTAAAATTCGATTTGAACTGACCAGCTCGCTCATCTGATTTGATTTTTTTTGTGGATATTTTAAATTCAATTGTTTTATCATCTTGAATGATTTCAGGGGTAATGTTTGAGTCAACATCTGTCACAACAGGACTTTTAGAGTGTGAGAGTGAAAGATGCTATTTGAGAAATACTCTATTTAAACAAGCCAGCTAAATTCAAGTTTTCAATGTTGTAGAATAAGGAAAAAATAAAAAGCTGATAATTTTTTACCATTTCGTTTTGTATTCTTTTTTGTAATCTATTTACTTATGGCGCTCCACCTTATATTTGAACTTATTCAGCGTGACCATGCGTTACGTTTTTGTCACAACTTAATGCTGTGCTGTTGCAGATGACGTAATTTCAAAGATCTATTGACTGAATTTTATTATTCTAGAGACATAGTTTTTACAGTAAATCGAAATTTTATTCAGGCGTTTTTCCAAATTATAAAGTTTAACTTAACTTAAGCCTAAAACATGGGTTCATTTTTTATGTGGTAGAATAACACAACATGCATTGAATATATACAGATATGCTGTTGCTTTGTATTGCAAAACAAAGTGAACTAGTTGTAGTGAGCTCACCTGAACTAACCTAAAAGCTTTTGCTTGAGTGATGCTACAGCATGTTGTTCCTCTGCATTTCAGCAACCGACTGTGTTTCAGACGTGGGTCCGGCGTCTGTTATCGTTGGAAATCTCGTACAAGGTAATAGACTCGCTAGTGCTCAAGGTAGAGATATGGGAGGACTCGACGAAGATAGCGATTCTTCAAAAAAGGTATTTGAGAATTTTTGCTTTAGACTTTTTTTCAGAGTTATTAAAATACGTAATACTTTTAAAAAAATTGGCGCTATTGTTTAAGTAAAATGTTAATCTTTTAAATTTAGCTCTACGTTATCTACAACGTGTATAATCTGAAAACTATGTACATTTTATGAAGCTTTGCAACTAAAATTGTTTTATACGACCCTTATATTGATGTTTTTATAAATGTAGTAAATATTTAGTACGTTTGGTAATAGATATGAGATATGTAGGAATAGAAGATTGGAGTTTATAAATGAATAACTGCCGATGTCAAGTCTATGACAACGGAGCTAATATAGCGAGAGTATATCAGCAAAACTTTTGTTTCAGGCTTTTTACCCATTACGCACATGGCGTACAGTTTTGACAAATTCTCCAAAGTTGGAATTTGTTAGAAAGTGATACAAGGCAAATACAAAAAGAAAAATGTTGTTTATATAGATAATTAGTATTATAATTCGTAGCTCATACGTGTCACACACCTCCGGCTGCATGCAATGTCAAACAATTATGTAGCTGTTTTTGTGTTACGTGTAGTGGTCAGAAATCAGAAACGTTTTATTGGAAAAACATTTCTAATACATTGGACTAGTAGATTTTTTGTACATCATTTTTGTATTTATAGTATATAATATTATTTATGTACTATCAAACTATCAATCGTTTAAATCTAGTGTAAAATAGCAAATTCTTAACTTGGTGAATAGGCAGAAGAAGTAAAACAATAATAAACACTGTATATTGGGGTGGTATAAAATAATTTTTATGAATTGATAAATGTTTATTTATTTGAAATAATAATATTAATATTTCTAGCAACAGTTTATTGCGGAGATTTTACGATGGCGAGCTCAATGCACTTCAGATCATATCCTTTTTACTCTTCTGAACAGCAAAGGTGCAGTTGCTAAAGTGCTCTCTTGTGCGGAACTTCATAAAAGAGCCGAACGTATTGGAAATTTGCTCAATGAAAAAGGTCGAATTAATACTGGTGACCATGTGGCTCTTATCTTTCCACCTGGCTTGGATCTCATTTGTGCTTTCTATGGATGTTTATACATTGGCGCAGTACCAGTAACAATTCGTCCTCCACATCCACAGAATCTACAAACTACTCTACCGACTGTTCGAATGATTGTCGATGTTTCAAAGTCTGTTTTGGTGCTCTCAACACTAGCTGTGATTAAATTATTGAGATCGAAAGAAGCCAGTAATGTGGTAGATATTAAATCATGGCCAGCAATTTTGGATACAGAAGATATGCCCAAAAAGAAGTTACCAGTGGTGTATAGGGCACCAACCGCTGAAATGTTGGCGTATTTAGATTTTAGTGTTTCGACCACTGGAATGTTGGCTGGAATCAAAATATCACATGCAGCTGTTACGAGTTTATGTAGAAGTATGAAATTGGCTTGCGAATTATATCCAAGTAGACACATAGCTCTGTGCTTGGACCCTTACTGTGGTTTAGGATTTGCCTTATGGTTGGTATTTTTTGTTGTTATTGTACAAAATATTTTTTAAATGAATTAGAAATTTACTATTATTTAGCGTGGTTAAGAAACTTTGAATATAAACAATCAAATGTTTATTATTTAATGTAAAAAGAAATCAACATTTTTATCGGTATTCTAAGTATACAGTGTGATGAATGTCAACTGCTTTTAGAGTTGGCAACACATAATTTAATCTGGCAAGTTTGAATATGTAATTTATTATGTTATGTATTATTGGCAGTGGCAGCTTGTGATTGAAGTAATGAGAGTGCTATATTTTAGTATTATGTTGTATGAGGCAACAGTAGATTTTCATTTTATCTTAGCATCCCTATTGTTGAATTGAGCAAATTTTAACTTTTTGTATAATTATATCGATAAATTATCTTAAACTGTTTATTGCTGTCAATTTAAATGACATTTGTAGATTTTTTAAAGTAACTTATACAATAACTTAGGCTTAATTCATTTTTCACCAAGCAATAAAGATTGAGTTTGAAATTACTATGACTGAATTTAGCGATTTGTTAAAACGTTTTATGTTGGGTTAACCGGTTTTTGAATCATTGCTGTCAAGTTTGTTTTCTTAACAGTTCTAAGTAAGTACTTAATGGGTTATATTTTATATTTACGTATGATTAAGGTCTGGGAATTATAATTATTATAGGGGTAATAACTTGATTGTTATCTACTCTGATCTCGACCACACTTTTGTTTATTAAATCAGTCATCAATCTGCATCTTTTATCAGCCACATTTTATAACCACTTTTTGTTAGTTAAATTATTGTAGAACTTATTTATAAATGTTTTTTTTTTGTTTTAATGAAAATTGCACTTTAATTCAAATTTTATTTATTGCTTAGTTTTCTATTTTGTTAGTTAGGTAATTTGGTATTTAAGTAAGTGGCTATTAAATATTACTTATTACTATGATTCCCAATGATTATTTATTTTTAGTTTTTTTTGCTGCACATTACAATAAATACCCTTATGTATTCTCGTGTACACATTCTGGAGCAAATCAAAATAAAAAACCAAACTTGTATAATAATTTTTTAAATCTTATTCTACTTTGTGGATATTTCGGAAAACTGGCACCAAATTGCACGTAAAGTGTTTTTTTGAACCGAAAGTCAGTGATCTATGCGCTATCTAGTTATATTTATATACCAAAGGTGCCAGCCGAGGCTGGCCGTCTTTTCTTCTTAATTGGTCTCAGTTAGCACTGAGAACGTTACTACTAGATTATTCCATTTACCCATTGGCGACGAAGATGTAGTTATATGTTGTAACGCATATAACGTAATGCTGTATGAATTAATTCACGTTCATTTTTTAAATGATTTGTTTATTATAAAAATTACCTGCACTGCAAATCATCAGCTACGCTGTAGTTATAAAATGCACTTTTTTACGCCGCCTACTGCTGTTATCTTAGGAGATTTGATTCTAGTAGAATGTTGAAAATGTTTTTTGATTGATTTTACTACTGTCATTTTTTTTCAGGTGCTTAAGTAGTATATATTCTGGTCACCATTCAATTCTGATCCCGCCTTCCGAAGTAGAAGTAAACCCCGCTCTCTGGCTGTCTGCTGTTAGTCAACACAAAGTTCGTGATACTTTCTGTTCATATGGTGTGATGGAACTTTGTACAAAAGGCCTAGGATCTTCAGTAAATCAATTAAAATCCCGTGGTGTTAATCTAGCCTGTGTTCGTACTTGCGTTGTTGTAGCCGAAGAAAGACCTCGAATCAATCTTACCACTAGTTTTTCCAAATTATTTAGCGCTCTCGGATTGAGTCCAAGAGCTGTCTCAACTTCTTTTGGCTGTCGAGTCAACATTGCTATTTGTCTACAAGGCGCTTCAAGCCCTGAACCGTCGACGGTTTATGTGGATTTGCGAGCTTTACGGAATGATCGAGTAAGTTTGGTGGAACGGGGAAGTCCTCATAGCTTATGTGTGATGGAGAGTGGAAAACTACTTCCAGGAGTTAAAGTGAGTTAACTTTAAAATATTCTTTTAACTGTGATTTTACAAAATCTTATACAATATTTACGAAACCATTTTCGAGACCCACTTATTTTTAATGAAACATGTGTTTTTGAAAATACAAACTTTTTTTTTTTTTAATCAAATACTATAAATGAAATAGCTATTTATTTAAATTGACTTTATTTTAAACGCAATAATAGGAGTTTATTTTTCTTCTTGTCTGAAAAAGGCGGCTTTCTAATTTGAATTTTTTTTAAAGTAGCTTAGTAGCTCTAGCTTTTGAGGGCTCTAGTTTAAATCCAGAAAATGTCTATAAAAAGATTTAGTGCGCATAGTTGCGATTCAAAAATGTAAAATGTGAAAAGGGAGATTGGCACACGTAAAGCCATGAATATAGTCGACCGGTAGCTCTCCGTAGCAATGGATTCACTTTAAATAGAATACGTGGAGTTGCACTCGCCAGAAAATTAAAAAAAGTAAAAATAATTGAGATACTTGTAGAAAATTAAAATCAATGAAGTACATTTGCACAGTACTTTTAATATTCGCATTTGCCATATAGTGTAAGTAAAATTAATTTGTAGTTTTTCTATTATTATGGCTTACGGTAAGTTAGTGGAGCAGTTGGTTTTATCTAGAAAACTTTTGTGTCGTAATTTTTGGTTTGGTTTTTATAATGTAATTGAAATCTTGTGTTATTGTTTCAGGTGATAATTGCAAATCCTGAAAGTAAAGGTCAATGTGGAGATTCTCATTTAGGTGAAATATGGGTACAAAGCGGTCATTCTGCAAGCGGTTACTTTACGATATACGGAGACGAAAGCGAATACGGAGATCATTTTAATGCAAGATTAGTAACTGGTAACACAGGAGAGATTTACGCTAGAACTGGCTATTTAGGATTTTTAAGACGAACTGAAGGTACACAATCAAGTTGTCCCACCGAAGAGACAATATTGGGTCGAGAAAGTGATACAGAAAGTATAGGGTCATCCCAACATCTAGTTCCGACTGATTCACCGGAATTACATGATGCTGTTTTTGTTGTTGGAGCTTTAGATGAGACGATAATGCTTAGAGGGATGAGGTATCATCCGATTGATATAGAAAACAGTGTGATGAGATGTCACAAAAAAATAGCTGAATGGTAAGTTTTTTAAGATTATTAAGAGTTACTGTAACAACTTTCATTTAACTAAGGCAGGGCGGTTATTTGCTAGAAAATCATCTATAGTTTTATTAGAGATGTTGATCAAAACAAACTAATTAATAAAAGTAAAGATAACAATTCCTCAATAGTTTTTTTACAATTTTTTAAAAAGAACACTGTAAATACTGAAAGTTTGCAAATATAAATAATTTTAATTTTCAGTCTTTAATACTAGCAAAGTTGTCTTAGGTTTTTTGAGAAAAATGAATTTCTGGAAAGTTCCTTTGAAAACCGATGTAGGCTTATAGTTACAATAAAATTTCACGACGTTCAAATCAGGTGATTGTGTTCTCTATCGAGTATCTTTTTGTAATGGAGTATTCCGTCACAAAACATTCTTCTCAGAGATGGTAACGTTCTTTGAGCAGTGGTCGCTATTGTCCCATCTTGCTAAAACCAAAAGTTATTGCCTAATGTTTTTTAATGAGTCTTTAATTAGTTTAGAAATCAGAGATATTTCTGGGAAAATAATGGCAAGGGTAATAGAAGCTTTCAGAAATCTGCTTTATTACTGCAATGATCATAATGCCCGCCAGTTAGAAGATATTGTTTTTAAAACCTAATAAAAAGCGTTTTGTATTGAGATTTTAGGTAAATATTTTTTTTTCTAATAAACGACAATGTTTTTTGGGTCAACCTGTATCAACTATAGTCGTTTAAGTTATAGACACCAGTTAAACATCACACTATAAAGAAATATGGATTAGTGAGTGGTGTGTCTGGAGCACTTTATGAGCAATTGTTCAGTTTTTTGATTTTGCAAAACATTTTTTTTTAGAAAAAAACTTTGAGGCTTAATTGTGCAATTTTCTTTTTAGTGCTGTTTTCACCTGGACCAATCTTCTTGTTGTAGTCGTTGAACTTGACGGCAACGAAAGTGAAGCTTTAGATTTGGTACCTCTAGTCACCAATACCGTACTGGAAGAACATCACCTAATTGTTGGAGTTGTAGTAGTTGTTGATCCTGGTGTTGTTCCAATTAATTCACGTGGTGAAAAGCAACGCATGCATCTTCGTGATGGCTTTTTAGCTGACCAACTTGACCCCATTTATGTTGCTTACAATATGTAAAAACAAATTAAAAAACGGTGTTGTTAATCAGTAGATAAATAAAATTCAAACGTTGAGAAGCAACAATTTATTGTAAGCATATCTGCCATGAATTCGTGATGTTATACTTTTAGTAATTTTAGATTTATGTTTTAGTATTATTAATAATAAATTAGTACGAGAAAATATTTTGAAAAAAAAAGTTTTTACAATTCGATTTGGCTCAAATTTCTAACGTCTGAACATTCTCACAGTAAAAGTTAGTGATAATGTGTAGATGTACAAAACCATTGCCGTTTACGGCTCTAATGTATAGGTTCTGTATTTTTAGACTGTACAGTCAGGTCAGATTTTCTTTTGCTTTCACCTCGTGCAATATTCACGTTTTTAGGAAATCATCACTGTTTGTGATTTAATTGTTTTTATTCCTTATTGTGATTATGTTTCTAGGTTTTAAGTTAATATGTACATATATCCCCAAACTACTATTTTAGATTATTAAACATTCAAATAATACAAAAATCATTATGGAAATTAAATACGCGGATATAGTACTCTAGTCTCGTTTTGTTTAAATATATTCGCTCCAGCATTTTTCCTTTGTTTTATACTGTACTTTGATAAAAAAAAATTAGGTTGTGTACAATCATTTTACTATTATTGATAACCGAAACTGCTTTTATTTTGTGTTCTATTTTATATCTTTAGACAATTGAGCTATTCTGTGTTCAATGCTCATCTAATACGTATTTGCTTTGTTCTACATTAGTTTGCACAAGATTTCTGTGTCTACAGACCGTGACAATAGATTTATTTTATGTACATATTAATGTAGTGTTTTACTTAGACATTGTATTTGAATATTTTTTTGTTTATTAAAATAAAAAGATATTGAAGTAATTTGTGGACACAGTTGCAAATAAAAATGAATGTACCTTTATAATTATTTGGTTTTATTTCCCATGTATTTCTTTCCTTTACTTTTCACCGCAAGAATTTGGATGTTGCACTTACAGTGAGACAATTATGGGTGTTTTATGCTCACAGAAGAAAATATAATTTTCATACTACAGATAAGTCTAGGATCTTATTCAGAAATATATTAAAACTTCTATAAAATATAAAATCCGACGCATTGATAATGATTAAACAAATTTAATACAGAGATAAACAGAACTTTTAAAATAGCTCAAAGCTGGGTTGGAATCTGACATTCTAATATTGAGTAGTAACAATCTCTCTGCGTCATCTTTTATTTGAGGGGGGGGGGGTAATGGCTTCATACGCCTTTTTGACGCATGTACACATGGACTTGATGTTTTAATAATAACGAACTCAATTATCAGGGGTTTGGTTTTAACAATAATCTTCAAGGATTGAGAGCCTCAACAAGCCATCTTGTTCATAAATGTACAACTCCTCCACTAATGCCCTAGACAAAAACAAAACGAAATATGGAAACAAAACTCTTTTATAGTCTTAACTATTATCTCTTATAGATTCTTAGTCTTACCTTCCTTCAATTTAAGAATTAGCCATTAGAAAAGTTGTAACTTGAAGCACCACAGCAATTAAATTCAAACGTCTGACTCGTCCAAGAGCAGAGGTGATTTTTATTCAGGAATTTTTTGTGCAGAAGCATAAATCCCTAATATTTTCTTATATTAACTAATCTAAAACCATTCGCTAAATATATTTTTCTTGTCGGTTTATCTTACAGGTGAAAGCTCGGCTAAACTACATCCAATGTCGTTTTTTATCAATTTTTTGTGAAAAGCCAGTTTTTTTAAAGCTTGAGTATAGTATTTTGTGAGTGATGTAAGTTTACTACTGAAAATTAGATGGAAATTACTGAACATTAGAAAATTAAAATTTGGTAATGTTTAGAGAGTAGTTAAATTTTTAAAGTAGTTTCAAGACAAATGTCAGTTTTTATATATTTCCTCGGGCGTTACAGGTTTGTACAGCATAGTGAAGGTCGTTGGTTAAGAGGAAAGAATAATCCTCTAGCTTAATACAGGTTTGTTAATATTTCCTCCGTGGTACTGGAAAATTTAAGTATTTGTATCTTAGAAAAAAGTAAGCAAAAATTTTCAAATAAAAATTCTATTTTATAAAATATAAAAATAGGTATAAAATGAAAATAGTATAATATTTTGTTTTACAAAGCTTTGTTCAAGGGCGAAGGATTATCTACACTAACCGTGGAATCCCACCTATCCCAAGTTTTGATCTCATCATGAAGCTTGCTTCCAGGACTTTCGGTACTCGAACATTGTTTGTGTGTTAAAATTTTGTAATCTTTGTCAAGTGCCCCAATTCTTAGACCATGATCCATCAAGGCTTTAGCTTTTTGCAGTGCCACTGGCGGTGGCAATTTATTTGTATAGCATCCAATAAAGCATATGCCAATTGCAATTTGATTATATCCGAAAGCATTAGCTCCAATCAGTTTCCATCCTCGTCCTTCATAAATAGATCCCTCTGCGCCAATAAGAAAATTGTAAGAAATGTCATTGCGCTTATGGCTTTCAATGTGAAACTGTTGGATTAAGCGAACTAAAAGATTGTTTTCGGACTGTGTAAAGGCCTCTTCGGATGCCGAGTGCACTGCAACAATTCGATTTTAATAAATGTTATAAAAACATAACATAATATAATCAGTACAAAATATTAATAAATTGGAAATCCGAAAATATTTTACATTTTCAACAAAATTCTAATGTTGAAAAAAGGAAAAAATTGCTCCCGGATACGTTAATTTAAATTCAACAATAGGATATTTTCACACTTTTGTGAGAACGTTTTTACTTGCGTCTGTTGTTAGTGACTTTTCTTGGACTGGCTTCAATTTAATGTTTAAAAACTCAACAATAGCTGAAGGCCTTATGGATCTGTTGTGCAAGCAATCTAGCACAACAGCATCAAATTATATTCTTGAATTTAACGTGTCTATAGATAATCATCACGAAGAATAACATAACAACGTTAAATCAGTACTTAGCAGATAGCTGCGTCTACGTCGGAAAAATGTTTTTTGACGATGCACATGGCAAAACTGACCAAACATTTCTTTTTTTATAGATTTGATCGATTTAGGTGTTAGTGTTCAGATAGATCAAAACTTCAAATTATCTGAATGAATGCTAGGAATTCCGCCGCATAATTTGTAGCGGCTTGGTAATAATTATGCTATGCAATCTGACTTAACCGAAAATATGTAATGACACAAGACTCGCTGTTAAGTAATAGATGAACAACGTTATTAAAGCAACGATAATCATAGAAAACTTCAACAGCAAATATTTTCTCATTTTGAGCAATTCCACTGATTCCAACAGATTTATTCTTATTTGCAAAAACGATCAATAAATCGCAGTATTAATAATTCGAAATAAGAAGAATAATCATGTTTTCCACGAGCAGTTGTTCGTAGTGTCTTCGAGAAGTAAACCCTTGGCTTAAGGGGTTTTCTCTACAAATGGAAAAACAAGCGGACTTATTTTTGGTAAACAATGTTAATACTCTCCAGTATAAACCTCATTGTCTGCAATTAACTAGGTGTCAACATAAAATTTTAATTAAAATATGAATTAATAGTGATAAGATCATTGCCAATTTTTTCAAACTATATCTATAAACTTGGACAGGTTTCGTGCTTATTGGAACTATTCAGCAAGTTTCAACTTGGGTGAATATGAGCTCAAATGTATCACTGCGGACTTATTCAAATCTGAATATATTGCGACTTGCTGAAGAGTTTCAATACGATATACTTTTTATTTGAATTTGCATCTATTAATATTGATATCTATGATTTAGAGCAACCTATATGCATTAAAATATGTAGGAACTTTGTTTCTCGAAAATTTTCCATGTAAGGTATTTTTCTAATAAATGTTGCTTGTTTTACTATATTATGTATTAACAAAACAATAACAAAAAAACAATCTTACAGTGTGTTAAAGTAAGCACTCCAAAAATAAATACTTACAGAAAATAACAAATTTCGGAAGTTCTGCAAACTCTTTGCAATCTTCTGGGTCTAAAGGCGGCTGTGCTAACCATATTTTTCGTGGCACGATACTAATTTTGGCTGAAATATATAATATGTGGTTGGTATATTATTTTTTTGTTTGTATTAAAATAAGCACCTTCAGGATCGTAGTAGATGTTGTTGACAGTGATATTTTGTGATATGGTAGGAGACATTGAGTTGATAAATACCGGCCCATTGATGTGTGTAATATCTCCAATGTGGACATGTTCGGAGCCGGTAACTCGGATATTACTAAATCTATTCGGTTGTTTTTTGATGATCTCATTCAGACCAAATCCAGTCTAAAATTATAATAAAATTTTTTTGTAATATATACGTTTCAATTTTAGTTATAATCTGATTTACCTTGTTACAAATTTGGTTTATTTATTATTAATTAAAATAATCTAAATTAAATTTTTACTTATTAAACCTATGAGTATAAAGATACTGAAGATACTGTATTAATCACGGTTCTACATTGAAAAAGTGTACTAAAATCTTTCTTTTAGGACCCAGAACAGAATGTTTTGGACACGTCATCACGTGTCCATCACATTTAACTCCAGGATTAGGCCAGATTTATTAACTCAATAATAAATCTGTAGTAATCTCATACCCACTGAATTGTTTATTATGGAAAAGACAGCTTTGGTGTTGGAGTTGTAAAGCCGAATTCATAAAGTTGGAATCAGACTTTTGTAATGACATAGTTTTACTCTTGTCTGATCCATATCTACCCTTAATTCATAGAAATGAGGCAAGCTTTACAAGGATTGCTTTGATTCTCAACTATAATTTTTTTAAGGTTGAAAAAGCTTTTGTCTATGCCTCACAATCACTGAAACTAATTGACAAAAGCTAAAAGGAATTACAGCCAACTTGACAGAGAGGCTGTGCATAACATTAGGTATGAATGATTTTGATTTTAATTTTTTTTTATTACGGATAATTAACTATTATCAAGAATTTTTCATTTTTATAAAACACTTCCAAATAACGTCGGCTCGTCTACTTCTTTATGCATCTTTTTTGCCATGATTCAACTAGGGACTCTGTTCAGTTCAAAAAAGATAAAGAAAATTAAACCTCTCACGAGCTTCAATTAAGTTACTAAAAAAAATCTTTTAAAAGAAAAGAAAAGATTTAAAAATAATAATAATAATCTTTCTTTAATGTGTGTTTATATCTATACAATATATCACATTTGTCATAAACTAGAAATTAAACAAACAGTAGACCTACAATAATTGTCAGTTTATAAAGACAAGCAATTGAAAAGAAGATAATCTATAAATAAAACAAAAATATATGCAAAGGCATTTCAAACAAATATGGCGCAGCAAATCAATAAAAGCAAGACACAGCTAACAAATAAAAGTTGTCAAACTACAGTATTTTTGTAAGATTTGATTTTTTAAGAGGGATATGTAACATGTTTTTTTGTCTAGTGTTTCTACCATGAATCTGCTCATTGGTTAAAAATGTTGATGAATTTTTAAACACATACAGGCAACATTCGTCTACAAATAAAGATGGCACCGTAAGTATTTTATAACTTTAAAAAAAATCAAAACATGAAAATCTCGAGGGGACATTGGCTATCAAACGCATAATTCTTTTTTGTAACATAAAAACTTCAGTTAAACCAGAAGAACTACCCCAGAAGCAAATCATAATAGATCTGGCCATAATAGATCAAAAATAATAGGTCCTGAATGTCAAACAAATATCTGATATTTCGTATTAAAAAACTCGTTCTTGACAAAGAATTAACTATTTTCTCGCAGTGTGCGGTCCAGTTTAATCTGTCATCAATTAAAAGTCCTAAGAAATGAGTACTCTCAACCCTATTTATAGAACGGTCGTTTATTGTTAAATTTATGCCATCTAGATCAATTTGAGCATTTTTTTGGTGGAATCTAAGATAATTGGTTTTTGTATCATTTGAATAGAAACTTATTGCTATTAAACCATTCAGTAATTTTTTTTAATGTTTGATTACACAGTCGTTGAAGAGAGCTTGAATTTTGATCAGACATAACGATTGTTGTATCGTCCGCATAAAGGGTCGTTCTAATGCTATCATCAAGATAATTGCTCAAGTCATTGATAAAACACAAAAATAATACCGGGCCAAGTATAGAGCCCTGAGGTATTCCTATATCAATTTGTAGTTTATCAGATTTGACTTTTACCAAGGTATGTATATTTTCATAGAAATGAGTCAAAGAAACATACTGAAATCTGTTTTCTAGAAACGTAAAAATCTATTGTAAAGGATTTCTACGTTATTTCATGATCTTCTTCAAGTCAGTTCAGAAGACTTTGTACCTCGATTGAGGATCTTGGTATCTTATTTCTAGAAGACATAGTTATTAATGCAGTTTTTTCAACTTCTAGTTGGTATAAAAGAGTTGCATATAACATGTTATCATAAAAACAAGACAGCTCTGACTAAAACAGGCGCTAAGGTGTGAAAGACATTAAAAGATTAGTCAAATCTTGAAGAATTATCTAAACGCCGAGCATGACGAACAAACAAGTTTTTACAATAAATTTCAAAACATTTATTCGATATCGACTTAGTTCCTTGTTTTTTCTTTGTAGAAATTTGCCACACTTGTGGCAAATTCAAATTTTCTGTAGGGTTATATTAAAATCGCAAACTACGAATTAGACTGAACCAATCCTTTACTACCTGTTCAATTTTTTCTCAACTGTTCTACAAACTATGCTTTTAACGAATAGAAGAAAAGATCAAAACAGTCAATTTTCGAATCTGGAAATCTTTTAAAATTAAGATGTTTGGACCACTTTGGTAAAACAAGATAATGGAAAAATTGTTAAACAACACACTAATCTAACGACACTTACGAAAGTCCTCAAATAGTTACACTTTAACCTATCTACAGCATTTCAATGCCAGAAGCAGCTAAGCCTACACAAGCCCACAGCACCGATTTCATTACTTCAAGTGCCAAGACCGCAGCAAACAAGAAACCCACCACCCAGATTCAAAAAAATTTTGTTCAAGTTTTCGTTTTTTAATTTTAACATTGATGTAGCCTTAGCTACATAATAAGAGGGGAAAACTGTTATATGTTTTACATCCTCACCTCCTTTTTCAAATTAAAATCTTAAATACGCCAAATAATTGGAGAAGAAAATATTTATAGTGAGCGGTTAGTGACTGAATTAGATATCAAGTTAAGAAAATATTCAAGCGAATAAAGTGATTAATGAATACCATAGAAAATATAAAAAGTTGATTAGCACTTAACTAGGTAATCTTTATTCCGTTAGGAATTCTTGAGAGATGTCACAAAAAAATTCAAACAGGTGAATTATGACGAAGTCAGAAAACAAATAAACCTTAAAATTTTTTCTGGTCTATAAAATGTGTTAATGACAAAAAAATCTGGTGAGCGCTTTAGACCTTTAGAGTAATGCAGATGAGTGGATGAAATGGTATTTGATCATTATAAAATAAAATCAGAAATAAAAAAATCAGACGAAGAACAAAAGGTGAGTTGCAGATATAATAGAGCATACGTAGGTCTCAAACAAATAGCATACATGGCTAACCAGAAAAAAGATAGGTGAACGTTCAAAGTACAGATGGCCGACAAGATATAGAAACAAACATGTAGAAGATGGTTTTAGGTAGCGCGGAACAGAGAAAAATAAAGATACTTACAAGAGTGAACATTTAGTGGCTGAGGAATAGAATTTAAGATTATATTGTTTATCAAGTTCTTAGTTGTTATTTGTTTTAGAGCGATGTTATTGCACATAAGAGTATATTTTAATAACACATGTGGTTTTTAGCAAAACAAACCCCCAGCAATTATATATATACAAGAAAATATATATGTATATATATAATCACGTTTAAACTTTTTTAGTTTGTAGTCTGCCCATAATCATTTAATTTGGTGTAAACAAAAGTAATCATCTCATACATAAAGGGTTCGTGGGCTTGTCTTTTTTTTGGCATTTTATATAGAATTATAAACTTAGTAATAGTGATACACGCATTAATATTTATCAGCATAATGCTACAGGTTTGAATAAGCTTGTTTGTTTTATACCGGAAGAAAAAGATTTATCTTATGTTTCCACATTTTATTCTACGAATCAAAGTTTTGTAGATCATAAAGATTATATTCATGCTGTTTCCTTTTTGATAATTTTGATCAATTGCATCTTTATATTCAGTTGTAAAAACATTGTTGATAAAAATAGTCACTAGCCAAAAAGCTAGGTACTTTTTCCGGTTGTTTTTTTAAATAATTTTCTAAAATATCTGCTCTGTACTTATATGTGATGCTTACTTATAATTTATTGAGAATTCTATCTTTTTTCACAAAATCTGATTGCATTCTAAAAATTCGAGGAGAATTTAATCTATGTCTTGATTGTCTTGCCCTATTTTTTATATGGGAAAGCATTCTTAGGTTCAATTTTAAATGTTTAAATAAAAACAACAATTACCAAAAAATCTTTCGCCAACATGAATGCAATTGAAATGAAAATCAACATTTAATGCTTTCTGTGATTCCCCTGGTTAGTAGATTAATCTATGATGTAAAAACCAAATAAAATGTTTTCGTAAATTTTTTTATCTATTGGCCAACAACACTAACCAAAAGCATCACACAAGGTCAAAAAAAGTAATTCGTTAATTAATGTATTAGAATACATAAACAAATAATTTAAGGCTTATTAAATGTTGTAGAAATGCCAAAAAACGAGTAAAATTAAGAATATAAAGTAAACACCTTACCTATTAAATATTTGAAATAATAAAAAAAAATTACCTCATCTTTAACAACTACGGCATCACAAATATTAACATTATTATTTCGTTTAGAAACAATTCCATTGCTATCAATATCACTAAAATTGTCGTCGCACGAGGTAGTCTTTTCTGAACAAATACTAAGATTGTCATAAGTTGAACAATCACTTAAATTACAATTACTTAACCACTTTTCACATTTATCAATCGCTTCATTGTCAGTCTCATCACTTTTATCGTTAATCGAAATTACAGAAGTTATTTGAAGATCCTCATCACTATCCATGTTTGTTTATGCTATACTATCCGCTACTAATTTTTGCGAAGGAATTCGAGATAAATTTTTATTATTAGCTATTTCAGAAGATTTGCGCAAGTCTGCGATTTAAGTTATTAGTCATGTGGTTTTCCAATTTTGATACTAATCTATCCTGAGAGTGCGCAAAATTTATTATTACAAGTAACGCTCTTATTAGTGCAAATAATTAGTTATTGATTCTTTTATTAGCAATAATTGCGCCAAATGCAGGATATAAAGGAATAAAGTGAAACCTAGGTTATTAGAACCCAGCTTATATGAAATAGCCTAGCCTAGAGTGTTCTTCAGCTTCAACTCAAGGTAAGTTAGGTAAGTTGCATTTTTTATTAAAATTATTACTAATATTAGTTAAAGTATGATTATTGAATTCACAGGAAATAAAAGAACCAGCACTTTGTGTTCACTATTGTAGCACCTATTCCGATTCTGTTTTACTAAAATCGACACATATTGTATAGTGTTGAATTTATTTGTGTTTACACTTCCACCATAAACGTTCACCAAAATGCATTTTTTACCGCTTATTTTACCAACTATAAAAATATGAGAAGGTTTTCAATTGTTTGAATAGTAGCTTTCAAGCTATTTTCAATAATGGGCTTTTGACATAGGTAGATTTTATAGCTAATTGTTTGTAAGAAAAAAGTCCGAAACTAAAAATATTTAAAATTGACTGAAACATTGACTAAATTATACCTCTATGCTTACTTAGTTTATGACCGAAGTCAATTTTAATTGAAATTGATAATAGGTAGATAATTTTTAACATAATCTAGTTTAGTCTAATTATAGATTATATTTCAATATAATCTATATTAATTAATAGATTATATTGAAATATAATCTATTATAGATTATATTGAAATATAATCTATTATTAGTTTATTTATTTAATTGATAATTAATTATACTGATGTCAGTTTTTTCCAAATTTGTTGTATTATGATTTTTTTTAATAATGTTTGTGTCAGTTTTGAAAAATACTCTTTTTAACGTATTTAAGACAGCTATTGAGTTGTTAGCGGCATGCTGAAATGCCAAGTAGTTTTGTTTATTTATATTCATATGCAAAATTCAAAAAAATTAATACAACTTTTTGATGAAATGGTTCAAATTATGTCTTTTTTTTAGAACCAGTTGTATTTTTCTTACATAAATAAATGACTTTTTGAACAGTTTTAAGCGATCTTAAAAATAAAGAATATTCACAATTCGATTACATATATTTTTATGTATAATGTATAATTGTATAATATACAGGGTTAGTAAAAGCACAGAAGAGGTAAAAGTATGAAATAAGCGGTTTATTTTGATAAATATGAATTTTGTTGCCAAATGTTTTAAACAAGAGTTTTATTACTATTCACACAGTTTTACCACTTGCCAAAAAGTTTGTTTAATCGATCTTAAAAGCTCTTTCGACCACCAAGTGGTCATTTAAAAAGTTTTACTGATATTTTTTATATGCTTTAATAAGAAAATGGGTGTCTCAAATAACTATTTTCAATAAGTTTTAATAACTTTATTGTATACTTTATAGTGAAATAAAAAATGACATAAAAAAGCAGAGAGCATTATTATTTTTTGGTGACTTATCTTCACATGAATAAAAAACGTGTATTAAAAACTGGAGAATCTGATTTGGTATCAAAATTTGGCGTTAATTAGACATTATTATTTTACAAAAGAATTTTTTTATTAAAGCATATAAAAAATATTCAGTCATATCAAAAAAAAAACAAAAATAAAAATCAGTTGGTTGCCATTAAAAACAATAACGTTTGCATGAGAATGTGTTAACATACAAAAACAACAAGTAGTCTAAGAAATAAAGAATAATTAGTAAAAAAACCTTTTAAAGACATTTGGTTATAAACCGCCTATTCCATACTTATGACTAACCCTGTATAATGTATTTGTACATTTTTTTTATAATATTTGCTTATATATATATTTTTAAAAGAATATTTAAAAAGTTGTTTGTATATAAAAATTAGAGTTTTCAATATCTATCTAAAATGGCATCTAATAACTTCTAAATCAGATCATATGGCACATGCCAAAAATTCACCAGCCGGAACGGCAAACGTTAAAAATATTATACAAATAAAGTACCTTGTTTTCGAATAAACAAGACAAAATAGACTTTTATTTTTAAAGCAAGCCAGTTTGCGCATGCAAACATTATTTTTAAAATGACCGAAAGAGAGCTAACAATCTTATTCAAATCTCTTAGGTTTTCAACACCCTACAATGGAATTTTTTTGCTTCCAAGCCACGACGTTTAACTATTTTAAAAATTGTCAATAAAACCGTCTAAAAAAAGATGGTCAATCAAAGTTTCTTATTTTTAAATACAATAGCTTTTTATTGATGAGCCAGTTTAAAAGTTGGTAAAAAAACATATCAAAAAAAGACTACAATTATTATTCCATTTTCAATACTCTAATATTTATAGAGTTAGTAAAAAGAGTGCAAATGCAAAACATTTTTCAATTTCGTTTCGATCTTTTGTTTTACGACAGCTTATCTATCGTTCCTATCCTAGATATGCGTATCGCACAAATGGCACTGTGAACCAAATAGTTATAAAATTTGAGTTAGTTTTTGTTAGAATTAGATTGATTGATATGCTTTAATATAAATTGTGGAAGACGGCTTTGCATTCTTATTTTTGCTTTAAATTTTTAGTATAATAAAAGCAATTTTATTAAATTCATTCAATTATAAAATTTAATTGGAGAATTGGCCCATTAATTCCGAATTAACAAAACCGTTTGATATACTACGTATTACTGTACCGAAGTCATTACTTGTGTTTTTGACAGCAAATGTATAAAATGTTGCCAAATTTCAGACATTAATAAGTTGACGTGAAAACCTTTGGAAGCACTCAGCATAGAGCATAGGCATAAGCAAAGCACTGTCTCAGTGACTCAGCAAAGGTAATCAGTAGCTCGTCAATCGTCAAATTGTCGTGTATTGAAAATCTCTATGGCCATTGACATTTTTCATCTGTCTAACTTATCAATAGAGTCCGAAAGTGGTGTCGTCACAGGTTGTAGATGGGTTGCGGTATGAGCACTGAGCAGGTCTGCGGTCCAAACAAAACGTCTTTCACACGTGGATCACATTTTGTGATTTTAAAACAGTTTTTTTGCTTCGACAATTGCTTTGTGTGTTTAATGTAAGTACATTTATATCCATAAAAAGGTAGATATAAATTATAATCACAAAAACAAACAAATTATCCTAGCCTCACTTTCTCTTGTCAAACCAGATTTTTTCTCCAACGCGCATGCAAATCCTGCTTTATTTGGAGCGCAAACTTTTGTTTCTATGACAACTGGCGTAACATTTTTGGACTCTATCTATGAAATGCCTAAGCCCGACTATCACAAAAGTTTGTTATCAACCATTCTAATTTTTTTTATGATATAGGCATAACTTAATTTTTGTGTTTGGAAACATTTAAGCTTTTTCCACATACGTCATTACTTCCGCAGTTTATTGGGTTGCTTAGGTTTTGTCTATTATGATTTCTAATCAGCTATAGTACAAATTACGCAATATTAACAAACTTTAGTATGGTTTATTGGATTTTATACAGACGCTTTTGGATTGAATATATGTTATTATTATTTATGATAATATTGTTATTGATTAAAGAAATTCAATTTAATTATAGTATAAATTTATATATAAATATATATATATATATATATATATATATATATATATATATATATTTTAGTTAAATAGTTTTGGACCGATTACTATATATGAAGGTAAATCTGGATTTCGGGGATGCGGTCTTCTGGGTTTGATTGATTTATTGCCCTTTAAGTAATACTCTTTTATTAAAAATCAAGCTTTCGGAAGATTAATTCCTTCCTTCATCAGGATACTAAAATAATAACAATAATTACGTATAACTTATAAATATTTTGGAGTTCACTTACTAATAGTGAGGTTACATATAAAAAAATATTGCAATTTATATAAATTAAAAGAATACATAGAATTTACGTTATGTGAAACATGTCTTGATGTGAGGATGGCTTAAAATGAGTGGTTATTCCCTTAAAAAAAAGTATAATTTCTTACAGCTGATTGATGTTATCGATTGATAAGATTTTTTATAAAAAACCAAAAAACAATAAATTTTGTATTTAAAAAAGTAGGTGTTGATATCACTGATCTATACTAGTTGTCAAAAATTGAGAGTAAATTTTAAATTTTTTGAATAGAATTGTGCATTAAGTGAAAGAATTGTTTAGACTTTTGTTATTTTGAAGATAGTTTGAATAGATATGTGTAGATGTTACTCAAGTTGTTAACATCGCTCTTTTTGTTCATTGCATTCCGACACTCTCTGATTTTAACCATCTCTTTAAATTCTCTTTTGAATTGGTTTTTTTCTTTTTCCAAGGGCTTGGCATTGTCGTAGTTTATTTTGTGTCCTGTAGAAAGATGGTGTTCTACTAAAGCACATGAATTTTTCTCTAGTCTACAGTCACTTTTATGCGACGTAAGACGACCTTTTAAATTACGTGATGTTTGACCAATATATTCTTTCTCGCAATTGTGGCATGGAATCATGTAGATGATGTTATATTGCACTGAAGGAGTAAGTCTGGATTTTATGCTACTGAAGAGTTTGTTGATTGTTAATAGGTTTTTTTTTGGCTATTACTAAATTTTTGTTTTTGAAGATATTAATAAGTTTTGGAGTGAGATGTTCTATGTGTGGTAGTGACGCATAAAGTATCTGATCTCCTTGTGTATCGTTTTTGTTGTTTATGGAGTTTGTGTTCTTTGTTGTTATTCTGTCTTTCAACCTATTTTTATTGTAAGTGTCTGTTTCAATTTGATTATGTGGTGTTGAAGAATATAATAGTTTATTAATCAATTTTTCTTTTAGACGTTTTTAGACATGCGCGTCATACGGAATACAAACAACACCCTAATAACCGAATGGTTTAGAAAACCTATGGACAACAATAGATTCATTAATTATCATTCTTATCATCCTCTTAAAGTCAAGATAAACTTGATTAAAGCTTTAAGAACAAGAGTACATAGATTATCTCATACAACAAAACTGAACATCGGTCTTAGAAAATTAAAAACAATTCTTCTACAAAACTCATATCCAGGAAAATTGATTAATAAACTATTATATTCTTCAACACCACATAATCAAATTGAAACAGACACTTACAATAAAAATAGGTTGAAAGACAGAATAACAACAAAGAACACAAACTCCATAAACAACAAAAACGATACACAAGGAGATCAGATACTTTATGCGTCACTACCACACATAGAACATCTCACTCCAAAACTTATTAATATCTTCAAAAACAAAAATTTAGTAATAGCCAAAAAAAAACCTATTAACAATCAACAAACTCTTCAGTAGCATAAAATCCAGACTTACTCCTTCAGAGCAATATAACATCATCTACATGATTCCATGCCACAATTGCGAGAAAGAATATATTGGTCAAACATCACGTAATTTAAAAGGTCGTCTTACGTCGCATAAAAGTGACTGTAGACTAGAGAAAAATTCATGTGCTTTAGTAGAACACCATCTTTCTACAGGACACAAAATAAACTACGACAATGCCAAGCCCTTGGAAAAAGAAAAAAACCAATTCAAAAGAGAATTTAAAGAGATGGTTAAAATCAGAGAGTGTCGGAATGCAATGAACAAAAAGAGCGATGTTAACAACTTGAGTAACATCTACACATATCTATTCAAACTATCTTCAAAATAACAAAAGTCTAAACAATTCTTTCACTTAATGCACAATTCTATTCAAAAAATTTAAAATTTAAAATTTACTCTCAATTTTTGACAACTAGTATAGATCAGTGATATCAACACCTACTTTTTTAAACACAAAATTTATTGTTTTTTGTTTTTTTTTATAAAAAATCTTATCGATCGATAACATCAATCAGCTCTAAGAAATTATACTTTTTTATAAAAAAAAAAGGGAATAACCACTCATTTTAAGCCATCCTCACATCAAGACATGTTTCACATAACGTAAATTCTATGTATTCTTTTAATTTATATAAATTGCAATCTTTTTTTATATGTAACCTCACTATTAGTAAGTGTACTCCAAAATATTTATAAGTTATACGTAATTATTGTTATTATTTTAGTCTCCTGATGAAGGAAGGAATTAATCTTCCGAAAGCTTGATTTTTAATAAAAGAGTATTACTTAAAGGGCAATAAATCAATCAAACCCAGAAGACCGCATCCCCGAATATATATATATATAAAATATAGATATAGATATATATATATATCTATATATATATATACATATACATATACGTAATAATTGTATTGTAAAATGGTCTGAACCTTTCTGTAAATTTTATTGCACTAATTCATCAGAAAGTTTTTTTTCAGCTACCCTAAGCTCTATTCATAAGTCAAGACACGGGGCATTTTGGTTTGTAAATCTTTTTTGCTTTAGTTGGCTGTTTTTCTTATTATAAGCAATAAAGTTTACTGCCGTGTATGTCTCAAACGTTCTTACAATATCTAAATTTATTAATTAAAAACACGTTTCTTCTTTGCAGCACTTAAATTTATCAACGACTAACGCATTTTGACTTTTTTGCGGCTTACTTGTTTAAAAAACCGATTTCTCTATAAAAACCAATACTTTTTTTGTTTTTATTCTGATTAACAATACTTAAGAATTTTTAGCTGATTCTTTAGTTTGCATATCTAATTATTATTGAATGCTAAACATATTTAGTATTAATTATTATTACTAAAATGTTTATGTTTGTTACACATTTTGAAATTTATACATACTGTGACTTTTTATTCAAATCTGTCATTGTGTTTTACGTTATACAGATATGTATTTCTATTTCTTTCCTGAGGTTCTGCTAATATTATTATTAAATAATAAAAAAATAATAATTTGGCCAAAAATGTTAAACCATATTATAATTATAATGCAGAAAATTTCTTGGAAAATGATATTTGGGTCGAACTTTATTAACTGCTTCAAAAATTGAAGCCAATTGGCCGGATATTGTTATAGTCTTTAAGAAAACTAAAATTGCATATTTTATTGATGTTCCACATTCTTGTAATATTATTGATACCAAAAACAAAAAGGGTTAAATATTCGCTGCTTTGGAATTTAAATATGGTAAAAATTTTACGTTTACTTATTTCAAATATAGGTTGTAGCTATATTATCGAGTAAAAATTTTAAAATTTTTGATATGGATTTAGAAATCTTTGCAGAAATACAGAAATCAGCATTATTATCTCAGAAAGTTGAGATTCCTGCACTGCGCGCCATAATGCCCGAGGCGGTGCCGAGGGCATCATGGTGCGCAGTTCAGGACTCTAATTTCTGCCCGTGTAGTGTATACTAGTTTTCTTGCTACTCCAGTCGAACGTACGTGGTTTCGGCTGCGATTCCACGTACTTTCGACTGGAGTAGCAAGAAAATTTAATTTTATAGTTATTTACATAAAAGTCAGGAAAATTTCACATTACAGAAAAGGAGCTAAATTTAATTCAAAGCTCCGAGTCAAGTAAGAGATTTTACTGACGTGTTTTGTATTAAATTTTTCCGGAAATCGTAAAAAAAGACGAAATTTACAAATTTTAGAATTTTTTTTGACAAATTCTACAAAAATCAAGTTTGTCAATTTTGTTGGCAACTATAGTTACTAGAGTATCTTTTTTAGTTTGCGTCTTGTAAAGTTTTTACTGTACTCGTCCGGAAAACTCCTTTTCCTGCGCGTAAATAAGCAGGAAAATGTTTGAACAACATTTTTTCATTGAAAGGAATATTTACATATTTATTTTATTGTTGTAAGCGCCAGCAGTTAACGAGAAGATTTTCGTTGAAAAGTAAGTGTGGCACGTCGACGATATAAAATATTTTAAGCAATGTAGGTAAGATGTTGAAATGTAAATATTGAAAATGTAATAAAAATACGAGATATAGAAAGTCATCTAAAGTGTACCATCTTTTCAATGAATACATCCTGAAAAATAAATTATTGTTGCATGTATAGAGACAAATATTTATATTGATGGATTTGTACATCTTGTCGCTTGCCAAATTTATCTGCCATTCATCAAATTTGATTACATATTTCTGCAATGTAAACACAGATAACAAATTAGAACGGATATTACCGATAGTATCTGTTGATTATTATCTATTATTTGTTTTAGATGTCTAATCCTATCATTTCCGTTCATCCATTAACAGAACATACAACTGAAGCATGGGAGGAATTAGAAAAGACCCAAAACTTTAAAATACATTCATTCAAAACTCCATCAAAAAAGGTCGACAACAATGCGGTAAGAATAGTCTGTATTAGCGACACGCATTCAGAAATTGCAAACATGAAATTTTCAATTCCGGATGGGGATATTTTAATTCATGCTGGAGATTTTACACGGGTTGGTGATCCCGTGGAAGTTGTAGAATTCAATAAATGGATAAGTTAGTAGTATTTTTAAGATGGCATCTTTTTTTGTTTAGTATCATTTGTTTTTAGAGAGTTTACCTCACAAACACAAAATTATTATAGCCGGCAACCATGAAGAAACATTTGATAAAAATTGTGATAGATTCACAAGATTTTGCACCGATGATATTTCTACAGAAAAAATAAAGTCTTTTTTAACCGATTGCATTTACTTGGAAGATTCTAGTGTGGAACTGTATGGTATCAAATTTTATGGAGCACCTTGGTACGTGTGAAATGAACAAGTACTTTATTAACTTATGTATTATAAAAACACTCGCCAGTAAATTTTATTGCATCAATTCATCATAAAGTTTTATATCCGAAACCATAATTATGAAATACAGAAGACCGTTTTCTGTTCAAGGTAGTACTCATCTTCCTGGATGGTTCTATTCATAAGTTTATAATCCCAAGACACGAGACACTTTGTATTGTAAATCTTTTTTATCTTTTGCTTGTCCTTCTTATTATGAGCAATAAAATGTATTGCCGGGTAAATTTCAAACGCTCCTACTACACTAAACATAATCATTTTAATTTGGTTGCTTGCAAATAAATAATTTCTTTTAAAGTTTAATCTTTTTTTACATATGGTATAGGTTTTAGGCGTGAATCCACTGATACTTATGATTATATAATTATTGATAAAATTGCTAGTTTTTGCACAAAGTCATTGGGTACTTTTTAAGTACTCTTCTTAATACAAATAGTATTGGTTTTTCTAAAGAGTTTGAATTAACGTTTACAAGAGCGGGCTTGACATTTTATTACGGCAGGAACTGTCTTATAAGAAAATCGGTATACTTATGCTCGTAGTTCTCGATATTTGAGATCGGCAACATGCAAGTTTTCAATCTTAAGGAGGCTTAAGCCTTCAAGCTTATTCAGCTTTGCGGTCAACCGTCATAAATTATTAAAGTTAATATACGGTTCTGTACATAAATCTGCTTTAATCTTTTGTCTGGGGTAGTCAGTCCATAGAAAGCCCATTAGGATTTCTATTTGTTATGTAATATAACGGTACAGTTTGGATATATAAGAATAAACTCCGGTTAACACTTAATTTAAATATATTTTAATAAAGATACAGTATATAAATAAATGAATTTGAGGTAGGTTATTACTGGATCGAAGTTTTAAAAGATACTCACTCATCCCTCTACGCTCATCAAGGTGATGCTCCGCTCCGGATGACCATTTCCCACCCCTATTGCCGATAGTGGATGGTGGGGTGTTTCTTGTTGCGATTGTCGTAACACTATTGGTGCTTTAGATTTTACAACCGGCTTATTTTATGATGAGTTCCAAATATAGAAACCTACGACTATAATTTATTATTAAATGCTATTATTTCAGATTTTAGATTTTACAGTTGTTGTACATTTTATTTTATAATAAAATATATTTTTTTCTACTGTTACTAAACAAGTTTTTTTTTAGAAAACGGCTATCAAAAGTTGACATTTCCATAAAAAGTGCATTTTGCCGTTTAATTATTTTCCATAACATTTTAATGTAAAACAATTACTTGCTGGAAAATTGCGGAAAATCTGCTTGATTGTTGCTTCTTGTATATCTATTTTACGGTTAAAAAAGTTTTTCTACTTTAACACGCACTTTCTACGATTCTGAAATTTATTACCATTTTTGTATGGGCTTTCTTTTTTTCTTAAATGCAAAAGTATGCTTGAGCAATTTAGAGTCAAAAATAACTATTTATACTTAACAGTCATTATTTATAAGTAACAAATTTTATTTTGTAGACATGGGATTATCGTTTAGCTATAATAGTTATTTATGTATTAAGGGCATAATTAGGATATTATGGCATGAGGAAATGTTCAAAGCTTGAGGAACGGGGTGTTTTAAACTCTAGAGCGTTATAATCGACAATTATGCCCGTGGTATGTACGTACAACGTTTTATTCTATTTTATAATTCTAAAAGATTTAAACAAATATTTAGTAATTCTTAGGAAATCAACAGAAAGTGGTTGTTCATGCAAATTACAATGCAGTGTATGCTGTTAAGGTTACAGCGTTTGTTTCAAAAACCATTAATTTTTGGAAATGAACGTTTCTGAAGCAGAAAGCGTTTATTCAGCAGAAATATTGAAAGAATTTAAAACTGCTTAGGGAAAATTGACTCTTCATTATTCAAAAAATTTGAATGTGAAAGATTATGACGAGTGGCAGCGCAAAAGTTCGGGCAACATTTGCAAAGAAAAACTTGTGATGGCGTATTTATCTCAAAAAAAAATCTCTGGTAAAAAATTATGGTTGAATTACAAAATTTATATTATTGTGCTTTGTTTTATAGTTAAAAGTTTACAATCTTTCGTTTCTTTGGTGCGCCTGCTCTGTTGAAAATGTTGAAAATTAAGGATAACGTTTATATATCAAAAATTTTTATGATTACTGAATTAATGAAGAGTCATTCCGTGGGCGATGAAGCTAAAAAGTCTAAAATTACAGTTACATATAAATAAAACGCGATAGCGGCGTCTCTTTCTTGCAAAAGTGCGGCGTAAAAAAGATTTATTAATTATGACAAATTGTTAAATGTTGTAAGAAATTTGATAAAAAACGGCATCAATAGAGTTTCGGTGTGATGTTTTGAGATAAGAATTGGATTTTTTTGTGCTAGGATAAAGGGACAGGAGGGATTTTTAGTAAAAAAAATTTTTCAAAAAAATGTCCGATAAAAAGAGTAAACGGATAGGACATTTTGCCAAAAAACCACTCTAGATAGAAAACTTTGAAAGCTGGGCTTTTTGTGACACTTCGGCATTTTACTGTCTAAATTGTGACAGTTCCAAGTTGTTTGGTTATGTTTATGTCATTTTAAATATTTATCTTTATAAAATTGTGAAAAATAATGAAACGAAAGCTTTTAATGTGGCTAAAATGTTGATGGGATATGATGGAGTAGTGATTTGTTTAGTTTTCTTGATGGGAAAGTGCATCGTATTGTCGACAACATTTTTTCGATGGGGCTCTTTCACGAGTCATAACTAAATAAAGCTGCAATATAATAAATAAGACCTATGAGATGGAAATCGATTTTTTGAACATCCCAATGCTACTCAGATAAATGGAAAAGTGTTTTGATGGTTTATTTAAAAAGTTTTTCTAGAAAAATTGACTTTCCAGAATTTTACAAATCTTTACAAGATTGGAAAGGATATGTACATTTTTTTAAATGGTTTTTCAATGAAAATGATTATGAAATGCTATGCGAGATATTGTATAATAAAATAAAGACGAAAGCCCTTTCAATTTTAATGAAAAATAAAAGTGAGGTTAAAATTTTTCAACAGCGATTAAGAATCTAAAGTAGAGGCTTTTTTGGAAGAGATATGTAGGTATATAGATTATTATTATAATCTATATTATTTTTACTTTAAATATAAATGATTTGTAAAACTAAACGCTTAATCTTTTTAAGTCAAATGGCTTGAATGTGATAAGTGTACACTCAAATCTGCGTATTGATTGATACAAATAACAATGAGATATAATATATAAATAATATAATGTTTTGTTTTGAAATGGAATAACGAATTAACATTAATGTAATATAAATTTAAAGTATTAAGGTCAATGACCTTTTGACCTAATTCTTTAAATTCTGTACCACTTGAATTTTTAGAATTAAAAAATCAATAATGTCAAATGTCAAAAAAAAATTGACATGTGTCATAAATGTTATTGATTTACAAATTTTCTAAAATTTATTGAAAAGAAAAGCTCTTTGGGTAATAGATCTTCTAACATTGAGCCTTAAATTAATTAAAATGCTTTTTTATATTGGAAAAGAGAGAGGAAATAATAGAAAGAAAAGTCCTGGGTATGTTTGTTGACTTTTTTTTATTAAATACTAAAATCTTATATTGATAGAGCATGCCCCCGGAAATGTCGAAGGGATGAAGCGAATATAATAGAAATTACAATAAATATTTAAATGAAACGACGTTTAAAGAGTATTTTGGAGCGAAAAGAAAAGCTTTGGGTTAATAGGTCTTCCAAAATTGAGCCCCAAATTAATTGAAATGCTTTTTTATATTGGAAAAGATAGAAGAAATATAAGAAAACATAACCTTAAAAGTTAGATGTAAAGATTAAAAAGTCGAGAAGGTTATTATGGCTGAAAGAAAAGCTCTTTGGGTAATAGATCTTCTAACATTGAGCCTTAAATTAATTAAAATGCTTTTTTATATTGGAAAAGAGAGAGGAAATAATAGAAAGAAAAGTCCTGGGTATGTCTGTTGACTTTTTTTTATTAAATACTAAAATCTTATATTGATAGAGCATGCCTCCGGAAATGTCGAAGGGATGAAGCGAATATAATAGAAATTAGAATGAATATTTAAATGAAACGACGTTTAAAGAGTATTTTGGAGCGAAAAGAAAAGCTTTGGGTTAATAGGTCTTCCAAAATTGGCAACTTTTTACATATAAGAGAGTATGGTAAGAACAAGAAGGAATAAAAAAAAGTATATACATAATGATTGAAAAAAATAATATAAAACAATGATAGATAGTAATACTATTTTTAAATATTAAAGTAATATTAATATGAAAACGTTATGTCAAAATCTGATCTCAAATGTTATAACGAGAATTTTTATAACAGAAAATGACTGTCCGCCACCTAAATAATGAGAAAAAAATTTAAAATAATGAATAGTAAAAGTATTTTTAAAAATAAATAATAATAGATTTATATATGTTGCCGCAGGCAACATTCAATACGAGTGAGTACAAAAAAAAAAAATAAAAAAATATTAGTAAATGCTAATATTCTTGCTTTATTATAAAAAAAGATAAGAAAGATAAAAAAAAAAACAAGTATAATTAATAAAATTAATTTTTTTTAAATAAATAATAATAAATTTCAAGATAAATAATAATGGGCTAGGTTTATATAAATGTTTTCAAAGGCAAACCATGATATGAAAAAGTAGAAAAAGTACAAAAAGAAATAAATAAAAATATATTACAATAAAAAAATAAATAAACAATAATATAATAAAAAAAAAGTGCGTCTATTTTACGGTTGCCGAAGGCAACCCCTCTAGGTTCATACACGTTGCCGTAGGCAACCCTCTACTCAAGAGAGTAGGTAAGCACCCGGAGGGTGCGAAACCATACTCTCGTAATTATAATATTGTATGATTTTCTTTAATATTAATAAATATTTGATACCATTGTTTGAATAATTGAACCAACCGTTGCTGGGCAAATTTTTGACAGATCTGTGCTATAAATACCAATTTATGTTCTCATTTAGGGGCGTATAAAGACGATTATTGACTGAAATAAAATAAAAAAATTTATGATTTTTGAATTTTTTTGTATATCATCCAGCTTTTAGATATTAATTAATTGGGTCCAAAGGTAAAGTTATATAGGTACATTATAAAACATATTAATATTGTCATTGTCATTACAGGGAGTTGATAATATTTTTTGAGTTTGCTGATGTGTACTCATGTATGTCTTTTGTCGTTGCTTTGGAAATGTACGCTAGCATTTTTATTGTCGCTTCTAGGGGGCGCCTTCCTTGTTGATGTTTAACAAATTTGTTCAGTTTTTTTTTGTAATTTAAATTTTATTTCTACCTATTTCCATTTGTTAGTAATTATTTATTATTTTTTTGGTTGTTTCTAATTTAGCGATTTACGGTGGAAAGCTAAAGTGTGGGTGTATGTTTACTTTCTTTTTTTTTGTAGTAGACGTAATTATATTTTTTTAGTTGATATATTTACCTGTATAAAAATTATCATATAAGTGCATGATAAGAAAATAACTTTGATAGCAAGCGTTTTTACATTTTGTAGCGCGTGAGCGATAAAGTGACATTTACCATACCAGAAAAGTTTACTTTTGCGTTGTCAAATGCAAGCACAACCGCCAACTTTCTGTATTTGCTGGATTGTAGATTAAATAGTTTTGTTATTATTGAAATATAATATAATTTTTTTAGGACTCCTCGTTACTGGCATGCAAAAGGCTTTGGAATTCCTCGAGGCGAAAAAATCTTAGAAAAGTGGAACTTAATTCCAGACGATACTGATATACTAATAACCCACGGACCTCCGTTAGGCTACGGCGACTTATTATCAGTTAAAAAAAGATGTGGTTGTCTAGAACTTTTATCAACGGTGCAACAGCGAGTAAAACCACGCTATCACATTTTTGGGCATGTACATGAAGGTTTTATTTTAATTTTTTTTAATTGTCATTCGTTTATGTATTTCACTTGAATTTCTAGCATATGGAAGTTATACTGATGGCCAAACAATCTATATCAATGCAGCAACTTGTAATCAATATTACTTGCCAAAAAATCCTCCTATTGTTTTTGATTACACATCGTCGACTCATGCAAACAAATCAAGATGTGACATTGCGTGATGAATAGCAATGTAACCAAACAACACAAAAATGAATAATTCTTCAAAATATGCACTGTGCTGTTAGCTCAAACTACTCAACTAACTCAAAAAAAATTTTTTTTTTAAATGTGTGTAATATATGTAGTAGACGATATTGTGCATTCAAAGTTTGTGCAAATTAGTATTAGAAGGTGAACAAATTTTTTGCATATCTTCATGGAGCGCGGTAAATTGCATCATATAGCGATCACTTTTAAAGTATTGCATGTTATGCGCATGACTTGTATTATTATGAACAATAATAGTTTATATATTTTTTAGTATTTTTTTTAACTTTTTTAATATTTTGGGAACCGAAAACTATTTTCGTAGTTTTTCATACAAAAAACCGTCCTTGTTCCTTGCCCTAAAAGCCTTATAAACAAGTTAATATTTTTACTGTTGACATGATTTACGCGTTTTATACGCATAATTGATATATATTTTACCTATGATAGATTTACCCGATCCAGCACCCTCCTTTCACTCTCTAGCTTCAACGGTTAATTCTAAAACTCATTTTAAATTCAAATTAAACAATTTTGGCGCGCTAAACTTAATTTCAACTGTCAGACTAAACTTTCACCACTTGTCAATTGATGGCGCAAAATTCAAATATATGCATAGATTTAATATATGTAAAAGAACCATTACTGAATATTAGTATGTATTATATGCTTAGAAATTAGATTTTATTAATGTATGCGAAATTTTTTTTTGAGAAACAGCATAGTGCATATTTGAGAAAATTACCGATAATTAGTAGCATCTGTCATTTTTTAACGCAGCTGTCATTTGTCATTGTCATATTTTATATTTTGTTTTGATTATTTTATTTATTTTGTTATAAAATGGCGGTTAGGCCGGTTTTTTGTTTTCTTTGTGCTTTTGATATTCAATTTTAAAGCAAAAGTGTCAGGCTTTTATTAACTATTAATTAAATGCGTTATTTAATTTTTAAGTAAAAATTTTAACAATGGATCAATGTTAATAACCTGATAGGGTTTATTTTTACTTAACCTCACTTATTTCAAAACATGTTTCTTCAAAAAGTTGTTTCGTATTTCTGGAAATCCAAACCTGATTCTTTATCTTTGGACGAAGCTTACAATGAGGTTCTACAACCTGATGGAGACGGTTCTTCTGAAGATTTAGAATCTGTAGATGAACTGGTGGATGAAGTTGAAGCTTACGAAGTTGTTAATCGTATTGGGAATATAACCGGTGAGATTGATGGGCAACTTATCATTGATGGAACACATCACTTTGTCAACGACAATCCAGAAATTCTTATTGGCGCGAAAATTTCATATCAATTATTAAATACAAATGGAGAAGTAAAAGTTGTAAGAGTTGATGTGATTGAAAATAATTGGGATGTTGTGGAAACGAGCAAGAAGCACTGGCATCAGCGCACTTTGGTGGCACAAGTCACCGATCGGAAAGGACGTATTTTAACGTTAAATCCAACAAATCTTACCGTAGATCTTAATAAAATAAGTTCTGAATTTATTCCCATCGTAGGTGATTGGATAGAACTAGATCTTAAATGTGAGGTTGACGAATCTGTAGTTGACTTATCAGGAAAGATTATTGAAGTTAATACAATTTCTCCGTTGAGAGTGCAATTCAAAAGTGGAAAAATTACCCAATGGGATCCACAAATTGGTGTTGGATCTGTAGATCGTAATATTTTTTTTGACAAATATTCTTTGTGTGGGGGATATGTACCAATTCTTCACGAGAAAGTGGTGGCACAAATAATCGAAAGCTCGCAAGGTAGCTGTACATGGCGGGCCGTAAAACTAATTATGGATGATATTAATAGGAAAAGGAATACTAATCAAATGAATTCTGTTATTTGTCAAAACTTTTTAAATACACACCCTGCTGTTTCTATTAATGATAAAATGTCTCTTAGCTTTACCAAATTAAATGAGTTGAAGCTTTTTGTTATGGAACTTCAAGCTGTAGAAGAACTTCAATTGGTCTGCGTTGAAATTCCAAATGTAAATGGGCAATGTAAGGCGCATACACCGATAGATCATTTAACACTGCAAGCAGGCCAACAATTGACTTTAAAATTTGAATGTAAAGCTAAAAATATAGGGGAAAGTCGAGAGCTTCTACTTTTTCATTTTAACGATTTTAAAATAGGACGTTGGATTGACATATGCGTAATACCTGGAGCAAGTACGGCTCTTACTTATAAACAGAGTTATAATAATAAATCTGGACGTTTGCAGCAAAAATATACAGCTAGAAATAAGAGAGACATAATTCCTGGACAATATCTAAGTACAACTCCACGATTTGTAAATGTTCGAATTGCAGATTATGCTCTTCCCAAGTGGATAATGGATTTAGCTGCGGATTGTTATAATACTAACCAATTTAAAATCGAATTGGACAAGAAAAAGTCTTGTTTGAATTCGGGTTTAAATTATTTAAATTATGAAGACAGATTCCATACATTACTTTTTATTGAAGAATTGCATCATATAGTAGAAATGCGGAAATACGATCAAGAGAAAGCTTGTTTCATAAAAAGTGGAGAATTTCTTGTACTAGAAATTGAAAATTTGGCTGAAAGCCGCCCTTCTGTTATACAAGGCGACAAAATTTTTGCCAGAAACCTTCATGATTCAACAATGCCAGATTATGAAGGCTTCATTCACAAAATTGCAAAAAATCACGTTTACATAAAATTTTCTCAATTGTTTCATGATACTTATGATGGAGAGGATTATTCTATTTATTTGGTTAGTGGTAGAGCATCCTTTAGACGAAAGCATCTTGGTATTAATCAAGCAGTCAGAAATTTGGGAAAGGAATGGCTCTTTCCCAATAAGGCTCCTGAGAAAGAATCTCAATTAGATTTTTTCTTTGATGAATATACAGATACTCTTTCTGTTCTTGATAATGACCCAATTTTTCGATCGCCTCCAAAGCTTTTCCAGAAACATAGAATTCTTGAAAAAATTCGTCAATTTCATGAAGATTCTGAAACTTTCTCTGTTCCTAAGCTAGAATGGCACAACGTTAATCTAAACTACTACCAGAAAGAAGCCGTTCGAAATATTCTTCTTGGTGTTTGTCGGCCTTTACCATATATCATTTTTGGTCCTCCGGGCACAGGCAAAACTGTAACATTAGTAGAAACTGTGTTACAAGTCCTAAGGCTTATACCTCACTCTAGAATTTTATTATGTGCTCCTTCCAATAGTGCTGCGGATTTGCTAGCATTAAGACTGATCGATTCTGGAGTTTTGCGTCCTGGGGATTTGGTGAGATTAGTGGCAATTTCTGCTATAAATGGTATTTCTCCAAAATTGACTCCTTATGCTGCAACCGCTAATATAGAGAAAGAAGGGACTGAGTCTCAACCCCCATTAGTGACAAGCAATGGATTAACATTAGGTAAAATTATTTCACTAATAGGTTTTGTTTTTTCTGATTGTTTATGATTGACATGTTCACTTTAGTGATGTGTATATTGGCTTTTCAACATTTGTGTTTTTAATATTTTATAATCATTCTATAAGCGTAATAACAAGAGCACATGCCAGAGCAATAAATTAATCTATGGAAGAGTTTAACAATATTGATTTTGTTTTTGAATTTATTATTTTATTTTGTCTGTAGGCTATTCTTCGTCAGTATTAGGTCGTCATCGAATCACAATAAGCACTTGCTCCACCGCAGCTTTACTATATGCTATGGGATATCCCAAAGGACATTTCACTCACATTGTAGTGGATGAAGCAGGCCAAACATCGGAGCCCAATCTTCTTATTCCATTTACCGTTATGGATATCACAAATGGACAAGCTATTTTAGCCGGTTTGTTTATTCAACAAGACTGTCTAATATTTGTACCTTTACACGTTTTTTTTTTGTTATAGGTGATCCAATGCAATTGGGTCCAGTTCTTCTATCAAATCTAACATTAGAATATGGTCTTGGAGAATCGTTTTTAGAACGTTTGATTGGTAGATTTCCATACATGAGAGACATGCAAGGCTTTCCAAAGACTTGTGGTTATGATCCAAGATTAATAACAAAACTTGTGTATAATTACCGTTCCTTACCCACCATTTTAAAGCTTTCAAGCTTTATGTTTTACAACGACGATTTGAAACCAACCGTAAGAAATAATTGTTTTTAGTGTGGAATTGTAGTGTTTAATTTGCATTTGTGGGTAACATACGAGAGTATACTCTTTGGAAAACTTAGTCATTCATTTAACGAATAAGACTTACCTCTGTGTCTGTAGAAATTTACCTTAGTGAATTTAGAGAATATATTTCTGGTTTTTCTTAGGGTTTTTTTTGTTTTTTAGATTCTTGAAGGAACAAGTAAAGAAGCGGCAACTTTAAAGCAACTAAAAGAAATTTTACCTCTAACCAAGACAGGCAATTTAGCTCCTCTAATCTTTCATAGTGTTATTGCCGAAAATTTTCAAAGTGAAGATTCACCATCCTGGTTTAATCCAAGCGAAGCTTCTCAAGTTTTTTATTATCTAAACGAACTTTATAGGTTGGGTATAAGCTGTGATGATATAGGAATAATCACACCTTATAAAGCACAGGTATATACACAGTTAAGCGTGTTCAATAAGTAATGTGTTCACATTAATTTTATTTTTCAACATGACTATTGTCTTTTCCCATAAATGGTAAACAATAATATATGATTTTGGAATAGTTAATTGGAATAATTGGTTTTGAAATATATTTTTCGGATAAATTTGTTCAGTTGGTAGCTAAAGTTATATAGGATGGCGTAGCGCGACTGACCACGTTTTAAATGGTTGTCAATGTTATATGAGTTATGATATTGAAATAAAGCTCATTTTGTAACAACAATCTAGATGAACGTAGATCATAATATTTATGTGTGCGTAATAATGTTGGATAAATAATGTTTGTTTTAGTTGCTTTACACATTTTTCCAGGCGCTCGGTGATTTTGCGCCTCACGTCAAATATCTTGCCGGTAATCTGTGCGGTTTTACTACTTTATGTCTTCAGATATTTTCGAAGATGTGTAAGCGTGGTGGCTGTAGAACGTCACTATTCCGGGAAATCACACGACCAAAAAAACTTGAAGAAAGTTTGGAAAAGTTGCACTTCGTGAAGTATTTAAATTCTTGCAAAAGCTCGACGCGTTCGTGCTGCATTATAGCCTGAAAAGCCGTTTACTGCCAAATGCATTTACGTGTCGCATTACTTTTTGAACATTTTCTAATTGTACATTTACTTAAAATGAAAATAATTTTTTTTTAGGTGAAAGTTCTTGTTGACTTACTGAAAGAGGCCGATTTTCAAATTCCGAAAATAGGTTCAGTTGAAGAATTTCAGGGGCAAGAATACAGTGTTATTATTTTATCTACAGTCCGATCAAACGGAAAGTATGTGACAACTGATATCAAACATAAACTTGGTTTTATTGCAAGTCCACGCCGAGTGAATGTTTCAATTACTAGAGCTAAAGCCCTGATGATCATTATTGGAAATGGTGATCTTTTAATGACTGATCGTACTTGGCGATCTGTTATCACATATTGTGTTGAACATGGGGGTTGTACTGGTGCTCCACTGTCTGTGATGACTTGAGTTTTTTTTTTGTTTTTGTCTATTCTTTTTTACTCATGGCTTCAGTTTAATTATCGAACTGTTAATTTTAAGCACTTTTACGTTATATTTAGATTTTGCAATACGATCCTCAAGTTTCAGTGATATTACATAATAAATGCAAGAATTAAAAGAAAGCAGTATTTATTTTGACAACTTCTGTAAATATTATTAAAGTAGATTTGAAATAGACTAATGTTCATAAAACGTATAAAAAATCTCTACATGCATTTTACTTATCTACTGGAAGTTTTTTGTAAAGATTCTAAATTTTTTGTTAACATGACTGGCTATAAAAAACGTCGCTGATCATGGAGGGTAATTAGTTTTCAAATTTTTTACAGATTTCTACTCTTTTCTTTAATTGAGTCGAAGTGTGTGTGCTGGAGCTTTTTTGCACAGGGACGTAGAGGAAGCAATATTTCTATGTTTTAAGTAGCTTTATTGAAGCAATGTTTTGTTGCTATCTGATGCGCTTTAAATTGTAATGTTTTTTCTATTTTATAGGCACCGTCTCCGTGTAAAGTGCATTTTTCTTGGATGTTACTCTGTATTATTTTAAATTTTGGATTCTTCTTTACTAGAGGTACGAACGTACTTACATGACTATTCAATGTCATCAAAAGGATCGTATTCAAAAGCTATAGTAATAAGCAGTGCCCCCGCCGAGCAATGTTGGCTGCACTTCTTTAACGGGCTCATCTTCTTTTCTCGGGCAATACACAATTTTAAAAGATTAGTGGGTTTGCTTTGCTCATTATGATTAACACAAGTTACAATATTTAAAAACAACATTATTTATTACGGCACGCTCACACAAAAGATTGCACCTGCAAGAGACAAAATACGATCATCTACGAAGAATAAATTCACTTCACTTCAAATTAACATAAATCACCATTAGTAGGGGAGAAATACTAGCACGGCAAAAATTCGAACGTGGGTAATTTGGTGTTGTAACATTGAAAAATAATTCAGATAAGCGATTTTTCAGGTACACAAATCATCTATAGAGGTTTACATTTAACATTCGTAGTTTTATCAAATGAAATTCAACTAAAAACTAATTTTAACCATGCGCATAAGTGAAATTCACTTTTTTTTTTCATATTCGTGGTTTTGACTTAGAATCGACAATATTGTATAATACGAAGTAGATTCGCATGATTGACAAATATTTGATGAACGACAATAATTTTTTTCAAACTTAAATTTAATTGATAAGTTATGAGTGAAGAAGTATAGATTAAGTACGTTATTTGTTTGAAAATTTGCTGTTTATTCTTAGATTTTGTTTTTTTTTTTAAGATTTTCTTGCATGAGAAAGACATTTTATTCACTTTTTTTATATTCTATTAAAATACTTTTTTACTTATGGTGTTTTTATTAATTTCCTGATATAACATTCTCAAACCTAGCGCAACCGCTTATTCTTCTAACAAATCTGCTTTTGAAATATTGACATCTTTCGGAAAAGATCATGTCGAAAGGTTTAATGAAATTGTCGACGTTTCGCACTCGATGCCTAAAAATTGTCTGTCATTAAATCTTTGGTTCATCGCGCTTTATCGGTTTGTCAAACGTCAAGTCTTCAAACAGAATTAGACCGGTTAACAACTAGCCTGATGAATAATTCATATAAGAAACAGGATATTAAGCGTATTATAAACCACCATCGACATCCTCGCACGAAAACGAGACAGTTGCAAAATAATACTGGAACTGCTTTTTTTCCATTTGTTCATGGGGTTACAGACAGAATCGGAAAAATTCTTCGTAAACAAGAATTGAGAACGGTTTTCAAATCTTCTACAAAAGTTTTGGAAATTTTACCATCTCCAAAAGACAGATTTGACTCACTTTTGTCAAAAGGTGTTTAATAAAATTTCGTGCTCTTGTGGCAAAGTTTACATTGGAGAAACGACGTTTAATTAAACTTCGAGTTTCTGAACATAAAAGGTGCATAAATTTGGGTTTATGGTCACTAGCAGAACATCATCTAGACACCGCGGTCACAAAATATATCTAGATGAATCTTTCTTGATTTGTGAATCAAAATGACAGAAAAATTAGAGAAGCAATCGAAATTGTAAAACATTCAAACAACTTTAATAGAGATGCAGGTTATTCAAACGTTTGGAAATCCTTGTTTATAAACACTCCTTCGGCGGCATCAACATAAAGCGCTTCCGCTTTCTCCGCAGCTCTCCCTTCCGAGCTCTCCGTCAGTTTCTCTTCTGCTCCTCTTTCCGCTTTCTTTGTCTTGCTTACCAATATAAGCTCAAGCAGCAATGAGGTCTAGCCAGAATAAGTTTCGCCTCTAGAGTGGTTCACACGTCGAGTTACCGTGCTTGTTTTCATTTTTATTTTTTTGTCCTGATGACACCTCCACCGATGGAGTGCGGAAAGTTTTCGCAAATAGGTGGAGCCCATTTGTGCCGTCGCTAAGCAACACAAACGCTTTTGTATCTCGCGGTATGACTGCGCATCTAATGTCAATAATAAGCTGTCCCCATCTAAGAAAAATTGTACTCTTTTATTTTGACATACTATCGCGTCCACACAAAGCTTGTACAGCAAAACGTCTAAGTTACGTTGACTGTTCACAATTTTTGTTACCTTTAACTGGCTACTAATGACCAACACTTTTGCCTGTTTGACAGGCAAAAGTGAGGTTAGGATAAATTGATAAATCTTGCTGACATCACTGTTGTATAAAATTGTGCTGTTTACACGGGACATTGCTTTAACCAATGTAAAAGGAGTGTTTTTAATTCGATTCTGCAGATGACTGATTTGTCCTGCCAATAGCCGAAGCATATAGTATAGCAAAACATTTTTTTTTTGTTTGAAAATACATTGTTTAAAGTTTGCCTTCTGACCTGTAGATGTCGTTACAGTGGTGCAAGCACACATGCGCTATCAGACACTCAAATCTGCAGATTGACTAATAACTTATTGTCACATTAACAAAATATACTGGTTTTAGCAAATAGGTTAAATTATTCGGTTATTGAAAATGAAACCTTAAAAAACAATATTTTTATTAAAAATTTTAAATTAGTTACAAGACAGTTATCCGTTTAAATTAAAAAAAAAAACTATTAACCATTTTTATATGTTTTTAAATTATTATAGTGCCACTCTGAAATTCCTTTACCTTTGATTCCATTAAGCTCACATTCGATAAAACGTTCAATTAATTTAGCTTCAATGTCATTTCCCTTGTAATGAAATGATTCATATATTACTTTAATTTGAGCATCATAAACTCTATTATTGGCATTAAACGAGAAGGCATAATTTATGGGCGGTGTGCCATTTTCTCCATGCTGGTATAACATTAAATTTAGGTTTTCTATAGGATGAAGAGTTTTGTCTGGAAGAATAATATATCCCATTTCCAAAACAGACGTTGTAGGTGGCTGACAAACCATCCCGACTGTTACTCTAGAGTCGTCTTCAAGGTAAAACATGTGGAATACATACCGATGCATCAACGACCAATCTCTTTTAAAACCTAAAGAGTTACGATTTTTTGTAAACATTAATCATTATATTATAGTTAATTTACCATAGCTGTGATCACGGAAAGCTTGCAAATCTAAGAAATATGTTTGGTTGTCAATCGAGAGAACGCCTTTGTAGTATCCCATTTGTTCATAGTGAGTTTGATGAGCTCTGAAACATATAATTATGTGCGGTCTGCTAATTTTGCAAAGCTTAAAACTTGCCTGTGACTATCAATCTACAAAATAATCTATTTTGAATATCTATCTATGTATTGGGGATTGTACTAATAAAACGCTGTGATTCTACACTATGTATGGTATGACGATACTTAACACAATCTGGCTTGAGCAGGATAGAGCACTTTCTCATTTTGGTGATAATGTTAGGCTATTGTTCAATAATGTATTTTTTTAGCAGATAAAAAGAGGGCGAAGACCGATACAATGGCCCGCACGTATTCCCGATTTGAGACCTCATAGATTTTTTCTTTAGAGGTAATTACTTAAAATCAGAAATTTTATTTGTTTGAGATCAAAATTTTTTTTTATTGTTTTGCAGTAGAACAAATCAAACAATTTAGAAGATCTACATTATCCAATTTGCATTAAATACAAAATATATTGCTTCAGATGATATTCAACGTGTAATACAATTGTGTTGCAGAGAATCAGTAAGTTCTTGACCGACAATTTGTCAACTCTGATGATTGAATTATAATAAACTCAACTGTGTTACATATGGGATTTCACATTTATATGAAAAGTGAAATTGATTTTTTACAAAATAATAAAAATTATTGCAAAAAAAATGAGAACTGAAAAAACTGGCTTGATTAGACATTAATTTATATGTTGAAAAATGCTTTTTTTATGAATAATATTGACCTGTTTTGGATTGATCAAAAGTGAAAAGTTATGCGGAACTTTTACATCACGCTGTAAAGATTAATTGTGTATGAAATACAGGGTATTTAATTTTTTTATTTCTAATTTACTTTTTTTTACAGCAACAAAAGTAAAATTTTACATTCTTGAAGAGTACATTTTTTTTTTATTTTAACAATGTAATAGGTACATGTTAATCTTTTTTTGTTTCAAAATGTCAAAAAACACCATAAATTTGAGGTGAAAATAAAATGTAATTAGCTGTCATTAATTTGAATTGTTATATTTAATCATTTAATTTTATTAAAGAATTGTTTTTCAGAATTTTTACGTAATTATATAGTTTTGTTGACTGTTCTTACACAACAAATTTCATAGCCAGCTAAGCTTTGTAGCCGAGTTAAATTTTTGGTGTAATTAAAAAAAAATTTTTTGTCATTTTAAAACAAAAAAGTCAACATGTATTACATTGTTAAAAACAAAAAAAATGTAAAATTCTTTCCAAAAAAAAGCAAGATGGCTTAGGATTTTTGAAACAAATGAGCAGATTTAACTGGAAAATTACAGTTAATAGAATTTTTTAAATATTTTTACGTGGAAAATTTTATTTGATTCTGATAAGTGGTTTTAAAAATATTTGACACTTTCTATACTTTTACGCGAACCTACCTGTATATACTTTTACGAGATATCTTATATTCTGGTTTGCAATAATTTATTATCTTTCAGTGACATCCGTACTCTCACAGCACATATGTCACTGCATAAATTCATAAAAACATTCTCGTAAAACAGCAACAAGTAACAACAAACAGAAACCTATGGTTAAACAGTAATAATTTAGTCTTTTTTTCTGCTCTGGCAGGCCATTTAAAATCAATTGTTTTTCCAATTTGTCAAAAATGGTCGGTGAAATTTGAAACGTGTAATATGATTATCTTTCAATTTCAAATATTGATGTTTTCTTGTTGCTGCCAGCGTCTCTAAATGATTGAAATTTTCTGTCTTGGACGCGATTCACCGATAGGTTTCAAATCTATTAATTATTCGTTTGTTGAAGGTTTTTTATTATTAATTAACGGTTGCAAAAACAAATTAATTTTTTATGTTACCTACCCCTCAAAGTTACTCAGAGTAACAATTATTTGAATCTATCCGATTCTAAGCCGATAATATTAACTGATAAAAGCTTGCAAATGGTTTGCGTTACAAAGTCTGACTCTATAGATCTTTGGTTCTGAGTAGATTTGTTTGGACTATATTACCTACTTTTTGTCTTTTTGATAGTTTTGTTACTTGTAAACTTTTTAACTGAACGCACGATATACTTATCAGAAAAGACTGTTTAAAGATATTTTAACATTTAGAATTTTTAGGATAGTTTAGATCTTATTTATTTTAAAAATATGTATATGTCTTTATTGTGTTTTGCTTGATATCTGCAATAATAGTGAAAGTAAGTCAATTGCCTAATATTTTTTTTTCGATATACAAAACTGACATTATGTATTAGACTGAAAAAATCTACGAATTTAATAAGCCTCTATTCTTATAAAACATTTACTTTGCGACTGCAAAGTTTCATTAAAAAACAAAGCGGATCAGAAGCGAATACTAAACTGCGAATGGTAAATTGGATGTCTAAAATGTCCTTCGGTGCGGATTTCTAAATTTCTATTACATAAATTGTAATCTCTTCGGTAAAGTTGAGATAAAATAGCTTTTCAAGAAGTGGCGGGTACAAATGATTTGAGCAAGCAAAATCGGCTTTTTCAATAAAAACTTACGTTTTGAGCGTTTTAAAAAACTCTTCTGTCCAACTTTCCCTTGCGATAGCTTTAGCTAGAGACTTCAAGTTCATGTCAGTCTCAAACAGGAAATAAGGTAGATCTTCAGATGTCCACACTCCATCAAGATGAACATTTACCATTCGTTCTGGGTTTTTATGAACTCTCATTTTCCCCTTATATGATAGTTTCCATTTTTTCATGGGTTCCACCATTGCAAATGATAAACCTTCTGCAGCGTATTCTTTTTCTAGAAGAACCGAACAGGGATCTGCGTCAAGAAGGGTTTTTGGTAATTTAGGACTTTCGAGTAAACCAAGTTCGGGGACCTGAAAGTTAATGTACCTGCTGAAATTAATAAGTTTTATACAAAACCAAACTCTTTACCGCTATATAAAGAAGTGCGTTAGCTTTGGCGCTGTGGCGTCTTTCAATGCCCCCACAAATGTAAACACCATTTTGATTGACCGCGTGGAAAAATGTTGCATCAAAGGCCTAAAAAATAATCCCTAATATTGTAATCAAAAAAAGACTATAAACATGTTGTAAACAAGCAATGAGATTGTAAACATTTGTGTTACTCTAGTAGGTATTAGCTATATAAAAAAATAGTGTTCCAGCTTGAGAAAGAAATATTTAGAATCAAATTTGGTAATTTTTTTAAAGAAATCAATTTTTTTACAGTAAGAGACAAAACTCGAACATTTGTAGAAACATTTACAAAGTGATTTGAAACGTTTAAAAACAAAATTAATAAAAAAGTGTGGAAGCTAGTGCAAACTATTTGGAAAAACGATAAGCAATTCAGAAGAAATGGATAAAAACATCAATGCCAAATATGGCGATCTTAACACAAATTATTGACACACAAAATGATTAACAAAGTAACAATTGACATTTCTAGTAATAATGAAATCAAATGAACTGATCCAAATGTTGAATTGACTTGAACCAAGATTCTGACAGAAACATCTATATATATAAAAGAAAGTCGTGTTTGTTACAACACTTATAACTCGAGAACGGCTGGACCGATTGCCATGGTTTTTGATTTGTTGGATTTGTTTCCGTCTCGAATAGCAGAATACATCTTAAAAATAATGAAAACTCGATATGTGTAATGAATACTTAATCATTTCAATCAATAGATGCTGATTTGTTTATTACATGTCAAACATTTGTTGTCCAACCCTGTCAAATAGTGTACCACTAATTTTTTTTTTTTGAGTTTATGGCCTGGTTGCTGAGACCTTTAAGCCACAACTTTATTTTTTTCTGAAGACATCATGTGTGCGTTCAGAAATTTATTTTTTGTAAAATGTCTACAAAGTTCAGGTACTGTTATATTTGTTTTTAATTCCCGAAAATAATACTTAAGATTTATTCTACAGTAAAAACCTAAAATCATGGGAAAGGAACGGATTTTAGGGAATAAAAAATCAGTTGGTAAAGGTTATAAGATTAAGGAAAAAAAATCTACAGCTTAAAAAAAGTGTAAATGTCTTTTTATAGGTTGTGTATGATTTTTCTTGATAAGCTATTCATACGTAGTGGTTATATACTCTTTGAGCTATTGTCTATGTCTCGAAAGTTTAGGCACTGTTATTATATTTGGTGGTTTTATGCGTGTGCACATTTTAATAACAATGCCGCGTCCTAGAAGATCTAATCTTTCCCAGCGAAGCCGTAATGCAATTAGGCAACGGAATATCGCGAGTCAATTATCTGCGAGAAATTGCACGCGTCGATACTTAAAGGAAAATTTAAAGATGAGGAAGTTCTTATTCCAAGGATTCCGATGATCCCAACGGATATGCTCTTTGAGTTTAAACGAATTTAATTCCCGATTCGTTTTGCCTTCGCCATGACGATCAACAAATCACAGGGCCAATCCTTGACTATTTGTAGCCTCAATCTAGAAAATGCATGTTTTTCTCATGGTCAATTGTACGTGGCATGCTCACGTGTCGGCAAACCATCCGCTTTATTTGTTCTTGCGCCTGACCAAAAAACAAAGAATGTCGTTTACCACAAAGTGCTTGAATGAAAATCCTATTAATGAATTAATCCGAGTTTTATTTTTTTCCCAATCTGCACAACATAGTTTTCAATCATTTTTTTCTGACATGAGTTTGAAGTACTTAATTATTATTTTTTTTTTATTTGTATTCTCATTCTGTATTTGTGTTTTCATCATCATTCATCATAATAAAATACTTTTTTGTTTCTATCTATATAAATATATTATTTTGTATCATTGTTTTACGTTCATCAAAGCCTAAATTAGTTCAGCTAAAAAGTAACACGACATTCATTGACTGTTAGGCGGTACGAAGTTCGCCGGGTCAGCTAGTTAGTTTATAAACATTATTTATCAGATGCGCGGAGGCAAAGAGCTCTAATAGATTTAATAAGCAAAGCAAAGATATTTGCACTTTCGAACCACTTATGATCACATTTTTTTATTCGACTACAATTTTATAATTTACTTGCATATTGTCAAAATGTCAACACTTTTAAATGCTTTGTTTCTATTAAATTTTTTAAATCTAATTAAAAAATTATAAAACTTGCGGTTTGACGTAATGGAATGTTAAAGATCGTTATACGCCAATAACACGATATAAATGTAAATTATTACAATGCACGGGCTCATATTAAACATTATAGAGCATAAGTTGGCAATATGTATCACTTTTTGTAGATATTTTTTTAAACCACTTCTCTCTTGAAAAGTACAAATTTTGTGACATTTGAATTTCGATTGTTTTAATGGTTAAATCAAAGAAAGGCAAAATATTTTTAACGCTTTTCCTAATCTGAAAACTATTTACGCACTTGTTATACACTATACACAAATATAGACACCGATAGATGTACAATGTTTTAATATTTAGTTTTTTATTATGCTGTTTATCATTCTGCGTACCATTTTTTTGCTGCTGTATTAGAAAGTGAATAATTATTTTTTTTTTGCAAAAGGTACTTATGCTGGTAATTTAATTCATTTGTTATTTAAACAATTTCCAATAAGTATGCTACTTGACGTAGACGTCAAACATTACAAAAAAATTATAAAAGTCTACCGCAAGCGTGATTTTAGAGTTATTGCGTTTAAAAATAATATCGTAATGTATTGAGAAGAGCACTCCTCAAATACGCTAATACGCTAACTACGTGTTGTTTTTGTAATTTATCAGTTTGTATATTCACACATATCATTATTTGGTCAATGTTATGCTCAATTTGTTTTTGCACTTTAGCCGTAATTCTACTATAGTTGGCTATACCAGTTTTTTTAGAACAACTTGTTGTCTAATAGTAATCTTTTAATATGAAATAAACACAATTTTAATCGTCTTAAATAAATAGTCTTATAAAAACCGTGTTTATTTTAACGGTGAAAGCATTTTCCACATTGAATTGAGTAATTTTGTAATTTGTTTCAAAGCAAAATGATTTTCCATTATAAAATTTTTTAATAAAATTAATTTCTTAGGAGGAAAGTCTAGATTGAGAGCATCCTTGAGATACATTGTTGATTTTAGATCAACAAATTCTATAAAAGTTACAAAAAAAGTATTTTATAGCGGTTTAAATTTTTTATTGCTAGTGACAATATTTCACCTTTTAGGTGAAATATTAAATTTCTTATTTGTGCTAAGTTACAGGACTAATACTCTTGATTGTAAAAACTGGGTCAAAATAGAGATTAAAAATATAATATTAAAATGTTGTTGATCAGTGTATCTAATAAATGTGTAAGTTCAAAAAAAGAAAGATTTAATAATGTTGTAAATTTTAGTTTGCTGTTCTACTAATATTGTTGTAACGTTCTAAGATCTAATTATTATGTTTAACCCGAAGACACAGCAATTTTGCTGGATTCAAAAATCATTACGGTATTCGACAAGTAATGATAATGACAATATTATTTATCAAAATATATAAAAAATGTTGAAAGACCAATTTTCAATTAGTTTAAAATCTAATTTAAGAATTAAATCACAAACAATGACTACAAATTGTGTTTTGAACTAAATAGACTATAAAGTTAGTTTTTTATATTATTATAGTAATTAATTTACCATTTTTCATATGCAGATTGCGTCATTTTATAAAACGAAATTTACATTTAAAAAAAAACTTATTTTTGTTGTTTTAGAAGCGACGTCATAAATAATTACGTTTTTGTAGGTGATAAAGCACGCCACTGCTTATATTATAAATAGAAAATATTTATCATATACTGTAGCATAGAAGTTTAATTGGCTTCGTTGTATAAATGTGTATTAAATTGCACTAATAGGCATTTAAAAAATGGACTAATTACTCCACGTTCCTGTTTTATAAATGCAGGCTTAACAGAACAAACCATCAATTTTGAAGAAAATTTTCCAAAATAATGTTGAAAGCAAAAATATATTCAGCATCGGTTGCAAAGGTAGCAAGCAATGATGCTTTAAAATTAATGAATCTTTACGAACATTTTTTAAACTGGAAGTGTAACGAAAACGTGTTGGATGCTGGTTGTGGAGATGGTTCTGTAACATCCAACGTTCTTTTGCCAAAGCTGCCTAAAACGTTTTCAAATCTAGAGTGCGTAGACATTGACAAAGAAATGTTAGATTTTGCAAAAAAGAAAATTGTTGATTCTAGAGTTAGTTTCAAAGTTCTAGATCTCTGCAGCTCCGAAGTACCAAAAAAATTCGACAATTGTTTTGATCATGTTTTTAGTTTTTATGTCTTGCATTGGGTTCCAAATCAAAGGTCAGTAAAACAAAATATATCGATACTGTGTACTATGTATATTTTCATTTACTAGAGCATTCTTTAACAATCTATATAAGATAATGAAACCTGGAGGAGAGTTGCTTGTAACCAGTGTAACATCGCTGCCAATTTTCACAGGACTAGAAAGTCTTAATAAAAAAGAAAAATGGATGCCATTTATGACAAATTGTGATAAATACTTTTCAGTATATCGAAAATCAAAAAATCCCTTAGCAGATTTGGTTAGTTATTTGAACACTGCAGGTTTTAAACTGCGATTTTGCAGATTAGAGAATTTGGAGTTTAAATTTGATGACAGAGCACATATGGAAGGTTGTACTTTTCTAAAGGTTTTACATAATTAATTCCTTTTAATTTTAAATAGGTACATGGGCAAGTGGAAATTATTGTATCGAAAAAATACCTAAAGAGCAGCAAGATGCTTTTATGAAAGAATTTTTAGAAGAAGCAGAAAAAGATGAAAGTGTTACCATTAAGTCAGACGCAAGGAAAGCAGAGACGAACTATTATTGGACACGAACAAGCATGATAGCTATAGCAGAAAAACCTTTATTTTAAAACTTTGACTACAAGCTTAATATAGTGTTTGATAATACATTTCGTTTTAACAATGCTAATAATATTGGTCTTTTATTTGAAACTATAAGTTTAATTTTTTTAAGAAAAAGCACTATATTTGACAATTAATAATTTTTTTTTTATTAAAAAATGTAAGATTTCTCGGCCGTTTTTTCGCCTAGCATTTAGTTTTAGTTGCAAAACATACCAAATGTTTAATACTCATAATATTAACAAAGCAATACAAGATTAACAAGCATTAAAAGCAGTGCCTAAGGTTTGTTCAACCGTTACAGCTCAGCTCAATCTTAAAAAAACTTAAAGCAATAGAACTAATTTGGAATTTAGGAAAAAAATTACTTTCTTATTATTGCACTTTTTTTTGTCAAGGTGAGTTCAAGTTAGGTTTTTTATAATTCGACTAACTGCTCTACTGATAAGTTTTAATAATTTTACCGTTTGTAAACCAACTGCTAAAGATCAAGCATCTTGCCATAGTTTCTTAAACAAACACCAAACTGATGCACAATGTCAATTTCTCGCAAACAACGCCTTGTTTAGACAAATAAACTTCTGACATGTCGGTCAAAAATAATGCATTTTGTAGTGGGTGTTGTAAACTGCCGCTAACTTTATTTTTAATAAAGAAGATAATTGTTTTTTTCTTTTGGTTGTCAAAACTTGACAAAAGTTTTTTGTTGTTTTGTTATAAAATTCTGTTTCAAGTACTGTTCATGGATTCAAGTACTATTATAGCACTACAATTAATTGATCAAAAAATTTTGAAAATAGTTACAGCAGAATGTTATTTTTTCTTCTAGTTGTTCAAACTTAGCAAAAGCCTTTGAACTTCTCTTTATAAAATTTTGTTTGGAGTATTATCTTTTTTGGATTCAGCAGCAAAACACGTTAATTGATCAACATAGGTACTTTAAAAATAGTTTCAGCAAAACGCTGGTTTTTCAACGTTTGAAAATGTTTCTTTTAAGATAAAAAAAATTGTATCAAAAAAAAAAAAATGTTAATATTTTTTGTCAACAAAAAAAAAGTGAAGTGAAATTCACATTGATCTAGCTTTTGAAAATTACTATAGGTTTCTATTTTTACTCTTTGATGCGCTAAAAACCCGATAAAAATAAGTTAAACTATTTAACTTTTTATCAAGTTGCCAAAAACAATACTTTTTTGTTGTTTTTTCTTGAGTTTGGTATCATTTATAAGCTTATTTTACCTGCTTTAATAACTTTTTTTTAAATGTGAATGGTTGCTTTGTTTGAAAAAAGATAGCTCAAGAGTAATTTCATAAAAAATCGTCAATTATCTAACAAGAATCTTCTAGAACTGCACTAAAACGATGCAAAAAGTTGCTCTGTTTTTTATTTCTCTTGTTCAAATTGTTTTATAGCCATTGCAAATAAAAAAAAGCAGACATAAATGGCTTGTGTACCTAAATCATCTCTCTATTAAAAATTAAAGCATTTTATTAGAATCTTCTCATTTTGTATAAGTTACTTAAATAAATAAATTTTATGTTGAAGTTAATTTTCCACATTTCAATTTGTTTCTTGAATTTTATACATTTTTTTTAATTTTTGGTTTGTAATTATTTGCTTCTAAATGCTATCTTCTAAATTTGGAAAATGTGACGTGTTATATATCATATGCATACCATTTTATATTACTTTTAAGACAATAACATATAATATTGAGAATTTTTTTGCCAAACTATTGATCGATTCTTGTTGCAGAGACATGTCTAAATTTAGTGTTGCCTATACATATAGACTATTCACACAGTTTTACCACTTTCCAAAAAGTTTGTTTATTAGATCTCGAGAGCTCTTTCACCCACCAAGTGGTCATCATCAAAAGATGAATAAAACTGAATTATTATTTGCTTAATTCTACTTGGTCTAGGAAATGTTTGTGGGTTCTTATAATAATCTGTCAAAGGAAATAAAAAGAAGATAGTTATTGGTCGGATTATTAAGAAAAATATTTTTATTCATTTCCTGATGATGACTCACTTAGTGATCGAAAGAGCTGTCAAGATCTAATAAGCTAACTTTTTGGCAAGTGGTAGAAATGAGTGAATAGCTTATTGTGTCAAAGATTCCCAACCAATCAATTAATATACATATAGAGCAACCGTCGTTTCGTCGTCCGCAAGACCAAAACGTGCTGAGCTACGATACCCCATTTGGAATGATAGATAATAACTATAAAACCAACTATAAAAAATGCAAACCGATATAATTGTTTACGTAAGCAATTAAAATATAAATGATAAAGAAAATTAAAATGTTATTTATATAAGTATATTGAAGAATGTTATAATTTATTTTGTAAATACATATATAGAAGACAATGCCATTGTTCCTAATTGCACTATATTTTTTTTATTGGTTATCAATAACCATTAAATTACCCCTTTATAACCATAATTACTACACGTTCTTATATTATAAGAAGTGTTGGGTGATAGTCTCACAGTATAGATCCATTTTCTGGCAGTTCATTACTCCATAGTTTTTACTTGTTAACTTTCACAACAAATTTTTCAAAATAATGTTGAAAGCAGAAATTTATTCAGCATCAGTCTCAAAACTAGCAGTTGTTGATGCTTTAAAATTTATGGAACTTTACAAACATTTTTTAAATTGGAACTGTAACGAAAAGGTGTTGGACGCTGGTTGCGGGGATGGTTCTGTAACATCCAATGTTCTTTTGCCAAAGCTGCCTAAAACATTTTCAAATCTAGAGTGCGTAGACATTGACAAAGAAATGCTAAATTTTGCAAGAAAGAAAATTGTTGATTCTAGAGTTAGTTTCAAAGTTCTAGATCTCTGCAGCTCCGAAGTACCAAAAGAATTTGAAAATTACTTTGATCGTGTTTTCAGTTTTAATGTTTTGCATTGGGTTCCAGATCAAAGGTAAGCTACACAATATATATATATATATATATATATATATATATATATATAAATATGCTTTAAAATAAGTACAAAAAAATTGAGGAAATGATTCTTTAGTAACCTCAAAATTATCTTTTTTTTAAATAAAGTGTCAAGTTTAATGCAAATGTAACTCATGCATATCTTTTAATAAAAATTTATATTTTATTGAAACTTTGAAAAAATTAAAAATTGAATTAAAAGGCCTGACCTGACTTGATCTGACCTGACCTGACCTGTGATTTACAATTTAGCTTCTCACAATTTTTACTGTAAGTTTTTTTTTTATTTAGAAATGTTTTTTTTATTGTCAGCTCTTTGCCGCCTAAATAATAATTTGTAAAATAACATTTTTAACTAAAAAAAGCACATTTTAGCACGGTTTCCTTTAAAGGTTGCTTTAAATCTTTGTAATTATCGTTCTCTAAAAATAATCGGTCTCATAAAGAGTAATCATTGCAAGTGACAAGTTTCTAAAGAGAAAACTTTCAATGTCTACTTGTTGTAATGTTTCTGAATTAAATTTTTTATTTTTAATTTTAAATTAAAAATAAAAGCAGGCAAATGAATCACTGAATGCAGAAAAAACAAGTTTTTAATTTTCCGTGTTTTTAAAAAAAAATGTTTTAGTTTTGTATTTACAAAGTAAATGCTTATAGAAAAAAAAAGTGTTTAAAATTGTAAAAAAAGTGTCATGTTTTAAGGTTGCTTTGGTAAACCGTTCTAAAAATATTTAACTGTATTTATTCCTTTCAGCGACTTTGAATTTGCAAAATGTTTTTTCTAAAACACAAAACATAAGAAATTTTTTCTTTCTGTTAATTTTTACTCTAAGCACGCGTCCTAAAATTTTTACTCTTTGTTAACTTTTGTTGCAGTTAAAATTTTATAAAAAATTTTGTTTAAATGAATAAACCAATGAGTTTTTTATTCATTATTATAGATTGCTTTACTGACGTGAAAATGTTGTTCAATATTACAGTTAAATATAATTAAAAAATATAACAATGAAATCAAAGCAGCGAAAATATTGAGAATTTTTAAAACATTTTTTTATAAATCTGCTGAAATTTTTTTTAAAATGTTCTAAAAACTTTTAACTCTTTTTTTTAATTTTTAAAATCTTTTATAAATTTTCTAAAACTTTGTTTAGTTGAGGAAAGCAAAAATTTTAAACTTTTTTTCAAAAATATTTATATTATAATGTTTAATAATTTAAAAATTTATTACGCATGCTCATCTACACTTAAAAATTGATTAAGAAAACATTCAAATTTATATAGTAAAAGATAAGATAGAGTGAAATTTAATTAAAGGAATGTAGTACAATATACAATGTACAATAAAGTTAGTAAAAAATTGTTTAATTATTAATTCAAACAAAACTTTTTATAAAATTTTATCTGCTGAAAAATTTGAAGTATGTACTTTTAGAACATTTTTATACGTTTCTGCGTATGAACTAATCATTCAAATTTCATAGCAAGACTTGATCTAAATAATTTATGAACGCACAATATATAGTATTTGTTAATTCACTAGAGCCTTATTCAACAATCTATACAAGATGATGAAACCTGGAGGAGAGCTGCTTGTAACCGGCGTGACGTCGGTGCCTATTTTCACAGGCTTAGAAGGTCTCCATAAAAAAGAAAAATGGATGCCATATATGACAAATTATGATAAATACTTTTCAGTATATCGAAAATCCAAAAATCCCTTAGTAGATTTGGTTAGTTATTTGAACACTGCTGGTTTTAAATTGCGATTTTGCAGATTAGAGAATTTGGAGTTTAAATTTGATGACAGAGCACATATGGAAGGTTGTACTTTTCTAAAGGTTTTACATAATTAATTCCTTTTAATTTTAAATAGGTACATGGGCAAGTGGAAATTATTGTATCGAAAAAATCCCTAAAGAGCAGCAAGATGCTTTTATGAGAGAATTTTTACAAGAAGCAGAAAAAGATGAAAGCGTTAATATTGTGTCAGACCCCAACAATGCAGAGAAAAACTATTACTGGACACGATCAAGCATGATAGCTATAGCAGAAAAACTCACATTTTAAGACTTTGACTAAAAAGTTAATAATCAGTAGGCTTATTATTTTATTGTAACAATAATTATTGTAATGAGAGAAAAGTGTCTTTTAGAACCATATGTTAAGATTTGAGGTTTCCTACTAAGAATTGTATGTTTCAATTATGAAATAAACACATTATTTAACACAAAACGTTGGCTTTTACTGTCTGCTTTAGCATTTAAATCGATTGTATCTTATCCGTATAGCGTCATAACTCTTTAAGGCAGTTGAATTAGGGCTTTTTTTACTTCCAGGAGGAAAGGGAACATGGGAAAGGATCTTAAAACAAGGGAATAAAGAGGGAGAGTAGACGTATGTAGACAGTAGGGGGGAATCAGTGATAGACTATGGAATAACGAATGCGGAGTCATGGAGGAAAGTAGAAGACTCTAGAATAGGGGACAGAATAAAGTCAGACCATCTTCGAATAGAGATAAGCATAGAAGACAGAAACACCAAAAAGAAAAATAAAAGGAAAGCAAAGGCAGATCGGCGGAAGATAATAATTAAAGTATGGGCCGAGCAAGCAGTGGAAGAATACAGAAGAAAGCTAGAAAACGTCAGTTTCGAGGAGCAAGAGGTAGAGAAGATGAAAATAGAACTGAAAGAAATTTTAGAAAAAGCAACAAATAAGATAGAAATAAACAAAAAATGGAAAATAACAGAAAAGAGAAACGAATGGTGGGACAAAAAATGCTACCACCTAAAAAGAAAAGCCACAAAAGCGCTAAAAGAATTTAAAAGAACACAAGTTAACAAAAGCGTCGTATTAGAAGCAAAAAAAATATATAGGAAGATATGTCTAGAAAAAAAAAGACAGAAAAAAGAATTAAAAAAAGAAAAAAAAATAAAAGCTATTAAAACCGAGACAGAGGTGTGGAAGTACATGAACAAGGAAAGAAAGAGAAAAAAGCGGCAAGGAAAGAGATAACAATAAAGGAATGAGAGGAGTTTTTCAAAGAAATGTTAGAACGAAAAAGAGAAGTAGAAATAGGAGAACCAGCATAAAAAACAAACCAGACAGCTCCATTATAAACCGAAATTAAGCTGGAGGAGGTAGAAAGACAGATAAAAAAGCTGAAGAAGAGAAAGGCACCGGGAGGGAGGGGGGGGGATGGAATACAGAATCAACACTGGATGTGTTGCAGAGACATTTTTGGCGTTAATATAGGAATCATTAAGTCTGTACAAGACTTATTGATCACACAGCTAACGAGGATCATAAACAATTGTCTAGAAGAGGGTGTGTTTCCCGATGTACTCAAACACGCAAAAATTATCACGATTTACAAGAAACTACATGCCTATCTCCCTGCTTCCTACTTTTACAAAAGTTTTTGAAAAAATTTGAGAACAATCACGGTAACTCCACGTATGAACCACGATAGAGGCAAAACTTATTCTGGCTAGACCTCGTTGCTGATTGGGCTTATGCTGGTAGGCGAGGAAAAGAAAGCGGTGGGAGGGGCAGAAGAGAAACTGGCGGGGGGCTCGGAAGAGAGAACTGCGAAGAAAGCGGAAGCGCTTTGTGTTGATGACGAAGGAGTGTTTGTGAACAAGAACTTTCAAACGTTTTAAAGATAATAATATAATAAAATTATATGCCAAAAAAAATATTAATAAGAATAACTTAAAAACTACAGATCAAATCTTGATCAAATATAAATGGGACCAAATGTATAGCACCAGCTTTACAACATCAAAATCGGTTCTTCCAGAAAAAAGTTATAACGTAACACACATAAAAAAAATACAGTCAAATTGAGACCCTCTTTTTTTTATGTCAGTTAAAAACTAAAAAAATTGCTTTCAATATAATTAAATATTAGTTTATACGCAGTTTGAGTCAATTAAATAAATAAAATAATAATTAAGTAATCATTATTAAAGTCGGTTTTTTCTAAAGTTTTCGTTTGTTTAATTATTTGTCTCGTTTTTATGTCAACTATAATATATAAAACACTTTAATTATCTTTCAACAAAAAATCTTTTTCTTCATTGTTTCTCTCTTCTTCAAGAAGACTCTGTAAATAAAGACGTCAACTGACATGAGACATTCAATTATCAATTTTTTTTTTTTTGTTGTTTTATGCAGCGATTATTTTGTTGCTAGTTTCTTGACTCTTTGTAAAATATTTATCAATTACATTTCTCTTTTGATGTCTATTTGTTATTTAGAGCACAAACCCTATGTGCATCAAAAACGTTTGATGCAAGGTAGTCTCTAATTTTTGAGCGACATCTATTCTAATAGATGTTGCTCTATTAGAATAGATGTCGCTCGTTTTACATTAAACTCACACTATGCATACTAAACTTTAAGTCGAAAAATATTTCAAGACTAATTTATAAATATTATTAGCAAGTTGTGCTGCTTTAGAAATTTACATCAAACAACATTCTAAAACTAACAATTTAGTGTTATTATTTTTGAAAAATTCTTAAAATTTTTGATAAAACTTTTTAAAATTTTGTATAATATAATAAAACTTCGATTGTGTATACAATTTATCCACGGACGTGTCTACTTTAGTGCAGCTGGGCAATGAATGACTTTGCTGATAAGTACATTATCGATAGTTTTGTTTTGTTTATAAGTAGATACATACACGCTGAACAACTACTTATAGAGACGGTAACCATAGCAACAACAAATTGTAACTATTTTCTGGTTTTAATAATAATTTTATAATTTATGCATTAAACAAAAATAAAATAATGTTTGCACTGCTTTTTTTTGTATCTATGCGAATATTTGTATACACATAACACAGTATACGAAGGACAAAGTACAAAATTATTGTTGAAGAAATTAATTGTCAGTTGTTTATTTAAATTGATATAAATGTCAGAACAAATTATAATTTTTATTCTTTTATTTATACTGATTACATATCATTCTTATTTGGTATTAGAATAATCTGTTTAGTAGACGTCTACCTTATTTGTAAATACAGATAAAATCTAAAAAAACTTTGTTGATCAGCCATTTTATGGTAGGTAAATGAAAGCGACTGCATTGAGACAGTTTATAATAATTATAATAAAGCTGACTACTTTACTATTATTATTCTTATTATGCTTATTTCAAATAAAAAGTACCAATAATAACTTACTTTTGCATCTTGTGATAGTGCCTTCATCACTTCTAGCTTTTCCGGTGGTGTAGGTGTCTTTAATTTTTCTTTGATTCTTCGCATCCATAGCAAAATGTAAAACAGCACAAATTTTAAGTAATACCATTTGCCCGGTTGAGAGTACACATTGAATATTTTTTCAGGGTTTTTTCTTTTAGTTTGAAGGAAAATTGTGATTGATATAGACACTAATAGAATTAATAGAGCTAACATTTTGTCTGGTTAAATTAAGAATGGGATATTGAGTGATAAAGTGGAATACATTTTTGAGTGTCTGCGAGATAAGTTAAGAGATAAAATATGATTGAATATAATGAACAAGATTTGAGAACATTTTGATCCGATCTCAAGATAATTGTTGTAGGCAGATAGCATTAGGGCAACTATTTTTTTAATTTAACAAAGATAATAGTTTCAAATACAAATTTGAATTTACATAGGTACAATCGTACAATAGTATAAGCGCCAGACTAATTATCTTAAATCTAATCTAACTAAACTAAAATAATTACATTCTTTACTCAGCTTGATAAAGCTACTATTCAAATTTTTAATACACACAATACTAACACACAGCATCATTATCAACGATCTACAACAATTTATCTTCTTAGTGATCATCGTTACGAAATCTCTTAGTTTAAATCTGTATAATGTTTAAGCTAAAAAATGTTAATAAGCACCTAACAGCGTTGTGAAGAAAAAAAGCAATAAATTAAGCTTTAAAATCGGTTTCTTTAATCGTCACTTTAACATCAACTGTGTCACATACGCTACACTTTTTTAATTTTATTTTTTGTACTTTCAAATAAAATGTTCAAAAAATGTTGAAAAAATTTATTTAAGATGTAATAATTTAGTTGCGCTTAACAAAATATTCAATTGTAGATAACGCCACCAAATTTTGGCATGTTCCTATAGATAAAAACATATATTTTTTATTTAAATAATCTTAATTATTCTGATACAAAAGAGGATAATTGTCAAATTCGAGATAGCATGGAGCAAGACCATTTTAGTCTCCGATTGTGAAGCTTCAGGAGTAATCTAAGTTATTTTAGTCTAAGTTAAGTTATGTTATAAATGTTATCTAATCATTATTCTTTACGATATTTTAGATATCTAAAGTTTGTTTGAGAAAAATGTAAATAGCTCTTTGTGCTAAAACCCCTTTAATGTGATTATTTCCTTGACGATTTATTTTGTCCTATAATTGCAATCTGAAAATTAAAGAAACTATATCTTGCAAGTAATTTAATTGTGAACGAATGTCTACAGATAAAATTTGATGTGTCTTTGTGACTAATCTAAAGCAATTTCTAAATCACGCTCAGACTATTTGCTTTTCCTATCTTCTTTTTTATATAAATCAAAGACACGTAATATCCCTATCTATATACCTATTAGGTGCCGATTGCATAACAATATCAATACTTTTCCGTTCATGTAGTTTTTGTATGCTACCAATATATCTTCTAAATATGTCTTCTTTTAATGTCTAGTTGTGGAGTAGCAAAAGAGGTAGGCTTTCTATTTCCTTTTTTTGGGCCTATCTTGGGGCCTTCTTTAACAAGTCATCCTTAAACAAATAACTTAGATATCTAAATAACCAGTTGTTTATCGTAGAAATCACTCCAAGGACATACAAGGCAAAGTATGGAGGAGAGATCGCCATTAGACACGATAATGCTTTTTTTACAGTGAGAATCTCTAATTAGATGCTGTTGAAGGCCGAAACAGGGAGTTTCCCTGTAAGTGGCGCTGTAGAAACAGGTCCGTGCCACTTGTAACATATTTGTCGATATTATTTTAGCTGATTGCATTGTTTGCTTAATTAACCGCGCTTACGCAAATGGCGCTTAACTACTATAATCTAGAGGTTATACATTTGAGTTACGGGTTATAACAAATTATCCTGTACTGAGAGTTCTGGCTGTTAGGAAGAAAATGCAAAACCCTCGTAGCTAATTTAAATAGATTGTTTCTTAACCCTGAACAAGTAGAGTGTGCCTTATTTGAAGACAGAAGTATGCACAGTTATTTAGTTTTTGGAAACCTGGAAAGGGCTATCTGACTAGGATTGTTGTAGGCGCGAATAGGTGTTCAGACTGTTTTTCGGTTTGAATGAACTTCGTTGATTGTTCTTACTTACCCAGAATTAACTGAAGAAATTCTTGTGTCCGCAATAGGGATCTAGACTAGCTAGGGAGAGGTTAATTTAATAAGAGTTCAGCTGACAATATCCTGTTGACCAACCAACTGTTCACGGGGTAGTGGATTATTGTGTAGAATTTAATTCATCAACCGATTAATTGAATAGTAGGGCATTAGGAAATAAGAGTACTTTCAGGTTTCTCTGCAGTAGCTGACTTGGCATCGTTTATTCTCAAGTAGGTTGCGTAGGGGTTTTTGACTGTCGAACATTTCTGATTGAGCAGTGAACATCACCTTTCTTACTGTTAGGAAAACTAACCCTTTCCTTTTACATTTCATTATCGTTAACCCAGCTTTTTCATCACGTCCTTCTCTTGTGTTTCCTCAACTTCGTAAGAGACCCGCACCAAAGTGACACAAGGATTTGTGCATATTTAGTTGATCATGTATAGGAAAGTTCAGATGTGTTTAGCCAGAATGACTTAAAAGTACAAATAATAAGAACATTATTTGCTTCTCAGTGTTCGCAAAAATGTCGCAGCAACTAAGTTGTTGTTTAGAAACATTTGCTGATCATTTTCTTGAAGTAAAAATCTGACAACCACGATGCCAGTTCCATTTTATTCATAGTTGTTATATTGTCGATGTTTGTGTATTGATGTTCTCATGTACTATTTTTACTTGATTTCAGGTGTTGATTGTCTTGTTCTTTATTTTTTATGTGTATGCTGATGTATTTTATTTATTTATTATGTACTAATTGAAGTAATACTGTCGCGAGTGGCTTTGGTCCCACAAATATTATGGTTTTCATGTGTGTAAATTTTTTTGTGTTATTGTTGGTTAAGTATCTATTATTTCCTTGTTGTATTGTTATAAAATTGGCTGATATTTTGTTGGAAACTTATAGAATATATTTGTACATAAAATGTCTGATTTATTGTTTCCCATAGTACTGCGAGAAAGCTCACACAAATTTAGAATCAAAGTTATTTCAAAAACAAAACGTAAAAAACGGTCAGACAAAATGCCACTTCTCAATTAATTGCGCAAAATTCAAATATATTAAAATGAGCCATATTTTTGCAAAAACACAATGCATTGTATTTCAACAAGACTAATCCTCAATTTGAATCTTTTATTCTGTAAGTGCCTACAAACTAGTACTCATAAATTGAATGTTGAGAAACAAATAATAAAAAGTTAGTCTGCTTTTGTATGTTGATGGAATACAAAACTCTACATTTTGTAATTTTTGTAATTATTATTAAAAATTGATTTGATTCAAAACTTTTTTTTGTGCCTAATGAGTCTGTACATAAAAAAAATTAAAATTTTATTTTACTATTGCGTTTTAAAACATCATTTGCTTGAAGTATAAAATTGTTTCAAATTTCAAAATTGTTTTCAATAGTGGAAAAACTTGAATTCTTTAGTACGTTTACAGTTTAAATATTTTGCAACTTTTAATATGCTGTTCAGATTAGGCGAATATTTTGTAGTTAAAATAACTTGTAGGTCGAATGATTGTAGAAAAAATAGTATCTTATTAAATTGTTTAATACAAATTTTTCATAAATAAATGACATTAGTGCTAGGCTTTAATCGACAATAGTGTCAATGCAAAGATAAATGAAGGTGTTTTTGATTTTAATTTATCTGCAATAAGAAAATTAATTTCCAATTCGTTCCTCTATCTGCACCTTAATCAACACTTAATTATCATCTAATTGAAAGCTGTCCCTATCATTAATGCTTTTGCTAGTCAATACAAAGACCGTGAAATTATACGATCTCCTAAGGCATTGCACTCAATTTCACATCGAGTGCATGTGATTTACACAGATTGATCATGTTTAAAGACGTCTTTCGTGCAGAGTTTTGCGGAGGAGTGCAACAACATGCAAAACAATCCAATCCAGCTTTCTCAGCGTCTTGAAGAGTCTGCGGAAGATGCTGATTTAAGGTTTCCGGCAAGAGTAAGGAACAGGCACCACCCATCACTAACATGGTACCCATTATTATCAATGGGAGAGTCAACATATCTGATCCCTTCAATGAAATGGATTGTGTTAAGGCGGCTGTAAAGCAATGTAAAAGATAAGCTCACCAAGTAATTGACCAGCGGTATGAAAACTGGGCCCAGCATGCCCATCACGGAGCTGATGCTCATGCCAAGGCCACGCACTACGGTCGGATACAACTCGGAAGCCATAAGTGGAAGAACCACAAAGGAAGAAGATATTCCCATTTTACCGATACAATATAGCACTAAAGTCGTGATCGAATCTGAAAAAAAACGATTATTTTGAGTTTTAAGTTTTTACAAAATTGCTAGTTAATAGAAACCATTTTTTTTGTAAATCGTTTCACGTTTAAAAAAAAGCATCAATTGCAGCTACGAAGTAGTGTTACCCATCTGTTGACATTATTAGACACGGCAATAAATAAGTCTGTATTTCAGCAAATATGCGTCAAATTTTGATTTTCAAGTGCATAAAGGTTTTTAGTTTATCGGGTAATAAAATAATAATAACATCATTGTTTTACAATTCCACATGAAGTCAACATCAATTACAAGTTTAATTGCTCAACACCGGTACTTAAAAATTGTTTTACTTTTCAGCAAAGATATCTCTTGAATCATAACGTTGTGTTCTCATCTATGACGCTGTTTCTCATTATTTCTTTTGTGTTGTCTTATACACTACTAGGCTGCGGTTCTAAATTATTTGTCTATTTTTTTATAAAATTTTCTATAAAACAAGTATTATTAATTACGAGAGTTGGGTCGCGCACCCTCCGGGTGCTTACCCTACTCTCTTGAGTAGAGGGTTGCCTACGGCAACGTGTATAAACCTAGAGGCGTTGCCTTCGGCAACCGAAGAGCAAACGCATAAACGCTTTTTTTTTTTTTTTTTTTTATTAGATTATTGTTTATTTATTTTTTTATTGTAATATATTTTTATTTATTTTATTTTGTACTTATTCTACTTTCTCATATCAACGTTTGCCTTTGACAACATTTATATAAACCTAGCCCATTATTATTATTTATTAAAAAACTTTTATTAGATTTTATTAATTATACTTAATTCTTCTTCTTTTATCTTTCTTATATTTTTTTTTATAATAAAGCAAGCATATGATTTTATTATTTACTAAATTATTTGTTTTTTTTTTGTACTTGTTCTACTCACTTGTATTGAATGTTGCCTGCGGCAACATATATAAATCTCATATTATTTATTTTTAAAAATACTTTTACTATTCATTATTATTTTAAATTTTTTATTGTTTTCTCATTATTTAGGTGGCAAACAGTCATTTTCTGTTATAAAAATTCTCGTTATAACACTTTAGATCAGATTTTGACATAAAGTTTTCATATTATTACTTTAATATTTAAAAATAGTATTACTATCTATCATTATTTTATATTATTTTTTTCAATCATTATGTATATATAGATTTTTTTATTCATTCTTTTTCTTACCATACTCTCTTATTTGTAAAAGATTGCCTTCGGCAACAATAAAACAACAATTTTTTTTTATTAAAAAATTTTGCATTACATTTTATTTAATATACTTAATTTTTATTCTTTTTTTACTTTCCAATTTTTTCTTTCTTTCATTTGTACGTTTTTTCTTCGTTTTAATTTTTTTTATTTTCATATTAATTTTATTACTTTAATAATAATTGTTATTAAAACTAGAATAAAAACTATAATATATTAAATTAATTTATATGAATTTTTTCTTATTCTCTTCTAAAGCAAGTTTATTGTTATTATTTTTCGAAATTAAAATTGTTATTTTATTAATATTTTTTTATTATTATAATAGTTTCTATTATTATATTTTTTTATTTTTTCCTCTTTTTGCTTACCTTACTTCCTTACATGTATATAAAGTTGCCTTCGGCAACCATAAAACAACCATATTTTATTTTTATTAAAAAAAAAGTTTATATTACATTTTATTAATTATATACTTTATTCTTCCTTTCTTTTTTTTTTCTATTTATTTCATTTTTCTAATTTTCTTAATTTTTATCTATTTTTACATTCATTTTTTTCTATTTTCTATTTAATTTTTTCAAAATATGTAACCAATCAATTACAATTATACATAATCTAAAAAAAATCTATAAAAATTATTTATATTTTAGTTATATTTTATATATCAAATTCAAAAAAACAACCACTCTATAGAAATTTGTACATTAAAATTGACAGAAAAACGTTTCATATTTCATGTTATTTATAAAATATAAATAAGTGATCACATTGTATTTTTTAATTGATTATGTCAACAATAATAATTGACAATTGACATCGTATTTTTTTTTAAATATTTAATTGTTTATTTAAAAATATAAAAATAAGTACGTACGATTGAGAAAAAAATATATATTCTGTATAGATACTATTTGAACTCCACTTCCATCTTATTTTAATTCATATATATATATTAATATTCTTTCATCGATTGGTCTCAAACACAACTTAACATCTTTTTTCGTATACACAATTATAAATTTTCCTACAACCACAGTTCTATATCTTATATAATATAATCAAAAAAGCTCTTCTAGCCATACGTATTATATACCCATATTATAATAAAGGAAAAAATGTAAAACAGACCAAAACTTAGGTGTCTCCTCAAAAATAGTTATCAAACCTTATCTAAAAAAAAAAATTGTCGACAATGAGATTAAATAATTATTAAACCTACTTTCTTTTAAGCTTTTCACTTATATTTTGCAAAAAAACAACACTTTTACACGTAATTTTGTAAAATATGTAAATACTTTATGAAAATTCTAAAAATAATTATTTTATTATTATATTTTTGTTGTTGCTAACAACAACGATGTCAAAAATATTAGAGCGGTAAATTTAAAATTGTCTTTCATTATTTCCTTTTCAAATACCACTTTTAGGCATGCTCTATCAATATAAAGATTTAAGTATTTAATAAAAAAAAGTCAAAAAACCTACCCAGAGCTCTTCTCTCTATTATTTTTTCTATCTTTTCCAATATAAAAAAGCATTTCAATTAATTTGGGGCTCAATTTTAGAAGAACTATCAACCCAAAATCTTTTCTTTCAACCATAACAAATTTATAATAACCTAAGACTGTCAATTTGAAATTTTTTTTTGTGAGCTTTTGATATTTTGACCGAAACCAAAAAAAAGACCCCTTTCGACTTTTCAATCTTTGCTTCTAGCTTTTTGGTGAGTGCCACTTGTTTATTTAACCAATATTTTAATTGTTTTGAGCTGTATTTACGTAGATTTTCCATTAATTTCCGTAATAAAAACTTTTTAAATAAACCATCAAAACACTTTTCCATTTATCTGAGGAGCGTTGGGATGTTTAAAAAATCGATTTCCATTTCATAAGTTTCATTTATTATATTCCAGCTGTATTTATTATTGATAGGTCCAAAACAATCATTGTCGACAAATCTTGGAGTTTACGATGCAATTTTCCATCAAAAAAACAAAGCAAATCAACATCTCATCCATTTCAGCCCTATTAAAAGCTTTATTTGCCGTATTTTCTAGAAAAATTTAATTTTTGTGTGCCATAACCTAACCCAACTGTCACCGTTGGATGACACATGACAGTAATTCTAGAAAAACTTTTTAAATAAACCATCAAAACACTTTTCCATTTATCTGAGGAGCGTTGGGATCTTTAAAAAATCGATTTCTATTTCATAAGTTTCATTTATTCATATTCCAGCTGTATTTATTATTGATAGGTCCAAAACAATCATTGTCGACAAATCTTGGAGTTTACGATGCAATTTTCCATCAAAAAAACAAAGCAAATCAACATCTCATCCATTTCAGCCCTATTAAAAGCTTTATTTGTCGTATTTTCTAGAAAAATTTAATTTTTGTGTGCCATAACCTAACCCAACTGTCACCGTTGGATGACACATGACAGTAATTCTAGAAAAACTTTTTAAATAAACCATCAAAACACTTTTCCATTTATCTGAGGAGCGTTGGGATCTTTAAAAAATCGATTTCCATTTCATAAGTTTCATTTATTCATATTCCAGCTGTATTTATTATTGATAGGTCCAAAACAATCATTGTCGACAAATCTTGGAGTTTACGATGCACTTTTCCATCAAAAAAACAAAGCAAATCAACATCTCATCCATTTCAGCCCTATTAAAAGCTTTATTTGCCGTATTTTCTACTTCCAATCTTGTAAAGATTTGTAAAATTCTGGAAGGTCAATTTTTCTAGAAAAACTTTCTAAATAAACCATCAAAACACTTTTCCATTTATCTGAGTAGCATTGGGATGTTTGAAAAATCGATTTCCATCTGATAAGTCCCATTTATTATATTGCAGCTTTATTTAGTCATAGCTCGTGAAATGGCCCCATCGAAAAAACTTTGTCAACAATACGATGCACTTTTTCATCAAGAAAACTAAACAAATCACTACTCCATCATATCCCATCGACATTTTAGCCACATTAAAAGCTTTCGTTTCATTATTTTTCACAATTTTATAAAGATAAATATTTAAAATGACATAAACATAACCAAACAACTTGGAACTGTCACAATTAAGACAGTAAAATGACGAAGCGTCACAAAAAGCCCAGCTTTCAAAGTTTTCTATCTAGAGTGGTTTTTTGGCGAAATGTCCTATCCGTTTACTCTTTTTATCGGTCATTTTTTTGAAAAATTTTTTTTACTAACAATCCCTCCTTGTCGTTTATCCTACCACAAACAAATCCAATTCTTATCTCAAAACATCACAACAAAACTCTATTGATGCCGTTTTTTATCAAATTTCTTACAACATTTAACAATTTGTCATAATTAATAAATCTTTTTGACGCGCCACTTTTGCAAGAAAGAGATGCGGTTATCACGTTTTACTTTATATTAATTCTAGTTTGGTTTTTTATATTATATTGCCTCTTTTATTTTGAGGAATATGCTATTTTTCATACTATGCGGGGAAGTTTCAAGCGTAATTTTGGTTTATTTTGTCATGTTTAGCCTCTATACGTCTTGATTATTGAAATTAAAGGTACAAATTATTTTTCAAGTCATTATATTTTTAAAAAAATAATGCTAAGATTTTTTTTACTTGCTAAGGTTTTTAGAATATCGGTCTGACAATGTTTTGTTTTTTTGACAATTTTTATGTTGGTGTCAATAACGGTTATTGGATTATGTCTAAAAATTGTAATCTCTACAATTTTCTAGTTTATAAAAAATTTAATTTTTTTATTTTCAAACACAAACTGTTTGACTATCTTTTACAAGATTTTTGGGTTTTTAAAAATTAGGATCAGATCATTTGTAAACTGTAGGTGATTTAATTATCTTTAATTTTTAATTATTTTATAAAACGTTTACATACTAACGCAAAGATGATGACTTTAAAAATAAAATGTTTCTTTTTTAGATTTAGAGTGAGCGTAGAAAAAATAGTGTAGACACTCGCATTTATAACAATTACAGTTTTTGTCGTAATTCTCATATTTGTATGTTAATAGTTAATAATAACTTTTCTTAAGATGGTCAAAAAAATACCGAAAAAAGTAGTTGCGCAAAAAAAGCTCAATTCTCAAGCAATTAATTAATAGACAATAATAATTATTAAATAAAGTTCTGTAAAATTTGGCAAAATTGCTTGTTCATTTCAAAATAAAAAAATAGATTGTGTTAGATATTATTCTGAAATAATTTTGTTTATGTTGTAAATATAATTTGTCTAAAAATTGATAGATTGGTAAGATGCCATAGAAAGTTATGTTTGTTAGCTTGGTCTCTAATAACCACCGCCTAACAATAATTTGAAATTTAAAGATATATAGAACATCAAGCTGATGAGAGTATAGATTTTTTTTAAATATTAGTATTATTATTAGTTTTAAGTATTATTTTATTTTAAGTATTATAAGATTTTTATAGTTGCTAAAGTTTACTGGTGAGGTATATACACAATGTACAAAACTTTCTGAAATAAATTTGTGCTTCATTTTAAATTACAAATAGCACCTGGTTGAAAATACAAATTGACAATAACAGTATTATAAAAATTAAATAAAGCTATATACATAATTTAAAAAATCTGAATTGATCTTTAAATCTTCAGGTGATACAAGAACTTTACGTAGATTTTAAGTAATTCTTACCACTTTGCACAAGAAACGTCAGCAAACAAGCTGATCCTCCAACTATCATACTACTGCATAAGACCCATCGTCTTCCCCATCTTTCCATTGCTGGCCACAAAAATATATACGTGGGTAATTCAACGACACCAGCAAGAAAAAAATTCAGAAACTCATTGCCTCCAAGAACTGGCGCATAGTACGACAATCCAACATACACACTCGTATTAGTAAACCAAATAAAAGTAACAATGATAGTTTTCCATCTTAGATTTACCGATCTGAATAAATCATACACGCCGTAGATTTTTCTTGGTTCTTCATTTTCTTCTTCTTTTAAACTACTTTTTATAAGTTTTGATAAAAGTTTTCTTGAAATGTGTTTATTGTTATACCTGAAATAAATATGTTTTCAAATAATGATTTTTTAAGAAATTTTACAAATTTATTACTTTGCCATCTTTGCTAAAATTATTTCAGCTTTTTTTATTCGTCCTTTTGCTAGTAGCCATCTTGGACTTTCTGGAAGAAACCACCAAAAACCAAACAAACCTATAAATGGTATTGTTGTTGTTATTGCTAATAATCTCCAATCTCTCACAACCCAAACTATTATTGCTAAGCTTACAAGAGCTAAAGAATATGCAATATTTATCAATATAGTCACCCATGTACGATGTTTTGGGCCTACAAGTTCAATAGCTGCAAACAAATTTACTTAAATTAATTCGCAAGTTTTCAACTTAACGTAAAACTACCGTTCTTTGTTTTTTTGATCATTTAATTATAGCACATCGTGCTTAAATTTTCTTGTTCTATTCTTCAAGATTGGTAATTTTAGAATTTTTAGCATTATAAGCTATCAACACAGTTCAATTCTATGTCAAAAAGTTTGTTATTTGATCTTAAGAGAACTCGATTGTTATTTAGTCATCAGCAGGAGATGAATAAAACGTTATTACAACATTGTTTTTTTATCTACACATGACTTTATGGTAGCCCAAAATGGTCTTGAGATAGAATAAAACGTTATTACAACATCGTTTTTTTATTATCTACACATGACTTGATGGTAGCCTAAAATGGTCTTGAGATAGAATAAAACACTTTTTGGCAAGTGGTAAAAATGTGTGTTTACACTGGAAATGCTCATCAAATAATTTAAATTTTATAATCTTTACTGCTTATATAATATCAATATCAGTTAATCTTAATTTTACCATTTAAACTGTCATAATTGAAAGTAATAGTGTAACTGTCCATACTTTTTTGTGCTTTTAAGCGAAACATCAAAATTAACTTAATGAGCACTTCCGTTGAACGCATAACCGCTTCTACGAACTAAAAAGTTAATTTAATAAGTCTTTTTCTGAAGAGAAGATCTATTTGGCACAGCACTAGTAGTGGGGACAAGCACAAATCATTTGCCAGTTAAAATAATCTTATTTAAGGAATTTTTAATTATTTGTTTCAACTCTTTAACAATTTTCAAACTAAAAGTTTGTTTTTTATCACTTTTCTAATTTATTCTTTAAACGTTGGATGGAAAATGCATGTCTTTATATGAGGGCTTAAATAATGCTTGTCCCTATCGGACCATTAGCGCTGCAGATAAGGAATTTTAGAACAAATGACTTATTGAAACAAACTACTCACCTAGTACATACGGAGTTCCTAAAATTGCCGGTACCGTAAACCCTACACCAACTCGAAAAATGGTCCAAGTTATAAAATTATTTGCAAATGCTGTAGCTATTCCAAAAATGCACTGTATAATTAAGTAAATGAAAAAAGCTGGTTTACGACCTATTCCATCTTGGATGTAGCCGAACAAATAGTTGCCAACGAGACCACCCATTCCAAGAAGAACTAAAGCTAAGGTCGGAGAAAGATTTTTGTCGCAAACTAATTCCCACTATAAAACAAAAAAAAATGTCTAAGTTAGCAATTTATTTAGCTTTATTTAATTTTCTGATTATAACCATACACCCGTTCTATCTTTAATGTTAAAGCGATTTTTACCTACATTGTACCTTAAGTTAAATTGATTTTTTATCTACTCTTTAAGCTGTGGTAACTGGTAACACAACTGTTATTGTTAATACGCATAATTGTTTTATCTCTTCTTAACATACATTTTATTGCTTAGAAGATAAGAAAAGTAAATTTTTACCAGTTTATTTATTGTGTTTTTAGTCAAAGTCAAGCAACTGAATATTGTAACTTGATTATAACATTGTCAAGTTTGTTATATTTGTGACATTATTTATTATACATTTTTCTAACAGTATTTTTGTTTTGAATAAGGTTAGTAGTGGTTGTGCAACCAAGTAGCTCACTTCAAAACGTTTAACGTTCTTGTGTGCAATTTTTTTTTATTAGAATTTTGTTACTAAATGATGTATATATTTAAACCCATTTTTTGATATAGTTTTGCATAGCAGCATTAGATTTACAGCTTTCATGTCCTTTTTATCTAGGTTGTTTAGCGAGAAATGCGCACAATGAGTCATATCATTCTGTCAAGCTAAATAATAATAGTGACGTAATTTATATTTTGTAAATTGAAATCATTTTACAATTAAAAACTTTACATACCTTTACAAAACTCTAACATGGACTCGATCAAATGCTATTCGGTCTTATGCATTTTTTCATTCTGTGTGCAATGTGCATCTCTCGCTAAATGAACTCTAGTTCTACGGTTCACCAAATGAGAAGCATTTGTTCATCTAAATTAATGGCAGCTTAAAAATTTTTGTTAGTATTTAAGCATTTTATAAAATGTTTTTATACATTACCACTTGCTGTAGTACATTTTTTATTGCATTATTTCAAAAAAAAACTTTTGATGTGTTTGCAAGACTAAAAGCAAAATATGTTTGATATAAATCCAACTTGATTACTTTTTATATTTTTCTATTATTTGCAATTTATTGTAAGCGAACATTTGCTTTTTATTCCTTTTTCTCTCGATATTTAAGATTGTCAATTTTTCTTTTATGTAATTTAGCCAATCTGCATCTTCCACCAATTGTATTTGAATAGGCAATCTTCAACATACTTAGCTTAATGCTAAATAAAAATACCATATACCTTTATTAACAAGTAAATTTTATCAGGTTAGGTCGGGTTATAATAAAACACATTTGATTTAATTGGTGTGTAGGCTGAGCATTATATTTTGAATAAAGCCATCTAGAAAAATAGACATTTTAATTATTATTTAACAAAATAATAATTTTTTTTACATTGGTATGTTGACTTACTCCTTCATCCGTAATGTACTCTTGAACTCTAAATAATAAGACCACCATGTTGTAACTTTAATCCTTTTATCTTTGTTGCGAAATAAGACAATAAAGAATCTTCTGCAATAGCTTTTAGGTTTCTCTTTATTTTTGAGGCACCATAGATGGTGTATTTTTTTTCATACAATGATGCAGATTTATAAGGCAATATATTTTCTAATAGTATTTTTAGGAACGTAAAAATCATCTTTATTGGAGAAAGATTCATTATTTTCTTAAAAGTGCAATACTTTTACGCAAATGCTTGAGGTTTTTTCTTAACTTTGTTGCAGACAGATTTTTTTGCAATCGATTTCCATACAAACAGTTCTGCGTTGATTTTTAACATAATATAACGCTGTTTTTTGGTTTTTGACGTTTTTATGGTTGTTGAATTTTTTTGAAGATTGTTATAATAATTGTCAATAAAAATATCTAACTCATTCAATCAAAATAATAAAAAACAGAATAAAACTTTTGCAACGATAATATTCTTCATTGTCTGCAAAAGCATATTAGCCTCTTAGCTAAAGACTTAAGACTTAAACCGCTCTCAAAGACAAAATAAAATTTTATAGTTTGGTATTGACATGTTTTTGCAAAAATTAAGTTATTTTTGTTATTTTGTTAATTTAATTATATTTTTTTTGATATACAAGTTAATAATAATTAATTTACATGACAGTAAATAATTACTCCTGATAAAATTTTATAAACTGCTAATTAATACAATGGTGTGTCACAAATTTAAGTGTCATTATGCATATCGATTGGTTTTATTGACTTATATATTTAGCATGTTAATTAAGATAGTTTTACAATTTTTGGTTGAAATTCTTGTTAAAGATGGCCAATTTCGGCAAAATCAGGTTAACCCATAAAATAAAATTGAATTTACAGCATTGCAAGCCACCTTTTATTTATTAAACGAGTAATATGTAATTAGTGTATTAGCTTAGACGTTTCAATTTGATGTAATTTGTGCATCGTCTAGTTTTAACAATTATATTTAAAATAAAATATGTTCTACAGACTTATTTAAACTACATCTGTAAATTTAAACATGTTTGGTTTTATTGAAGCTCATCAGCTAGTCGCAACAGATTCAGATTTGAATGAATTTGCATTGACAAGTTTGGGTTTATATCTGCCCAAGTGCCTGTTATTTTTGTAATGTGGTAAGCATTTCTAACATTTTCTTAGAAAAACAAAATTTAAAGTGGCTAAACTTATTGGCTAATCAAAAAAAACAATTTTATATCATTGATATACGTTTGAGACAAAATGCGCTAACGTGATAACTTGGTTGTTCAATAAGCAATTTACTTTTTATTTTAAATTTTATTTATTAACATTGACATTCTATCATATTTAGTAAAAGAGTATAAACTATTTGCATAGAAACATAGGCATAAAAAAATAGACGTCGCTTGTTTTAAAACATATTTCAATAAATATGTGTTTTGCTGACTAAATAACACACTACTATTAGACAATTGTGTTTTAGAAAACAAACAGTTACTGTATAAATAAGTAAATGATTGATCAATTATTGTTATATTATTACTATTTTTAATTCTGCAAGAGCAGATCTTAAATATTTTCTTGAAAAATAAAATGTTTGGACGTTACTTTAATTATAACCTTACACCACTGTCATTGCTGTACTGTAAGAGTTTAGATAACAAGCTACAGTTAATAACGTTTTTGTAAAATATAACGTGCAAATGCTAATAGCTAATTATGAAATATAAAACTGATTTGATATTTCTTATACAAGAAACACATAGACAAACTCTCATAATTTTTTTACAGCCTTCTCAAAAATTTAGCTTGTCAATTTTGTTGACAACCATAGTTAGTATATATTATAGTAGACATAATCGAAAAACTTTAATTAATTTTGTGCGTCTGTTGTAGAAAAACTGTTGTAATGTGTTTCAGTTTTTTTCGTTACAAATAATTTTTTTCTTGGAAAGTCTCTTACAAATTGTGAGAGTTACTGCTATTATTCAAAATATGACGTAGCTGTTAATTTTTTAGCATAAAAATGTAATTGTATCAGTTTCCACAGAATACCTTAGCTTTCGGTTCACATTATTTTGCTTTTAGTTGATATTGTAATGTAATCTGAAAGAAGCCCAACGACTAAGTATTATGATGAATGTATGAGAAAATTGTGCATAAATAATTAATTTAAAACAATACACCCGTATACTGTCGATACAATTTAGCAACTAGATGCGAGTGGGAATTTTGCTAATTATAAAATTAAATGTTCGTCAAATAAATGTGTGAGACATACAATCTGACATCGGCATGTTTGCTTTTAGTAGTAGTTTTATAATTATGAAAACCTAATAAAGTATAAGATACCTGTTAATCTTATTAAAGCGGTGTTCAGATTCTTCTATAGACCCCCGCTGAGTGCTAACACATAATGATAAATTTATCTCAATTTAACACCATCTTTAAAATATACTAAATGCTAAATTTGCCGGACTTGATAAATACAGTCGTCTTTAACTAACATGAATTACATATGTAAATTTTAATGTATTAACATATAAAAGTGATAAACTTTTTACACAAACCAACCTCAGTTACAACCGTGTTTTCGTAGTTTTCTTTATCAAACTTCCATCCAGATTTGCAAGGAATTGTTGAAACGGTAGAGTAATTTACTGATTTGTAAAATTCCAGAGAACGACTCGTGTAGTTTAAATCATGCATCAAGCACTGACTGAATCTGAGTTGCCCATCTGACATTTCTCTCGATGGAATGCTAAAAAAGAATTAATTTTTATTTACTTAATTTGTTTGTATATCATTCCTAATAAGATACGATATTCATATAAAACTGCTCTAAATCTGTAAATATGAGACAACTTCCTGATTCTATCAAAAACTTTGTATATTTTGATATATTCTTTTAACATTTACTTTATAAGTACTAAAATTATGTTAGAACTTTAATGCTAACTTCAATCATAAAAATTAAAAAAATTTAATTTTCAATTATTCTCATCTTTCTAATAATAGAAATTGATTCTCTAGCGAGTGGTCTAATAGACCTTTGTCTGTTTATTGAAGTTTATTGATAAATCTATGGGAAAATTTAAGTATTGCTTCGTGCGGTTTTGTGTACTTCTTTGTGTTTAATACAAAACTTATTTGTATTTTATTGTTAACGTAAAAATTAAAACGCTTTCATACTATTATTAAAATAATTCTTGTCATCTTGTCAAGTATTTATCTACTTAATAACCAAACATTACCATAAATAAACAAAAAACAGTGTAAAATAAAATAATCAAACCAAAATAGATAACTAATAAATAACTGAGTCTAGCTCAAATACTTTTAAAAAAATACACCTGAGCCATTCTTGGATGCGCTATGTTGTGATAAAAATAATCTTACGTCAATGAGGAAGACCCATCTGTGCTGTCGGTGCGAGAAAATTCACCACCAAATTGGTTAATAGAAAAAAAAAGTGAAACGAGCACATAAAAATTATTGTTAATTACGTACTTTTGTAACATACTTTTTTAGGCTGAAAATACCTAGATTGTAAATAAGTTATACAAAAGATCGCGAGAGTTGTTTGAAATAGAGAATACCATCTAGACTACAACGTTACTCAAATAATTTCCTTCTAAAGAAAACGTCTTAAACATACAAAATGACTAATAACGCCCTTTAACCTCGCAAGAAAGTAGCCAAAGCAAAAACCATCTACAACAATCGAAAACTGAAACCTAGTTACTGCACAAAAATAAAATAATGTAGTAAAATATATGAAATAAAACTGTATAGCATTTCAAGATAATATGAATTTTACAAAATAATGTACTTAATGAAAGCGTGTATCTTGTTTTTAAGTACGCAGTACTTTGCTTTGTTTTACTTTACCATAATAGCAATTACTGTGCAATTGTAGGTAAAATTTTGTTATCTTGTAATATCCTATAGCTTGACAAAAATATTATATAAAAATACAAAATAGTAAAGTCGTTTTCGAAAGCTTCGTAAAGTGCTAGTGTGTCGAGTCACTGTCAATCCCTGAGCATAGACAAAAGGTCTTTTTCTTAGGAAGAAACTTTTTGTTTGGCCATAAATGTGTGAATGTAGAGGATAAGAGCAACGGTAATGAAAAAAGGCGAGATCCTTCCGCCGAGAGATAGATGCGATTTTAAGTCCTGACTATGAAAAGAGCCCATGAATGTGTCCGTTTGTGCGTGTTTATTAGGAAGGTAGAAAAAGAGAATTCAAAAGAGAGGTTTAATGAGGGAAAACTAATTGCACCAAACAAATTACATTTTCTTTAATAAAAATAAACATTTTTTTTACGAAATTGTATTAGAAAATGTAGAAAGTAAAACTAACAACATTAGAGCGGTTTTACATTGAAAAATTCAAATGACTCTTAGGTATCAAAATTACTATTAAAAAAAATGCTTTAATAACTGAATAACTAAAATTGCTTGCTTTATTATCAAGCAAGTATACTAACTGTGTATATTAATAAACAACTACTGTTGTAAAATATAAATAAGACAAAAATGAAAAACATTTTACAAAACCTTAATATAGTAAAAACTTTCAAAAGCGGACATTCAACGTTAGGACCTTTTTGTCGGCTTATAGATGTCCGCTATCTATCTAACACATTCACCACTTCTATTTTTTCTTTCAAAGTAAGCATGCTTTTTCTAGGTGCTATTACCATTGTTTCTTTATACGGGTTTAATTATTAATTACGTAGAATTAATAGTTTAATTATTAATTACGTAGAATTAATAGTTTAATTATTAATTACATAGACTGATAGAAGTAAATGTACAGAACAGAAGTGTAATACAAATAAAATGCGGTGTCATGTAAAACGGTGAACTCCCAAAACTTCTGCGCCGCATATTAAAGCCCATGCGTTCGTTTATGAGAGCTACGCGTCAGTTTACAAGAATTTTTTTATAAATTTTTATGAAAAATATAGGATTAAAATTTGAAAAAACTGTCGATGACGTCATAACTGAAAATCGACAACCAGGATATTTTTCTGACATATGCCCAATGTGCGAATTTCTTCGTCAAACAACATTTGTCCGGAAAATTTTGTGATAAACATACATTACGGCTGCAGAATTATTATTCCATACCTTTAAAGCACCCTGTATATTAAAATGCTTTAATAAATAATCTGAATTAGATTTGTTTTATCAAATATTAGTTTATTATTTATAACTGATGATATTAAGTATATACTCAAAAAAAAACTGTTATCCCTGATAAAAAATAAATATAATGTTAAACTGGTACCTTATATTTTTAGCAGTCTTTACGTCAAAATGATCCTCCAGCTCTGGTATAATGCACCAATGATCAGGCGTCATTGCCATGAATAATTGATTATAAGCATGAAATCCACAAGGAAATACGCCAGGCAACAAAATAAACCATAGCACAAATTTTTGATAGCGACCATATTCTCCTACACTGATTAGAACTTCATCCATTTTAGCTTACCTCTAAAAGTCAACTGACCTATAATTTAATACTGGTCCAATTTAATGAGATTAATTAATTTATTACCTAAATTAAAATTTAGAACTCAATGAGGAAGTAGCAAGAAGTTTAATCAAGCACTGGCAAAGGGTTTGTAGAAAGAAATTAATCAACGTATTTTTGATTTAATAGTGTTAGATGAAGCTAATTTCATGCTGCTTGGTCATAGATTTTGTGTTGGATACATAGGTATTTAATTTGAAGAATTATCACGGCTTGATACAAGATATTTGTATTGATTGGAATTTTGTTAAACTAGTTTGAGCTGTATAGAGATATTACTTATTTTATAATTTACCATTACATTTGATACATTTTTGATTATATTTTTGTTAAGAAAACTTCACTCGATTTTGTTTTCAAGGCAAACATTTGAATCTTGGCGCCAAGGTTGGTATACAGTTTTATTCGCAATCATATTTCAATTATCAAATTATTTAAAAAAAATTACAGATACAAAATGTTATTACGATTGCTTGTGATTGCCACTAATAACATCAGTTTGATTAATGCTGTTTATTTATTCAAAATTGAAGTTATTTAGGCATTTCAAACTTACCATAATATTGGTAAAGTTGATCGTCCAACTGGCTGATCGTTGTTAGTTATCAGGTGTAAAGATGATAGACGATCAGTTCTATTCTCAATTATTTTGTTGTAAAAATAACAATATTTCTTTATATGATTGTTGCGACCACACGTTTCATATTTGACATTCTGTTGTTGAAATATTGTTCATTATTTTTCTTGTCTAGCTTAGTGGGCCGTTCTTTCCCTTGAATTTATATTTAGATTGTAACATTTGTTATGATTTTTATTAGGTTTTGATGAAAAAGTAGCTGATAACACTTTAGATTTAGGTATAGGTAAATGTAAATTAATATTTAAATGTAAAAATTAAAAATAAATTTGTGTAACTAAACACTTTTCAAAAATATTTGGTTTACTTTCTAGCTGGCCAACAATAGCAGTTCTAGCAGGTCGTTTCTTATACATTTTCTTCACTTTTTCAGACAAGTCAACTTCATTTCGGTGTTTGTTTTTAAGGTTTTAAGTTTTAAATGACTGGGTTTGGTACTGTGGTGCTGCTGTTGTCGCAGATCAACAATAAAGTTAATCTACGTTTTTTGTGGACTTTATCATATGCACTTCTTTTTTATTACTATCGGGTTTTTCACGTGACATAACACACGCGGATCTTGTCGGTAATCTTCTCTTTTATTAGCATACTAGAATTGAATGTTTTGCAAATCTTTATAGGCATTTGGTGTTAGTTTGCAAAAAAAATGTAACTAACTTAATAAATAAGTGAAAATATTTTTATAATTATTAAATTAGTTAAGTTAAGTTATTTATAAAAATTAAATTACTCAATGTATATGATATTGCTAGTGTAATTGTATATATTCTTAATAAATAAAACTTTTATTGTCTCAAGATTCATTTGAATCGTTTTCTTTTTATGAATGTTAGTTGGTGGAAGGCTTCTAACAATAACAATTTATATTTTTTATTATTAAATTATTTAAGTATGTATATAAGATTGCAAGTATAAGTGTATATTTTAAATAAATAAAATTTTAATCAACTTAAAATACATAGGATTTAAAAATATTAAGTAATATTTATTTCAGACAACAGTCAAGATTTTGACCAATAATTTAGCATTATTTTTCATGTCAAGCGCGTGCGAGCAGTAAATTAATTGAAACAAAGTCGTATTATTATTTTGTCTATCCATCACACAACAAAAATTTTACTAAACTAATAAATTCTTTGAAAAATAAAGTTTTTAATTAGTAGAAGTATTTTATTATTTACTTAATTTATCAGAACGCTTGACTTATTTGAAAAATTTCATAATTAATTTATCATCAGAATCTCTTCTTCACGCGCATCTAATTTGTAGACAAGCTTTCCATAAATTAGCCTTTTTTAATAGCTAAACCGCCAATCCTTTATTCAAAAATATCTTATAACCGCGTTACTGTATTTAATTAAACCATCTAAATTGAAAACTACCGAGACGCATTCATCTCTGATCTTACAAAGACATCTTCAGCTTGGCATTTCAAGCACTCTGAATTAAACATTCATTCAAACCAAAATCTATGATCAGACAGCATGAAATTAATCTTATCTGGTATTATTGAATCAAGTAATTTAAATCAAAAAAATTTAAAAAAGCGTTGTAAAGCGTTTTTTTTTCTGTTTTTGTTTGAATAAAAATTAAATGTAAAATAGAATATGAAAACATTTTTAGCAATTTAATTAGAGTACTGAAACCTTTTTTTGTTCAATAAGAATGTTTCTCTGTTTCAATAAAAACTAAATTAAAAAAAGTGTATAAACATTTTTAGAAGCAATTTAATCAAAAAGGGAGATATAAAGAAGGGTTTTGTTAAAGAGAATTATAAAACTTTTTTATTCTTACGCATTTATGTTGTAAGATTTTTGTAACATGAGCGACTTGAATTTTGCGGAAAATAGTGTTAATTTTTAATGTAAAAGTCATTCTTGTTTTTTATAGAAAATTAATAAAGTATTTTTAATGTGTGGCAGCAGGTATAACACACACTTAACAAAACTGCGGTGGTCAATGTTAAGCTTTCTTATTTTTAATGCGTTTAATTGAGTAGAATTTTAATTTTTCAAATTAAAATGGCTATTAGCACTATTAGCAGAAAAGACGTACTTATAATACCGACGCTTAAGCAGACTAATTACATACAGACAAGTTGCCAAAGTTGCAAATTACAAAAATATTTATTTTCAAAAATCTTTAAAAAATATTATTGGTTTCAATTTATCACTACAAAACAATTTTTAACGCTTGTGGTGTGATTCTTCAGAAATAATTTGGCTTTGCAGTTGCAAATTTTTAAAAATTAATTGTTTTTGACACTTGATGCTAGATGTTTTAAGAATAATGTTTTTTGGTTTTTTATTATAAGAAAATGCTGAATAAAATTTAGTTCACATCTATTTTTGTGATCTATATTATGATGTCATTATAATTATAAATTATTATGTGTGTCAATTTTTGCCAGAATCAGTTTAAAGTAGTATATAAAGTGTATAAAGTATATAAAGTATAAAAATTATATAAAGTATATGAAGTATATAAAGTATATAAAGTATATAAAGTATATAAAGTATATAAAGTATATAAAGTATATAAAGTATATAAAGTATATAAAGTATATAAAGTATATAAAGTATATAAAGTATATAAAGTATATAAAGTATATAAAGTATATAAAGTATATAAAGTATATAAAGTATATAAAGTATATAAAGTATATAAAGTATATAAAGTATATAAAGTATATAAAGTATATAAAGTATATAAAGTATATAAAGTATATAAAGTATATAAAGTATATAAAGTATATAAAGTATATAAAGTATATAAAGTATATAAAGTATATAAAGTATATAAAGTATATAAAGTATATAAAGTATATAAAGTATATAAAGTATATAAAGTATATGTTGGGTAATAATCTTTAAAGCTACTGTATTTGTCGTATCTGTCTGTTGGTTCGTTAAAGGGTGAATTGATAAAATAATAAAATGTATTAAAGTTCTTTATTCAACGACAGAATTACTTTAACTATTTTTATAAAAGTAGAACATCATTTTCTGTTGAGAATATTTAGACAAAGAAGCGATTCACATCATTATTAATAGGTTTAATATAAACAATCTCAAGATTGAAATGCTGTTTATTTTTTGTTTATATAAAAACTAATTAATTTTTTATGCTCTGCAAAATTAGACAAAATTCTTGGCTACGCTAATTTTTATTTAAAACACATAATTTTATGTCAAATAAAACTCCAAGGAATTTTTTGTTTTAAAGTTATGACGTTTTTAATAGAAAGTTTTAATTTTTTTTTTTATTTTGAAAGCTATAATAATTGTCTAAACGGCAGTATAAAAAGTTTGTTATCTTTAATAAATAAAGTTTTGAGAAAAAATAAAACAAAGTTGGAATAATAAATTTTATAACGAACAAAATCACATCAAAAAATTAAGTACGTGAAACAAATGACTGCTTAGCGTTTTATTTGACATTAGGAAAAAAATTTGATTAATTTTTAATGAATTTTTTCCATACTTTTGACGCGCTTTAGTATCTGTAATTGTAAAGTTTATTTTATATTTACAGCAATATCATTAATAGAAACTTTGTATATAACACTTTCCAAGTGCAAATAAATCATTTCTATATTCAACCACAAGCATACCATTTTCCTTTCACTAGGAGTTTTAGTGGCACTAATCTCTTCCAAAAAGCTCAGTTAAGCACACATATTCTGGACAGACATGTGAATCACTCGTGACCTCTGATGAGCAGGGGCTCTAATTACGTGGGTCAAGTGCGGCGTGCACTTCCACGCCTCCCTAACCTGTGAGAACCTGCTGGTTCTTCTATGCACCTATATGCACCTTACCATACCGCCATGGTATGGTACGCCCTGGAGGATAACACTTTTGCTTCGACAACAAAACGAAATTGCTTCTCGCTCATGATCTGGTGCAATTTATATGGGCATTGTCTGTACTTTATTGTTTATAACGCTTGCTAAACATTGTGGGCGGATTGTGGTACTATAGAAGAACAGAACTGAAGGATTGATATGGCGATTGATATAATTGATAGATGTAACAAGTAATTAGGTTGGTCTGTTTTGCTCGTTTTGTAATGAGAGGTCAGATATAATGTGTATTATTGAACTCATTGCGATGTGTGGAGGATAACGTAGCATTCTCTTGAATCTTTATAAAACTCTGTTAATATTACAGAAAATGTATTACAGTTTCTAAGATTTCATCAATGATAGAAGCTGTAATTGTATAAAAATGGTCAACAATCGCAATGATTAAGTTCTAGTAGATCAAAACTCTTTTATTTCCAATAAACAGTTTGAGTCACATAAAACTTTTGTTACGTAATAAATTCAATAAAGATCTCAGATGAGTTAAAAAGTGCATTTGAAGAGTTGGGACAATGATGGACCGGCAAAATATTTTTTTGCAAAAAGCCAGTTTAAGTAACAGCGTATATATAGTTGTTATCAAATACATTCTTAAACTGGATCTATTATGTATTTATGTTTCTACAGTTTTTTTCACATTTCGTTGTCATGGAGTGGCACAATATTTTATTTTTCTAGTAAAACAAAATTCAGCTTAATCCGGCAACTTTAAGTTCAAAACTTTGTCATTTTAAATTAAAATAATAATTAATTTTAATGTTCAATTTTAAAAACTCGAATTTAAATAGTACATAATTATTATGCAAATAACGTGCAAATAAAATTTAGTAATAGTTGATCATGAGTACACTCCATATACAAAAAATACTTTAGTAAAATTTTGTTTGTTTTTGAGAAATAAATAATTAAACATTTGATCAAAATTTACTGCACGCTGCTGAGTTAATAGTGATTAAAAAAATAATTTTGGTTGTTTGGCAACAATAATAACAACTTTAAGGAATAATTACAGTTTGATGACAAGTATCTTACTTGGATAGGAAAGATAGGATGAATAAAAAGGATAGGAAGAATAGGAACGGTAAAAAAAATAAGAAAGATCGAAAGGATAGAAATGATAGAAAGGATAGAAAGAATAGAAAGGATACAAAAGATAGAAAGGATAGAAAGGAAAGAAAAGATAGAAAGGATAGGAAGGATAGAAAAGATAGAAAGGATAGAAAGGAAAGAAAAGATAGAAAGGATAGAATGGATAGGAAGGATAGGAAGGATAGGAAGGATAGGAAGGATAGGAAAGAGGAGAGTTAGGAAGGATAGCAAAGATTTAACTGTAGGGATAGCGAGGATGGGAAAGTGTCATTGCTAAGAAGTTGGAATCCTGGCATTATCAGCTCTATTCAGTTGTTGCCAAACTACTAGATATAATTTCAATTAACTCTGTAGCGTGCAGCAATATTTAGATATTTATATTTTAAAAGAAAAAATTTTTTTTTACTTAATTGTCTTTTTATATATGAGGTGTACTTATCATCAGCTATTACTAGATTTGTTGCATGTTATATCAAGACCACTCTGTATATCAGCACTGAATATATGTTCGTTTCTTATAATAAACATTATTAAGAATTTAAATCAATTTGACCCAATGTTAAATCTACATAATTGTTCAATGTTTATTTGTAAATAAACTGTAAAATTCAAAGCAAAAACAACTATTTGAGAAGTGTTTTCAAAGAGAAACAGACATTAGATTAAATGGTAACAAAGACCAATCAGCGTAATTTGTTCTGTCTCGCAACATTTATATCTTTTTTTTGCATCTCTAAATAAATTGCAATTAAACTCTTGTTTCTTCTGTATAAAATTTGCATTTACAAGTGTTACCAAAGTACAGAGTGATTGACGAACTTTGTGAAAATAATGTTGCAGAGGTCAGATTGCGGTGGGCGGACGTATATATGTGTTTAATAACGCATGATTTACGTGATTTTGGCATAAAGTTCATCATCTAAGAAATCGTGAGCTTTTGATGCACAGACATAAAGCTTTTATGGTTTGAGGAGATGCTAATTAGAAATATGCTTTGACGTCTTCACTATTACCAATATAATAAAGATTTGATATGCTATGCATTGTCAGACGCTTTTGAAGAATATATAAACCTATAAACGCCCATTTTTTTCTAGTTAGACGTTAAGACTTTAATAGTAAACTAATAACAATGTAATTACTGTTTAACAACAAAAAAAACTTTTTCTAAAATTAATAATGCAGCTGATTGATTTGTCGTTTTTAAAAGTATCAAAATAAAATGTACTAAAATTGTAAATTTTTTATTGTTGAACAATTATTTAACTGTTTTTTTTATTGTGATAGCTTATTTAGAATATTGAGCAACAGTGTTGTACAGGGTGTACAGTATTTGCCATGACAATGCCGTCTGACAACAGCAAAAAAACAAAATACCGATTCAGTTCAAAATCTGTATCTTATTTTACATTTTCTCAAGAATAAATAATACATAGTCGTATGATTGTCATACATATCTAAATGTTAGTTTGCATTCATTGTGTAAAAGTTATTTATATTTTTGAAACAGCAGTTTCATGTAAAGACGACTCTGCTGGGTCGACTGGCTTAAATTTTATTTGTGACAGACTTGTTTAAGGCTAGTTACCACAAAGTCAATTGTTATTGCACTGCTAACGTGCTTTGAACTCTTTCTAACTATGTCTAACTCTTTCTAACTATATCTAAACATATCTACTATTAACTTATGTAGAGTAATATTAATTGCGATTTTGGATTAATTTTTGTCTTGTGTATCTAATTTTGACCACGTTGTCAAGTTAACCTATGTCTCTTTATTTTATTTACAATTAATTTTCAAATTATTTGAGATTTTTACGCTATATAAAGATAATAATATTACTAAATTGCATTAAGAAATAAACATCAAGAATTTAATATTAAACCAGACTGCTTTGAGTATTTTCTAAATTTTAATGCTTCTAACAGATGTATCTCCGCCAGTAATGACAACGTATGTAAGATTGTAAAAGTCTAACCGGGTAAAAAAAGGTATGAAGTTATTAAAGTAGTTTGTGATTTTTATTTGAAAACCGGTAATTTGATATCTTTTTTTTTAAAGCTGAAAACTGTCATTATCAATCAATATCTGAGTAATAAATAATTTTCGAAATAAAATGTATGCGAAAAAAAAATTTATTCAAAAATAAGATTTGTAGGTATAGAGTTAGCTTTTGACATTTTGATTTATCACGCAAAACATTGTCAAAATGCAAAAAAAACTATTTTGGTAAATTTTTTTCTAAAACATCCGATATTTCTAGGTTTACTTTTGTGTTAATTTAAATACAGCAAAACCATGAGGAAGTGGGTACTCTAGTTCACATTATATAGACATTATGTAAATTTATTTGCGTGTAAATTGGTTGACGAATATTTAAATAACAAATTTAACTGTAAGAGAGAAGTTATTCCTTGCTGATTTATTATTGTAACTGTAACATTGTTGAACTTTGATACCCCACTATTTATGTTGTGTGTGACTTATGCTGTATTTGAGGAAAACAAATGCGGTGTCAGATGTCGATTAATTTAGTACTAAGATAAAATCAATAGATACAAAAATGGTTTTTGTCTGCTAACTGACATTTGTGAATAAAGATTCTTTGTCTGACTCAGCAAAAACTAAAACTTTTTTTTTGTTTCTAAATTAATTGCATACTTATATATCTATTTAAATAACGATAAATACAAGTAAAATTTATTAACACTATATAGGTATGTAACGTTTTTCTATTGTACAAAATTTGCTATTCAAGTTTTACCAGCTTGAAACCCAAGAAATGATTTGAATCTTAAAGCATGTTTTGTAATAAAATACGATTATTTATTGAATAAATTAAATCTTCATGAAAAATGCCAGCTTTGTTTGTAAAAGATAAATATTATTTTATTACTAAAGAGTTATATATATCTAGTTCTAAACACTGAGGTTTGTTTGTAACTAGATCTAGCAACTAGCTAAGGCCACTACACAGTTGTTTTAGAAAGCAAATTAAATAATTTTTTCAAATCACTTTCTCTCAACAATTAAAGGGTTAATGTCTAAATATATACTTTGACACTGCAAAAAAAGAAAGTACTAATAATTTAGTCAAGAAATATGTGTAACTCTTTATTCAAAATACGTCTGCAGGTTTTGTAGGATAAACTTGTTCTGACAGATGTTATAAGATAGTTTTAAAAATATCGGTCAAAACTACAAAGACATTTTCAACTATCTGCAGTTTTTTTGTCTACCAGTTGCATATTCCCTTGCAGCAAGTTTTTTTGCGATTCACTTTTTGTGCATTACAAAAATACGCCTCAACCATGAAAATTTTTTATTCTAATGAAAAAAAATGCATGTTATTGAAATAAAAACCAAACTTATGAATAATTGGAGTTTTCATTTTTGGTTTTCACAGGTACAGACATTTTGTGATATTTAACTTTGTTTTAACAGCTCAATCAAAAACAAGCAAAATATTTCCAACGCTTTCTCTACTAAAACTATTTGCTCAGTGGTTATATGAATAAAAATGTAAAAAACATATGTATATGAATTATTTTGACTTTATTCTTGTTTTTTATATAGCGTGAAAATTTTTAAAATAATTCAACTTCATTTTAAAAATAGGACTAATATTTATTATTTGAAAACTTACAAGAATTTATGCCCTATAGAACCCACTAATTATTTCGGCTATCATTTTCTTTTAGAAACCGAGAAGCAAAGCTTAACGCGAACTTGAATTTTTAAGTACATTTTTTAATACTACGACGCCTAATCACAAGATGACAAAACAACAACCACTATAGGTACATAATATTAGTAAATAATAATTATCAATTTGCTTACTAAAGTTGGTTTTGAATTTGTGATGCTATATATGTTGTCATGATTCCTTTGAAGAAATTCAACTTTAGATATAATTTTATAAATTTAATCAAGTGTATAAATTTGCTTTTTTTAAATACTTTCTAGAATGCAGAAAATTGCATCACTTTTCTATAAACTTTGCAAAAATAAAAGAATAGATTTATCGCTTTGTCGAATAATGGTAAAAGTTCAATCTACTTTAAAATTTTGTTACATTTTTTTGTTTTAGAAAAATTTCAAAATAGGAAAAAGATCATAAAACGTAATTAAAGTAATTGCTTGTTATACTAAAAGTACCAAAGAAGATGAGCGTTTTGAGAAAAATTTGATTTAATACATCCCGTGTTGTAATGCTATGAATGCTGAAGACAAGTTGAACCTTGCTATTGCCAAAAGTCGCAAGAGAATGCACCGTTCCGTTATTCCAAGACCGAAGTTCTATCAAGTGGATAAAAAAGTGCTGTGTAAAAAATCTCCAATTAATAATCCGTCAAAGGACCGACTAGTTACAAGAAATATTGAATTTAAGACCGACTAGGTACAATAAATATTGGGTTTACAATTATTCTTGAAAATGTTAACAAATAAGAAACAATTTATTCTAATCTAATCTAACAAAGAATGGGCTATTTTCCCAGTATCTAGATAAAGTTATACTACAAACTCAAAACTTTTTTTAATAGATATAATTTGAGTAATTTCACATAATTAAAAAAAAATATGTTTTAAATGCTAACCTACTAACTCTGTATTTGAAGAATAATCTCTATTTTAATTGAGGAGTTATAAGATTTTATGATAATTTTTTGTTGATGAAACAATGACATTGAGGAAAGAGTCACGTAATAAGATGAGATTAGATGGATAAAGAGATATATTCCGACATTTGAAACATGCTAGAATTTTCTCGTTGATACACCATTAGATACTGTCAAACAAATAATTTAACTCGCTTCCGAGGAATTTCTTGTTATTTTTTCGAAATAGTTAGCGCCATTCTAGCACGTAAATGCCTACATAGATTACTCGAATTCTCTAAACTTGTTCTTTGTGTGTTGTTGTTATATGTGGAAGATGGAAATTGCAACAATATACATAGTTAACTTTTTTTTTATTTAAAATAACCACGCAGCAATTTCAATTAGAACTTAATGATAGATACACAAACTACAATCCAATTATGTTAAAAAAGTCAAGTGATTGTACGGAACATAATAATTCTTCTTAAATTTTGCAGCGTAATGGTAGTCATGTCATTCAAGTTTTCAATTGAGTTTTGTTGAAAAATTGGTGGGCTGGATCGGATGTTGGCAACTTTTATAATTTTGTTTTATTGTAATTAAATAAAGAATAACATTAATTTTCATATGTTGAGAGAGATTACGTAATTATTATGTGTCTACGTACTCAGAACATAATTAAATGAGACACATAATCGCAAAGCTGAATTTAAATGATCAATAGATTTGGTTTTGTTTTCAGTGTTAGTTGGTGCATTACATTTTTTCGATCAGCAATTCAAATAGTTTGTAATTGTTTTATTTCATTGTAGAAAGCAGTTAAGATTATTATTTATAAGAATAAGCTAGTAAAATATTTTGAATTACAACAAGTTCTTGTTATAATTTAAAAAAAAACTATTTTTAAAGCATTTTTAATAGTTTTTAGAACAAAATAATTGGAAGTTGAAATTTACAATTGGCTTGTTACAATAATTATTCAACATTTTCAAAATACATCTACAGTCGGTTCATAAATTATATAGTTTATCTTTTTCTGTGTAATTTAGATGAAATATTTTTTTTTACTTTTGATAGGAGAATTTGATAAATTTTACAACTTTGAAAAGCGTCCAAAAACTGTGTTTTAACACAGTTTTTAAAATGCTTGTCACTGTGCAGCAAATATTTTCCAATAAATCTTAAGAGGATTTTATCATGAAATAAAAAACACTGAGTGTCAAACATTGCACATTCTTTATCACAAACTAATTGTAAAAAGATTATTATTTTACTGCGTTTAACGCTGATTTGCGTCCACTGCAGTTTCAGTTAAAACGTCATACTAAAACTGAAAAACTAAAGTTAAATTAATAATGTTTATTAGTAGGCAACTACAGATCTACGTTTAGCGGTATTCCATTTAAACGTCGAGGTGACCGTGCATATTGGCAAATAATATGTTTCTAGTGTTTTTTTATAAAAAAATACGTAAATTGTAGAAAGTAAGTGATTTTTTTTTTAAAATACATGCACAAAAAAATTTTTTTTGAGTTTTAAAAAGTTGTACTTTACAGAGTCTTCTGTTATGTTTTATTAAATTTTCTATCAGACTTTACAGACAATTAAAAAAAAAACTTTTTATAAAAATAAGTACATATATGTATAATTTTTTCAATTAGAAAGCTTTTGAGATGATGTTGAATTTTTTCTAATCGGTTTTTTTAGAAACGATTTAAATATATCAGATAATAATGCAGTAAATTGATTAACTTATTTAATTTATATAAAAAGCAGTTTCTTCAGAAAATAAGTTGTGTGACGCAGAACTTAAGTTGAGTAAACAAAGTAACAAAAAATGTTAATTGACTTAAACTCTATAGCTGATAAAAGATTATTATTAAGTCTAACCTGAAAAACTGAAATGTAGCTTAGTAAGTGTGGCTAAGTTTACTTCTTGGAGATAGCTCTAAAATTTTACTCAAATCAAGTAATTAATTCAACCGTTTGCAGTTTATTTTTAATAATTTTCTCACTTTTTTTAATATATTTTTTTCAGAGACAATAAAAGCTTAATTATAAATGTACCTAGCCATGTTTGGTTGCGGTTTCCATAATTCATTCATCTAAAAACATCTAAAAAGTTTTTTGTTTCTGAAAAAAATGTATTTTTTGTCTAAAATAGTCTAAATCTCTTAATGAATAAACGTCACAATCAAAATATAACTGTTAGGTTTCACTGCATTTTGCTCATTAAGCACATCTAATCTCTTCCTTAAAAAGTTGTGGTTAATTCTCATTACTGTTGGTTACACTAGTTTCACATTGTGTACAAATTGTTTATTTTCACTTAAATACAAACAACAATTCTGATAGACTCAGAAGCCTGAGCATATTATATTGTTCAAAAAGATATTATACTTCTGTTTGTAAAAGTTTGTAAGAATGTATATTTTACAATACAGAAAGTTTTCTCTTCAGATTTTTTTAAGAAAGAAGAAATGCTTAAACCAAATTAAGTCGTTCAATGATTACATTTTAAACACAGGTTTCAAAATTCATTATTGTTTATTCTTCAGAAAGCGTCATTGATTGTTTTTGAAAAGTACTTTTGTGAGAAGAGAAAAAATCAAATCCAAGTGACTTAAGCATTACTACAATATAAAAGCTTTATAGTAAAACTTTTTTTTATCAACAAAACAATCTACGGTTTCTTGCAACAATTGAAAAATTATTATTAAAGTTTTCAATTATGAAAATACCAAAATGTGATAACCCAATCACTAAAGCTGCCTATAGTTTCGTGCTATTGTGGCACTTATAAAAGAGGTGTACAATTATTCTTGACAATTTTAACAACTAAGAAATAATTTTTTCTAATCTAATCTAACAAAGAATGGGCTATTTTCCCAGTATCTTGATAAAGCTATACTACAAACTTAAAACTTTTTTTAATAGATATAATTTGAGCAATTTCACATAAACATATTGATAATTATCTCAATTGTTTATTGTGTATATATGACCACCGCTTTAGTTAAAATGTGAGTGACGTAAATTTTTGCAAAGAGACAGATCTTAAATTCTCGCATTCAGAATATTTTTAATTTTTTTAATCAATCCCGTCAACACGGTTCTGTAACTTTGGAAACTAATGAAATTAATTTGCTTTTCCGAGCAATAAGATAAAATTTTTATCTCTCAGAAAACATTAACTGAAATTAAAAAATAATTTCAAATAGAGATCACATTTTGGTGATTTCTCGAAGGAAAATTTTTATGACAATATTATTAAATGCATCATTGAGTTCATGCAAAAAACCGACGAAAACTTATCTCTCAGAAAAAATTAATCCCATTAGTTTCTAAAGATATAAAACCGTATTGATTAAAGATTGATTAAAGGAATTAAAAATATTCTGAATGCGAGAATTTAAGAAGTCTATAAGTCATTTACGTTGAAATTGAAAAATTATCAAAGAAAATAGATACTGTGGTAAATGTAAACAGCTGCTACCAAATATTTAAAAAAAATTTAAAGTTGAAAATGTTGTGCTGCTAACTGAAAAGAATAAATACATTTCTGTATCAAATATTATTTTCTGTCCAAAAGCAGCGTTAGAGATTGAGAATGTCAATTGTCAATACTAAATCAATTAGTTTAGTATTTAGAACTGAAACTTTTTTTTGCTTGAACCCAAAACTAGCGATAACTCTATTAAAATTCAATTGCTATTTTCAATTTTTTGGATTGGTATATTGGAAATACATGAGATACAATCGTGTATCAAGTGTCAAATTTTATGTAAATTTATTTTTTCAATAAAAATTAATTTTTAGTAATCAATACATATATTGAAAAAATCAAACATCTTAAGATAATAAAGTGATATTTCAATATAGTAAACATATTTGCTTAGTATAATAAGCAAAATAACATTTTTGCTCAGTAAAGCGATACATTAACGCTTGTTCAGAAGAAAACATTATGCAGTGACACCAACTGTAATGCTTAATTGTTGTAAAATCCATCCATTATCTATCACCATGCTTCACGTAGAAATTATATTTTGTTTCTGAAATGAAATATAGTCATTGTCATTTCTACTAAACTGCTTATTGTCAAAAACCCGTCAGTGTTCAACTACAAATTTTTTGTCTTTAGTGTTTCCTTTTATTTCTCTTTTTTTTAAAACTAATTGATATATTGTTAATGTTTTGTGTGAAATTTATAATTTATTTTGTATTTGGTGTTAATTTGCATAACATTAACATTTATACCAATGTACTGTAAATTACATATAAAATACAATTTACTATAAATGCCATTTTCAACATTCTACTAAAAGCCGTTATCAAAGAATCGAAAGATTGTTACAGTCTGCTAAATTTTAAGAGAAATTATACATGAATGTTCTAACCGAAATGGCAAAGATTATAAAACAATGATTATAGGTAAGGTTTCCTTATACTTTTATAGAGAAGTACTCTTACTACATACAGTATCTACTTATAAGAAGTATCCAGTTTATTAAGAGATTTAAAAATTGATGAGCAAAACTGTAATTAAGAGCAAAACTGTTAAAAAAGCACATTTTGTTAGAGTATTTTCTACAACACGAAAATTGTTCAAAGATGTACAATTTGTTAGTTTGAAAATCATTAAGCTTCATTAGTATTTCTAAACACAAAGCCTAAACGAAAATATAAATAAATATGTAATACTCTAATTATTTTTAAATGATAATAATTTTAAGAATTAGTGTTCCAGGAATGACAGTTCTCAGTAGAAGTTATAAAATCGGCTATCTCTAGGCATTTCTTAATTACAATTAATTAGTTAAGTATCTCTTCAAACATACTCAACCGCGTGCTTGGCTTAAGAAAGCGCATGCGTTTATCTCCACGCTGTTTTGATTCTTGTATGAATCCACAGCACACGTTGATTGTCAGCGACATATATAAGACGTATTGTTTATTAATCAAAACGGCGTGTTTTTAAAATTCTCAAATCGAACAATATAAATTTTTTTCATTTACCGAATGTGCTGAAAAATGTGTGTGAATTTCACAATTGCTTCATCAGTGCGGGAGTGCTTGACTTTGGATTACTTTTTGTGGAGATTTTAACGCGAGGTAAAGGCAGGAACTGCAATAAAATTTTATTTATTTATTTTGTTTTTTAGATAGCAATTAGCATTGCTTAATAAACGTGAGAACGGTATAATTCATCTGTTTTGGGCTCGTAAAATTACTGTAATTAAATTGATCGAGATGAGCGCAAACATTATTTAATTACACCCACGCCAATCCGGTTTGTTTAAAATCTTCGAAAGATGCTTTATGGGTCTGAAGCACAGTTTATATATTTTTTTCAGTCGTTTACCTATTAAAATAATTTATTATTTTTTTATTTAGTTATTAGTTTTGAAGAAACAGGAAAAAGGTATTCGCTTAATATTATACAAGTTGAGAACAAACTGTTCTCAATGTCATAAATTTAGATAATTTTTCTTTTGAGAAAGAGACGTTGGTTAATAATTTTTGTTTTTTGCTATTTTGAGTTGAAATTTTAAACTTATATTTTCTTGTGACAATAAACAGAACTTGCAGGAATTTCAAAATCATTTTCTATCCGCAAAAATAAACATTGCAGAAATAAACGGAACACACAAAAGAATAAAAATACATATTTACATGTTTAGTGACTGAGTATATAGAACATCTTTAATGTATAGCAATTTTGATAATGTTAAAATAATCAGCTGTTATGTCAAAGACCAAATTAATATAGTAAATGCAACTAGATGTCATTGCATGAAGCTAAAAATGCCCACTAAATCAAAATGTATCTTATATTTTAGGTATAGTAAATAACATTTTTTATGAAATTGCAAAGTTTGAATAAAGTTTTAAAGCTCATTATTGTTGGTTTAATATTCTATACGAACTACTGTATCTTTTTAACTACCCTGTTAAATAAAAGCATGTCGTGCTATAATTATTGTCAATGTTCGCACGGTCAAGCATATTTAATGATTTATACAAAACATGTATACAAACAAAATTTATTAATCTCAAAAGTTTATTGATATATGTATAACGTTTATATTATATTTTATAAAATAGCTGTTTTTTTGAGCTGTTTGGACAACAGAATTTTTTTATTGCTGCTTTTGCTTTAATCAATCAATTGACGTAGATGGCTCACGTTGTTATCAAAACCTGTAACTTGATAAACGCAATATGTACAGTGTCTTTATTAAAACAGTTTCTTAATTTTGTTTCCATGAAAGTTTAAATTTTATTCAAGTGTATTTCAAGTCTTTAATATTTTGATTTTGTAAAAAATGGTTTTGCTTTACTTTTTTTGTAATTGCTTGTATATTCTTTATAAATGTTAGATTGGTTTAGTCTTTGTATTATTTGTGTTTAGCTACAAATAACCTAATTACTTCTAGTAGATCTTTTACCAGAGCTTAAGGGGCTGGATTGATGGTGTTGGTACATTCTAAACAATATTCTTTACACAAACAGAACGTACATAGTTTTTAAACTTTTTTTAGGTAACACATTTTTTTTTCTAAAATATTAAAATAATAAACTTTTCACTATAAGATTAGCTCTAGGCTTCTCCAGCTTTAACACGAGCAGTTATTGCTAAATTTTTCCTTACCTTTTTGGCAATTTAACGAACTAAAAAAAAAGATAATAATACGTTACAAATGACAAATAATAAGGTATTAGAATTCATCAAATAAAACTCTGATTTACCTTGATATAACAAACAAAAATGACGAAATAAATTACAGATGACAATTAGTAATGTATAAGATTTTATCAAACAAGCTTCTGATTTACCTTGGTGGTTATTCTTCAACGGTTTATAAAAAACTGTTTTTAAAAGTATGACATTCTTAGGAAGACTTTGAGTTACATACTACAGTTTGTACTTTAAGGTACTAATTTGTACATAATTAAACATAATATAAACTGTAGACTTTGTTAAATTTATACATGTTCATAATGAAAATACTTTAAAATAGTCATCTCATACAGACATACGAGTAAACAAATTATTAACTTGGCTATGCTCTAAGATTTGTTTGTAGAGAATTCAGTACTGAAATAAATAGCTCGATGCTCATTTTTTTTGAAGCACATCTCGCACATCAATTTTCGAATTACAAAAAGGGGCTCTAAGATATACTTTTGGGTTGTCTATCAAGGCACATTGTCGTTCTTTTTCGATTAAATATAAAACTCTAACAATTTTTGAATTGTTTATTTTAGACTGGGTGTTTCTTGTTTGTAAGCATATTTTAGAGTTTCTTAAGCCTAAATATACATATGTACATGTAAATAAAACAAATTAATCTTTACTCACCTATAGCTTCTTCTGAACTTAAAAAAATATATTGTATACTAAGAAAAAAAAAATTACCATTTATTTTCCTTTCTGATAAAGTCCATTCTGTTTTACTCATTTTTTGGCAAACTAGTTAAGTTTGATTTATTTAGTAAACTTTTGTACTCAGTAACTGAATATAATCAGGTGAGATCAAATTAGGTCATGTAAGATCTGCTCACTTTCTTACCAATTTTTTTAAAATTGTAAGTTTTAAATATAACAATATATATGGCAGCTTGATTATTCTTAATAACTTCAAAATATTATAACATATTAGATAATTTATTTAGGAGTTATAACATATTTAAGTTTTATTATAATCACTCTGTATAATCAGAAATAAATATTTTCAAATTATACTTTCAAACCTACTGCATAGGTCTGTGTAGAGAAGAAAAATTAAAATGTTTAAGTAGTTTTCATTTAATTCTCGTGGTTTAAGGTGGCCTATCCTGTATAAGCCTATGTTTATGTTTTGACAGTTTTTGTAAGCGCTTGAAATCTTACAGTCAAAAGCTTTTTCTATATTTTGCATGGCATAGCTATAATTTATTCTAGTTGATTGTGCATGAAAAGTAATCGAAATAAGTTGTCAATTTTTTAATTATATTCCAACACTTTTCGATGTTAGTATTTTTGATAAAAAACTTAAAAAAAACTGGTTTACGATTAACTGAAAACCTAAACTCAAAAGATATTATTTGAAACCACATTTGTATACAAAAAACTTTAATGTGTAATTTAAAATTTAGATGTATGGCTTAAAAACATTTTATATAATAATAATAATTAATACAATACATATAAATAGTTGGTCTTCAATTACGTAGTATAATATTAAGTTATAGAAGGTTGTAAGACTGACACAGTTCTAGTTAGAGAGTATGTATAAATAATTTATTGTATACTAATTGCACAATAATAATTGACACTGCATTGATGTAAAATTTGACAAAATAATACGTTACGCAACATTTAAAGCAAGAGAAAAATCTGAATATTTTGTTGTACAGCCGTTTTATAATAGCATTAAACTAGAAGCACGTCTATAACATAAATCACAACATTGCTTGTAATTCCTGCGGCTTTATTAATCCACACAAGAATTTTCAAGCTTGTGGGTGTTTGAACAACCTTAAATACCAATATTTTGACAAATATTTATTTAAAAAATTTTTGGTATTTTGTAGATTATTTGATAAAATGTGATTGCTGCCAACATATTCTTTCACAATTATTATTCACAGCAGTCGCAGATAGACAAACAGCTTTTTGCTACAGTTGAATAATATCTATCAAATTTATATATTCTACAAAATAAACTATATTGCTCAAAGGCGTTCTACTAATATGAGTAAATAACTAATGATCAAACATTTTTATGCCCTGTTGCATTAATTAATAAATTATTACTTAATGACTCGTCAATTGATGGTTTATTAAAAAATATTTCCGTTGCAAATAGCAAAAGTAGTTTTATTAAATAATTTTCAATTTTGTAATAAAATTATGCATTAAAGCCGGATCTACAAACGATTAGGTTTGGCCACACAGCATATTTAGTGAGTTTTTGAAATTAGATAAATGGTAACATCGATTATTTTTAGAAAAAATATTGAATTAAACGAGCAGTTTTTAAAACCTTTCAATAATAAATTATTAAAAGAGTTTACAAATAATGTATGTATTTGTGAACAAGTAGCAAAAATTGATTAAAAAAAATGTAACTAATCTTAATTAGTTTAATTTATATCACAAAATTTTTGCATGGCTTTTAATTAGTGTCTGAAGCTTTGATGTTATTACATATAACCGCACCCTTTCTCTAAACCACTTTTAGTTTTTTACTTTTGTTTAATCATATAGTTTGAGTGTTTGCAATACAATTAATTATCATAGTCTGTTTTTTATTATATACAATTGTCAGTGGCAAAAATTCTGAAATTATGTTAGAATTTGGCTTTATAACCGACATTAACTTTTGAATAGCGTTGCCAACATTAAAACTGTTTGACAATTGTTTATAAAAAACCATAGACTGTAGTAGCAGACAAACTGACTAAAAATCAAATAAGAATATCACCATTTTATAACCCGTTGTTATAGTTTTACTGAACATTTTAATACATTGCTGACAAAAGCATTACATTAAATAATGGTTGAAATAATAGATTTGTAGATGTGCATGTAATCACTAATTAAATCAGAAAAGTTTTCTATGATATAAAATTGAAATGTTAAACCAATCCGTATAAATATCTTCTCCCAGATACAAAAAGTAAATCTCCATAAAAATGCCCCGTACCCACAACGACCGAATTTGATAAAGCGTCGCAAATATAATACGCGCAATAAATTGGACATAAACTGATAGAATTAAAATTAAAATTTGTCGGTTGGCTTAAGCAGCTAACCAAATGTCTCCTGAATGAAAGAAAAAGATATAAAGCTTTGATTAAATAATTAAGCACTTCAATTTTAATAAACAAAGTATGATAAATAGCATAGGTATTAGCAAATTACTTTTTAAAGATTTATGTCATACAACGTTTATGTCACTTAAGTATTTGTTTTTCTATAATGAACGTGCGACGTCACTTTTGTTAATGAACAGGTGATTCAGGTTGAAAATAATTATGGAGGAGATGAAACATCTTGAAAATTGGAAACTTTGACATTTTAGAAATTGTAAAAAATTTTAAACATTGTGCTGTATATTCCGTTCATTAATCAAATCTCGTGAAGTAGTAATTTTAAGATAAAATCAATCAGCTTTTAATAGAGGCACGTAAGACGAATCGTTAAAGCCAATTACTAGCATTAGAATTATATGTCTACTATCCGATTTTCTTGCATTATTAATAGTTGGTGAATACAGCAAAACTGTTTGAACCCAAAGTATTAGGCCAAAAGAAATAATATCATATAAGTCATAAAGGGTAGTTCATAGTAAAGGTATTAAAACTCAAAAAAAGAAGATTCTCAATTCGAATGCATATAAAACGCAGACTGTTTGCTCATTATGTATAGAACCGGCTTAATATCTTCAAACTACTTGTCAGATTAGCATGAAATTTGTTATGAATTTAACTATGTAAAATATTTTCATTAAAATTTTTGTCGATGTTTATTGATCCATAATCACGCATTGTAAAATGCAGCTAGCTTTTTTTTTACAAATCAACACTAATTTAAAAAAAAAAAAATTTCTGAATTTGAAGATATAATAATTTTTGTATTAAAATATTATCATAAGTTGGTAATAAAACTAAAAATAAAAACTTTAAACTTTAAAAATTTAACTAAAAATATCTTGGATGGTGTAGAGCGCAAGATGTGTTGAACCTCGCACCACATGTTTGATAATGTTTTTGCTATCATTCAACTAAAAATCAAAATCCAAATATAGTAAGAGTCAGCACAAATCCTTCTATATTTTTTTGATTCTGTTTTTGTTTGGAAGTTGTAAAAAATAGTTCTTTTATAAAAAATTAAAACATGCATGGGGCGACAGTAACAACTAAGTATAGTAAGAACGTTTGAGATATACCCGGCAAAAAATCATTATTTATTGTTTATAATAGAAGAAACAAAGGTAAAAAAAAATTACAAGCTAAAGTAGGAGACACTTTAGCTTGTAATTTTTTTGGGACTATGAATAGAACCAACCAGGTAACTGATTACCACTCTGAATAGAAAAGGGTTTTCTTTAATTTGTGATTATAGTCTCAGGTGTCAAACTTTTTAATGAATTAGTCCAATACAATTTACTGCAGGTAATAACTCAAACGTTTAAAAATAAAATTTTCTATATCAATTTTTGTATACTGACAAGATTGGCGTCAATTTTTTTATAAGATTATATTTTCGAAAGAGAGCCAATCTCAATGTTGCTATTTTATGAATAAATATTGCAAGAAATAGCATTTATTTGTTATCAAAAGTCATTGATAAGTGTTTTATAAAAGCTTAATCATACTGTTATATTAGTTTAAATCATTTCCTTTAAATATGTTAACTAAGTTATGATAAGCTTTAGATACTTAAATTAATCTTTTTATATTAAATTAATTGTCTCTGTTATTTATTAGTATAATGATTTCAATAGTATTACGTTTGTAATGTTTATTTTTAATAATTACAGCAATACTAAAATTTAAGTGTATTGTGTCTCAATGGTGAGATGTAACCATTATTTTTCCATTCTCTATTGTCTTGTAGTAATATTAATGCTGCTTTATTATTATTATTATTTTTAATTTGGCTTTGTTTGACTAATATACCATTCATTGCAGTTGACGACTTTAAAATTTGCGTGAGCTTCTTGCAATAAAATTTTAGATTGTTTATATCATAAGGAACTGCTTTGATAATTAATGGTTTTAACAATATTTCTAATTTTGTTGTTTAGTTGTTTAAAAAAAAATTACATTTCTTAGAATTTAAAAATTACCTGTTATTATTAGCTTTTTATATTTTTCTGTAATATATTTTTTTTTTAAATGAAATTTAATATTTTTTAGTGTTATTTATGTTTTGGTATGTCGATCTAATTTCTACGATTTTTTATTAGTTCTGAATATTTAAAAATCTCTTGTCAACTTCCACGCAAACAAGTACCTAAATTTCTTCGAATACTTAGAATATGTCAATTTCTTGATAAATGCGTCTGAAATAAAAACTTATTTATATTTTTCTCATTTTAAATATTTTTTAAGATTGTTTTCAATGTCAGAAACCGCCAAATTTCCACATCATTCATTTTGTATATAGCTTAACGGTTTCACAGCTACTTTTGCTGTTATAATTAAATACTTAATAACTTGCTTTGAATAATTAATTAAATGGCAATTGTGATCAGTTTTTGCCTCTTTCTCTTTGTTATCCGTTGCTCTTTTCACTTCACTCCACTTAATTATTCATTGAGATTTTTTTTTGATAACTAAATGGTAATTAATTGTGGATTAGCGAAACTAATTTACGTTTTATATAATTATGGAATGGTTTAACACGACTGAGAATGATCTGCAAGGTTGCTTTCGTAATTCATTTAAGCTAAAACACCGATGCAGACCACCAGGTAAAAGCTCAAATTAAGATTTTATATTCTTGAAATGTTTGTTTTAATTAGATGTTGCTTTTTATTCATTTTTCAGATTTTTATCGAAACAAATTTGAAACAACGGGATTTTAATAACAAATATATATGCTGTTGAAAAGAACTATTTTTTAATCAAATTTAAACGAATTTGAAAACAATGTTAAAACGTTGGTCTTACCTAAAAAATATTTTTGCTTTTGCTATCAACATTTTTCTACTTTATCAAATATTATTTTTTGATAGCAAAAATAAACAGCTAAAAGCATGAAGGCATTAACTTATATAATATAGTATAATAAAACCAGTTTTGATTTTTCTAAAAATACGCAATTGTGTGTAATGAAAACAATTTAATAATACAGACCAATTCAAATTGAGAGAGAAATAGATAAATAAACATAACAAAAACGTAAAAAAATATACTAAAAAACACGACAAAATAAAGTGGCAAGCAATGTTCTAAAATAAAGAATATGAAACTTCTACAAATTCAATATTATTAAAGATCGTGGTTAAGCATGCTATTAAACATTGCGCCGATATTGACTCAAAAATAATATTTTACAGAAGATTGAAATTTTAAACAAGACTTGGTCAAAGACATGATTTGGAAAAAAACGAGAGAACTTATAAATGATAGCAAATAAATTTAAAAATTTTTTTTGGATTTTTTACACTTTTTTGCTGTGCCTGCTATATATATATATATATATATATATATATATATATATATATATATATATATATGCAATAGCATTACATTACTCTAAAATTAAACATATAACACTTGAAACTAAAGTAAGAGCCCTGCAGGATAATCAATGAAATAATTTTAAGTCAAAACATATTTTTATTGATTATTACAAATTGTTGTAATATTATTACAACATATCTATATATATAAAAGAAAGTCTGTTAGTTACACCACTTATAACTCAAGAACGGCTTTACCGATATGGTTGAAAATTGGTGAGGTGGTAGCTTAGAGCCAGGAGAATGCTATAGGATACTTTTTAGCCAGAAACCACCCTCTAAAAGAGGGGTGAAAGTCAAATGTGAAATGCGATGTCGGAAACGTTCGGTGAGGCTCGGCAAATTACCGAGAAACAAAACGCAAATGACAGCTATGTAATTGACGTATAATGACAGATATGTAATGACGTATGGATGACAATTTGATATTTGTAAGTGAAGTGAACTATAAAACTCGGTATGGTTGAAAATTTTACTTTTTAGGTGAAGTGAAGTTTAATTAATAATGCCGCGACCAAGACGATCGAATCTTTCCCGACAAAGCCGTGATGCAAGACGAATACGAAATACTGCAAATGAAAGGACTGAAGAAGAACAAGAAATTGCACGTGAACAGCGCCGCGATAGTATGGCTCGACTTCGTGCTTCTTAATCACAAGAGCAAAGTGAGCAGCCCGTGAAACAGCTCGGTTGGCTATGCAGAATCGTCGAGCGAACAGAGGTCAACAAAGTGCTGATTTGAATCGAGCAGCGTTTCAATACGATTGCAGCAATGATTACAGCTTGCATCCTAGCGTTTGCATTGGGCAAATGGACGTAGTTTGCGAGTATTGTGGTGCATTAAAGTTTTCCGGAGAAACCCCTGGATTATGCTGCCTTAATGGTAAAGTAAAATTGCCATTGTTGACTCCGCCACCTGAGCCATTGTATTCATTGCTTTGTGGCGAAACAACATATATATATATCTATATATATAAAAGAAAGTCTGTTAGTTACTCCACTTATAACTCAAGAACGGCTTTACCGATATGGTTGAAAATTGGTGAGGTGGTAGCTTAGAGCCAGGAGACGGACATAGGATACTTTTTATTCCAGAAACCACCCTCTAAAAGAAGGGTTAAATCAAAATTAGGATTGCGATGTCGGAAACGTTCGGTGAGGCTCGGCAAATTACCGTTCCAAATAAATCGATCCACTCCCCCATCACCAACCAAAGTTGGACCGTGCGTTTACATGTAAAAAGTTACAAACTTTGGGTGAAAGTTTGTATCGAAAATTATGATGACTGGATTTGAATGAAAAGAATAGAATACTTTTTATTAACAAAGAGAGAAAAAGAGGTGGGATAGGAACAAAAAATGACAAGTACCAATATTAGTATGATTTTCAAAAATTTTAGATTGTTTATTTTAAAAATAATATCTATGTTTAAATCCGAAATTTTAGAAGTAAAATATTATCATTCCTTGATAGGGCGGAAAGAGGGCAAAATGTCTAAAGATTGATGTCGTTTTCATAATTTTTCCCATAAATTGCCTAAGTTCTCTAAAAAAAATAAATAGGTATGTTTCCTGCTTTCTAAAAAATTACTCTTAGGAGGATGAAAAGAGAGTGTTCTAAGGATAAAAATGTAAGAAAACGATATGGGTATTTTCGAGAAATTTCAGGTCGTTGATTTTGAAAATGATATTTAAGTTAAAGAGGGTTGTAAAATGAATGTGATAAAGGTAATAAATGTGAATAATTAATTTGGGTATCATTTTTATAGTTTTTGGGGTCGTTTATTTTAAAAATCTATATCTATTTATGACCGATTTGGCTGAAAATTGGTGGAGTGGTTGTTTAGAACCAGTAGCCCAACAAAGAATATTTTTTATCCCATTCCGTGTGACGTGACATACAATATAAAACGTAAACGCATCTGACATATAATAACAAAACAAATGACAAAAAAAATAAAAATAAAAAATAAAATAACAAAACTAAGGCGGAACAAAGTTCGCCGGGCCAGCTAGTGTACTATTAAAAAGAAAAACATCTAACTAAGATGAAAAAAAAGTAATGTTTTTTTTCTTAGTTTTCATAACTCTATATTTGTATTTTAACAAATAACTGAAATGTTGAATAATGGATGCATAATCTAACGATTATAATTAGTTTTTCTCGCCTGGAATAATAATATTTATATCCTACACTAACTCGAAATGAATTTTTTTTATTTTTTGACATTTTGACAGCTGAGAAAGCTGACCATTTCTTGGCTAACAGAGTAAAATAAATTTGATTTTTTTTCCAGTCGTCGCTGCTATAAGGCAAAAGCAAATAAAGTCAAGAGTCTAGCCGGGTGAACAGTCGCGGCAAACCAAGAAATAGTTTTAGCGGTGCTAAAATTTGAAATCACAGTTTCTGCTTATGAACACTAATCTTATGTAAAAACTATTCCTAATTGTACTTTAAACGATTGAGTGTTTAATTTTAATATTTCTAACCGATGAATTGTTGTTTTGTGTTTATAAAGTCTGCAAGTCTTTTAGGTTTATACCTGTGTGTTTCTCTATACTTCTTTGCTTGTGCGAGTCTTTTCTACTTTTGTATCTGCTTTGCCTTAAGCAATTTTTTTTACAGAATAAATTGTGTAAATTACGACAGTAAAGTAATCCATGAATTATTGACATCTGTTGAGGTTTGAGATTCACAATTGACGGTAATAACCTTTATCCAATTTTAAGATAATGTTTGATTATGAGGTAATGTTGTGTTGGATAAGAAATAATGTGTAGGCCACGGCCGCAAAATGGTTTTCTAGGTCTAAAGAAGTGGCCAGCCTCGCTTTCGGCTCACCTGTCCATGTTGGCCTGGAGAGAAATAAATTTTATATGATTAAAACTAAGTCTAAACCACATCTGCTTATAAACTCTAGCAAAACTAAACAGGGTATCAAATATTTCTTTTTTAACGTCAAAAAATTTTTGCTCTTTTTAAAAACCAAATTAATTTTAATATTTAATATGCTCTAAATAATAACCTTTCAAAAATAAATGTGATTGGATACACAAAGCTGAAATATTTGCAATCTCTCACAAAAAATGCTGACAGCACATTATCTAGAATCTTAAACTAGACATAAAATGCATGATAAAGCAAGCTATCTCTAAATAAATTATAACTTATATTGACAAATTGCAACTTGTAATGCAACTTAGTGCAACGATTAAAAAATTGGTTTAATTTTTTCAATTAGTTATTCTCTTAATAAAAAAGATGTTGTTGCATATAAATGCCCTTTTATAAAATGGAACTTGTAATAAATTAATATTATCTCTCCGTTTATCTCTCACGCTTTGGTCATTTTTCGCAGTAATTGCCATCTCAGGCTTTTACATATGTCAAAATGTAAATTAAGATAATTGCTCACGCTACAAACCTAGAAACGGATATAACTGCACAAATTTGTCTCTTTTGAAATAGAACATTTTTTAGTAACAGATTTATCTAAGTAGTGCAACGCAAGAAGCACAATAAAATTTTTAGTTGCTCACACAATCTTTCATAAAACTTTAGAAAATACTTCAAATACTTTATAAAATTTAAAAACTTTTTTAGAAATTTTATAAAACTTTAATCAATATTTAAATAACATAATTTAACTTTTTTTTTATTTGTTTTAGAACTTTAAACACCTGTTTGGGAATGAAAGCTGGCTAGTAACTAAGTACTAGCTAAGCTATATCTGAATCATGTATACAAAATTGGTAAGGTGATAGTGTTACATCATCATTCATCAAAGTGTTACAATTTTTCAGAAACAAATTAAAAATTAGAGAACGCATGTAACGTCATCATTTCAAATAGAAGAACTGAAAACATTACTCAATAATTTTTAATTAACAATAACAACTTCACAAAAAATGCATTACAACTGGCTACATTTTTAGCATTTTTTGCTTAGATTTTTTACTTTTGTTGCAATAACATTAAAAAAATAGTAACTATTGTGTCTATAATAACATTAATAACATAGAGTTTTATTTATTAAACTCAAGCCTGACATCTAAATTTGTAAATCAAATTTAATACCTACTTGAGTTCAAGATTCGTCTATAAATACCTACCACTTTTAATAAACCGTGAAAGAAAAATATTGATAATAATCGACTAATTCAAATGGTACCTGCCTAAAAATGTCTCTGTTTTTTGCGACTAATAAAATCTTAAGATACTTTAGAAGTTTTAAAACTTTTGCTATCTCTTAAGCAGATTTCGGTGCGGATCAATACTTTGTCTAAAATTGATTATATCAGTTCTATAAACTTTTTTTGCAAAGTTCTTCTAAATAAAATAAGGAAATAAGAGAATAAATATATTACTCGAACGATTGTTATAGAACAATACCGGTTATGTACTTGTTAGCTCTTTCAAGATACACATAATGACAACGCCACCAATAACTTATACCATTTTTTTTTGCCACAACCGGCAAAAATAGCAGAATTTAAGCAAAAAAAAGCATAAAGTTTTTGCTAGTTTGCAGGAAGACATTATTTAAGACATGAGCAAAAGTCAAAGTTTTTTTCGTGCAAACACATGGTGCACACAAAGCATCAACTTTTGAACCTATCAATAATCTTAAAACAACTACTTTCTGGTGAAATACCTTGGTAGGTATTTTACCGTTTTACCCCGCTTTTGATTTTGATTTAATTTATTAATATAAGATAATATCTTATAATTTTAAGCTACTTTATTTCAAAAAAGAAAAGATTTACAATTTAAACAAAAGATTGCAAGTTTTTTTATAATACGTTTAGCGTTTGATCGGCAATTGACAGTATCTGTAACAGAAATATACTAATTGACTATATTTTTTATGATGATAATAATATTACTTACTAGTACTAAATTTTACATTTTAAAGTACTTGCACGATGCACTAGTTTTTTACAACTTTGCATGACCGTTTACAACAAGACTTTCGTGTTTTAGTCAAAAAATTTTGATTTACTGATTTAAACATTAAAAAACTTAAATTATATTGTGTCAACTAAAAAAAAAACTTTTACAAACAACGTGTATCACGTAAAATAAAAAAAGAACTAACACAGCTAAAAGCAAAATCTAGTTATTTTTGGTGAGGCCTGCGTATCTACTGGCTATAGAAACCATCTATTCTTCTTCTTTTGTTGACTACATTACTTATCACAATATTTTGAGTGACTAACTTGTTTAATTGGTGTGATAACAGAGTGGCTGTTGGACACCGTATTGAACTAGATATTGATCCAGTCAACCTATGCAACAGCACGCAGTCAAAGGCTGTTTACGTATATGCAAGATTTTATTGCTTGTTTAGATAGGTGCTAAAAAAACAATCGCTTCAGGGAAGAATTTAACGACCGATTGAGCCACACACAGTCGTTTTTTAGAGTTCTGAGTAGATATTTATATGAATCTCTTATACCATTAGGTGCAGGTCACGTGGTGCTTGCGCCGTAATAAAAAACTTTAATTTTTTTGTACAGTGCTTGACAGGTATATATTAATTTTGCATATGAAATTGCACATTGAAAATTTTTATAATTTGGATTAGTGCTGAAACTGAATTAGAGCCGACTAGCAAGACGCACGCTACTGTGTAATTAATAAAATAGAAATTTTTCTGCAATTTAAATAGTTGTGCAAACTGGACCAATATCCAATTCATGCATATTAATGTAAAGTAATTGTAAATTAATGTAAAATAATTACATATAGTTTCTTATTTGTTGCGGGTTACTAGAATATACATAAAAAAATCAATTTAATATTAATATGTACTTACAAGCACTATAAAAACTGCATACACTGCAGCAAAATGTTTCAGAGCGTACAATAATAATTATATTCTAGCTTAATTGCTAAAATTAAGCTCAGCTTAATTGGTAAAAAATATTAATCTGACGATTATATGATAATTACCTTTAATTGAAACTTGATATCAGTTCTAAGTTTTATATCAAATTCACGACTAGTAATTGCACGTTGTGACTTAATAAATTATTATTTTGTGTTTTAGCGGTTAAACAAAAACTTGTTCAGCCGCTAAATAAGAAAAACTTTTTAAACTTTACTGTAAAAGTTGAGTTGTGATTAAATGTTTTTATTTTAGTGTTCTCTCTATTTTAGGGTAAATTGCTTAGACTAGACTAGAACGTTTATTTCTTAAAGCATATCTGCATACATTTGTAGTATTATTGTTCTAGTCTAAACAGATGGCAAGCTGTCATAAATAAATATTGTAGAACAATAAATAAAACATTCTTGGTTTTGATCGTTTATTATGGCAACTTTATAGATCATCTTGCAAACATTATCATTGCGCTTTTATTAACTATGATTTATCATTGTATTTTCTCTAATGTGTAAAAATTACTAATGTCTAAGAATAACTTCTTCTGGTGATATATTAGATCGATTACTTCTGTCAGAGGACTGGGTTTTATTTATTAATGAGGCAACGAGTCTCCTTAATGTCTTCAATTTTTTATTTGCTGTAACAAATTAGATGATGGCTTTTTTAGGCGGCAAGACTTTATATCATTCGTCAGAGAAGAATATAGATGACTCTTCAAGGCTTAATTTTTCTACACTTTGCCGACATTGAAAATCTCACGGCCATTGAAATCATCAGCTTTTATTCTTGCTTTTTTAATTTTCTTTTATAATTGCAATTCCCATGACAAGGAGATGCCAAATTTCCACACAATCTATTTTGCAGATGACTGGGATTCTTTAATTTGCCGATGTTTATTTAAAGCAACTTTGAAATATGTGAGAAATATGCAATTTTTTATTTTAATAACAGTTTTGTGCTTATTTATTTATAGAATTAAAAAAATTATAAATTACCTAGGTTTTTAAGTGCTTTTATAAACAGAAATACTGTTATGGAAAAGTTGTTAATTATATGATTATCTAGAACAGTGCCATAAAAAATAAGAGCTTTATCATTGCTTCAAAAACTCAAAGAAAACAATAAAAAAAAATTGAAAAAACATAACAGTCACATAGTAAATATGCTGTTTTAAAAAAATATAGGAAAAAAACTTTTGTTATAAAATTGAAAATATTTCAAATAATAACATGTTTTATGACTAGTTCCAAAAGTAGCAAATGTCGTCTAAATGTTGATCAGATACACGAGGGCAAATGAGACAAATAAACACGAGCCAAAATATTTACATTTTCATACAAAGAATGAATTCTACTTTTTTTGTGACCGCAAACTTATTTACTTTACAAGTTTTTAAGATGACAATAATTTTGCTTCGGTTTTGTTTCAAACCAGCATTTTTGAAAATAATAATATAAGCGCTTTAATACGCTTTGCTAACACAAACTATAACAATATAAATATATCGCAGGGGTATTAATTGTGGGCGAAGATCTTATGAGATGAGAGTAAAATTTTTTAAATGTTAGCAGCGTTATTTAAAATTTCTTAGTTGACGTAGTTTCTGTTGTAATAAAGTTAGATTTCAACATAATTTCAATTTTTTTACACTAACAATTATTGTAAAATAATTTTTTAAATTATTAAACTAACTAGTTACAAAGATCAGTATTGAAAGACATGGTTAAATGATTGTTATGCTTCATGTGATAACGTTTCTCACAACAAAACCGAACTATAACTGAAACGTACTTAATCAGGCTTTGTCTCGTCAATCAAGCTGCGCTTTTATGTGGTCTTCACTGTTTTTGTATAAGCTTATAAACTATAAAATAGATTGTGCTTACTTATGACCTCAAATTAGGTTCAGAACTCCTAGATCGGAAATAAGAAAAACTCTGTGTTTGCAAACTCCAACGTATGTAGATACGACATATTTAAAAAATCACCTGTGTTAATAATGTGCTGCAATTTTGACAAAGTTTTAGGCAACCTTTATATTTGCTTCGATTCTTTTAAAACATTTTAAAAACATGTAATTATTTATTTCAGTTGACTGATTTTGTGTATGGTAACACTACTATCAATTTTTTAGTCTTTTTTTATTGGTTCTACTTCTAGCTCAAGTTTTGCATTTAATTTTTTTTTTAATGTGATATTATTTTGTATGTTAATTATTATTTTAATATGTTTTATTATGCTCTGTATAATATTCGTACATTGTTCTGTAACTGAATTAATCGGTTGAACAATAAACTATTATTATTTATTTTCCGTATTTTTATCACAAATGTTTTTGGAGTCTGCTAATTTTGGATTTTGCTAATTATTATTATTATTAAATACAACCATTTAAAAACTTATTTTTAATTGCAACAACTGAACTGTTTTAGTCAATGACTCAATAATAGTTATATTTAATGTTTCTTGACGGTATTATTGTGATACAAACTGAACGACTAAAGTATTCAAGGCAATTTCCATGCTCGGTGTTGCGACCGAGATAACGCAAAACCAAATCAAGTGTTTTTTTGGAAAACCGATTTTGTTGATTTTTCTTTTATTTGAAAGCTGGTGCTTTCCAATATGTCTCATTTAAATTTAATCAAGATCTAACCAGAAGTTTTTAAGTTATTTGTATTAATGCTTTTTTTGACATATAATTTGACCCAATTAATTATAAAAATTTGTTAAAAATAAAAAAAAATATTTCATTATAATGAAATAATAGTTTATTTATTTAATTAATTGACGCAATTTTAATATTATTAGTTATGTTGTTTAATGTGTTTGATAATACATTACAAAATCAAGAAAAATGTCCTCTTAATAAATTTAAGCGCAAACAATAAAAAAACAATTATATGAAATAGTATCAGGTAATTAAATATTAATGTTTCTTCCTTTCTTCGTTTGTCTCATTCAACCTGGCTGTCTCATATTAGCAGCGCGTTCAGTAGGTCTACTTATATTGAAACAAATAATAGTAATCGAATCCAATGAAAATCAAGAAATAATAAAAAATAAAAAAAAAACAATTTTAAAAAATAAAAAAAGCATTTAAAAGTATAAAATAATTTTGTAGTACCTAAACAATCAAATTATGTGGATAATATAATGTACAATTATTGTTATTTTTGAAGTCGGCGTCAGTCAAGGTAGATTTGTATAACATTGTATATATATGATTACTGTATATGTACATACTGATTATAATCTCTCAATAATTGATTCATGAATAAGTAATTAAGTAAGATACTTCAGTAATTATGATTTAGAGATAATTGTTTGACTGATCATTTGTTTAAGAATTTTTACACAACTGATCAGATAATAAGTTTCAGTTTAAAATAGTCAATAATATACGAGTAAATAATGTAGCAAATATTTAGAAATACATAAATTTCACTTAATCTGAAGGCTGGTAATCATTAATAAAATAAGTGACAATTAATCTAAGGTTAGTTTCGTTAGTAACAAATCATCGAAATGAAAAAAATTCTAACAGAGCTTTTGAAGCGCAAATTGCTTGAGAGTCAAGTGTAAAGCAGTCTAAACAGAGTCGTAGTTCTAAATTTTTGTGGTCAGAAATTTGTTCTGGGTCTTTGGCATTGGCATCGACACTATGTGGAGTAATCTATAAAATAAAAATTAAAGTACTTTACAGGTGTATTCCGAGTTACAATACTAAGTCTAAATACCTCATAAAAATACAGTGACACAAATTCAACTACCAATTTATTTCCAACCAAGAAAATTTACCACTATTTGAAAGAATTTTGCGTGCATTTGACATTAAAGCTGCCATTTACTTTAGAAGCATTACTAAAAACAGTATAATTATTGGCAATTAGGTTTTATCTGTAGAATAAACCAGATTTAAGAGAAAAGGATTTCAGTCACAAAATGTATAATGCTTTATTAAATGATCCTTAACCACTTTGCTGCAGTGAAAGAAAAGTGACTCGTACAAAAGAAATCGTTGCGGTAGAAACATTCAAGTATTATTAAATTGTACACATAAAATGCAAGCCTCTAAGCTAGTAATAACTACGTCATTTGAAGCAGTTTTAGTAAAATAAAAACAAAATTACCTATATTATGTTGTAATATATTTTTGTATTTTTTTTATATTAAACAGAAATTAAAATAATTTTATTCAAAGAATTTTTTGCATTAAAAAAAACATTTTTATTTGTTTATTTCCAGAAGAGTTTGATATCTTTACATATTTAATATGTTTTTTAATAAAATACTAATTTTAACTTAGCTAATTTTAAAGCAATTTATATAAACAATAAGACACGTAGTACGTATAATTGATATGTAAAGCAGCTTAAAAATGATTTATTTTGTTTCAAAAAATTAACTTAACAAACGGTTGAATCTAGTTCACAATCACCAAATCGTAAAATGCGTATTAATAATTAAATATTTGATGACAATCAGTTGATTGGAAGGTTGATTTATGTTAAGGCAACCAGCCCTTAGTGCATTACAAACTGTTTCATAAATAATGTACTATCGTAGCGTTATACTTAAAAAATAAGAATACTATTGATGTAAATAATGGAGTATAATCACTAAACATTTTAAAACAAATTCTGTTGCTAGTAAAATAGTAAAATCAGAAGAGTGTGCAAATAAATTAAAAACCGGTTACAAAAACGCAAATAAAATCTTTAATCAACTGATTTGATTAGATTTAACCATAATAAAATTTGTATGCCAACGGTTTTTAGATACAAAATGTAATTAAGTCAAACGACCAGTGGCTAAATATCTGAAGTGTTTGTACTTTTTGTACTCAACACTCCTAAGTTTTTTATTTTGCAATCATAGGCAGTAGAAATTTGAAGTTTCTCATTTATCAGAAAAGTAATTAATTGCCAAAATATTCATTTTATTGAAAGCAGAAGAAAGAGTGTAATTTGTAAAAATTTGAACATTTACAGTATAATACTGCATTTTTACTCCTGGACCAAATTCAATGTGCTGACCTTAGCACACAGCCGTCTTAACTTAACAAGCCGTAAACAGCAAGATGTGGCAACGCTGCTAGTGGGTCTCTTGGAAATTACTAGTTCAAGTGGCAATACTATTGTTTCAAACTTCAAATACGTGTAACTGTTTGTGGTTTATGTGTATTTTGTCTTTTACTGTTTTTCAAGTGTTTAATTTGTTACTTCATAAGTGGGTGTATGACAAATTGCACTATTTAGCAGTGGTGATTTTTTTTTGAGGTTAGGTGCTATTAGTCGCATTGTTTTGTAGTAATTGTATGATGTCAGCGAGATTACAAAATTTGTACAGTGACTTAGGTAAGTTAACAGTTAGTTAATGTGATCTGAAAGTCATACCTACCTATCTACTTCTACTATGGTCTTAGCTGAGCCCACTGCCACTATACTAACGCTGTTGCCAAATTGACATATTGAGAATATTTACCATTAACGTTGATACAACGCTATTAATCATTAACAAAAATAGATCTGTTTAAACTCTCATAAATTTTGTTGCTGGTTATAACTTAGTGGGCAACTCTGCCACCGATCAGTAAAAAAAACTCAAAAATTAAAAATTATTATAACATCGAAATTTCTGTGATATATTAGTTACAAAAAACATTGTTATCTATCTTCTGCTGTAGGTAATTTAGCTTGAAAAACGTTATCGCGCCAAATTCAAAAACTTTAATTTTAGGAAATATTAGTTTCTCGTGCTACGATTTGGTTGTGTTAAAAAACTCACAAAAAAGAGCTCATACAATTTTATATCACCATATCAAAATTTTATTAAGAAAAAACTTCTTATTATTTACTTATAATTTCTTGGACAATTCAGAATAATGATGAAAACGTCAGAATAATTTCAATAAAATTATAAGATTACCTAATTATGTATAAATTTCAATATAACTTTAATTTTTAAAACCAAAAAGTGACAGCATTTTCTACTAAAAGCATTAACCTTGTGGCTAACAAGTTAAAATTTAGCTGGTTGAAGTATAGGTGAAAAATATAAAATTATTTTTCAAAAAGTGGCAAGATTCTAAGGCAGCTGTTTTGTCAACTTATAAATCTTTAAACAAAAGTTATTGTTTGATAAGTTATTATTCAATCTAAGAGAATTGTTAACTTTTAATTAACTTACACTTTATTAGTGTGTTTGCAAAAAGTGGTAGTAGTGAAAGTGACTAAAGATTAATTTGACAAACTATTATTTTTATCATTTTAAATCCTTTAATAATACTCTTGCGGGTGTCAGGATTGACTATTAATTATTAGTTGAGATTATTCACGAAGCCTTTCCACTCTTTTAGATTTTTTGCCAGGCTCTGTGCCTCTTGGGTGCTGAAGTTGTTCCTTCTCAGTATTTCATCCACAATATCCTGCCATGTTTTAGTTGATCTACCTCTTCTTTTTTCTTTCACTATTTTGGAGTTCCATACTTGTTTGTTTTCTCAAATTTCCGGCATTGTTATTAGGTGACCATACCATGCTGCTTGTTTGTTTTCAATGGTGGAATGTATATTTTTAATTTGTAGACTATCTCTTATATGTTGATTTCTGATTTTGTTCCTCCATGTAATCCTTTCTACTTTTCTTAAGAATCTCATTTCACTTGCTTGCATTTTACTCTTAATTCTATCATTTATAATAAAAAGTTGGTCTATACATTGTTTTGTACAGTGTCATTGTGGTTCAATATTGTTTTGTTTATTGAGTAATAGATTTTATTTGCATTCAGTATTTTTTGATTTATTTCGTCATCAATTCTTCTTCTATTTTGTATAATAGCTCCAAGGTATATGAATGTTTCCACTTGTTCTATTTCTTTCCCGTTTATTGTTACGTTTGCTTCTATGTCTTCTTTAGCTATTACCATTAGTTTTGTTTCTTTTATGTTCACTTTTATGTTGTGCTTTGTAAGTTTTTCATTTTTTTGACAAATTAACAAATACGTGAATTTCTTAGTTTTGCCGATAATCAAATGAAAATTTGATGTAACTTTGTGCGCTTCTTAATCAGAAATATGTACTAGTTTTTAGAAAAAAATTGCACGTTTTTACCTAGAAAGTTTAGTGGAAACTTTGTTATGCTTTGAACTATTTCCAGGCAGAAACACCGGATACCACACAACTACAAGACGTTCCGGCGGATCTAACATCGCTTCATATAGTTCTAAAGGAAGTGCTGTGAAATATGAGGATGAATACGGTGAATAGAGTAAAGTTATCTTGGTATCGGTGTAGTTCAGATTGTGTGTAGTAAATCAAGTTGATTCAAATCAAAGTGAGAGATAAAAGTTTAAGTGCAACGCAACGTGTCAAGCTGGAGACGATGCCTCCAGCATCATGCTTTTACCGGACGAAACCTATGAACAAGGCGCTGTTGTGGCAGGACATTTATTGGCGATGTTCCGAGTATATGACGACTTTCTCGCACGATACCGTATTCGACCGGAGTTTTTTTGCAGGTAATGTTGATGTATGCATTTTTATGTTACTGAAATGAATTTCCATAATGAAATAATAGCTGTTAGGTTCACTTACCAAAGTCTCTTCTGAAGAAAGAAAATAAGGCCATCAGTAAGGACATGTGCAACATGTAATATACGGAATATTAATCAGAAAATAAGCTTTTTTGACAACTGGTTGTCAAATATTACATGGTAATCAATACAACGCAACCACAATTTAAACAATTACATTTTGATTTATTTTTGATAAAAATTTGATTAAAAATAAACTACTTTTATTAGTAAAAAACATTCATCAATTGCCTCTTTAGTAAATTTTTCAATTTTAGTTTACGCTAAAACTTTCAATTTTTATCTTAGAATTAGACCATTGCATAAGCTCTTTGTAGGCAGCTTCGTATTTGCGGAATTAGAGAAGACACTGCATTTCGTACGGTTTCCGATACGTCAAAAGGTAGATTATTATCACTTTCACACATTACAAACGATGAACAAACTAAACGTTATCGTTTTTACAAAATTGTTTGTTTTTTTGGCGTTTTGTTATTTGGTTGCTGTCATTATTATTAGACGGTCACAGCATACTACATAATTTTTTTGTATTAGTTAATTATTATTATTTGAGTTTTCGAAAAAACGTTGTTTGATACACGATTGCGAAATTCTTTTACATTTTCGAATGAGTTTTTCAAAACTATCATAACTATTTGAAAATAATTTTGAGACGTTTAATGTAAAATTTTTAATTTCGTCACATTAGTAGCCAAGCTCTGTCCAAATCTTTAAATCTAAATCACGAACTGTAAACTTTCTGCACCTAGCCGGGCACTAATACCAATTTGACGTATTTTATATCGGGTTTTACAACCTCTTTTATTTTTCATTTTGTCATAAAATGTTCTACTTTTGTAAAAGATGCTTCTATATACATCTCTAACGCTAGTTTGCTTTTCTAAATAAGTTGCTCTGAATTTTTGTTTTGTTTAGTTAATAATTTTAGAATTTTTTAAAACATAATTGCTTAGGTCTTAATTATTATATTTTAAAAGTATTACAAAACTTGTAAAAAATTTAAAACTGCAATTCCTGGCATCATGTTTTGGATTATTTAATTTTGGTTATGTTTATGCTGCTTTCATGAGTAGCAGATGATTTAACAGTCGACAATTTGAAAACAGTTTTTTGAAAGCTTATCTAAATGTCAAGTTTAAGATATAAAAACGTAAAACTTTTCTAATTGTATGTTATTAATTAGGTCAGCTTCATGATACCAATTTTTGATATTATCATTGAAAGTACATATAAACTCAAAGTTTTATTTCAATATAAAAATTAGAACTAAAACTTGTTTTTTTTATAAACAATTATTGTCAGTATCTAAAATTCTGAAATTCAGCTTAAAATTGATTTCAAGATTTTATTGGAATGTTAGTTACAAAAATAAATTCTCATACAAGTTGTGTAATGAATAAGTTTTATCGCGCGTTAACTTATCTCAGCTGTTGAAAATGTCTTTAAAAGTTTGTAAAAACTATCTTTTGAATTTTACCGCTTTACCTATAGAGCGTTAAAAATAAGCTGTTAAAAGATAGCAACATTTTCTCGCTCTTGAAAAAGCATGCCGTTTTGCATAGCTGTAGAAGTTGGTTGATCGTTACTAAATTAATTCCGTCTCTCGACCATAATTTAGCAACCTAATCTGAAGTCAAGGCGTTGCGGTTTTCATGAACCGAAGCCGTAATTGAGTACCCGTAATTAAAAACTTGATCAAAATAAATTCTCTTAAAACCAACAACAAATTAGTTGTGAAACTAATCGATTATTGATTGGAAAGCACATAAATAAGTTTTACCATTCTTATAAAATGAAAAGCAATTGAAAGGTAATTTTTTTATACTTCAACGACTTTTAAAATATGGTTATTGTGAAAATTAATAAAAATTAATTATAAATTTTGATAAATTTATAATTGACATTTCACGGCTTAAGATTATATATATATATATATAAGTCGAAAAAAAATGCTTTTTAACTACAATTATTAAGTAGCAGATGATTTTAAATTCTTCAATAATTTGGTGACTGATTTGAAGTATTTGAAAAAAATTTAAGTTGCATAAAATTATATTGAAACAACGCATTGCTGGTAAAATTTTATTTATATTTAGATTTTCGGAAGTTACCGATGCTTTGCTTTACCCCAGTAGTAGTCATTGTTTGTTAATCTATTAGAATAACTTTCAGATCAACAGTAATAAATAATTGAAGACTATAACTTAAAAAGAAATTGCCAAAAATAGAAAAAACTATTTTTTTTATTTGTCAGAGCATTAACGCGCAGTCAAATGCTTTGCTGTTGATAACTTTGTGTCCACAATCTGTGTATCCAAGTTGACAATTCTGGCGACGCAATGATTTTTGAATGTGCATTTAAGATGAGAGGATTAGTGGTAGAAGAGGGAATGAAAGTGGATGACGTTTGTTAAAAATAGTATTTGAAAGATATCTTGCATAAGATGGTCGAAGATTGGCGGCCAACGGCATTGGGCAGAACAAAAGCAAGATGGTGGTGTTAGCAATATTTTTTTTTAACTGTTTTGGGGATTGCCAAATGTTATTTTACTACAACTATTTGAATATTGTGCAGGCTTCAGTCACTAAAATAACCAAAGACAAACCTACCACTGTTGAAATAAACAACTCACTTTCTGAAATAGAAGAGTGCTATAAAACAAATGTGTTAAAAAAGACAAAATTACAGAACAACTATCAAGATAAAGCTTAAAAAACTTGAAAAATTTAAAACATTAAATAGCGAAAGAAAAACGGTTTGATCCATAAGGTACGATAACATTTTTGCCAGTTAAACATCAATCATTTTATTAACAGTTGATAACACCGTCAAATAATAGAGTTAAAGCGAATTAGCAGAAGCCACCATCTTCTGCTATTTAGACTTTAGGTTGTATTGCTTTAGATAATCTCAAACTGTCATACTTTGCTAGAGCGTTTTATAAAATGTCAATCTTTATTTGAACTTTACTTAAAAAATAGTTTTGTTTTAGAATATAAAAAGTTATGTTTGTTACATTATTTTAAAAAAATTAAATAAACGGAAAAACCACTTTTATTTGAGAATTTTCTGAATAATAGTGTTGTATGTCAATAATAAAAAATATGAATTTGGTACTTTGACTTTTTTGACTAACTTGATTTTTCTTTAATTGTTTTTTTAATTTTAATGCTTGTTTTTTTTTAAATTTTATTAGTTTGTTTTTTAATTTTTATGTATTTTATTTTAATTTTTGTTTTTTTGTACTATACCAACAATTGTTGTAGTAGATATTGTAAATATGTATTTTTTTTTGTTATTGACAGCTCAGTTTTCTAAACAAGCATGGCTAATAAACAATAGTCAAAACCAAACGTAAAAACATTAATGATTTAGAGGATTTGTTTGTTACTGTTTATTTTTATACATTACAATAGTTTTTACATTAGAAGTTAAAAGTTTTATGGTTGAAGCAAGTATATTTTTGCAATGCACGAAAAGTATATGACGAATAGTCCTACCGCTTGCTTGGAAAAAATTTGCGCTTTTTTGCGTCCATTAAGACCCGCATCATTCAAACAAATAAAGATAGACTTTGACCAAATTTGTGACATTTAAACTTCGATGGTTTTAATGTTTTAATCAAAAATATTTAAAACATTTCCGAAGCCTTCTATAATCGAAAAACTATTTGTTTACTCGATATAAGAATAGCCACAAATTAAAATTATAAAAAAGGTGGTTTAAGTTATGTTAAATTGAATATTAATTGATAAAAATATTATACATTGACTTAGCTCTGGTAATCTTTTTTAAATAAATAAATTAATCTTATTTTTCAAAAAAAAAAATCTGCTCAATACTTGTTGAAAAAAAATAAATTGCCTTATTACAGAAACTTGACAAAATTGCTCAATTTTGAGAAATAATAAAATCAGTTTATTAAAAATAAGCAAAAAGAATGGTTCCAAATTTGGTTTAGTCAAGTCGTTAAGAGACCACTGCAAAAACTTATATATTTTGAATTTGTGCTTTTCATAAAAACTTGCATCAATAATATGCAGGAAATAAAATTGTTTTTGTATAAAGAAAAATTTTTATTTCTTACAATTTTGCAATTTATTAACTCATAAGTAACGTTAAGTTCTCCAAGTACCACATAAATACCTTCATTATCAGCATTCCTCTAGAAGATCTCGACATTTTATACATTTATTACATAACCGTTCCTCGCTATATTCTCTCGCCTAAATCAATTTTTTGAATAGACTTTTCTTAGAAAATACATGTTTATTTGATTTTGGAAATGTTATACTTAAACGCATGCGTATATGATATACTAATTTATATGAAAAATGCAACGCTCAGAAATTTTCTAATACACTCAATGTCACCACCGTTAAAACTCTCACATTTAAGCTTTTTTTAATGTGTTTTCAATTTGCTAAATAATGTGATAATTTTTTTCCCTAACTCATGCATTTCAAATGGCGTTTTTCTGTCTCGTTAGTTCTTCACTGTGTATTATAGTATTGGCAACTCTTTTTGCCGATGAGGGCGCCACCAGCGGTTAGATCAGCTGAGGAGCAAAAGAGTTGATTCATCTGTTGTCATTTGAATTTACGTGTCGGTGTTTGGTATTAAAGTTTTTTTTAATGTTTATAGCTTTTTATAAGACGTTTTTGTCACTCCAGGAGATATTTAGCTATTTAAATGCCACCTCATTGTTAAAATGTTTTAACGAAGGTACGCAAATGTGTTACCGTAAATATTGTAACGGTGGTAATATGGATATAAAATAGAATAGTCTTTCCAAAGATATAATAATAATATTTCCCCGGCATAGACCCGGATCCGCATAGAATAGATAAAACAGGCAGTAGAATTTATAAATTTATCAAATTACTTGTAAGGTGAAAATCTTCAGGTTTAAGGTGCAGCGAACAAACTTTTATAAAAGCTGATACCTTTTTCCCCTATTTTAATGCATATTCCCACGCAAATCTCCTGTCAACTTTTTCTTTTCTTCCATGTTTAAGTTCTACAGCAACAACTTTTAGGAAACAAATAAAAACTTAAATCTGGTGTTCTGTACGCAACTGCAGATAACGACACAGCATGTCTTACATTTTTTCTTCACTTCTATAATAATAAACTTCAAACTAATTGAAAATAAGCAGTAATAAACAAATTGAATACGACAGACACGTGTAATTACTTTGCGGGTAATTTTTTTCCTTTAGTGGGTTAAACGTCTGCTAGGTGGCGTATTCAAGCGCAAGAGTTATTAATATGCAACGTTTATGGAAACTGTTTTCAATTGGTTTTTAGTGATTTAATAGTAAAACAGCGTGCTATAGTTGATAATGATAATTGCTAGAAAATAATTAATATGTGTTAATATTGCTGAACTCTCGATTAATGAGTTGTTTCTCACTGATAAGATTAAAAAATGTTACTTCTGAATTAGCAAATGGATTTGATTTAATTTTTTGTGTATCGTTGGCGTTAAAAATCGTTTAACACTGTCAGTCACAATGGTTTTTCACACACGATTTTACAATTTAAATAATGTAGCTGTCACATAATTATATTAAATTATTGATTAGTTTGCTTATTATAGAGTAGTGGTTTATAAAAAAAATATTTAAGCATGCTTTATTAGATAAAGCTTTAGACATTTATTTATACCAAATACATTTTTCACAAGAAGTTTAGAGAGTAAAGTGAAGCACGCAAAACTAGATTTGAATCTCCACGGCAGTCATTAGTTTAGTGTTCCGATAAGTTCGTTTCGCCGATGCAATTAAACACAGGATGGTGATAAGATGGCGTATTTAGGTATAATTAAAGCATCCGTAGGTTTTAGCTTATCTCTATCTCTACCGTTTTATATAAAGTCGTAAAAAATTTCCTTCTACCAAATTATAATCAAATTCTAAAAAAAGATCAACATGATTTTGCACTCTTATTGAAAAGTATTGGATCTAATTTGGAGTCCAATCTTGTCTCTCTATTAATTACCGTATGCTTCATTTTTTGATTTTATCTGTAAAAAAGTAATTTGCACTTGTTCAAATGATCAAATAATTTCCCGCTGGTCTTCAAACCTTCAACTGGATAATAAATGACGGAACAGAGCAGACAGGATGTGCGTTAGATATAACTGCAAAAAATAATTTAATACTTTCTCAGGAAAATTAATCATTTGTTTAATTAAATATAGAGCTATGTAAAGATTTAATTTAATCCGTCTATTTCCTAATAGAGATGGACATAAATTATATCTTCATTAACTATATACGGTGTTGTTTGAATTTGGATAAGATTTTCTGTAAATATTTTCTGTTTCCGGCAAAACAAAAAATTTTGATCAAGATAGTGACATACATACGATAACATCGACACAAAATATTTTTGTAAAATACTGAATTTGAAGGCAAATGGATTTTTATACAAATTAAAATAAAAAATTGTAAAACGTTATTTTCCTAACTAAAGTAAGCAAAACTTTATTATTGTATTATATTATATATTAAAAGAACGTGATCACAATCAAAATTGATGTTTTTAGGTAAATACTAGATTACCCAAATTCTATAACTAATTAAACCTTATTGGTAAGGTAAGTCTTTGATCTAAATTTATTTTTATATACAGTTATTTTTCATAGTTGTCTAGAATAAAATTCTACCTAACAAAAAAAAAACAATTTTTAACAGTATATATTAGATTCGAGCGCTATGATGTCTTTGCAAATAACGGTTACTAGATCAATACACTACGTGTTAAAACAATTTGTGCTTGAATGTATTATCTAGGTAAAAAAAATTTGATTATCTGTAAAGGTTTTTTGGCTGGAAACGTTTTCAGATTAATGGTAAACTTTAATTAAACCAAATGATAATTCTTCAATTCAAAAAGATAACTATAGTATAACAGTGAAAATGTCTATTTCTGAAGAACTGTCATAATAAAAAATTTAACTTTTATGATAAAAAAAACGTTTTTATTATAATAGTTTAGCAGCTTAAACAGTAATTCACGAGATATAAATACCAACGTTAAAATGACTAATGTTATAATTATTATACTAAGTAGATAATTAACAAATCTCACAAAGAAGATTACATTTATGAACAAGTTAAATTGCACTGTTTTTTTGCAGTTCTTACACAAATGTTAACCATGTAAAAATTAGAAAAAACAAAATAAACTAGAGAAAATAAATAATAAACTGGCCATTTAGCACATAAACCACGTTTTGGTAAGTTGAACTTAAACAACAGCCTGTAGCACAACACTTATTAAAATACCCAAAAGAATAAAGTATTTTCGAAACAACTAGTGGATTAGAGCTTGAAAAACCAAATGCAATAATTTTTACCCGCTTTATGTATTTAAACATGACCATGATTTTTTTTTTATATTGAGATTGGTAGTGTGGCAAGAATGGATTTACCAAACCACTGATGCTGCTACCTTAACATTACAAACTAACATTGACAATACCTTTGACAGCTAGAGATTTGGCCATTATGTATTTTTTTTCTCACAAATACGTAAGTATAAATACACGACTTCTACGTTGGTACACATGTAACACCATGAAGCTTACCATGAAGCATCTCATAAATACGCATAACACCTCTTCCCATAAAGCACATATAAGTGAAGAGCCATAAATTTGCACCATGAAAACATCAATTTTCTATGTCCGTTTTAAAATAAATCATCTTAATGTTCAGCTTCCACTTATACATGCAAAATTTAGTCTGCCATAAATGCGTTCAAATATGGCGGACTGATCAACTAATTGAGCTAATTAAAACAATGAAATTTTGATGAGAATTTGATAATTACATAACCTAAGGACGTAAGTTAAATAACTATTCCAAAAATCAAACAAAGCGGTAATATTTTACTATTTTATTACGCAAATTGTCTTTTCATTTTGATGGAATTAATAAAATATTGATATGAAGATGAGGATAAACAAAATTATATTTATAAAATGCTCAAATAGATATTTTGTTATTTTTTGATATGTGAAATTTGAATTTTTAAAAAAGACAAACTTTGACAATTGATATTCCACTTTAAAAACTCCTACTATTCTGACAAATACCAAAAACTACTATTTGCTTTTGTATAAAAATTTAAAGAACAGTCCAATAAATCGACAAAGTAAGTAGACACGTCTATGTACACTTGTACAGTCGACACGTGGGAAAAAAGGCTTTATTGAACATAAAGTGATTAGTATTATTTTTAACAAAATGCTGGGCGTACAAAGGGTAGCGTGTTTATCCTAAAAAGCGTAAAACTAGATGCCAAATTTGTATCAGTTGTTTATGGTAAATTTCAACTACAGTTCAATGAATAAGTGCTCAAGATTACCTACAACGTGATTTTAAGAAAAAGTGATTTTAAGAAAAAGCACGTTATAAGTCCACAACAACTTTGTTTTTAATACTTTCATTTCTCTATGCAGCACATACGAGCTGAAGCACCGATTTACTGGAATGCTTATTTCTAAATCCTAATGGTTGTTTTTTGAAAATTCAGAATTTCTATAATCTTATCTATCTATAATCGTTAGTAGGTATGTATGTGCTGAAATATTATTGGAAAAACTGTTTGGCTCTTAATTTGAATCAAAGTCATTTGTTAAAATAATAATCGATTAATCATTTTTTGTGATTCTAGTTGCGCTGCTTGTTGTGTTAATCCTGCTGCTTGTATTACATTTGCTAAGTTGTTTGCCTCATTAACCTTTTTTAGCAAATTGATGATCACTTAATTAATAATTAAAAAATACTTTCGCTGCACGTATCTAATTTTAACAGAGTTATAAGTTTAGTTATAACACATAAGTATAGAACATCCACTGGTTTACGCGTATTAACATACGTACAGAGTGTGTGCTTAGATATTGTGGACAAAATATTGTAGGTTGCTCCAACTGAACCAAATATGTTATCAAAATAGACAAAAGTTTAAAAGTGGTGAGTGGACCTTGAAGTGTGTGTTATTGTTATTACTAACATAAAATAAAAATATACCAGTGAGAGCATAATAATTATGTTATCGGAAAAATAATAATTTACTAACCACTAAGAGAAAAGTTACGAAATAATTTAATAAACAGCCAAAAAAATACAAAGACAAAAAAATTACGTCAAGATAGACGTCTTCAATATGTTTCCTCATCTTTTCTTTTTACTAAAGCATTGACACGCTTATGCAATAAAACAATTAATGAAGTTATTGTTTCTTGTGAAATATTGTTTTATTCTTATATAGCCGCTATGGTTGATCCTTCTGCGGTGAGGGCTGATTTAATCCGATTGCGAATGGCCCTAGCAACAAAATATAACATCATTATGTTCTATTGAGTTTATTTTGGAGAATTTTGCTGGTCAATTCAATCTGAGTAAATGACTTTTTTAAACGAATTTTTTGCTTGAAAAACCATTTTGCAAGATGTGTTTGGGCATTTTTCATAAAAATAATACTTTTACTCAGTTTATTGTTAATGAATAAATGATAGACTTAATAAGATGTCTACTGTAAGTAGCATCTGTCTCATGTCTTGTATGATATTTGTACGTTACGGCGATTGAACAATACTACCCTAGAACATGACAGTGCTGATCTAGTGATCGGCCACAGACTTTACTACGATTTTTTGGCATTTTCGGCAAAAAAAAGTTTTTTTGTGCATTTACTAAAATACCGAATATAGGATGAGAAATCTCATTGGTAAGATTCTTCACAGGCGGCTGAGAAGAAATTATCAAAAAATATGTAAGTTTTGTAATTAAATTATTGGTTTAGCATTTTGAGCTAAACATAATGTTTAAAAAGTCAAAACAAAATAAAAAAGTTGTTAACTTTTGTCTATGGATAGCTCTGCACCTCTAAATTTTTTTTTTTTTTAATAATAATAATATTTATTTAACTTAATTCATACAGTTATAAAAAAAAGACAAAAATAACAAAAGTTTCTACATTCCAGGTTGAATCTTCAGTATAGTTTTGTTTATATGACTATACTGGTTCTAAAGATTGTTAATAGCAGGTCCTATGTATAGAAAACAAGTTTTAAAAATACATTTATTAACTTTGGGGAACTTTGAGCCTGCTAATGCAAGTGTTTCTCGTAAATTTTGTATAGTATTGGATTCCAAAGCAATGTGATCTTTCAAAAAACTCTTTTAGCACCTTATAGACATATAAATGTCTGAGTGGCAGTATACCTAGAAACCTGAAAAGAGGAAATAAAGGCTCATATCTATTAGACAACAAAATATTCCTAATTGCTTTTTTTGGCCTATTAAGATGGGTTTTAAATAAGATTTGTAAGAACCACCAGACTGCTAGACCATACTCTATTTTTGAGTGGTAAAAGGCAAAGTAAAGCATTTTTATTGTGTTTATATCCACTGTATCTTTTAGATAGTAAATCGCATGATTTGCAATTAGGCAAGCTTTATATAAATGGTTAATATGAGCATGCCACGTCATCTCACTGTCTAGAATTAAACCTAAGTATTTCTGCTCAAATGTTTTTTTAATCTCAGGACATGTACATTCATTATTATTATTACCATTACAGCACTCATTATTATGAAATTTTATTGGTTTCATAAGTGTTGATGGAATATCTTTTTTTCGGCAAGCAAAATACATTATTTTTGTTTTATCAATGTATCAAATTACCGTCAAGCTTTTATTTCTTGTTGGAAGTAGTCTTGGAAGTATTATTATTAGTTATATATCTAGGTATAGGAATTTGAATATTATGTTAAATTTTGAATTGGACAATGTATCTGAGCTGCCTTGAAATAGTTATTTAGATCAATAGTCTAGAAAACCATATCCTGCAAGTGTGAGTGGCATTGCGTAGCCATTTTTTGGACGTGTAATCCACAGAATTTTTTATGTCAACAAACTTAAATCATTTTTAAAATTAAACATTTTTACATGTCACACCTAACCTAAAGAAAACATCACGTAATGTCAATCATACATCTGCATGAAGATAAACTAAAAAAATTGTTTACTCACAGTATTTAGGTATTTGTTTATTTATGCAATGCTTTGTTTTGATTTCTCTTTTATGCCACAGTTGCCAAGCTCGTTGATATTTATTAAATTGAGTATTAATGCTGCTATCCCACTTTTAGTAAACCTTTGACGAAGGTCACTTTTGTAAATACTAAGCCGAAATTGTCAGTGACACTGATACCAGCCAGAAACCACACAAATCCACATTTTAGATATTCAAAACCCATTGAAATACCTAAGGTATTTCAATGAAATACCTTAGCTTTTTTAAATTTTAATGTTTGTTTTTCTTCAACAGCGGAAGTCATATGTTATCGTCATATGTCACTTTTGTAAAATTCTACCTATTTTGATTCGAGTTTTGTTATCAGTGGAAAAGGTCATTGTGCCAATAGTAGGCTTTTAGTGTTTTCTACTGAAACATTGAAAACTCACTCATCAAAAATACAGAACTTGGAAAGTATTGCACCGCATTTATAATTTTTAGGGCAAAATTGCTTTTTTTTAAGAAACCTTCAAAAACTATAAATTAATGCTTTTTTATGAAAAAAATTCTATAATTTTTCATTTAAAAAATAAGAATTAATACAAAACAAGACAAGAATCTTCAAAACTTATCATTAATTGAAGTTTTAAAAGCGATGTTTAACAATTTTTTCAAAATGAAGTTTTATTCTGCGCTTTTTAACCCAAAAGACATAAATCATTTTGTAAACCTAATTTAATTATTTTAAGAATTGGTGTTCTTTTAAGTATTTTTTGACAATGCTAAAGAGCCTTAAAAGTCTTCTATTATTTTCAATTGAGCTAGAGACACTGTTGCCTGGTTGTTACTGTTGGTAAATGTAGGAAACACAATAGACTATAAAGATCGCAATGTGATATCTTTTGTAATCTACCATCTCTAGAGGTTTAAATAGTTTGACAAAAACTACCTAGAAAATGAGCTCTTAAGGCAGACATTGTAACATTTTGATGTCTATTGCAATTTGGCTTCATATTAGTCATATTGGATATAACTAAATATTTTTTTCTAATTGTGGTAATTAAGAATTCAACAAAGTTCTAAATGCGCTAAAACTGCATTTTATTTTCAGATATCGTGAGAAGGAGGCTCTACAAAAAAGACTTAGTCGGGTGGTAGAAGCTGCATCAAGAAGTAGCAAACGTCATTCTAGTTCACAAGGTAGGAGTTTCACAATTCATCATTGAGACGATTTTTAACATATTTTTAAAATTTAATATAACATGGCGTATTTCTACGGTTTATGGTGGGAAAAAGAAGAAATTTAAAAAATGGAGTTAAATGTGCTGTGTTTTGCAGATAAAAACCAATTTAATAATTTAGTTTATTTTTTAATATTTTGTTTATACAACTGCACTGCTTTTACCTAATTTAAATGTATAAATTAAAGTTTTGCATTATAGATTTGCTATTAATTTAGACAAGCAGGAATAATTGCTTCTTCGTTGACACTGTCGCTTTAAAGTTAAACATAGGTTATGTTCAGAGATAAAAAAAATCTTGCAATATTGCAATGTAAAAAATATGGTAGGGATAGGCACCACACCCTGTATTTATAGACAAAGAATTATTTCACCAACATCGTAAAGTAAATTTTTAAATTTCTTATTTGGCTTTACTCTAAATTCAATTAAAAAACTGTTTTGCTTAACATGCTGTTCAATGCTTTATTTTATACGATAATATATGTGATAATATATATTAGATTTATTAATTGTTAATAAATAAAACTTCTACAAATATTTTTAAGACTAAATGACTTTGAGTTTCTTTAAATTAATAACAACTGTTTACTTTACCTACTCAACATTCCTTTCAAAAGATGGTTAGCAAAAAATACTATCTAGTTTGACTCACATATATATTAATTAAATTTATTCAACACGCTCCATTGAGATGTCAGTTTCTCATTTCATAAAACATGTTGACTTACTATTTATACACGAGTACCTACTACAGATTTAGAAACTTCTGCTACGTCCGTTAGTTAAATCAATCCCCATCAAACGGACAAACGTTAAGTGTTGGAACGATTAATAAATAATCAATAATACAAAGGACATAAATTATCTGCAGACAACAAACAAAAGGCAAGCCACACTTCATCATGCTCAAATTAGTGGTAATTTGTAGACAAAAACACTAACGGTAGTTTTAAATTTTATTATCTTTTAATTGAATGCTGTGTCGAATGACTGGCATATTTGCAGAATCATTTATTCACCTTACATAAACAGTAAGGTTTTCTAGCAAAGTAATTAACTTTGTACACCTACAAGCCTACAAACTTGCATAAAACCGACCAAACAGTTTTCTTTCAAATAAATATATTTTTTAATATATATTTTATATATATATATATATAATACTATAATACTAGTAATACTAATATTATAAAGAGGAAAGATTTGTATGTTTGTATGTTTGTAATGAATAGGCTCAAAAAGTACTGGGCCGATTTAAAAAATTCTTTTACCAATAGAATGCTACATTCGTCCTATTTGACATAGGCTACATTTCATTTTAAAAAAATTAGGGATCCTTGGTAAAATTTGAACAATGTAACCGAAGGTGTCGAAAAATGAGTCTTAAAATGTCTTTCGTTAAATGCGCTGTCGAAACTATTAGCGATAGAACAAAATAATGTACAACAATATTGAAGAGCATCATAATGTCTACAAAAAACTCCACGGTAGCATATGTCCAACTATTGTAGTTATGTCACTACAACAACTTTTTTCATTTTAAACATTAATGAAAAGGCTAACCAAATTCAAACCATGCTATTTATGTGTTTATATCAATCCTTGTCTAAATAAATTATTTTATAATCAAGACCATTTAACTACCTATAAAATAGTTTTTAAATTATTTAAATTGGACTTTCCATTCAAAAGATATTACGAATTAAAAAATTCAAACAGTAAACAAAACCGCCATAGCGCCGTGGCCGTTGTTTGCGATGCAGTCTGAAAAGCACGCCGGGCATCGCGGCGGGCGGGGTGGAGGGGGCACTGAAGGGGCAATATTTAATAAAATTAGTAAAGTCCTTCTCGGGTATGACGAGACCAGGGAAATAGGTATTCATTTTTATATGGAGGATATTATAGATTCCAGTTCAAATTGAATAGGTACGCATACATAAGATAGGTCAGCTATACAAAATAAAGTAGTGCATCAAATTTACGCTAAGGCGGTACGAAGTTCGCCGGGTCAGCTAGTATAATATATATTAAAATATAATAAATAAAAAAATTGAACGTTTTTTTTTTCAAAAATATATAGATATATATATGTATGAGATATATATATAAATGAATGCAAATCTTAATCGTAAAGCTTTAACAAAGGTGAGGCAAATCACGGATCCAAAATAACACGAATTTTAATATACAAAAAAAGATTTTTTAATCGATAATATGATTAATTTGTTATTCTTTGAAAATGTATTTAATTCGATAATATGTAAACCATAATCTTTTAATTGTTTATTGTTAAAATTTTTGTAAAATTGTTGAAATCTATAATGTATTAAGCTTTGAACAGTTTTTATGTTTTTCAGAGCACGTTTAGAGAAAATATCTGATTACAGCACAAGAAATACTGAAATCAAGAAAGCTATCTCCCTAGGGTAAACACTAATACCAGAAACGTGAATTCCCTTATCGCCAATCGTTTAACCATTTAAAATATGTCGATTAAAGTTCTGTAAAGTCATTAAACGGCGGACGGTCGATTCTATGCAGAAGAAAAATGCCATGCTCAATAGCTAATTATAATTTTTTTTTAAGGAAATGGCCGTTTACACAATATAGTAATATAACCCATTGTTTCCTTGGCGGTATCTTAAAAACATTGAAGACTAGGTAATCTCGATAACACAACGGCGATAACGAGACAAACTACAACGTGCGGTATGTTCATTCTTAAGAAGAAACATGACAGCCGATAGCCTTACCACAATTTACAACAAACCAGCTTGAATCCTTTTATTGAAAACATTGGAAACATACTAAGCGGTTTTCATTGATAGTCATCCAACAAACGCGGAAAAACATTTTTTTTCGTACAGCAAAAACGTAAACAGCCACTTGAAGCCATAAATAACATTAGTAAAGCTACTAAGGTCTTTGTTATAGACTGACATAAGTCTTAATGAAGCTCAAGTCTCAAACATCAATCTTGAAGTCTTCTAATTAATCAAAACCAAATAATAAGGTTTGCTCTGAACCCTCCTGTAGCCTCTTATAATCCATATATAATATTACATAATAAAAACTAAAAAAGATAGTGATACGAAACAAATAATTTTATTTTAATTTAAGTGACAATTTTGTTCGAAAATTTAAATTTAAATTTAAAAAAAAACTTAAAAAATTCTACATTTTAAATTGAAAAATTTATCAAAATGTTACCACACAATATTGCAATGAACAACTATAGATTAAATCTATCTTTTCCTATAGTAATATAACAAAATATAGTCTTTATAATAATAAAGACACGCTTATGATAAAAATTTTAGCAGTCGGATTTAAAGATTTATATCTCAAATATATTAGTTTTAATAAATTTCAAATTTTAACAGATGAAATTATCTAAAACAAAAATGTTTAAAAAAAATTAGAACTGCATTGTTCACATAATTATGTCTTTCTTATTCAAAATAATCTTTAAGCAGACTTTATTATTGTATATATGACAATATTTAAACAATAGCTGTAACAACTTCCATTGAACAAGCAGGGTGGCCAGTCTGCAATGAGAATTGTCTACAAGTTTTCTAGAGAGAGATTACAGTAAAGAATTAAACAAATTAATTAATATAACAATATTTAATAAATTAACAAAACTAAATAAATTAAAGATAAGTTCTAACAGAATGGCACAAGTACAACTTAGGTGCCAGGATATTTTACACTTACTTAGAATACTAATTCACGACTAATTAAAGAAATTAATTAATAAATTAAGACTTAGCTATTTCTTGAGATTTTGGTAAGAAGATTGAAATTAGGATTAATCTGTAAATCATCTCCAGCCTCGGTAGATTTTGATTCAGTTACTAATTGTCTTCTAGAAACTAAACATTTTCAATTGCTTGAATTAATTATTTTTTCAAAAGTAAACTTTTATAGAAACCCGGTTCTAGAATTAAGAACCCTTTTCAAGCTTGCGACCGAAATCAATATATTCACTCTTCAGGCTTCTTGGCTTCTTGACAATTGGCAAATTAGAAATATTTATAATGGCAACTACCAAAACAAGCATTATTGAAACATAAACAGAATCTTCTAACTCAACTATTTTATTAGTTGATGGAAGGAATTAATTGCGACTTATACTCTTTAATGGAGAAAAACATGTCTACGCTTATTTGATTATTAATAGAAATGACACAACATTTTATTCGACGAATTTACTTTGTTAGAATATTTAAACTGAATGTATAAAAAAAATTGGTTTATGTGTAAAAATCTTTAGTAGAATATTTGCAAGATAAGACGATAAAAGGTAGTTCTAGAAAATATTGCACATTTTGAGAAAATAAAAATACTGCGACAATAATCAGTTTTTTGTATTACAAATTGTCAAAGTAAGCTTTAACCACGGTTTGCTATGCAGGTCTTTAGATTAAGAAAATACACATTGATGACTATTGATATTGCTTGTAGGCTATTGAAATGCGAAATGATACATAGATTTTTCTCGATCTGTATTTGTGAAATGGTATAAAACAATAGGAGAGGTATACTGGAGCGTTTTATTGGACTCAAATATTTTTTCAGTTATATATAAAAATAGAGAGAAGAATACGAGGGATTTAAGGGAAATTTACCGATATTTTAGATGATCACTTCAATAAAATTTTATTCTGGTACAAACAAAATGATTTCATAAAATATAAACCAGTCTCAAACATCATTGCTTGTCTTCGAAATACATATTTAAATGCAAATACTTTTTTGACTGGTAAGTATCATAGAATTTTCTTACTATTCAAATAACTATTTTTGGACTTGGTAAGTATAATAAACTCAAAATTTTTAAAATAATTAAAAGAGCTTTATTAGTTATTTTAAGTTCGGCATAAAGCAACAAAAAAATGAGTTGTAAGTTTCAAAAAAAACTTTGTGCTCCATTTTGTTGCAAAAGTTTATACTTAAAGATTTTGCCTCATATTTACTAAGTGTTTTTTAGAGAATTGTTATTATATTACAGACTTATATCGAGCGTGTTAAAGAGATCGGTATAATTCTAATTTTTTTATATCTTGTATTACGTTTATATTTTTTATTAAACAGATGTACAATTTATAATGTACAAAAATTTTTCCGAGAGTAAATGTAGATGCAACATTGTAAGAGTGAAAAACGTTAAAAAAATTAGAATGCAACATTATTTATTGTACAAGCGTCGATAATTATAAAATAAAAGCTTATGCTGTACTGTAGTTTTTTTTTCGGTAGACATTCAGTATAATAGCGTTTTTGCAATTGTTGTTCATGATCATAAACAACAAAGAACAATATAATATCTAAATATTTGAACTTGACGGAGACAATTTTCTCGTACATTTACATTGTTAAACATAAACAAAAAAGCAAAAACGCAAAAATAATGTAGTAACACTGTAATTTGTTCTATGATAATAGTCTAAAACGTGCTATTTTTCTAGGGAACAGCCAGCTTCTTAAATCACCAGTGTGAATGATTTAACGTCGGTTTTTTTCTAATATGAGTAACCAAATTTAGAAACTTTAGTGACTTTTATAGTTATGAGGTTTTAACTATACGGAACGTTTTGTATTGTGAAATTAATAGCATGTATTTGAAGATTTGTGACCAAATCTCTGTTACAAATAAAAAATAACAGTTTATGTCCACTTTATTTTGAGAAAAAAACATTAGTGAAACATTATCGATATTTAATGGAAATAGATTCTTATGTATGATATATTAATTATTTTGCGTCATGATACTTGAGCAAGTTTTATAGTTATAACCTAATCAAATTCAGCTAAATGAACAAAATTACAATAAAATTAAGGCTAGCTTTGCTGTCAGCAAACGTCTATTTTAAATTTCTAGTGATAACTTCTGAATCTGAATTTCAAAGCGAGATAAAATAGTCAGCACCAATAAATTAATTTCAATCATAATAATGAAATATTTCTAACGGGTACTAGGAGACCAAGGAGTATTGGCGTACACTTAAGCCTAATTGAAAGTTTACAATAAACTATTGCAGCTATGACTTACAAATTGATAGGGTGTGTTGCAAAATTAATAAGCCATCTACAAGTTTATTTAAAAAAAAGATTTGTAACTAAATACAATAAAAAATAATTATTTTGCAACCCTCTGCTAAACGGGATTACCCGACGGTTGCGGGTAATACCGCCCAGTAAATCTAAAGCTACAAAAAAAAAATGGTTTAATTTTTTATACCAAACAACAACGGCAGATGAAATTTTCAGCTGAATCTACATTACTGCAAATTTTATGAGCCCAGTTTTGAGATCCTACGATAAAGCAGCGATGCCAAATTTCCGTTTTGTTATTGTCTCCACAAATAATGCAAATGTCAGTCTTTCTTCGTCAAAGCTAATATCGTCAAGCTCGTCATCGTCGCATATATTAGAAAAATCAATATCCAGATTATGATATCCAGATTTCTTACTTTGGTTAACTTTCTTATCTGTTTTCTTTTCACTTTTTAACCTTTTTTAACACAAAATGCGAATCAAAGTTCACACCACAATAAACCATCTCTCTTATGCTGATAAATTAAAAACAATATAATCCATTTTTTTTACCTTTTTAAATGTCGGAGTATTTTAGATGCAATGTGAGCAAACAACGTATAACATTAGTAACAATGCTGGCACTGAGAAAACCGGCGTTGTTGTTAAAAAAAAAAATACATGAAACCCCAAAGAAGGGGTGAGCCATCAGTGCAGGATTGGTCTATGAACCTTTTGTTATCGATTTGTATGCAAATTTTGTTAAATCATGTTGGCAATAATTTTATTTAATAAAATATGTGTAACATATTTCCAAAAGAACACCAATTTTGCTTATATTTTTGTTTATTATGTCTGGCAAAGTGCTTTGTAATTTGTTGTAACATTGTTGTTTTAAAAAAAAAACATATTATATAGCAATATTATAAAAATGTATATACCTACCTTATATGTCTCACAAAATCCCTCATTTAAAAAAAAAGAATTGACAGGGACAGGTTTGATTCTATTTATGGCATATTTCCCGCTAAATCTGTTTATAACCATTTAATTTAGTGTAAGCTAAATTAGAATCATCTAATAAATAAAGACTCTATGAACTCGTTTTTTTTTGAAACACTTTGTAAATGAAGCAAAAATGAAATATTGGCTGTGTTAAATTATTTGATAAGTATTTTTGTCATTTGTTTTTCTTGTAGGGTATCTTGTAACCGGCTTTATACTATAAAAAAAGATTATCAAAGCAAAAATCATACATTGGTTTTTGTATTTTTGAAGTTTTAATATTCAAGAAATGGTTTATTGTAATTATTAATTTTAAATATTTAACATGCAACTTGTATTCTAGAATTTTTAAAAATTTATTTGTGGAATCAAATCACTATTTTACGCTGTGCTATTATTATCAATAATAAGACTGAAAATTATACAATGTGTACGTTATTTTTCCAAAACACTAATAGGTACACATAATAAAAACTGTTAAAAAAGCTAATCATAAATAAGTATTCTGAAAACTTGCAGACTTATTTTCTTCATTAAAAAAGTTACAATCTATTTCGATATCGTTTTTGTTTTCCCATTCTAATAATGTTTGTTTTGTTTTTGGGGAAAGATAGTTGCAATTGATGGTGAAAACGCTTACTCTAAAATTGCTTTTAAAAAAATGGTCTAGTAAAGTATATATTTTATTTTTAGTTAAGTCAATTATTGAAAAACTATTAGTAAATACATATATTGTTTGGAATTTCTTCTATTACATTAGAGTGTAAATAAATGAGCATATTATTAGATGTGCATTTTTGAAAAGCTTGTTTATCAAGTTTCTTAATTTTGTTATTATTGATATACATCATTGTTGAATCTCTCACAACAAACTTAAATTGTTTTTCTACCAATTTTATGATTTGATTTCTTACAATACTTAATATATGTAAAAGCGGTAAATTTAGAAAGCTGTTAGGGTTTATAATTTTTAGATTATTATCTTCTAACAAAAAAATTCCTAATTTGGTCAAGTCTAAAAATGTTTCTCTTCTATTCGATTTGTACTTAAATCAAGAGATTTGATTCATAATTCTTTAAACGTATGTGGTTTTAATATTTTAATATTATTGCCTCTGATTGTTAAAGCTGTTTTATCAATATATTGTTTATGAAGAAATAAACTATCAATTTGTGTAACAGAACAATAATTATGAATCTCAATGCTTTCAATGTGATGAGTTATCCTAAAAATATTGGCACTTAAACATTTTATAACTGGATTTTCAATCAAAAGTCGTGAAAACGTTTACTTGATATTACAATATTATTTACTTTTTCTTCTACTCTGTTAAAAACGAACATACTGTGGCTAATTTTGGTCTGGTGCTGGCAACCAAAACTGTAAACCAATGGAATGATTGTAATAAATACGATCACGGCACTGTAGGGATGATCCATTTTCCAAATTAATGAAATGCGTATTAGTTTATCAAGAACCAAAAACGTTTTGCGTAATACAATAACTTACAAAATTCGAAAAAAGTTTTCTAACTATGTTGATAAATAATAAATTTAAATAAAATCGGTCATTTCGAACGAAATAAATTGTTGCGCATAATTTTAATAATCTAATCACGTTATTTTGTGTAGGCAGCCAATTTTTTTTTTATTTTCTTAAATACAACTTACAGATTGTCCTTGTTATGTAATATTTTCATTATAAGCTTGAAGTTACATCAGAATCAGTAAATTACGTTGCCACTATAATTTCAACCAATGTTAAAAACCGCTTAACACAGAGAAAAATGAGTTATAGATAAGTTCAAAGCAAAAAGTTCTATAACATAAGTTTATTAACTATTGGGAGTAGAATAATAATCTTTATTTCCCTACTGTACAGTGTTTTAATACGTAATATAAAAAATAAAAAATAAAAATTTTTTTCCGGAAATCGTCTTGGAAACAACATTTTCCTGCTTATTTACGCGCAGGAAAATTGAGTTTTCCGGACTAGTACTGTAAAAACTTTACAAGACGCAAAATAAAAAAGATACTCTAGTAACTATAGTTGCCAACAAAATTGACAAAGTTGACTTTTGTGGAATTTGTCAAGAAAAATTCTAAGATTTGTAAATTTCGTCTTTTTTTACAATTTCCGGAAAAATTTAATACAAAACACGTCAGTAAAATCTCTTACTTGACTCGGAGCTTTAAAATACTCGGCACAAAGTGGCTCGTATTTCAATTTAGCTCCTCTTCAGTAATGTGACATTTTCCTGACTTTTATGTAAATAACTATTGATTTAATCTGTCTGGCTTTTTTTTGCCATTTTTCTTTTTTGTTCTCTGTTTTTTTATAGACTTTTGTGTAATGATATAGATGTAGCATTTTATCACGCGTTACCCTGTTAACTGTTTTAAACGGAATGTTTAACAGTCTATCAACTTGACGACAACTGATGCTAGGATTTTCGTCAACTACATTAATAATTGCTTCCTCTGTTTTAACAGTTCTTCTTAAGCAAAGTCTTTCAGGAAGTATTCTTTTATATTCCGAAATTGGAGTGCAATTCTGGGATCCAGTCGTTAATTAAGGCTTGATTGCCGCCGCTCAGGAAATAGGTTGCCAAAATGTCTCACCACAACTAAAGCATTTCCTTACATTGCATTATAAACCAAGTACGCAGTATTGGCTTACCAAAAACATTGTTTCACGATAATTGATTTAAAATCATCAAAAAGATGAACACAGTTGTTTGACACTTTGCTAAAAAATACCTTAAAAGTTGTTTCCACAGAAATATCACAATGTTGTCATATGCTGCTGTAACTGGACTAAAACCAAACTATTCTTTTTGATAGAGCACAAAACTTCAATAAAGTACATTTATGATAATATAAACCATACCTCTAATATCATACTTAAGTGATCTAACAAAGAAATTTTTATTTTTAAGTTTTTTTTTTCTGTTACTGTATACTATTAAACAACGACGGTACCAATTTTTTTATAATTTTTTTCGGTAGCTATAAATTAGTAGTACTTAATAATATGTGTTAAAATGTTTATCTAGCTTTTTTAATACGCCCGATATATTGTCTATCTATAAACGATTGGTTAATGGCAAGGAATACCTACTTGGTAATTTCTTAGTATTTGATTTACTAACTTGTCAAAGTTATTTGACAACTTTTCTAATACCACTAAATTTTTACGTCCACTGTTGGCAGTTGTTAATTGCAGTGCTATAAGATTGCGGCTTAGAAAATTTTACTTTTATCAACCCTGCCAGAATATTGCCGTATTTAACATAAATATATTATATTTATCAAAAATTTACAAATTTGGTTGTGTGCTGTACACAAATGTATAAGTGTGCAATCCCTCTTCATCATTATTACTGTGTTACCTATACAGCTTTCAGACATAATTTACGTTAGTACTGCATAATTTATAACAATGGCAGTTATTCTTTTAATGAAGTATTTATCAATAAGATAATCACAATGATACAGGGTGTATAATATTAGCATGAATCAAAACGGCTGTGCTTCTTTAACAGCAGGTCTTAGATCGGTTTGTACTAAAGTCAATAACAATTTCTGTAAACATAAAGCCGCTTACGCAATGGCGTAGAGGTTTTTGTAAATTTGATTATATTAATTTAATTAGTTTGCGTTATTGTTTTTGAGCGCGTAAAATAAGAAATACATATTTTTATCTTGTTTATTACATATTACATATTACATGTTAATACATATTTATTTTACATTCAGAAAATGACGCAAATGCTTGCGACTTGGCATTTATGCACGGTACGGTGCTCAAATGTCAATGGCAGTTGTGAATAAACACATCAATACCGGCCCAGCCTACTGGCACGGTATTGGCGATTAATTAATCAACGTTATATTCGAAATGGAATAAAGCAAGAAAATAGAGAATAAGAATATTTCTTTGATTGATCTGTGTCTTTAAGAAAAATGCAGGCTGAGGTTGCATTTTACCTAATTTTAACGCAATCAGATCTAAAACCTGCTACCAAAAAAGCACAGCCGCCTTTGATTCATTTTAATACTATACACCCTGTATTATATATGTGTATAAATTAATGGTTGAAATATTTCGAATCAACATAAGCTTTTAGCACCTTCTTAAAACTAAGAACGGAGTGCTTTTTTATTCATTTACAACGCACTAATAGACGTAGTCATGCAATAAGAAAAGTTGAGATAATTCTTTTGACATTTACATAAACAGACAGCAACTACCTAAAACTTCCTTTGGTTAAAAAAATCTACATGCTTGGTTGAATATGTAAGATTAGTACCTAAGTAGTGAAGGCTTATAAAAGATATGCTATATAAATCGGTTAGAGATATGAAGGAAAGAGTGTAATTAGGAAAGGATTAGAAGATTAACACAATTTTAGCTTTAGCGATGTAATTAAGTTTGATTTTTAATGAATGTTTATATAGCTTAATGCATTCTAATTAAAGATGTATTAAAAACAGTAGACCGGTGTTTAGAATGCTAATGTTCTTAATGCATTAAAATATGAAATAAATACACATCAATCACTTGGGAATTTAACATTATAGTTATAATAGTTCTTTCATAAAAGATTGAATTTAACTAACAGCGTTTAAATATTTATGATTATGAATATGTATCCTGAGCCGTAAAATAATGTTGGGAATGTATTGTTTTGCAAACTTGATCTCAACTAAAATAAAAAATTAAAGCTTATATAGAAATGCGTTAGTAAGAAATCAAAAAAAAATAAAATAAAGTTGCTGTTTTGATACAAACGAAAGCAATTCAAAAATATGTAAAAATTAAAACTTTTTTTTTGTTAAGGGCTTATAAAATCTTATAATTATGTGATATAAGATATATATGATAGAAAAAAGCGATTGACTAAGGTTCTTGTTGTTTCCACTATTTTTGGCACACTTGATAGAAAAACAAAACAGAGATCAGTTAACCTAAAAAATAAATTTTAAATTTTGGCATAAGTACCTAATGTGTTTAACAGAAAAAAGTCAACATTATGACACAAAGATGCCGATTCTGCCAAATAGTTAAAACGCTTCTGAAAAAACTCTGAGCCTTATGTAAATAATTAATGACAAATGATGTCTCGTTAAAGTCAATTGTGGAGGTGTTGCAAAGCACAACCGCTCTAAAGCACTCAGTGGAGTACTTAGTTGCCTGTAACTGGTGATGAAACCGTAATCAAAACTATGGGGTGTTTAAAATTAAGGGGAATCAAGGGCAGCTGTGCTATTTTGGTAGCAGGTCTTAGATGGATTCGTACTAAAATTAGGTAAAATAACTACTCATCAGCCTGTATTTTTCTTGAAGACACAGTTTAATCGAATATATCTATTCTCTATTTTTTAGCTTTATTTTATTTTGAAAATAACATTGACTAAGTATTTTTATGGCGATGAACTAACTTGTACTGCACGTGTCTATTCACAACTGTCAATGAATACTGCAATTAACATTTGAGCACAGTGGCGTGCGCATAAATGACGAACCGATGCAGTTGCGCCATTTTCTGAATGTAAAATAAATTTTTAATTATTTAAAAAGGCTCAAAAACAATAACGCAAAATAATTAAAATGATATATTTAAATTCACAAAATTCTCTACGCTATTGCCTTAACGACTTTATGTTTACCCGGCTTTAGTACTAATCGATCTAATACCTGCTGCTAAAAAAGCACAGCCGCCGTTGATTCTCATTGATATTGAACACCTGGTATGACTTATAAGCAGCTTCAATAGTTAAATCAAATCTTATATAATTTTCTGGGATGATTTTTGAAAAAGCGATTATATTGAAAAAGTCTTTGTTTAAAAGTTCTCGGATTGTAATATACCTTGTGTAATCACCATTACACAAGGTATAATGGTGATTTCTAAAAATAATCATATACAGGATAGCTTGTCAAAAACGAAACAAAAACATTTACAGGCAGCTCAGTTTTTTTTAGAAAAACACGCCACAAAAGTGGCACTAATCCCTAAAATCTTTGATAAAAAAAGAGGTTAAATAAGTTATTATTCTCCACTACGCACATACTTTTGGTGTTGAAAAATAGCGATTGAAGCGTTGTTTGTGGCAAACAAAGTTGTTTATTGAAGAAAGATAAAAAAAACTCGTACTTATTTTATATAGAAATTCAGCAACCAGACTTTGTTGTTAAAATACCTTTTAACGTCTTATACGAGAATTAACCATATATATTTCATGGCAGAAAAAGTTTAAATTATCGAACTATTTTTCGGATATATTAACTGCGCTAGTGGAACAGCAATAATATTTAATAAGTAACATGAAAACAGTAACAATGTGCATCGGGAATATGTTCTAGAACTTGTAGCTAAATTTTGATATATTGAATCAGTTTCCAATAAAAAACGCAACATTGAAAATCCCGTAAGCCATATTACGTTAAGTATCTGCAGAATTCTGTGTGTGGTGTTAGCTGGCATAGTATCTAACGGATTCTAAAGGCTCATAGTTTTTATTCATAAATAATCAATCTTGTTGAAGAACTAAATGAAGAAGATTTTAATCGGCGATTACAATTTTGTGCGAGTTTTGAACCAATTATAAGCGATGAACATTTGCTTTTACGACAATTGTTTTTTTTTAAAATGGCAGTGGTTTAATTGTAATCCCAGAACTAATCAATAAAGTCACACAATAATTTAGTTTTTGGACTGGTTATTTAAGCGAATGTTAAGTTGGTCTTTTTCTCATACCTGGAATTTGACTTATGAAATTTATTTGGAATTATACTGTAAGATGTCATAGATCTTGCATTAACAGCCATATTTGAAAATCAGAATGATCGGCAGTATGTTGCGTTCAACAGGTTGATGCCTCACCACATTACGCATTACGTGTTTGACAATATTTAGGTCAAATCTATGGATTTATAAAAAAGTGTTATTGAACGGCTCCCATCGTTGCTAGATTGCCAGATTTATCATTCTTAGATTTCTTTTTCTGGAAGTCTCTTAAAAAGCAAAATTTATGCAACTCCGCTAACATCGTAAACCGACTGAAGTACATTTTATATTATTATATAGGAAAGTAAAAGACTTTTGAAATGATGACATATTTGACCCTCTTTTCCATTTAAGATTTCAAGGGTGGTGTCACCCTTGTTTTAACGTGTTTTTTCACCTCCTCGAAAACAAAATTAACAAGTCGGAGCGTTTTTTTTTTAAAATGAGCTACTAATAAAATAAGCTTTGTTTCGTTTTTGATGTGCCACTTTGTGTATATGAAAAACAAATAGATTTGAAATTTTCTAATTATTGAGTTGCCAAAAAAGTAATGTGTCATGTTATTGACGTTACTCGATTTCATCTTATATGGTATGATAAACAAATAGGTATTTTGAGACGGCTGCAAAGTTGCAACTGACGATCAAAAATCCAAAATATCATTGACGTTTGATATGCTTAGAGTTTGTTTAATGTAATGTTTGTATCGGCAATTTTCTAGTTCTCCCAACTTTAACAACTTAGGAAATATATAGCTTCTGATGACAAATATTTGTTGCAGAAAGTCAATATATATTAAAAAAATCGCTGACGTTGAAGTTGGATTTTTAGTAACTTTGGGGTTTAGAGTTTTTGGCGCTATGAAATCAAAAGAACTGGTGCAACTAAAAATTGACAATGTAAATAATGTTGACTTGGCTGTAATTGTAGAATTGGTTGAGATCAAAAACCAAGAACGATCATGTTTTTACGATAACTGGTGAGTTCTAAGTTCTGCTCTCCGACCAGCAAATACACGTAAAGGTCGTATTTTTAAACATTATTAGCACGCAAAATCCACTAAACAACCCGTTGGAAATAACAAAATTGGTAGTATCTAGAAATTGATTGAGAACCTGCAATATGAGACGATTATCATCTACAATTTTTGTAGATGTAGGTGCTACTATGTGGGAAGAACTTAAACGCCACGTTGGATTGAATCTGTATCGAAAAGTTATATCGCAGAATCTATTAGACACGAAATGAAAGAGGCCAATACAATTAATTATGCTGAAAATTATTAAAATTGTATCAGAGGCCTCGTCAGAAAGTTACCTAATTTCTGACCACTTAGATTATCAAGCAGATAATCTAATTGATCTTCTTTAACAATTAAGACAAATATTTTTTCCAGTTTAACTTATTTTTTTCAAAAAATTAATTAAGATAGTGATTATTTAAAAACTGCGCTTTCAATAATGTAATACTCTGATTGTTAATAAAAATTTTGCTCGACTACCAATTGTGTACAATTAAATTTACAAAAAAATGTGTACAAACAAAATTATTTAAATACGCATGAATAATCTATTTAATTTTTGGGCGTATGTTTACTACTGTCAGATATCTGTCAGTTTTGTTAAAAAAAATCTAAAAGGCACTATAAAGTAAACGTAAACAAGAACAATTTTAAAAATAGTAATAAAGTTGACAGATGCGCCAAATCAAACGTAGATCTGATTTTGTACTACTTTTAAAATATATACTCTTAATAATTATATAAATTCTGATAAAAATTTTATTTCAAATGTACAGACTGTAATTAGTTATAATACAATTTTAATTTCGTATTAAGTTGATGGCATAAAAATTTTATCACAAGCTTCAAAAAGCATCTGAAGAGACAAAATTGACCCATTTAATCAAGCGACAATAGAGAGTTAAGAAGTTTTCTTAATTTATATAAAACATTTTGCGCTTAAACGAGAACACTGACTTTATGATTATGAATGAAGTCTAATTTATGAAACAATGGAAAGCTTTGCAGATTAATTAAACTCGTTAAACTAAAGTAAAGTTTAGGAGTGCAAAATCTTTTGTTTATATAAATTTTCTGTTAATTATAAGTTAGAATATTTGTGAATTTAGACCACACTAATGAGTGGGAATAAATATTTGTCACGTTGTCATTTCAATTTCAACTAATTTTAATTATGGTTCCTAATAAAAGTTTTATTATACAAAGCAAGCGTCTAAAATTGGAATTTTAGCAACTACTACTGTTACATTTTATGCCTAAGATAAATCTTGAGCTAGCTTTACACAAACCTGAATCAAGTATGACATTAATCCGTTATAGATCAAATCTGTAATAGGATCAGCAGTAGTAAATAATAGACTTTAGTTTTTACAACTCTATACGATTTTAATTTGATTTTATTAACTATTTTATTATTTACGACTTTATACGATGTTTCAACGACTTCGAAAGGTAATTTCTATTAATTAAGACATACTGTAAAAATAACTTTAGTTGCAATTAATTAAACAATAAATATGTTTTAGGTAGAAATATAGACTGAAAAACATAGATAAATAATATTTTATTGTTACAAGATTTAAATGTAAGTACAAAGACTAACTTTTGGAGGAAATTTATTTATAAACTTATAATTTTATTTTGTGAGCTAATAAAGCCACAATAATAACAAAAATCAATTTAAATAAATCTAACACAAACATATTTATTACATCTAATTGAAGAAAATACAAAAATAAACTTGAAAATAACAAAAATTGTTTGAGTGATACAAAATTAATACATTTTCTTAACTGTTATAATTATTTATCTAGATAATTTTTTAGCGGTTGCGTTTTTATCTCCTTTTACAAAACTTGATATATGTAGCGTATAGTGGTTATTTAATATCGGATTCCCACCTAAAAAGCTCGAGTTCAAATTTCAATCCTATTTTTTTTTTAAATACATAATTAATTAATTAGGAAAAAAGCACAAAATTTTCATTATGCTATAGTTATGTTTTAATTAGTTTCAGCTTCACAAAAATGTAAACTTTTAAACTTTAGGAAATTTTATTTTTAGTATTTTATTTTTTTTGACTGTAATACTGGAATTGTTCTAATAATGCTAGAACATGCGCAACAAATAAATGTAGTAAAAATTATTCAACCGTCAATAAAATAAACAAAAAAATAATATGCAGTTATGTATTTGCTGACGGATACACCTACAGGTCCTTTATACATACTTCATAATATGAGCGTTTTCAAAGCACAGTATAAGACAATCTTGAAATCATTCTGTCGTTTTATTTATCCGGTGGAATGTCAAGTGCCAATAAAATACAATTAATTAATCTTAGTTTCTTGCTTTGAGAATTAATTGTAAATTGTAATTAGCAATCAGCAAATGCTCTTGTCGTATCCAATCAATAAAGGTAATTGTTTACAAAAGAATGTTAAAATTTGATTTCTCAAATCTCATTTACCATTCATAGTATGCATAATATGACTTGTGTTTAATTTTAATAATAATCGTCATGCATAAAATTTAACAATGGTATTTTTTGTAATTCTAAAGATGATTATTGTTCCAAAAACTAATTTTGCAAAAATCTTTTTGAAGATAAATAGTGACTGTATGTATTGTAGCAACTCTAACAAAGCAGCGCGGCCAGTTGCATGTGAATACTACACAGGCTCTTTAAGTAATATAATGCTTTATGCTTTAATAAACAAAAAAATGAAAAATAAGAATATTAAGTTTAAAATTAAAAATGTTATAAAACAATTAATGGTACTTCTTACAATTGATCCGGGCACTGTAAGATTTAAGGTCTTAAGACTAGTTATAATACCGAGGACTTTTTGTAGTTTTTGAGTATAAATGGGCGATCAATTGAAATAATTTGTGCTCTTTGTTATTTATTTATTTTTTTGAACATAAAGATATAATTATCTCTTTTCCAAAACAGAATAGTAATCTTATTTCTTTTACAATAAAAATGAAATAAGAAATTGAAAAACAAAAAGTTTGTTAAAATTAATTTCATTTAATTCTGCATAATAATATCTGTTGCAATAAACTACCCACTTTCTTTCCCCTTATGTTTTAAAAGCTTTATCATCTTATTTTTTTGTTACTGTGACAAATTAGTTTCATATATTCACAAAACATAGAAACTTTTGACTGGTAGATTGTCAGACAAAATAGACGACTGCAATTAAAAAAATAGCAGCAAAGTGCAAATGAACATTATTATAATTCACTCTACTGTCTAGACGATTATCAAGTTTCACTACATTCACAATATATTAACAAAATTTTAAACTATAATCTTGTGTTATTCAACACGACAATAAAAAATATTCGCGCTTATACAAGACGTATTTCTTGACACAACACGAAGCTAAAGATTGAGTGGTGTTAATTCAGGCAATATGAAAAATTTTCAGTATTTTAGATTGTCGAGAAGTTAGATATAGTATATCATGAAACTAAAGATAGTAAATACAAAGCTTTCTTTTCTCGTTTTAATACAAACCCTGGTAAAATCGACAATTCAAAGGTTTGTATAATCATTTCGTCAAAGTTACTGCAATATAACCGTTGGTATACATAGTATGTTTACTATTGTTTAATTACAGCCTAGTTTGTGTACAAAAGTTATAATGACAATTCTAATATTGTACGTGAAGAAGCTGTCATTGTTTAAATAAGAAGGTATCTTATCTATGCTTGGTGTTAGATCAAAAATTATAGAGTTTTTGTCTTGCATTGAATACGAGATAGTTAAAAGACAAGAAGTCTACGCCACTGATGCATGTGAAGAAAGCATATGTCAGCGATGAAATGACAGCATCTTCTCATTATCCGCAGCAGTGAGGAATCGAAGAAGTCGAACAGAACCAGTGCCAGTCAACAGCTGTCTGATTTAAAGTCGCGAAACTTGTCCAACACAAAAACAGTAACAATGTCGAGTCGGCGATCATCCGATCACCAAGTTACCGCCAGCAAGCAGCCCACTGACTCCTGGACCACGAACCACGACCTCATCAATTTTCATGCACGTTTCAAGACAGAATCCCAGACAAAAGCTGCAGAAGCTGTTAAGAAATGCAAGGACGAAAGTTCTATTGTTTGGAAGAATAGAAGCGAAACGGGTTATATAGTCTAGGCAATAAATTTGCAACTAGAAAAGTAAATGCATTTTATATCTTGGAAAAGATTTTTTTTTGAAAAAGAGGCATTTTTTATTATTCTATTAAACTTATAGAATAAAAATTCTAAAAAAATATTTATTTCTCTAATCTTTTTATTTGTACTTTTTGTGTTTGTATTTAAATCTTAAATGCATTTATGTTTGCATTTATTTTGTTACTTCTTTTTTGTTTCAGTTTTTTGAAAAATATTTTTTTCAAGTTCTATGTTTTAAAGCAGCTTGATCTTATTCCAACCCACTTTTTATTAGATAATTTAACAAAAGTTAATATTTTCCGACGCTTTCAATTTGAAATATTATTCTAATTGAAGGAATATCTATCAGGATAAGTGGCTGAAATAACATCACGCACATTTTTTATGACTGGTATAAATCAATACAGTTAACCATGTATATATTTTTTATTTTTTTACATTATTTCAAATTTAATAGCATTAATTATTGGCGTATGAATATTTGAGTACAAATTACTTGCATTGATTTCTGCTTTTTTAAATTGAACATAGAGATTTGGTAAAGTTAACAAAATATAATACATAGAGGTTTTAGGAACCACACAACATAACTAATTACAATGTTTCTTTTGATACAACAGCAACAAGAACGGAATACGACCAATCTATTTTCATTTCTTCTTTGGCTGAACCATGTCTAAAGTGAAAACAATCTTCTTTTGACACTTCTGAAATAAATTCCTTGAGAAACAAGGGCTGTTGATCGATAGGCACATTGGCGGTGCAATAGTTCCCAGAGCAGAAAGCACCTATAATAAGTACTAATTTTTAGTAAAAGAATAATGAGCCTTTTTTAAAGAATCATTTCTTTGTTAATTTTTTGATTTTTTATTATTATTAAATTCTAAGACTTAATTAGTCAAGTTTAAAACAAACCACAAAAAAACTATTAAAATTTTTTTTGTTTAAACCCTTCACTGATAAAATTTTTGTTGAGTTGCTTAAATAAATGCGCAGCTTGTAATCGTGCGCTTTTACGCAATTAAAATTTTGCGGAAAAGAAATTCGAAACACTTTTGGATCCTTACATATTTACAATTACTGGACTGAAAAAATTGACGTAACAACCCAAGCGCCTTTGTTTTGTTAACAATGAACCAATAACATACTACCCTCTTAATTTAACTGTTCTTAAAACACTAACTGTGTTTCATAACGATGTATTGACTTATTTTGAAAAATAAATAAAATACAAACTGTCAAACTCAGGCTTGTCAAATGTGTAAGTCATTTCTACGAGTCTAACACATTTAATTGAAAATCCAGATTTTGTTAGAACATTGGTGAGGTTTGCTTGAGGATCTGTTGTCTTGTAGAATGGTGAAAAATATTTGTTGTATTCATTCAAATACGGAGCCCATTTTTCCATTTGTTGCAGCGTTTCCAATGCGCGATAAATTGGTAATTCTACTATAGAAGTGATAAATAATTCACCGCCTGGTTTCATCATTTTGTAAAGATTCTCAAATAGAGATCTAATAATTGTAATGCATAAGTTATTATATAATTTATTATGAATAATATACTTACTTGTGATTGCTTCTCGGGATCCAATGTAACATATAAAAACTGAAAATGTGATCAAAACAACAAACCATTTTGCTTGGTAAATCTGAGCAACAGAGATCTAACGTGGTAAATTCCACTTTTCGATTAAAATTTTTATTTTTGGCAATTTCTATCATTTTTGGATTTATATCAACGCATTCTAGTTTTTTATAATTTTCAGGCAGAAAAGGCAAAAGACATTTCAAAGTTATTGTTCCTTCTCCAGATCCAGCATCCATGATTTCTTCATTGTCTTTAAATGTCAAGAAATGTATATAGTTTTCAATAAAGTATAGTGCATCACGACTTGTTACTTTGACTGTTTCAGTTTTGTAAAGATCAACATCAAACATCTTATAAGTAAATTAAGAATAAACAAAAATTCCAAATTTAGTTAAAACTAAAAGAAAAAAAACAAATGTTTATGTTTGTTTTTAGATTTTTGGCAAAAAAAAAAAATTACAAAATTTATAAGCTAAATGAGTTAAATAAATTTGTGAAAAATTTTTCGAAATAATTGCATCATTATGGAAGGTTTTGATCTCAAGCTTATGAAAGAGATAAACTAATTTTCCCAGAGCGATATAACGTCACCTTACACTGTCGGCGGTCGCTACCTACTAGAAACTAATCATCATTTTATCATTCATTTATAGCGAGATAAAAATACAATAATATGGAGATAAGCGGTTAAAGTTTAGTAGTATATGGAAAACGGAAAAACACACCACAAATTAGCATTAAATTGCTTTTAAATGTGTTTTACTCTTATACACAAACCTAATTTTACAAATAATCATTTGAGAATGTCACAAAGATAAAAATGAGAATCTACTTTATAGTTTTATACCAAACAAGCACTTTATTATTTTAAACTTATTGCAATCGCAAAACCATTTTTCCAAAATTTTTTCTGCTTAGATACATCATTACTACCGAATAAAATCTCAAATCAAATATGTCTCACTTACTAAAAATCAACACAAATTTACTTACTAATCAACTGCGTTCGGTGAATTCTCATGCCAAATACCACTCAATGGCATGAAATTGAAAAAAATTCTTTCTCAATTTAGTCGTATTAGTTTCATTAACAATGTTTTTTTATTCGTTGTACTTGTTGTCAAAACAAATATAAGTGGCTTGAAGAGTAGAATTTGTCTTTAATTTCATACCAACGAGTTGTATTATTTTACCTTTAGTGTGTGGCTTATATTGCGCAAATTATAATAATTTTAGCACCTTTTTCGTTTAGATTCCAGTAACGGAACACTTATGATAAACACCAGTACACACAATAATACAAGTTGTAAAAAATAGTTTTAAATCAAACTATTTGATGTGTTTTGAGCGAATCACTTGAGCGAATCGAAACGATTCACATTGCAGATAACAGCAAGTTTTTCAACAAAAGATAAGTGACCTTTCTATCAACTAACTGATATAATAATGTTGTATTACTTTGTAATTGACAGGGGGTTTCTCAATTTGATCATAAGATATAATAATATATACACGGTGCTTCAAAACAATAGAATAATGGTTCTGCAGCCGTCACCGCACATTTTATTACAAAACTTTTCGGTTCAAAATTGTGTGACAAAAGTAATTCGCACATTGTGCATATTTTGGTTGTCAATTTTGAATGCTGTTAATGTGCAATATTTGCTAAATAATGATTTTTTTGATTACTGGATTGATAAACGGAGAATTATTGAATGGCCACTACAGTCACCAGATTTGACCCTCTTGGATTTCTTTCTGTGAGGTTATTAAAATTTACGGGAAAGAATCATTTCTTGTAACTAGATTTTACCCGAGAATTTTGTTGGGTCGTTCGTCTGGGATGTTTGATTTAGTTCCAAAAAGTTGCTGTTTGCTCCTCAGTTTTTAATGATAAAGTTATATCATAAGTTAACAGGAGGATTATTAAAACCAACTACATGTCAAGTGATGTATTACAAGATGGGTGGTTTTATTTAAAATGTTTAAAAAGTGGTTCACCACGCTAAAAGGGTGAGAGATCACAGCTGAAAACCTATTTCAAATAATGTAATGGAAAATTTCAAAAATTTTTTTTGTACAAAGATATTGAAAGTGTTTCGTTTTTAAAAAAACACTCGTTATAATTTTTCTTATTAATAAATTGATGGTAAAAGCTAACATTAATTAAATTCTAGTACTAGTTAATCATTGTTATAAAAGTTTTTGCAAAAATTTGGCTTTATACATACTTTTACATTTCTGAATAGGTTTTAGCGTTTGCAAAAATTATTATCAAATTTAAAAATTTGCAATCTAGAATCAAAAACAGCTATTTCTAAACCTCAACTTGAAACACAATTAGTAAATCAAAATATGAGAGCCTGAAACGTCTAAGTAAGCGTTGAAAGTTCTTCTACATCTCTTCAACAAAACAAAAATAAAATTTCAACAGAATCTATACCAAGATCAACTTATGAGATAAAGAAGATTTGACTTTAGAGATTGGACCTATTATATTTTAAATAAAACATTATTTAAACAAAACGATTATCAAACACTATACTGAAAACTAAAGAGTATGTAACACAGTAGTTGCCACATGCTTACAACATTGCCAATAATAACAAGAATTAAAATATAATCACATTCATCCAATAATGTAAATAAGAGTGACAATAACTAGACGTAAAGAAATAGATTAAATATAAAATTAGTTGAATTAATATTATAATCAATTCAACAATAAATTATGATTTTTGCTAATTGATACTGTGAGTTTTGATATTGGACTTCAATTGTCAAATAAATAAAGTCTTGCTTATGGCAAGCGAAGGTCATCTATTCTAACGCTTCAAGTAAATCACAAAATAATTGATACATATCAACAATGTGTTACAATCACAAAACACCAACTGGTCTCTGAATCGTAACATCTCTCAAGTTTATATAACCAACTGATTATTGTGTTTTAGCAGCAATGGTTTTTTTGTCAATTTTACCACTGTTTTTTACCATATATTTTTATTTATTTAGCTTTTACTGTCTTTTATTTGACTGTTAGTTATACATAGAATGAAAATCTTAGATTCACAATAGCATCGATGTTTTATTTATTTTTGGTAAATCTGATCATTTAGGATATCTGCTGTAAAGTTTTTTATGATACAAATTAATTTTTTGTGTTTTTTTTATTCTACAAATTTAGTTTGTTTGGTTTGTATTTAATTTGACACTAATCTATTGAGCTGTTAGAATGTATAAAAGTACCAAAAAAAATTTTTTATTTGGTTTTTGTGCAGTATAGTGTATTTTGCAACGTAAAAGTCTTCTATGATTTAGTTATGATCTGTGATGTTTTTTTCTAATTTTCTAGTTTGACTTGTAGATTCTTGTTTAAAATTGCTTTTAAATATGACCTCTGGCATTTAGTTTGGTGCTTTCTATTTTTTTTTGCAATTAAAGCGCACTTAACCATATAGGCCATACAAAAATATTATAAAAAAAAAATATATTTTTACTACCTCGCTTAGATTTTGAAATTGATTTTTGCTTTACATCATCTATGTAACAGATTTATGACTAACAACGCCGACGGTTTTGAGAGACAAGAATAGATGTTTTATACTCTGGTATATACGGTCAAATTGTGCTAGATTTAGTTTTATATTTTCTAGTTCTTTAATTATTTGAAGCTTTTTTTCAGAAGCTTCAGTCATTTTATCGGCTAGAAGTAGCTTAGATAATGTTGGTCACTTATTAGAGTTACTACTTTTACAACAAATCAATTTGCTTAGATGTTTTTTTATCTTATTTCTTATGTATCAACGTTATTTTGTTTTTTAGAATTATTGAGTAATATTGTTATTATCTTTTGTTTTGCTGAAAAGTTTTTTTCTTCTAACTTTACATATTATATAATAGTTTGTTACAAACTTTTCTGCAAGTACTTTTCATATATGTTTCAGTAAGTTTTTTTAATATGTTTTTTGTAATTTTCAAGTTTTTGATGTGTTTCAAAAAATTTGGCATGTAGGACAAGTTGTCATTTTGGCAGCGTTATTTCTTATCACTAGATGGCTTTATAAAATGCTTCTATGATCGACATGTTTATCTTTGGCTTTTATTTTAATCTTACAGTGAGCTTTTTTTGTTTAGGCTGCGAAGCTAAAGTGAACGAAGAATCTTTTCTGAAAAATTTTTTTAGAGAACGCGTTGCTGCTTTTTTTATTATCTCTGTATAGAGCTAAATACTTTTTGAGGTAAATTAATCAGAATTAGCCTTTAATATGTTTACATAAAGGCGAACTAGAGGTAAACAATATCACGTGCTCTAGTCTGTCTAGCTAGCCAAAACGCACTTATTTCCAATCATGCTCTCTTTTTGTTTTCATATACTTTGCCCTTAACTTGAAAGAATTCTAACACGTGCGGTCGCATTTAACATCGGCACTAGATGCATCTTGGCCAAGAACTAGCATTTTTTTCAATGCGTTTTATTGCCCTAGTCTCAAAATAAAGAACATACTTAAACGATAGTCAAATATTTAAAATTTTGCAAATAATAAAGAAAATTTTTCAAGTGCTAATTTATTTGTAGTTTTTTTGTTGTTGTTTGCTCTACAATTCAATTGATTGACATTACTATTTATTTTAAATTTATATTGAGAGTTAAGAAAGTAGATTTATAAGATTGTCTTTACAATATATTATAACTTCAGTGATGTAAATTGTATTTTAGCCAAAATGCGGCAATTGTCTAATTATTGTTTTAACTAAGTTATCAAACAATATGTTTTAAAGTGTTATCTATTCAGCTGCAAAACATCAATTTTTAATAGAACACAACAGTTTAACGAGAAATGTTTAGATGATAATACAAAAATATTTCTAGATATTATTAGCATTTAGAGGTATTTTAGCGCAAAAAGCTGTTTTTATTTTAAAACAAGAAAAAAAAATTTTAATAGAAAATTTATTCAAATTTTATTATTACTTGGAATAAATTCTTCTGGGGGCGTATCAAATTGCCTTTACGGCTTCAAACCAGCTTTTTTCAGTATTCAAATCCAGAAGCAACTTTTGATTTATTGCGATTTATCACAGCACACGCTATCTACTTTACGTATGTGCAAAGTGTGCGTTTTCACGACAAAATTATTGTCTTAAGCTCAAAATCTAAAAAGAATAAAAGTTTAATGGCTTTTACTTCTATTGGAAACTGCTAAAATTTCATATTTCGTTTGGTAATTTTATTACTTTTGAATAACTGAATTTTTTTCTAGAAATAACAAATACTTAGCGAGGTGAATTTAAAACACAGCAGATAACTAGATAATGCAAAAAGATTGAGAGTTGTACCCACTGATGGTATCTGGAAGCAGGCTGTGAAATGAGATTTGATAAAAGCAGTGGCGGAACTATTGGACCTGTCTGCTGTGTTTTTTTATTAGATATTGTTTTATTAAATACGATTTAAGTAATAAGAGGTCACAAACTTTTCGGTTATTTTAGAACAATAAGAAATTCTAATGTTAGAGAAAGATCCATTCATAAACCCAAATTTCATTAGATAGTGGCATTCACACGGTATATTATTTTATTATATTTTTAATTCCCAGATTCTTTGATAGTTGCTTTTTTCGTCTAAACTTGTCTGAATGCTGTTCGGAATGTGTTGTGCGTCAAAGGTTGTATTTTTCTAATGCTTTCACGTAAGTATTTTTCTTTATATAAAAATAAAAATGATACTGCCTCATATTCAATTATTACTGCTTGTTTAATTGATAAACGCTGATTAACAGTTTTTAATTTTTTATCATTGTAGTACAAACCTAACCCCTTTTTAGTAATACGCTGAACAACTGAAAAATGAAAATAACTAAAATGTAAACTCAATTCAAATTGATCCAGAGTAAAAGACTTATTATATGAATAATTAAATTCAACTAATGACAGCTGATTTAATCTTAGCCTGTTAAGTCGCTCTGATAGTAGTAATAATTTGTGATATAAAAACAAAATTGAAGTATCTATGCATGAAATTAATATTGTTCAGTTTTTTTTTATATCATTAGTCATTTTGTAGGCAGATTATGTTGTTTTATCAACCATTATTATATTTTATTTATGATTTTACATTAATCTGCAATAGCGTTCAGACACTGATTATTAACTGAGCATTTAGAATTTGTTTAATTTAATGTTAATAATACTAATAATTTGGAAGTAGTAAATAACAAAAAGGTTGAACACATTTTAAAATCTTTATTTACTAGAATAATTTTTTCAACGTTTGACTATGTCTCTACTTTTCTTCAGAGACTAAAAACAATAAAAAACTAATATACAATATACATTCAATCATAGACTAAGTATATTTAGGTTTATTTAGTCAATGATTCAATCTAACAAAAAAAGTAAATTTATTTAAATCTGGATCTGTTTTCAAACATGTTTTGTTCTTATGAGAACTCTTTGGTAAGTTGCAATACATCAATGTTGCTTGTTTTACATATGCGTTTTAGGAATTTTTTATTTGTACCAAAAATTATTTTGTATCTAAATTAATATCCGTCAATAGGAGTGACTTTTAATTAACATCAAAATGTAGAAATATGGCTTTTCGACTTTGATGTGAGAAGCTTAAATTAGATGTGGCTAATCATTTCAAAAGTATGCTTGATTATTTACAAAAAGTTGTTCTAACCTAATGCTGTTTTTACGCACTTCCAAGTTTTTTACATGTTTTTTTTATTTTGTTTTGCATACGCGTTTGGATTTTTATCAAATCGATAATTTTTTTCTCAAATAATTTATTTATATTTTTTAAGGAATAATGTTTTTTTAGACTTTAGATTCTAAAACAGTAACCGGTCTAAAATGTTTTTTAAGAACACTTTGATTGAGGGTTGAGGATTTTGCTTTAAAAGCAGTGACTAATAACTAAGCCAATAAATAAACAAATAAGCTAAGCAAATTTATTTGAAACAAAGATTTGTTGTTGCTTATTCATGTTTCGGGCTTATTAACACTTTTTAGTAAATTTTATTAATTAAAATTCAAATCAGCCGTGTGTAATTAGTATAATTAAATAAGTCAAATTTTTTAAATAATTTTTTCTCGGTTGCAATGGGCTAATCTGTGCAATGCTTTTTACTTAGGTCAAATATAATAGTCATCAGTGATAGATAACCAATTTAAAGATAATTTTTTTTAAATAATAATAAATAATATTAATCGGACAATAAAGTAGCACGGACCGTTCTCTCTGCTTTTCTATTGCTACCAAAAAATCGAAAAGTAATATGTAAGAACAAAGCAAATAAATTTATTAATTGATTAGTTTAGAATCTTTGGCACAATAAACTATAAATCTATTCAGATAATCTTACCACTTGCCAAAAGTTTGTTTAATCGATCTCGAGGTCTTTTTCGACCACCAAGTGGTCATCATCAGAAGATGAATAAAACTGTTTTTGACAAGTAATAAATCTTTTTGGCAAGTGGTAAAACTGTGTGAATCAATAACTTCATAGCAAATATTTTTAAACTTAGACATGTTTCGTTTTTATAAGCACTATTCAGTGAGATTTAACAATTATGATTATTGAGTTGTCTATTAATAATCAACTCAGTTAAATGAGCCAAACTTGTTTGAATAAATGTGTCTTAGCTGTGATGGTATTATATTTACCCAATTTACCTAATAGAAAGTTTTGTATTATTTTGTTTGCTTTCATTCTTTTTAAATATTTGTCTTTGTTTTAAAGTTTTGATATTCTATATAGAGACACACATTTTTCTTAAATATTTCAAATTTTTCTTGTTTTTACGGAATGTTTTCTGTTAGTATGTAATAGAATGGGTTTTATTTCTAGCTTTCTCATGTTTTAATGTTAGTAAACATATTGAAGTACCCCATCCAGTATCTGACAATATTGCTATTTTTGAAAACGTGTTAGACACCTTAACAAACTGAATGGACCAAAAATCTCAAAATAGTAACATTGTCAAATAGGTCATCGATATTGTGTTTCATAACGTTTATGAAAAGTCAAAATTTTACACGGTTCTTTCTAAATGTTATTTTTTTATATATTTATTTTTTTAATTTTTGAGCAAACAAGCTAGCATTTTTTACAAATTGCCTTGAGCATATTATCTAATTCTATTTTTGCTAAAAAGTCTCATAAAAATTCACTTTAGAAGTGAATTTATATCTTTTATCTACAAAATAAAATTGAAATAGTGCAAGTTAGCTAAAACTTAATTGCTCTTTAACCACGGTTTAATATTTAATTATTGTTGGTGCAATGTCTCAATATTTGAAACTTGTGGTTTCCTTGTTATCAGACTGTATGAGTCTGATAATATTAACGAATTAGATTCTTGAACTTGAACCTCGTTCTCAATTATAAGAATCTTGTAAGATAGTGTAAAATAATAATTGAATCCGATTCGGTATCAAAAACACAATAGAATTTTCTATTAACTTCAAAATTAATAAATATTAAAAATAATATGTACATAGATTGCGCAGTATATAAAATAATTTTGATATAAATTTTCGTTTCTAATAATTTAAAAACTAAGAAAATAAATTATAAAGGCTATTTGTGATGTTTGGCTCTAATAAAACGGGGTTTTATTATTACTATGTTGTAACGTCGGACTAAAAATAGGAATAGAAGTTATTTCTGATTATAATTTAATCATGTAGACAAATAAATAATAAAAGACACAAGCTTTGCGTTAATTTGTGTGACAAGTTTGATCAATTTGTAAATGTTAAATTTTATACAGCTAACCTTATTTGCAAAGTTATGATTTTTTATAATTTAATTGCTTTTTGGTGGCAACCAGTACTACACCCACACTTATTCATACAGAAATCTCATAAAATTGACTTTACTGTAGGTCGCAGTTGGCTAAAAGCTGAACAGATGGCGGCATACTAATAATTTAAATTTAGTTGTTTAGCCGTTTGGCCTATAAAGTCCCGTATAAACAGAAAAGCCACAAACTTATCCCTCGCTCATTTATATTTCTGCTTTGACAACAAAACAATCAAAAACTAAGATTTCTTCATTTTACATTCATTTATACAACAATTTGTTCGACTAAATTAAAATTTACGACCATTGTAAGATATTTTTTTTTTGGTTTTATGTCTATTTTAAACTTTTATCATACATTTTTTAAAGCTTTTGCAGACAATAACATAAGCTGGTTAACATAGAACATGCAACAATTTATCTTAATTGTGATCACGAGAAAGATGTTTTTGTATGCAAATCTTAATATCTATCGTGCTTCCATAAAAAAAACATAATTAAAACAAGCTGTAAAATTTGTTTGTTTTCCTAAGGTTACTTTAGCCACCTAAATCGTCAAATTAAAAATTAAAACGTTAAAAGCTTTTCACTTGCAAATTTAATGTTTTTTCAAATCCATGGTGACAGCGGTTTATTTTTATAATTATTATTATTTTAATTAGACAGAACCGAGAAGATGCGCAAAACACTGTAAAACGAGTTTTTTGCTGATTGAAAATGACTAGTCAATTCTTTTCATACAATATGACAATAATTTTAAAAAAAGTTTTAACAAAAATTAAAACTAAATACAGTCGGCAATAGAAATACAAGGTTTAGCAAAAAAGACTGATCAAAAAGAGATTATTTTTTAGAAATTTATTAACTCAAATTACAAAACAGTTGAACACGGAGTTTTGTACTAGAAGAATGGCAAACTCATACTCTATGAATAGAGTGCATAGAAGACCACTAGTTTTGACAATACACTTTCATCATAACGACGTTTGGAACCCGATGCGGAATGACGTTTATTTCATTTCTTATGTTTGTTTTCAGGTCTTTTAGATTTTTTGGCTTATTTACATACATCATACTTTTTAAATAACTCTAGAGAAACAAGTCCGGAATAGTTATATCAGTAGATCATGCAAGCCAGGAAAGGGGATCATTCTTAGAAATCTGTTTATTGAGAAATGCTTCTTGTAAACTGTTCATACTAGTCCTCAAAGTACGTAAATTCTGCTAAATTCTTGAACCGCAGCCACTTTGTACGGAGGAAATTTTATTTTTCTAAGATCCTTGCATGATATGATCTGTTATGCCTAGCACCGATACATTACCGATCTTAGTGAGTTATTATCTTATTATTAATTGCATATCTTATTATTTTTTTGTTATCAGGATTGCAAGCAGTTCGTGGCCTACTAGATGATTTTTTGTTTTGTATTTACCTTGTTTCTCACCTCTTTTAAATGCAAGCTGATACCAAATCTACGCCAAAGACTGTCAAGCGCAGCAGAAATAGATTTCAGTTAGGCAAATTTTTCAACGCAGAAAACTTTTTGTTGCTCTATTTTTGGCAATGAGTTGTGACACTATTTTAATGTAAACACTAACCTGTATTTAAAGATTAGTTACATTTCAAATTTACTTACGTGTAAAGACTGCGGAAGAATACTATCAGCGTCATAAATGGCAGAAATTTGCATCTTTAAGAGTAAAACCACTATCCTAACTTTTATCTGCCGCTGCGTTTACGTTTTATGTGTTTTGTCTTTGACATAGAATTTATAGTTCATAACGCAATTACACAATAACAATGTGCTTACTTTGATAGCTTGTCAAAAATTGGAGTTGTTGCATGTTTTACTCATATTTGTATAGAGACTCAGAAGAGTATTATAATATTTATTTGTTTAGGCTACACCAAAATAAAAGCTCTGATTACTTATGCAAAATATTTGGGAGCTATCACTCCAAAACTTTGCTACATTCAAGTTTTTAGAGTGGTACCCCCAAAATGATTATTATCATTTCTGGACCCTACTACGGTTTTATGAGAATGTTAACCTTATATCCAAGGTTTGCTTTATCAGCAACTTTTTATGAATAAGATTTATTTATTTTATCATCACTTGTTTTGCTTTCTAAAATTGCTTTTGGCTACTAAAACTTATTACATTTTTGTGTCCGCTGTCGCTCACTGGTTAATAATTTGAATTTTATAACTTATACCTTTTGATTACCCTTTTTTTTGTAATTTTTACTAATGGTTTTAAATATATGTCCTTAAGTCTTAAGAGTCATTTTACCAGTATATTAAATTTAATCGGTTTTTGCCCACTCTGGGGCGATTGTTTTTTTCGTTTCATTACCTATCCAAACATACAATGAAACATTGAACATATGTAAACAGTATTTGACTGCGCTGTTCTGAAAACGCACTGGTCGACTGAGTCAATATCTGAGGCAGATACGTGACCCAGTTAGACACTAAACAAATGGTGATGAGTAATGCGGTTAATTTAACAAAAACAAACTGGGCTGTTCTAAGTCGTATATTTCTTAAATCAACTACACTTCTCTTTTAGTTTTTGATCTACTACAAGGGACTATATGCTAGCGGTACCATTATCTTACAGCAGCTACTGAAATTAAAATTGAATTGTTTTACAGAGAAAAACTTTTTGTGAACAAATTTGTTCTATGTGACACACCACTGTTCTTCTTGCTTCACTGCATTAATTTTATCATCACTGCACTAAATAGTTTACTTTGATGTAAGTTCAGATTAATAAATCAGTTAAATGTCATGAATCTAGGTTACAAGTGTCAATCTAAGTCAAAATAGCTAATTTTTGGCATGGCACGCTTTGTTCATTCCACTTACTACTCACACGTTAAAGTAACTAATTGCTTTAACTTTACAAGAGCTTTATGGCTAATCGATCAAGTAGAGTTCATTAAGTTTTCAGTAACCGTAAAGTTCATAACTTGAAGTTTAAAATACCATTGTTTAGTAAAAAGCTGTAAATAAGATCTCTTATGATTGGGTGGTGGAAAGGAAACGTTGTCCTGGTCTCTCCAAATTAATAATTTAAAGCCAAATATTACGCTTAAACGAATAATTACTAATTCACAAAGCATTCAACTCATAATTTAGTAATAACACTCTGTGGTAATTTGGATAAATACGCTACGTAATTGTTTTGACAACATATTTTCCTTGCAATTTACTTGATTTACTAGTCTTAATAATGGCTTGTAGTTTATGAGGCAGACACGGATATTTCGTGTAAAGCTGATTTTTATGACGTGTATTAGCGATTTTTCGAAAGAATGGATGTGACAGAAAAAATGTTTTTTACGAGAGAAAAATTGAAAATCGACGATAAATTTCAGCAAATGGGTTAGTTTTTGCTGGCTTAGATGAAATCAATAGGGCGGAGGACCTATGCAAGAAATGTCAAACAAAATATAGGAAATGGGAAAAATGAGATATAGTTATTTTACTTGAAAAAACATACATTAAAATCACATACCTATATCTTTCTGCAATTTTGATTTAACAATTTGACGATAAAGCATAGTATGTTATTATACTTAAAAATTATAAATTTTTTATTGATTATCAAATTTTTGTAAAAGACAATTTTTGATTTGTTTCATGTCTTTTTTTTTAAACGCCGCATTCCTAAGCTCACTTTACGTTTCTGTAAAGTTTATAAAAACCACAATAACAATCAAATCGGTGAGGGGAAGAACAGTTCGAAAATATGAAATTTTTAAGAAAATAGCTAATTCTGCAAACCTCTCGCCGAAACAACCTATTTTCGTGAGAATCATCAGATTTAATGATATTATATTATAAAAACTGGTGGCTTTCCATATACGAAAAAAAAACAAAATTTTTTGATTCAAAAGATGAGGCCTATACTAAACCAAAATTGCAATAAATTAACACACGATTAGTAAGAACTGGATTGATTTGCGTAGAAATTATGTATAGAAAAAACTTAAAATTAATTTCTTGGCGATAAATTGGAATTACTAGCTTTATTTATGACCTCAATTAATTAATTTTAATTTATTATGAAGACACAAACTATAGGTAGGGGAACGAGGGGTATTGCCGCACAGATGGGTATGACCGCACATGCTAATTCTATAAAGGTTTTGGTGATTTTTTATTACTAGTGCTTTATCCATTTAGAGGTAAAAAAGCTAAGCTTGTTGATATAAGTTTGGCGCCGTTTTTCTCAGTGCCAGCATTTTTACTAATGTTATACGTTGTCTGCTCGCTTTGCATCTAAAATATTCCGACATTTAAAAATGTAAAAAAAATTGATTATATTGTTTTAATTTTATTAGCATAAGAGATGGTTTATTGTGGTGTGAAGGTTGATCCTCATTTTGTGTTATTTTGATATTTGCAACGGTGTTGAAACGTTAGGTTAAACTTTATGAGGACTACAAATCGGGTAATGGCACACAGGTTACTTTGATTAATCCCGTTCTGTGCGGCATTTCCCAACGATATACAAAAATCAAAATTAATGCTCTGGAACCTCTACAAGAATTCTTCAAGATACGATCTAAGAAGAGGAAATTCTGTTTCAAAAAATTGTGCCACAACCAGCTTTTGATTTTGAGTTCAATGAAAAAGGAAAGGGAAAAGGAAAAAGAACAAAACAGAAATCAGAGATTTTAACATCTACTCCAATGAAAGTGATATTTGAAACAGCTGAGTTAAAAAAACTAGAAAAATTAGAAAAGATTGAAAATAAAAAACAGAAAAAAAGGCCAAAAAGTGAAAAGAAAACAGTTAAAAAAGTTAAGCAAGCTAAGAAAACAGTTGTTGTAGCTAATAAGAAACCCAAAAGCACTAAACGAAAAAAAAATGATGAAAGCTCATCTTCGGATGATGATTTGGATATTGATTTTTCTAATATCTGCGACGATGACGAGCTTGACGAAGAAATGAAGACTGACATTTGCATTATTTGTGGAGACAATAACAACACGGAAATTTGGCATTGCTGCTTTATCGTAGGATGCTAAAACTGGGCTCATAAAATTTGCAGTAATGTAGATTTAGCTGAAAATTTCATCTGTCGTCGTTGCTTGTTATAAAAAATTATATAATTTTTTTTGTAGTTTTAGATTTGCTGGGCGGTATTACCCGCAACCGTCGGATAATCCCGTTTTAGTAGTGGGTTGCAAAATATATTTTTTTTTGTATTTAGTTAAAAAACTTTTTTTTAAATAAATTTATAGATGGTTAATCAATTTAGCAACACACCCTATCAATTTGAAAGTCATAGCTGCAATAGTTTATTGTAAACTTTCAATTAGGCTTAAGTGTACGCTAATACCCCTCGTTCTCTACATCTTTCTTCTGCTTATTTTTTACTTCTAGTTAATCTGCTAATTACAATTAAATTAAATGAGTGGTTCTATAAAAAGCTCTTCTCTAAGAAATACGTGTTACATTGCAACTACATCTTAATTTTTTACACATGTGACTAGTTCCAGCAATTGCTAATGTTGAAAATAAATTTAATTGTAAAAAAATACGCTATGTTTTGCTATTCTATTTATGTGATATACAGTTTATGCAAACAGAGTTGTCTAAAATTATTTCAGATAATTGTTAAAAATTTATTTAAATGAAAGAAGGACGTTATTAATTCGAATGAAAAAAAAATACTTTTTTATAAACGTTAACGTTGGTACTAAAAAACTGATTTGTATTTTTAACAGGTTGACTGCGTTTCTGAAATGTATATGCTTCGTATCCGTGCATTACCGGTCCCCTGGGACCGATGGTTTGCCGCGATACCGGTCTTCGGCGTCCGGTAATGACGTAATTAGATTTTTAATTTTAATTTTTCTATGATATAAATTATACAATTATTAAAAGTAAAAAACATGTAAGAACTTAGTGTTAGTTTTGATTTGAAAAGTTTTAAATGTATCAGGCAGTTTACCATTTGTTATAGATTTAGATTAAAACATCATACAATATGAAAGACTTTATAAAGTTTTGTTAGTATAAATGTATTTAGAAATAAAAAAAGAAGTACACTGAAAATATCGTTAGAAAAAAAAACAATTTAGCACCAGAAATAACAATTATTTTTTATGAATGTGCTATTACTATTTACGGTTGTCCAGGACAATCATTGCAGTGACTTGTTACTTTTGTAACAAAGTCACTTGCAGTTTTGGTAGAATGTGTCTTATCCTTGACAATGCTTTCTCTTTTTCTTTCCTGCCTCGAACGGTTTTAGAACTTTTTTGGGAGTAGTGAATTCTTCGTGTACTACTACAGTAACAACTAACTCCTGTGCCAACCTTCGTCTTAACTCGCGATTTTTAGCGTAACAAAACACAGAAGTAAACATACGGCGCAATTGAAATACAACTAATACTAAAGGTCGAGTACATCTAAACATGCCCGGTCCCGCACCTAATAACAAATTGTCTGTGCGTTAATGGTCCTCAAAGTTTTATACATTTTTTCTTAAATAATATTATTCTCGAGTTACGTATAATGCCATATTTAGCATTTAAAACGAACAAAAATTAGCGAAGATTACTGCTTTTTGCAAATCTTGAACATTTGCAATTTTTATATACCGCACTACATTAAAAAACAATGCCGGTCCCAGAGACCAAAAACGCAGCCAACCTGTTTAAAATTTATGTCTTAAATATTATCGTGTAGCACGTTAACAACATTTAATTTTTTATTCAAATGTGTACTTCTGAAAATTTACTTCTAAATTGTACTTCTAAATTTTGATTTAAAAAAACTTTCTGTGTTTGTCTGCGTTTATTTTTTTACTTCTTACATATTTACTTTCAGTTAGTCTGTGTGCCTAGTAACCTATAAAGATTTTTAGATATGAGCAAAATGTTCAGATACGACACTCAAATACATAATTTATTTTCTCTTACACTCTTTTTATTTTTCTTTTCTTTTATTCTTATTTTTTTATATAATTTCTTTTTAGTTTTTTGCAATTATTTCAAAATTGTTATTTCTTTTTAACATTATATAATTTTTTTACTATTTTATTCTTTATTTTTAACTCAATTCTTATTCTTTTTTGGCTTTACTTATCACACACAAAAACAGTGTGTATCACTATCATTATCACAATACATACAAAACTATTTGATTATTTTCTGCGTATATTTTTAGAACAGTCAATTGTGATTACTTGCTGCTTCTGCAAACTCGACCGTAGGTTTTTCAGTGTTTTAGAACGGTAAATGAATCAACAAATTGTTTTAACAATTTAAAAGAACCGAAAAATAATTAGCAACTAGCTATTCCTATTATTATTTTTTTTGCAAGATAAATGGATTTAAAAATGCATAAATATTAAAAGTTAATTTACCTTTTTGTACATAATTTTTTTTGTCAATAGCTATAACTGAAAACTTAGTAAAATCTTTTTTTGTTGAAACGCTGGGGTTTTTTTGATGAATATTTTACAATTTTGTTAAATAATTAGCAATTAATTTAGTATATCAGTAAAGTTGTGGAAAAAAATGGTTGATTTTAACATTGTATATTCAACCCACAGGTTGACTGGAGTTTTAATTTTCTCAATTTTTCTCAGCAACAATTTTTTGCATATAGGTAGGTATGTGTATTTTTTCTGGTGCGGCAGTTTTTAAAAGTTTTATAAGCGTTCTGTATCGTTCTCTAGACTTCTTCAGGAATGATTTCAAATTTTCAAAACTTCTATAACATTATTTTCGGTTTTAAACTCAGTTAATTGACTCAGATTTCTGCGTTTGAATGTTATTTTCACCTGTGTTGCAACTTGTTATAGGAATGCAATGCACAAATTGACACTCCGTCATTTTAATATGGAGGCCAACAATTGTTATGCATCTATGCTTTAATAATTTCAATCGCGCAAAAAGCGTCATAAACATTACGAACGCTAGTGAAATTCTGTCGGATTAATTGGGAAACAATTGTTTGGTAAACTCTCTTTACTAAACAATTGATAATTAATACATACTTACTATATGTAAACTCATTATACTAAAGCAATATTTTACACAATATTGAGACAGTTTCATTGATTTTACTCTCTCAAATATGATTTATTGTCATTAATACTACGTTTACAAATTATGTATAACTATTCATAAATAAAACTAGAACGCTCAGATATGTACAATAATTTTTAAAAACATAATATTAATTATTCACATATTAACCATAAGAATGGATTGGCAGAGGTTTTGTTAATTATACAACAGTTTATTGTGACAGGTAGAAACAAAAAGGATATCATAGAATAATGGTTGCCTTTTTCAAACCAAAACTTAACATTACTTTTCAATTATTATAATTATTATACTTATAACAATTAATATAATTAATAATAATAGTTAAGCGTGTTTACAACACTATTGTTCTTATATTACTTGCGAATTGCCGCACATGGTCGGTCATATGTCTTCCTTACTGGCAAATTTAAGATAATGTTTAGCTTTTCTAAATTTTGAAACAGAGAAATGAAAGGCTCTTAGCCTTAGATAAATATCCATAATGCAAATTCTGAGTAATTTTGCATTATTTGTCATCGTAGAGCACCGAGAAGAAGATTGAGGTTGCGGGACGCAGAGAGAATGCGATGCTGGTTTGGTAGCTATTGTTTGCGTTAGGTCAATGGCTGTAGTGCCAAGAGGATAATCTGTATTTTCTATATAGGTCGACATGATTTTAATCTAACGCTAAATGCATATTACTTAGGATTTATTTATAAGCATAACATTGTATTTACTTTAGTAAATTGAGTTTCAATAAATTACAAAATACATTGTAGAGTACATATTAAAGCCGAATGAAATAAAGCAAAAGTATGAGCTAACTAAAAAAATTATATATATATATACATAATTTTAAGTTTAATGTTTAAAATGATAGTTATTTATGTATTAGGGGCATACTTAGGAGTTTATGGCATGAGAGACTGTTTAAAGTCCCTTTTAAATTTTGCGAGGGCTATAAGCGACAAATTTTTTCCCGTGGTACATAGGTTTTATTCTATTTTATGCTAAAAGATTCAAACACATATTCCTTAAACAAATTCAACTAAAAGTTGTGTTTATTTATGCAAGCGTTTAGTGATGTGTAGAAGTTAGCTATTTTGATGTTGTTAAGGTTACAGCGTTGGTGTAAAAAAAAAATTCATTTTTTGAAATGAACGTTTCTGAAGCAGAAATTGTTTTTTCATCAAAAATTTTGAAAAAATTTGAAGCTGCTAAGGGAAAATTAATTCTCCATAAATCCAAAGATTTGTATGTGAAAGAATATGACACGTTTTTAAGTGGCGTTGCAAAAGTGTGAGCAACATTTTCAATCTTGTGATGGCGTATTTATCTCAAATGATAAAAAATTATGATTGAATAACTAATATTTAGAATATTACTGTGCTTCGTTTTTTGTAGTTAAAAGTTCACAAACTTTTGTCTGTTTGGTGCGCTTAATCTAAGCTCAAGAAGATGTTGAAAATTAAGGATAACATTGATATCTTAAGATTTCTTATGGTTTCTGAATATACGAAGCTCTAAATCTGAATATCGTGGGCGGTGAAGCTAAAAAGTATAAAATTACAGTAATTATAATATTGTATGAATTTCTTTGATAAATATTTGATACCATTGTAAGAATAATTAACCCAACCGTTGCTTGGCAAATTTTAGGCAGATCTGTGCCATAAAAGCCAATTTATGTCTCCATTTGGGGGCGTATAGACGATTATTGACTAATATAGAATAAATTTATTTAAAAGTTTAAGCTATAAAGTAATGTATACATATTTTGAACTTGTTAGCGTTTATCAATACACCAAGCACATTACGGTCACACATCACATTTTTATGTTTTAATTTGATTTGTTTCAATCAAGTGAGTTGTGTAGGGGAAAACACGAATAAAATGACATACTCTCTGCTGAATTAGCCATAATTTTTTATTATTAACAATTCAATCATGCATATTTTTGGTATATATTTTACAAAATAAAAGTATATAAAGTCAGAAGTATAGATCTTTTGTGTAATGTGTGTAAGTGGTCTCGTATGCCTTTGCAATTACTTTTTTTATCTTTTCTTTAAATACATTGTCTTTTTCTGCTAATTGTCACTTTTTCAATACTTGCTAAATTTTCTAGTATTTTTTACATTATTATTATTATTCTTGCTATTTGTTTTTTTATACTGTTCGGCTTTCATTTCACCATCGCATAATTTATTCATTTTGTTTAATCTGTTTACACATTTATTTTGGTTTCTCTGATTGCATCTGCTACATTTTATGTAATTATTTAGTTTTAAATATTTTTGTTATTTTTATTTTTTTCTTGGTTTTTTTGATATTTTTTATCTATTGGTTTTTATATATTTTTTCAGCTTTCCTTGCTTGAAAAAAGCAATATTTGTGACATAATTTAGGTTTATGTTGCATACTTTATTCTTAATCTTATATAATTATAATTTCGTGTTTTACCTTTTTCTTTTATATTTTACTTTTAAATGATATTTTATTTGCATGAAAGGCACTGTTTGCTATTAATATTTTTATTTATTTTTATTTTAATTATTTTCAATTGCTACTCTCAAATGTTTTATTTTAGCAATATCTTGGAATATGTGTTGCCTGTTTTCTTTTAAATTTTTTTTTTCACTTATGTTTATTAATTTAGTTTTATTTTGATTAAATTTTTATCATTCTTTTTAAAATGCTTTCTATAATTTTTCTGTTATTTGATACTAACACTGCGTCGTCTGCAAATTCTACTATTTGTCCCAAAACCAATTTTAAATTACTTTTTCTTATTTGTATGACAGTGTAGTAAAAAGGTATGTTAAACAATATTGCCGACGACGAGTTCTTTTTTTATTTCACGTATACAGGGTCAATTTTGTGACATCGTTGTTAAAAAAAATAGTTAGACAAAATTGATTTTTGTGTAATCGTTTTCAATGAATTTTGCCGTGGGTAGGTATGGTTAGTAGTTGTGATGTCAATAACATTGACATTACTGTCACGGTTATGTTTTTTATGTTATGGTTTTTATGTTATACCAACCTGAGAAAAAAAGTTCATTAGATAGATTTTTGATATTTTTATAATCTTAATGTTGAACTATTGATATTAATCAGAGCAAAATACAAAAAACAGCATGTTACACTCGTTCTACAAGACATGATTGTGGCGAAACTTGTTGCTCTTTGCTCCGCAACAAGTCATTTAACAAATGTTTTGTGTAACTTGTATAACAATATAAACTTGTTGAATGACTTAATTGTGTCTTTTTCCCGTGTTTTTAAGAATGCTCTTGTTTTTTTATAATAATTCTTTAAATATACTTTGAATTTTTTGCTGTTTTACCGCTTTAATTAATTGGTTTCTATTAATTAAATTAAATGACTGTGTGTTCAAAATCTATAAATAACATGTATAATTCTATGTTATAACCGTGTTCTTGTTTAATTATCTGCTTTACAATATGTACTGCGTAATCTTTACATAAAACTGCATTGATATTGTTCAATCATGGTGAAAAGTCTTTTTGTACTAATACGGTCCTTATTATGTATAATGAGGCTTAGTAGTATGATGATGGCTTTGTAGTTTGGACATTTGACATAATATGTCCACTCATCTGGCATTTTTTCTGGTTTTATACTTTTTTATAATTTGATATACACACTCTAATAACTAAAATAAAATCAAAGAAAATTTATTCAAATCAATTTTTGTAGACGCAGACATATTCTACTATTGTTATTCATTTTTTTAATATTTTTTTTGCACGTTTGCGTATTAGTTTTTCCTCTTTTTCTTCTCTTATAAGATGTGACACTTTTGTTTTTCTATATAGTAATTTTGTATTAATTAAAAATGTTTTCTTATTATTTTATAAAACATGCTAAAAATGTTAGTAATTTTTTTGTAACTTAACAACAGTTGAGTTACAAAAGTGAAATTTTTCGTACAATTATTTACATAGCTAAATACGTGTCTATTACTTAATTAAAACAAAGTTGATAGAAATAACTTTACTAAACTGTTGTTGCTGTGTAAGAAAAGGTTATAAATGCTATTTTTACATTTTTAAATAAAGACAGATCAATAAACAACCAATTAGGGCGGAGTGTGACAGTGAGTGATTTTGAATTAGCGCTTTAGCACTTTTACAGAAAGACACTATAATAACATTCTAATGTGCAATTATGATAACGATGATTTATTATGAATAACAAATAACTATGTATAATAGTCTGTTATAATAAGTGTAAGAAATATAATGTTACAAAGATTATGAAAAAAATTGAAAATTTGCTACACCTGCAAAAATTTTCCATACAAATAGTAAGTTTTCATGATTTTAATAAAACAACCACCACCACGTGTTTTTATTTCAGACACGCCCTTTAGTTTACAATGGATGCGTTAAATTGAGATTAGACCACACGCATCTGATAATGCCGTATCTTGAGGCAAATAAAATTCTTCCATGAACTATACAGTTATTTTAATTTGATTTAGTTTGATATCAGTTTAAATAAAAGCAGAGCATTTATAGTCTGGCCTAGTTTCTAAAGCTTTTATTTTGATCTCTTTGAATAAAATATGAAGATGAAATCTGACGAAAATTTGTAAGCCTGAACAATAAAACATTTTGATGTAAATCTTTTTTTTTATGATAGATTTTGTTTCTAGTTTATGTCTTGTTTTGACACTGGGGCTTAGAACTTAGAAAGCTAGATGCCGGTTGAGAATGATTGATGATCTGCAAGCATCTATGTTTGGATTTGAATTTTGTCTTTACATATTAGTAAATTCTTTATTATTTTAAGAATAATATTTAACTTATTTATGTTAATTAATTGGGCTTAGTGGTAAAAAGATATTATACTTTTACCTTCTAATGATTATCCGCAATCATCGATGAATGTATTAGATCTAAAAATTTCACTGCAAATTTATTCAAATCTAAATCAGTTGCAACTTGTTGATGAGTTCCAATAAGCGCACAACATGTCAAAGCTTACAGATGTAGATCAATTTACAACAATTCTTGTACTTATTGTGGAGATATAGAGCTTATTCACTAATCTGCGCGAACATTGACAGCTGATAAAATAAGTGAGCGCTGAAAACATTCGACCATCTTTTGAACCGCTCAAAATTAAATTAATGTAATTTATGTAATATCTAAATTAAATTACTGTGCTAATATGATGTAAGTATTGAGGTTGTTCTATTTATATTAAAACAAGCAGGCAAATTAAAAAAAAAAGATTTAGCTGACCTTTTTAGTTTAGTTAGTAATACCAAAGAACTACCAATTACAGCTTCTGCGCATGAACACGTGACCCGCCAACAGAAAACAAATAAGCTCTACCTAAAGCACACTTTCAGAAATAATTCATTCTTTTCTCTTGCTCCACCATTGCTTGAGTAATCGATACGTAGCTTTGCATTATTTACTCGATTTTTTAAGTAATGAATTAACTACTAATTTTGCGGCAATTTGTAACTCTGGTGGAAAATTAGGAAAGCAAACGTCTTGATTTTCACTACTCATTTTTCTTAGAAAGCACAAAAAACAGCATCATTTGCAATTAAATAGGAATGACTTAAGTCGTTTTTTGTTGTTGCACTTTTTTACCAATGCTTCAAACTTTGACATTTTTGCGTTAAACCTATGATGTCATGAATGTTTTGTGTTCAAACTTGCAGCATATGATTCAAACCTACTCCGCGCATGTATTTGTAGTGTGATTCAACATGGCACGAAATACAAACTGTCAATCATGCTGTCAAATTCAAATTTTCCCACTCACCCCTATAAATAAAACAAAAATTGTGTAAAACACAGCATGCAGTAATCACTTTTACTGCCTTTTTGACACTATTAACATTAACAAACCGCAAAATACGCTATCTCCCTTTTAAAATTCCAAATGTATGTTCTATTACTAGTCGAGAATTACTTAGGGCCCTGTTATAATTACTTATATTATTAAATGAGAATTAAGAGGTAGGGACCTAAGTAGATTACTTTTTTGTGAAACTCAACAAGTGAGCATAACCACAAACGGTTTCGTCAGTTTGTTTGATCTATGGTTTGAACTATAGGTTTAAAATCTTTCATTTTCTTTTTAAATTAAAATATGACGTCATCTTTGGATACAGGTTGAATCAATCAACGAACCAGGTTCAAAATGGTGCAACAACAAAAAGCGACTAATAATAAACAGCAACAGTACTAGTCCTAGTTACTATACCAAAGCACACTGTTAAATTTAATTTTATGTAAAGATTCGACCGAAACTTCAATTTTGGTAATTTTCGTCTGTTACGCACAAAACTTTGTATACCATATAGCCGTGAGGGCATAATACTACTTTCAAAATTTGAATATTTGAGCTATTTATTGTAAGCACTGATGGCACTAAGTTGATAATAAACAGTTTTTACTATAAAGAACCTAGCGGTTTTTGTTTAATACCTGTTTGAAAAGTTTTGCAGAGCAGCAGTCTAATTTGTTTTGTATCTGATAACAGAAGCCAGCTGTTTTTTTTTTTCAAACAGAGAACTTTATTTCAATTTTTGTTGTTTACGTGTGAGTTGTGTATGCGACTTGCGGCAGAGGTTACCTTACAAAGGTTACCTTACACACTGACAGTACAGATTGGAAAAACAAGGAGGCAGTGTTGCCAGATGGTGCGATGACGTAGAAAGCACTTTGACGTAACAATAGGGAGGCGTTGTCTTTATGCGAGTTTAACTATTTTTTTATTATTTTTATATAGAAAATTTTACGAAAAAAAACATATCAGTTAGATGAGAAGGTGTTGTAGTATGTAAAAAAAAATAAAAAAAACCGGGCATTAAAATTGTGGCTATTATAAAAAATTGAAAAAAGTGTTCTTAAATTAGAAAAGGAAGGTCATATTATAAAAAAGTGCACACAGAAATATTGAAAATAATTTATTCTTCGTTGTTATCTTTACCTTTCATTTTATTAAATTTGGCCATGTTCATGCAAGCAAAAACTTCCATTCCGTTCTCTAGTCCGTCTTTTGTACCGGTGTTACTACCGGGTCTAAAAGAATTTTGTATAGCTTGCGCAATATTTTGAAAAATATTATTTTGATTTGTCGACGTATCCGATGACGATGAACCAGTTAAAATTCCTGGAAAATCTGGATTAGGTGTTGTTGTTGTTGTCGGCCGAAAATTGCTGATGATGTTACTGACGGCATTTTGAAAGAAGTTTGGTGCTTGTGTTGATGGTGATTGATCGTTTTGGAATCCCGTTACAGAAGAAGCCTGTGGTGTTGAATTAGCTTGATTGCCAGTGAATTGACTGAAAATATTGCTGATAAAGCCTGGTGGACGCGATGGCGTAGGGATGGTTGTACTTGTGACTGTACCAACAATGTCATTGAGGTTGCTTGATACTTGTTGAACACCTAAAAAAAAACTTTTAATGAAAATGTATCGTTTCATAAGCAAAGGCAGCGGTACCAGAGTAATTTTTATGAAAGCAGGCGTACGTAAATACAAAATAGTCGAAAAATATCTTATTATTCTAAAAAACGAAATTATTAATGTAACTACCGCAGATTTAGTCTCGGTTTTTTTAGCTAGCAAACTTAAGATTTACTTAAAATTACCCTTAATAAGTTACATCCTCAATGTTTTTTTCTAAATTTTTTCTAAATATTTTCTTATTATCATTTTTAGAATTAAAATGTATGTTTTTATCGAGAATAAGTATCAGGATACATATTGTGACAGTTGTTTTACGCTATTTTTATTTTACAATAATTGCTATACTTGTTGATAACTATACTGTATCTCGTCCCAATATATTTTTTTTTGTAGAAGTCAAACTACCTTCTCTAGCAAACGCAACAGATTCAGTCAAACAACTTTTTGTTTGAGCTGTTCTTTCTTATTAGTGAGGTTGCGGAGAGTCATTTTCCGTTATAAAAATTGTCGTTATAACATATAACGTCAGATTTCGACATTTATACGATATAAACCATTTACCGCTCGCTATTTCAAAAAATAGCGGAGGCAATTAAAAATCAATTCTTATAAAATCTTATCTCTTCATTGTGTAAAAATAAAAGTTAAGTGTTGTCAACCGTCGTTTGTCGTTTATCATCTCAATAAACGCTTTTTATAACAACATGGATGAAATGGATGTTTTGCTTGTAGCACCGAACGATACATCAAAAAATTTTTCCACATTATCTGGTTCAAATACATCTTTATAGTACAAGTCGTCCACCATCTTAACGTAACGTTTGTTTTTATAATTTGACAATAACCGCAAGTGTAGATTTGATACATTTACGTTGCGTTACATTATAAGCAAAAATTTTATTATAACGTAACGGAATGTGATTTATATTGTTAGAAAACTTATATTTATCAAAAATATTTTTAGCTTTTTAAAACAATTTTTTAGAATTAGATAGTTGCTTTTCGCTGAAACAGTACAGTGTTAAAAAGTCATATAAAAAGCAATAGAGCTTTTGTTCTCATTCCTACACTTGTTGAGAAAATTTGAGAAATTTGATAAAAAGATATATTATCATCTTTAAACACCTGTCTTTATAAAAAGCAGCAAACGCTTTTGATCAGCAAAATGAAAGTCTTACACTCAGTCTTACACTTTGGAAATATTACGAGATCTTCAAACCAATTTCAAGGAAAATAAATTGCAAACAGTGGCTCATATGACAGAACCTCATCTGATTCTCCTTGAGAACTAAATTTACAACCAAAATTACATTGGATGCTGTGCTCTGCTTGTAACTGATAAAAAAAATATGCTATAGGAGAACGACAAGCTGCACTCGCTAAATTGAACAAAAGAGCGACTGAATGCAAACAACACATTCAAATGTGAGTGTTTGCTCTAAAATCCTCTTATGTAATCTCAAAACAGGATTTCTCTGTAAATAATGAGCAGAATTATTTGAAATTTATATTTGATGTACTATAGATTCTTTTTTATTATAAAACTGTGTGGTGTATCAAAAATTAAAATATTATCTCAGTATTATGGTAGATATTGCGATTTTTGCTTCAAAATGATAAAGGCGGTTCTACAGTAAGTTTATTCTAAATATTATTTGCAAGAAAATCGTGATTTAAAACCGCATAATATGAGCTTACAGTATTTTGTTTTGTTTTTGCTTTTAAACATTTATAGAAGAGATTATTAGCAATATTCTCCTGAATTCGGAGACAGACTAGATTTTGAAGGTAATGTACATTTACAAAAAAAGTACTTTTTCAAAAAAGTAAAACAAATGTTTGTCTAATATTTACAAAACTTCATTTGTTTTATATATGAAACCATTTGAGTAAATATATACATAAATATAACAGGTGATTTTTAAATTTTAGGGTTTGTGTGAACAAATCCTAATTTTTAAAACAATTGCTTCAAATGTCAGAATAATTATTAAATTTCTCTATTTCTTGATTTTTGAATTTAAAATGGTTTTCTCACAAAAATAGAAAATTTTTGTAGTGAAATCTTATTTTTGTAACAGCCATTGAATGGTGGTGAATGTGAATTATTGGGTTAATTTTTTTAAATAAAACATTGGTTGCTGCAAGATATCGAGACCTGATTTTACAGCCATTTTATGCACAGTTTTATGACAATGATATTATGAACGGGTACTTTCAGCAAGAAATACAGCTGTAATTTTACTTGACTTGTTTTTGTGCCCTATTTAAAAAACTCGATTTTGTAGCAACGCTTAAATAACCCTGATGGATGTCATTTGGATTATTTGTTGTTATTTTTTCGTTGGTTATAACACTACAAGTGCTTTTAATTTTATTTAATTAACGTCTTGAACTATCAGTTTATTAAATTAAAAAAGAGATTAGGTCAAGTCAGGTCAGGTCAGGTTAGGTTCTGATGTCAAACTGATAACTGTCACTTCAATTCGATGATAAAGATACGTACACAGTTCAATGTTACACATTCATAGTAAGCTTCAACGCCTAATTCAGAAAAATACACCTGTTACAATACATATACTATACAATTATAAAATAAACATTATAGATATCTGGAGCAGAAAAAAATAAGTGTTGAATAAACTGTATTTTGAAATTTTTAATCATTAATTTTAAAAATATATTTCAGATTAACTTTATAAATTTATAGTTTTCTTTAGACTGGCGTTGCCTTAAAAATAATTGATTAAGGACTGTGAAATTTTAAATAGCAATAATTTTATATGTTGAATTTTTTTTTATATAATTAAAAAATTTTACTTCGTAAGATTTAGTTTGATTTTTACTTTTGTTTTTTATTTTGTCCTTCTGAGAAATGTAACTTTTAAAAAATTCAATTTTTTATATAAATATGATAAAAAACAGGTTAAAATTTAAGCGTTTTCTTTAGTTTTTATAATATTTTCTTATCAGATTTTGACTTGGTGGTAATGAAATCACCTCAAAACTACAGCTTTTATAAGAAATTGTAAGTCTTTATTTTTGACAATTCTAATGTTACTAAAATCACTTGTAAATCATAAAATTGGATCTTTCATTGTGTTTTAAAATCGGCCTGGTTGCACTTTTACGTGGCTCACCCTGTATATTAATATATAACATATAATCTTTAATGTTGAATGTTAATGTTAGATATTTTATGGCTGGTTCTGTAAATTTAGTGTTGACGCTTAACTTGAATGTTTAACTTGGAATTGTGAGCGTACCTTTACCATCGAATCAAAGCAACAGTTATTAATTTGACATTTAAATTTTTAACCTTACTTCAAATTTAATAAGTCGATAGTGTATTATGTTAAGGAAACTAAATTGAAAGGACTTGTAGTGTTATAACAAAACAAAAAAAAATAGGAAATAAGGTTTATAGCAAATAATCAAAATGTCTATTGCTTTCCAGACATTTGCGGACTTTATGAACAATTTGAGGCTATTTAAGCCTTGCTGGAAAATCGAGCTCTACAAAAAGAAATCACATGATGTGAGATAAGAGTAAGCTATAGCTGTATTTCGGCTGATAAATTGACTCATATGAATCATATATTTTTTGTATCATATTCAAGGTCACATAAGGTCACATATATGTGGCACAGCACCGTTTTGCTAAAAACACCCGTCTACAATTTTATTGACATAAAGCTGTGCAAAGAATGACTGTAAAATTTCTTTTTGGGATCTTTCAGCAGTGCAGCAAGTCTTATCAGTATTTTTTTTTATTGTAAAAAAAACATTTTAAATTTAAAAATAAAAAAATTGTCTTTTGAAGCAAATGTTTCAAAAATAATGGTCCGTTCACACAAACTCATAGGCATAGTCGACTGACGCCAAACTTTAAAAAACACTTTTATAGTTATATATAACAGGTGTATAAAAAATAAATCCACTCTAATGATGGTTCTATAGTCAGTAACCGTATTAAATATTTGATTAAAGTTAAAGCGTTACATAACGATTGAGTTTGGGTAAACAACCAATCATTTTGAATTTAATGTTCATTCTCAACATAGGGTATGTTTGAAAATGTTGACATAATCTATTAAAAGTGTAGAGTAAAAAAGTAGACATTTTAACAAAACAAACTAAACCTCTCATAAAAATAATAAAACAATTCCAACTAGCATAAATTTTCAAAAATTATTAGTGTCATTTTATTACTTTTTTCAGTAAAATATTTTTTTTGTACATTTAAAAATTGTAAGGTTTTCAAAAATTTTTAAAAAGTTTTTAAAACCATGCAACATTGTAAATACCTAATCTGTCATCAATTTTATTTTTATTTGAACACAAAACATTTTAAAATATGTAACGGAATATGAAGATAGAAAGAAATATTTTTTTATGATTTTTAAACAATATCTGGACAAAATAAAAACAAAGACTATGAATTAGATAATTTGATTAATTCTACTAATCTTATCTATTATTCGGTTCAATTCAAATACCGCTTTTTACATGTAATGGAAATTGCTAATAGAAATTCTATTCAAAAATAAAATGAATAAAACTAACCTCCCGTTAATAATTGTTTCACCATTCCAGAATTTCTTTTGCCCTGGATCTCATCTTCTGTAGGTAGGAATTCTTCAGTAATATTTTGAAAACCGTCTTTGATGTTTTGAATGAGATTTTGATCGTCAATATTATTCTCAGTTTGAATCTGCTGATCTAAAAAGTTGCTTAGGCTTTGATTAAATTTGTTCCAGTCGGTCTCGTTGGGTTTTTTGTTGTCGACTTCGTCCGGGACTTTTTCTACAACGCTCTTGATGACTGTTAGGCCAGATTGAATAATACTTCTTGCTTCATCAACGATTCTTCTTCTGTCGTCAGTGTTTGGTAAGACGTGACCTTCACTAATGAAGATTTGTTGAAAAACTAAAAAGAAGCAAAATACTATCGAAGCCATGGTGACCGACCAACTAAATCTGCATTTTCTCACAACGGATTTTATATAGCAGCAAGACCTGCAGATGTACAGTTAGCCGTTATCAAATTTCTTCTTAAGGTCAGCTTAATCCTCCTCCATAAATTACATATTCACAATTGATAGTTGTAATTTTATATCTTGAAGGATACAGAAACAGTATTAACTGTACAATAATTTACATCAACCCAATAAAAAAGAATGTAAACTTTCTTAATGCTTTTCGTTCTTTTAAACCAAAGTTGTTCTTGTCAGTTTAGGCATTAATCAACTTTTTTATGCTACGTCAGCGTAGACTCATCAAATAAACATATTATATATCCTAAAGCTATTATAACTCTTCTATTATAGTGACTAGATTGAAAAAATATCATCAACAGTTGCTGATTACTCTTTAATTATAGGTTTTCTGTTCAATTTCTAATAAAGTAACAGTTAGTTGTTTTTGACTCAAAACATTTACTATACTTTTCAAAAAGAATTTAATTTACTAAAGCTTTTAGTATGGAGATACGAACATAATTAGTCAGGCATTTACATAATTATTACATTATAAAGTTCTATAGCTCGTTTTTGATGATATTTGTGACAGATAGATTGTCATCTAGATACCTCTTTGTCGTTGACATTTTTTAAGGCTGGTTTTAAAAACGCTAAAATCATTTTTTTTAATTAAATAATGCAGCTCTTTAACACATTTATACTTATTTCATAAAGTGGTTCTGTGACCAGTGACGTTTAATGATACTAATAAATAATAATATTACAATTATCATTTTAACTATGAAATTAAAACAAAACAATCTAAAACAATCCAAAACAATTTAAATCATTTTAGAGATAATCAAATTAATTGATAAATTCTATGTCTTATATAAAATACATATTTAAAGATAATATAGCAATAGTACATTAAGGAAGCAAATGGCTTTTACATTAAGGAAGTTTTCGAAATATTTTGCATGACTTTGAAACAATTGAATTTAAATGTTTTAAAATTTGTATCTGTCATAATTACAAACATTTTGTATTTTAATTTTTAGGTTACACGGAACCTTATAGAAACTTAACGTTAAAAGATTTTGCGAGAAAACGCAACATTTTTCCAGGCAATCGACAAATAGAATAGGTTTATTTGCATTTACTTTTTGTGGACTACAAAAATACGCTTCAACAGTGAACGATTTTTCCTCTATTCTACCAACCACTGTAATTTTTTGATAAAAACACGTAAAAAATGTGGATATGGACATGTAAAAATGTCCATATCCATATCCACATTTAGCACAAGCATGCCCGTAAGAAAACAAAAAAATCTAATAATTTTATGAAAGGAAAAACGGTAAACAATAGAAAACAATAGAAAAGATAAACGAAGAAACTAATACCTCACGGACGGAATATGGTAAAATTTTATTGATATTACCAAAAAAAACCTGCCACAGATCTAACAAATCATAAAATGATATTTGATATAATATTTTCACAGACCTGAACAATGCCGCATTAATAGCTTACGCAAAAAATTAATATCAGATTTTGGCTAGACTGACTTAAGATTACACAGATTTTAAGACTTAAAATTTTACATACAAAAAAAAACCTGAAAATTATAAAAAAGTTTTAATATTTGGGGTGTTCTTAGACTTTGCAAAAGCATTTGATTTTATTGACAAGAGTCAATTACTACAAAAACTTATTCAAATTGGTATAAAAAATGTTGTTTTAGATTGAACTTGCAATCAGCTGACTGAAAGTTTCCTGTCTGCAACAGTGGATGGAAAATGTCTAATAATATCGAATACGCGTTTGTACACGGGACCACCTTTGATACAGTGCTTTTCTTAATTTTTAGCAATGATTTGACTTTTGTGTGTTTTGTCGGAGTTAAATACGAAGCTGTTTGGCTTAGGCGGTTTTTTTAATAGGGGCGCCTCTTAAGGTTAACTTGATGAAAATTTTGATCTTAGAGTTCTATGTGGCAAGCTAAGCATCTTAAAGTTGACTTTAAGCTAAGGTGACTAAGGTGAGACTGTAACATAAAGCTTATGGTCTCTTGGATAAAATCTTAATTTTTTGCGTTTAGTTAGCTTAAAAGAGTGTTATGCAGAGGAGACCTAGAAGTGGTCTACTCTGCTTATGACAGCTTTTTTTAGATTATGGCATTGTTTGCTATTAAGCCATTCTTAAACTTTTAGATTTCTAGATGTTGCTTTAGATTTTTAATAAAAAAGATTTTCTCCCTTTGTCTTTGATTTTCTACCGAAGAAATTTATTCTTTTGCGCAGAGCACATTTTTGATTACAGTTAGACGTTACTTATACTTGTACAATACTTATGTTGTTTACTTTATTAAAAATTTAGGAATAATGATCAATTCTATTGTTTGTATTTGATCATCTGAGACGTTTTTGGATCAAAATTGGAACTTCTTCAGGCCAGAAAACCACATCTTAAAAATTCAATATTTTACAATATAAATCAACACCTACAGTCAATATCAGAAATCAAATTAAAATTGTATTATAGTATTTTCATACATTTATGTAAAAGTCAAAAATTAAAATTTAAATTAAAATACATTTATTACAATAAACGGAAACAACTATATAATAATAATAATAATAAATTTTATTTTGTTTTTAGACATATGTCTATACAAAAGAAGTTTCAAAGAAGAGAAAAAAAAAATTAATCAAAAAATTAACAATGTTATTTCTACTTAAGAAAAATTAAATGAAATTTGATTACACAGACGACAGATACTAACGGTTTTTTTTTTACTCATTAATAATAAACGATCTAATTTTTAAAGCTCCGATGATATAGTAATATAATTGGTCCAGATGTTGTTGAGACTTTATGATCAGTAGTTCTTCCATATCTTTTTCAGTGACATTTGGTTTGATGTAAACGTCTCTCAGGTGGCTATAGAGAGGACATTTGAGCAGAAAATGTCGCAAAGTTTCTTTTACTTGCATGTTGCAAATTGTGCATGTGTCGTTACAGTCGATCTTGTACAAAGTTCTATCAAAATAGATGTGTATATTTGTTTTGCTTGATAGTCTAATCTGACTAATGATTCGCATTTTTTTTATTGACGTCCTAAAGTGTAGATATTCTTCTCCTTGAGACAGTCCACTTATGTTCCTATAGAGTGGTAAATATTCCGATTGAGTTCCGCTTTCTATGTTTTTGCTAAGCTCGCTGTTACTTAATTTTTCAATTACGTCTTCTATCCATTTTATTAGTATGCTATTTTGATTAGTTTTGGGTATAATATCTTCTCCCAACGGCACCAGTAGTTGTTGAAGTTGGCTAATCCAGTTGAATTCGGTAATATTGCTATTAGAATTGTGAATTTCTGTCAATGATTTGAGACTTGTTTTTAGAAGTCGAGTGTCATCCATTTTCAGAATTTTGCTGCATAAATTAAGTGATTGTTTCATAACTTGGATTATTAGTTTAGGTTGTCCGGCTTCTAATTGAATAGCGAAGTTTGGTGTATTTGTTGGCCAGTGGTAAAGACGTTTAAAAAAACTTGATTGGACTTGTTCCACTTCTTTTAAATATCTCATTGACCAGATTTCGCTTCCAAACAACAGTGTTGATCTTACTACTGCCTCAAAAAGTTTAACCCTGGTATCTGAACTGTTCGCTTTTGTATTTTGTAGTATGGTCATTACTTTGGCGGATGCGATTTTTGATTTTCTTTTGAAATGCTCTGCAGCTGTCCTAAACACTCCCGATGCTGAAAATGGCACTCCAAGGTAAGTAAAACTCTTCACGTAGTTTAATGGAACGTTTTTATATACTAAGACGCCGAGGTCTTTGGCTCTTCTTCCTCTGTGGAATATGATGGCTTTTGTTTTGTCAGTATTTACTATGAGTTTCTTGTCATCACAGTACTTCTCTAATATTCTTAGTTTTTGATTTCCATTTGGTACTGAAGAGGCAAAAAGAACGATGTCATACAACAACATTGGCAGCGACTTTCTACTTGTGATCTTGATTCCATCCAAATTGTGCTTTTGAAAAAAATCCACAATATCTGAAATAAACAAGCTAAAAAGCAGAGGTGATAAACTATCAGTGGTCATTTTGATCTCATTTGATTGTATTAGTTCAGATGTAGCCCTTATGTTAGTTTTTTCATATAAATTGCGGATTATTCTAATCAGGTTTCCACTTACTCCGATTTGATTTAGTTTATGCCACAGCAGTTCATGCTCCACAGAATCAAATGCTTTTCTAAAGTCGACAAAGATAGCGTATAAGTAAGATGATTTAGGAGTAATGTTAATATTAATCGCAGCATTCAACACAAATAGGTTGTCTAAACATCCTCGCTTCGGTCGAAATCCTGATTGCTCCTCTGGAAGTATCTCGCACATTTCGCTCCAGTGTGAAAGTCTTTGGAATATTATAGTAGTAAAAATTTTTGTGACAGTGTTAAGTAAAGAAATTCCTCTATAATTGCCTGGATCGTTTCTGTCTCCTTTTTTGTAAAGCATGTACATGTTGATGTTTCCCCAGTTTTTAGGACATTCTTCTGTGGTGATAATGTTATTGAATAAATTTAATACATAGTGGGTCCACGCCGGCGTCATGTTCTTGTAGTATTCGTTTGCTGTTATGCTGTTTGCAGTTTGTGGAGTATAAATAAATTTTCTTACAGTAGTCCAAAATAGTGTGGAGTTCTTTACTTGTGATAGATTTTCGATGAGCTCATTGTGGAACGTTCTTTTCTTTAGTTTCAGCGTCTTAAAGTATTCCCTTTTACATCGAAGGTATTCATTCAGAGTTTCTTTGCTTCGACCATATATCACAAACAAATATATATCACACTGCAGATAGTGGGTTTGATTAGAGCTCAAATGATAAGACGCATTCTTTCATTATTTTATAATAATATATTTATTTAAAATATTTATTACTTTGATTGCTTTGGTTACTTGGATTATTATGTTTCTTTTATACTCAAGCCAGTGGTAGCAGTTTCTACGTCTCTACTATTTTAACTTAAAATAATATAGTTTAACTGATATTTATGTACAATAATTATGAAAAGAGTCTAAAAAATCCATAGAAAGTTCAATCTTTATAAGAAATTTTGATTTTTTAATAAGAAATAGTAGAAACGCCAAATACATTTTTTTGTGAATGGTCGAATGAAGTGTATTTCTCTTTAGAAAGTTGAACATTTATAAAAGATTATAAATTTTATTAAAAATGTTGGAAAATGGTGGATATGCTTGATGAAAAATTTTTCGTAAATTATTCAGCTATGGGAATTTTTATTGTAATTAATTTACAAATTATTAGACTATATGAATAGTGAATAAGTAGTAGGTTAAACATTTATGTTATTTGTTAGTATTTAATAAAAATGTTAAAAAATAGTGAAGACGCTAGTTGCAATTTTTTTTACAAACTGTTTTATTAGGTAAGGTTTTATTACAAGATATTTATCTTTTTCCGAAATCTCTAAGAATAGTATAGGGTTGAACATTAATAAAAAATTGTAGTTTTTAATGAAAATGTTGAAAAATATGCAAATAGATTGAACATTTATGAGAGATTATAAACATTTTTGTTAATTGTTTAACCTGATGTGGTTCTCCTGTACTGAATCTAAAAGTTACTCAGACTATTATAGAAAAAAATGCATTTAAGTGAAAAGTGAAACATTTATATTAGTATTATGCTTTTTTAATAAAAAGGTTGAAAGATGGTAGAGGTGTCAGATACAAAATTTTTAGTAAATTGTTTAATTAGTTGTGCTTCTATTGTATTAAATGCTCCAATTATCAAAGTTATTATAAAAACAAGTCAGGTCAGATTTTAAACTTTAATCTCATAATATGTATTTTTTATAATTTATTGATAGTGGTATTGGTATTAATAATTGAATTTTATTAAAAAGTTTTAAATGAGGCTAAATACAAAAATTTATTTTAGATAAATATAAAAAAAATTCATTACCTACAGGCTCGGAGCGTAGAGAATGACATCTTGGTAAGGAAATTTAGGTACAATAATTTCTAGTGATTTTTTACCTAATTTTAATTTTTCGTGTGGTTTCTTATATAATATCAAAATCAAAATATAAATACAAATAGTCGTTTTTGGGTAATCAAAATGTGTTTTTGGCGTAGTTTTTTGACGTTACAACTGATAAAATGAAAGGCATTAAAACCAAGGTTGATTTTCTCTTATATTAACATAAAAATCCATATGTATACTTTCTATGTATACAGTATACATATTATTATACTGTATATACCGCGAATGTATTGAATTAAGCCTTCTAAAGATGACGCTTGTATGGATAAGTTGGACAGATTTGCCATCATCTGACCTCAATCCAAATACATCTAAATAAAAAAATAATAACTTAATCAAGTATACCTTTTACTTTATTTATTAAAAATTGTTGTTGTTTGGTTTATGCATTACAAAATTGATTAGCAAAATTAATTGAAAAACTATTGACTTAAAAGACTATAAACAATAGCAAAAAAATTAATAAATTAAAAACGAAAGAATAACCAGTAAAAAGGTGCCAAAACATTTATAGAAAAAGAAAATACATAAATAAAAAACTAAAAAAATATATGAAAGATTAATTTTTTTTATTGTATTGTCTTTTTATTGTATTAAATTCATAATAAAGATTTAATATTAAATACCTTCAGTTGCAAATAAATTACAAACACCCTTGAAAGTAACATTAAACTACAACTACAGTTAAGTTAAGGTAGCTTAAGTGAAGGTCAAAAAATACATTGTTTATAAATAAGTTACTTTAAAGCTGAGCGTTATAATTTCTTTCAAAAAGAATTATGTAATGTAAAAATTTTTTAAGTTTCTCAATGTAAGATTTTATTATGTTTCTTAAGAAAAAAGTATAAACATGTTTTGTGGCAGTTTTCTTAATTAAAGTGAATAATTTTACTAAAATACATTATCCATGCATACTAAATGTCAAACATTAAAAAACATTTTTTTTTTAAATAAGGACTGTTGATAAAAAACATGTTTAGCAATGCAAAGCAACCAAAAATGAAAAAAATTTGAATAATTGCTCGTAAATTATAGATATTTTTGGTTATAAAACTAAAAATAATGTCTATTGACGTTTAAAATTAATAATGTTTGTCTTAATGGTTGCAACGTATTTTCTTCTTGCTCAGCCACAGTCAGGTATTTGATACTACCATTATATTTTTTTTCCTGATTTTGTTATTATTCTTGTATTTAGATGCTGTAGAAGGTGATATTTTTAGCAGCACAAAACAGAAAATTATAAATTTTAGTCAAAGCATTTCTAAAAATATTTCTAATTTTTTTTCACCAGCATCGAATTGTTCTACTGTCAAATTTCTTCTATATCAGAAAGGATCTCGTACTCCAGTTATTATAACAAAATCTAATGTCACTGGATTAATTGATCTTAATCTTGAAACTTTTATTATTATTCATGGTTGGACTGATAATGGTACTTTACCATGGATTGTAGAATGTGCAAAAAGACTTGGCCAAATTGGGAAATTTAATGTTTTGGCTGTTGATTGGAGTGTTCTAGCTTCTGGTGACTACTTTTCTGCTGTTGCAAGTATTAAAATAGTTGGCGACTGCATTAGCAATTTTATAAAAAGCGTAAATCTTTTTGTGAACAAAATCCAAATAATTGCACATTCTTTAGGAGCCCAAGCTGCTTCATTTGTAGCTAAAGCTCTTAATCCAGAAAAACTTCAGCAAATTGTAGGACTAGATCCTGCAGGACCTGTTTTTGATTGGCCTGTTATTCTTCTAAAGTCATATAGATTAACCTCAGATGATGCCAAGTGTGTACAAGTCATCCATACAAGTATCTTCTTTAGAGGAGTTACCATTCCAAGTGGTACCATCGATTTTTATGTAAATAAAGGAGCAAATCAACCAGGATGTCCATCTAATAATACCAGTGACTATCTATAATTTTTTTTTGTAAAAACATTTTTGTTTTTATAGTTTCTTGTAGTCATCAATTGGCTCATACTTATTTTATTTTAACAATTACCAACATAACCAAATATTCGGGAACAAAATGGTGTTCTGTAGGTCTTTTTGGATGTAACCCAGATACAGTATATATGGGATTTGGAGTCAATGCAACCAATTGTAGTTTGGGAATTTTTAATGTAACAGCTGGAGCAACAGGAATTGATCCTTATACTCAGTTTTAGAAACCTTGAAAATTGAAAAAATGGAATAATTAGTTTTCATTGTGTTATTGTTATTATTTTATTATAGATTTTTAGCACTTTGTACTGATTACTATCACTTTTTTTTACTTTGTGCTTTTTTTTTATTTTTTGAGTCTTATTAGTTAAAGCTACATTATTAGTAGAAATATAAATTACTAGAATATAATATAATAAAGAAATATTAGAAATAAAATACAAAATATTTAGTATATAAAAATTGTATAATAAGTAATCTAATAATAATAAAATCTATGATTTTTGAAGTGAAAACTTCTTTAGCGGCGCTGAGCACTTTTTTTTGTATGGGTAAAAACTTTCAAACTCGCGTCAGGGTCACGTGATGCTGATCGAAAAAGCGTAAGATTGAGGGGAAGGGAGAGGAACTAGTTTCTCCCACTCTTTCTACCGTGCCTGAATCATAGATTTATTATAACAAGATACAGCCATGCACTGCGATAGTCCGCCAAAACGTACCATCTATTGCTCTCACTCTCAACTGCATTAGTATTCGATAGCGCTATCTTTTAGAGAGGTTCCTACCAATAGCAAAGCAGAAATCAGTAGACGCAGAGTACGCTACGTCAGCATGACACTAGAATTATTTTGACGTTTCTATTCAAATTTTTCTAATCACATAATTTGAACAGAAAACTTAGTTCAGTCACTTAAAAATTGAAAATAATTATTGTCAAGAAAAATATTTAATAATTTGAAGGTAATTTTATTTATTGAGATTTCAACCTCAACTTTTATTTTCTTCCAGCTTTCTAATGTTTCTCTATTTTCTTAAAGCCTAACTTCAATTTTACAAATTCATAGGAGAGAAGTTTTTTATTTTCATTATTGTGATTGTCACGATGCAGTTGTGGGTTTGTAAGCTGATAAAATATGAAGCGGATAATAAAGTTTACATGGGTCTGACACAACTAAAAGTTGGTGAAATTTTGAAATTGGAATAGAGTTTTTTGATAAAATAATTAAGAATCATTAGCACTGATGAAAAAATCTTTATTTATAAATAATTATTCATTCCAAAATAAAATTGATTTTTAACCTAATTTTCGTATTTTATTAGATTGTGTATGACAAATGTCAATAAGTTGACAGCAAAGCATTGCATCGTTGATTGTCGACTAAAATCGTAGAAATTCGTGTCTGTTTAATCACTATAGACTCGTGTGCGACATACAACAAATATGATGAAAAGGATAAAAAATGTGTTTCATTAAATATAGAAAGAAATGGAGAGATGTACCAATTTCTTTGATATGTTTTTTAAGAACCGAAGTATGTTCAGCATGCATAGCTATATCTAATGTATTAAATCTATGGCCTGAGTGTGCTGCTCTGTTTAGGCGGCACAGGGCGCTTGCGCGAATGACCGTGTGTGTTTATGTACAGCGTCCCACGCGTATCCAAGGATGGTGACAGCTGATTGCTTGACTGTTGTGTAGTAAATACACTGTTGTGTATTCGTAAATGTGAATTGTTTAAATAATGGAAATCGAACAAAGTGAATCTATTAATGAAAAAAGTGATGATGAAGTAGTGAAAGAAAATGAGTAAGTAAGAAAAAAAAATTGGAAAAAGCTTTGATAAATTGCCAATGATTTTAAGTGGAGATTTCAATATAAACTTTGCAGACGATAAAAATCAATCATTAATTGAATTTTTAAATAATGAATTTGGTTTAACTATGTCAAATGATCGCAATTTTAGCACAACGAAATACAAAACTACTATTGATGCGGTCTTTATTAGACACTTAAATAGGTTCGAATCAAAACTGTTTGTTTCTTACTTCAGTTATCATAAACCAATTTTATCAGTGGTAAAAATTTGCGATCATGATTCTGATAATAACGATGGTGTAAAAGTCGTCGAAATTATGGATGGAAGTTGATTTTTCTGAGAGATAAAATTTAATGTAATATATAAATAACGATATAATATTATAAATAACAACATATAAATTGTCATATTTGTGTACGATAGCGCAATAAATAAACATTGTATTCTATCTCATAAATGATAGTACTTTTATACTTATAATTAAACACAACGTTAATATTGAAGTTTTCACTTCTGCCGGCACTCCCGGAGTGCTACCTTTTTTTTTATTAAAAAAACGTTTAATCAAATGTCTATATTTCATAAATGCCACAAAATATTTAATTAATGTTTTTTGACAAGCCGTACATAATAGTAGAAATTTTTTTTTGTAGATTCTAATTTTTTACAACCATAAATTTTAATTCAGATTCTAAGTTACAATTGCAAAAAAATTAGTTTGTGATGTTTTTTATAATCACTTATGCGATAATGTAATAATAAGGGCTTCAACTGTCGCTTATTATTGAAAAATAGTATATTATAGAATCTAGTTCTCTGTAAGACATGTGCGCTAATATTTTTTATAAAACGTGTTCTTTAGGAAATTTTTCTACTTATCTTTTTGTTTTTAATTTTTTTTTGCTAGTGACTGTTTTCGTTTTTTATTTTTTTACTTATATTTTTTTAATTGTTTTTTTTGCTTATTTATTACTATTGTTTACTTTACTTACTAATATTGTAGTGTGATATCTAAAGAAGAATAAAAAAAAAAATTAAAAATGAATAAAAAACAGACAAAGTGATCATGTTTAAAAAAAACACTGGTAAAAAATTATAATAAAATATTAACAATAAAATAATATCATATAATTATTTAACATTTATTTTACTTGAAAGTATTTATTCAAGGTTAGAAATCTTTAAAACTGGGTATAAGGATTAATTCCAGTTGCCTCAGTTTTTACTTTAATAATTCCCAGTTTACAATTAGTTGCATTGACTCCAAATCCCATATAAACTAGAGTTGGTTTACATCCAAAAAGATGCAATGGACACCATTTTGTTCCCGGATATTTAGTCATATTGGTAATTGTTAGAATAAAGTACGTATGAGCCATTTGGTGACTACAAGAAACTATAAAAACAGACATGGTTTAAGTAATAAAGCCAAATAAAATTTATTGAAGATATCAATTGAAAATCGAATTATTCATAAATAACATAGTTCAATCTTGATTAGATAAATATGCTCTAGCTTGAATGAGTCAGTGCCTATAAATTAGTATTTTACGTAAGTAATAGGAAGACAATAGGCTAAGTTTCCACGTTTTAAAAGCCTCTAATGGCAGATGGCAATTCGACAGAAGACATTATTAAGCAATAACAGAGATTGCTTATTAAACAATAAAGTTAACGCATTAGCGTCTCTTGGCTGAATCATATATCAGCAATCTCTCTCATTGGCTGACAAAGTTTTTTGTCAAATTAGAATCTGTCGTTAGTAACTTTTTGCATTGAATTGTAAAAACTCAGCTTTTCGGGTTTGTTTAAGAAACATATTACTAAAAAATGGGAAGGGTTACCAGAATCATTAGCAGGACATCCAGGTTGAGTTGATCCTGTATTGACATAAAAATCAATTGTTCCACTGGGAATTGTGATTCCTTTCAATATAACGCTTGTATGTATGACTTGTACACACTTGGCATTACCTGACCTCAATCTAAATGCATTGAGCAGATTAACAGGCCAATCAAGAAGAGGTCCTGCAGGATCTAATCCTACAATTTGTTCAAGTTTTTCTGGACGAAGAGCTCTTGCTACATATGAAGCAACTTGAGCTCCTAAAGAGTGTGCAATTATTTGGATTTTGTCTACAATCATGTTTACTTCTTTTATGAAATGTCGAATTCTGTAGCCAACTGTTTTAATATTTAGGGCAGCAGTAAATAAGTTACCAGAAGCCAAATAACTCCAATCAGCAGCAATAACATTGAATTCTCCAACTTCGTGAAGTTTTCTTGCACATTCGATGATCCATGGTAATGTACCATTATCAGTCCAACCATGGATGATAATAAATGTTTCAAGATTAAGATTAATTAATCTTGTAGCATTTGATTTTGCTACAATAACTGGTGTTGTAGATTCTTTCTGATAAAGAAAAAATTTTATAGAGCCGCTATGTGCTTTTGAAGACACATGTTTTTGTTTTGTCTTACTAAAAACAAAAAAATTTGCAGCATCTATAGAAAAAACGTTAAAAAAATATAGAAAAATTAGTTTGTAACAAATACTTAGCTGGGCAAAAAATAGACATGTTCCAATATTAAAAATAAGCATTTTGTTTATTTTGTTGTATGTTACACATAGTAATATGTTTAGTATTTATACAGAACAGATATCTCTAACTTATGGATATTATTTAAATTTATTTTTCATTTTATACATGTTTTGCACTGCTAACCTTTATTTTATCAAAAAGTTCTTTTTTTAAACATTAACATTTTTTTAAATTTAGGACACAACCTTTTTTTAAGTGTGGAATAATTATGTTGCTAGACATATATAACATTATAACAAGTCAAATTTCAAAGCAAAGCTTGCTGTGAAATATGACTTTTTTTGTAACATAAGAAAATAAGATTGTTAATAAATCGTCAATGTTTTAAAGATGATAATTGATAATCTAGAAACAACAGAAGCATTTGATACAGACTGTATAATATTAACATGAATCAAGTGCAGCTGTGGTTTTTTGGCAGCAGATCCTAGATCGGTTTGTACTAATACCGGTAACAATATCTGTAAACATAAAGTCGCTTACGCAATGGCATAGCCATTTTTGTGAATTTGATTATATCAGTTTAATTAGTTTTCGTTATTGATTTTGAGCGCTGTAAAATACGAAATACATATTTTTATTCTGTTTTTTTTTTAATAATTAAAAACTTACTTTACATTAAAAAAATGGCGCAAGTGTCTGCGGCCTGGCATTTATGCACGGTATTGTGCTCAAATGTTAATGTCAGTTGTGAATAAACACCGGCAATATTGGCTCAGCTTACCGGCACTAATAATTAATTATTCAATTATAATCAATTAATGTTATTTTTAAAATGAAATGAGGCAAGAAACTGTAGAATGGGAATATTTGATTAATCTGTGTCTTTAAGAAATGCTGATTGAGGATTCACAACGCACCAATGTGTATTAATGTTTTTAAGTTATTTTTCCTTTTTTTAGTAGGAGCCAATCTAAGACCTGCGGTCAAAAAAGCACAGCCGCCCTTGATTCATGTTTATAGTATACAGTCTATACATATCCAAAAAAAAATATTTTTTTATAATTGACAGAAATTTATTATTATTATTATTATTTTTCTTTGCAGTTTATAATTAGCTTATAATAAGTTTTTTTCAAATCCACCCAGAAAAACAAGATTTGAGTAATATACGTCTCAAAGAAACTCTTGACTGCCTGACCTGACTTGACCTAAATGTGGACTGCGTCAAATGTAACCGAGTATTATGTTATCGAATGGAAAGTGTCAGGCACGGTGCAAATCACGTGATTTTGCAACTTTATTGTATCTCAAATGAGTTACGCATTGTCAGTAAACACTTCTAACCAATTGTGAAAAAAAAGTTGTGACTGAATGAAGCGGAAAAAGAGTATTCAAACCATGGTAAAAAAGTGCCCTTGCAGCTCGCGGTCTGCAAGAAAGCACTTTCTTACCTTGGTTTGAAATATACTATTCTTAGATAGGTTGGAATTGATCACATGGCTGAGATTATTAGTGGGTTTATTTTTACAGTTTCAATACTTAAACTATTTGATACAACAGAGCAAAGTTGTGTCTCTAAAGAATGTTTAATTAAGTGAATATTTCTTGCTTCTAATGGTCTCTGATAAAATTCCCACTGCAATATTCTACAGGTTTTAACCTCTAATAACAAGCGGTTTCAGCATCTGCAAGCGAGTAAGCACTCCAATCAACAGCACAACAGCAGAAGCAGAACTGATCGCATTGTTTAAAGCTTCCCCCATTTTTATAACCTAATTTGCAGTTCTGTTGTGAAGCTATCCGTTGATAACAATTTTCAAATATAATTTTGTAGATATGATAGTTGAAGCATTATGGTCAGGTGTATAGTATAAAAAAATAATAGCATTTCTATTACCTATTATCAGAAAAGCCAATTAGATATAGAGTGTTTTATAAAAATTACAAATAGCTGATTTTACTATAATTGAAAATAGGATTTATTTGAAACACAAGAAAATGTATCTGTTTATCGATTGCACTTGCGTAAGACTCCTTTTGAATTTACAAAATATAAATAAAACTAAAAACATGAAAGCCAAACAAGCAGTGGAGAAATTACGATAAATAATAACGCATTTTGTTACTAAAAAAATAAAATAAATTATGGCAGGTACAGTACAATACGTATAAAAAAATTACAAAACTTAATACTTACTCTTTTGAAATAGGTACATTGAAAATTGCTCAGATACATGTTGATCCGCACAAATATAGATTCGCAGAGAAAAAGATCTTTGTATTCAAAATATGAAAGATTTTTTTTTTGCATTCAATATCTAATAAACCGAGGGCTCCATTCATATACAGATTTTAAAAATCTAATTTAAAAAAAAACTCATCGAACTCGAATTACATAATTATTAACAAATTTAAAATAACAAAATTGAAGTCTACCATTAGAAAAAGATGTGCTTAAATAAACCATAACAAAAATGTATACTTCCTTTTTTTTATAATTTATAGAATAGAAACGAGAAATATTTGCAGAAGCAGAAAAGCTTGTTGTTTGAGCAATTTATTGTATTCTGTGTTGCAGTCGCATACTCCATAGATTCATAAAAACATCATTATTATTATTGTACACGTTTCATTAGTCTCGTGAATGAGTAATTAGTTCTTTTGGTATTCTACGTATCTTTGAGTAACGATTACTAATGTAACTCATTGTGTAAGAAGATGATTAAAAATTATTTTAGATTACTTAGTTTAACTTGAAATATCTCTATTAACAATTATATTTTAAGAGTCTTTCAGAAGATTTCAGGATTTAGCTAGCTGAGCTTGAGTTTGATCCGGGAATATCCTACTTCGTCTCTGCTTCCTACTTTGTTACCAAAACATGACAAAAAAAATGGTGAGCGTCTAGCCTTAATAGATCAATGCCGATCATTAAATTATTATGTTACCTGTTACTACATTTCACTCACATTTGAATATCTCTCAACTACAGTCGTTTATAGACATGAGCCAAGGACTCTTGACATGAGCATGTAATGCTCTTAAAGCAAATTGTCTTTAATACAAAAGCAGATTGGCTATAGTATCATATGGATTATTTTAATCTACTTAATCACATTGTTGAGTCTACTCTGCAATGTAATCTCTCTTTTGGAATTACCCCCCAGATAGTGAGTTGTGCAATGAGTATAAAGGAACCGGAAATACCAGGGTCGTCCAGTATACTCGCCCTAGCTACCTGTCAAATCTCTTGATAATTCCGGGACTTGATAGCGAGTCGTTTCGAACTATCAGTCAAAACACAAAGCACAAACCCATCATGCGTCATCATTACCATTATGCTACATCTTTATGAACTCAACTCTACTTTTAATACCTTTGCAATATAATCAAACCAATAATATTACCATGCACTTCAAGTAAAGCAATTGCTCAATGAGATAAACTTACTAAATAATAATTAACATCCACTACAATCAAGGTAACCGTTCAATAAGAAAAACTCACTCAGAACAGGGAAACTAATACAGATTCCTACACTACAAACTCGACAAAATGAATAAGTAAATTGAGCAACGATGCGGTAAGCTGACGATGGTGTTTATTTTATAGAGATAAGAACATTCCAATGGATTATTTTTAAAAACCACAAATTAAGAGGGTACAATTACAATTAAATTTCTGTTTCTCTTACAGTTGGCTATCCTGCAATGCGCCTCGTTCCAAGGTGCTCTGACTCAGCTTAAGTCTTAGTTCAACTCGTTAGTTTAACTCATCGGTTTTACTCGTCAACTTAATTTGACTTAAATTATGAAATTAGTACAGAACAATCAAGTTGTACAAGTACAGCCAGAAATCTTTGGTTCGATAATACACAATTTTTCCACATATCAATAAATGCATACAAAACGCAAATGTCAGTTCAAAAATAGATTTCCTAATCGATATTTATAAAATCAATCATGAAAAATAAAATATTGATTGAAAAATGTTTGAGATTACTTAGTTTAACTTGAAAGATCTCTATTAACAATTACTATATTTTAAGAGTTTTTTACAAGATTTTAAGATCAACTCAAGCTCATTCTGAAATTACTTTCAATCATCTTCTTACAATTGTAGGTATTGTAGACTGAGATTACTTAAAGCCATTTTGACATTTAACAGCATCTATTAAAAAAAACATTGTTTTAATATTTAAAAAGAAAAGTATAGAATATTAAAACTAGTGCATACAGCATGTGCCGGTCTGAATAGACTGTTTGGTACAAAAAGCGTAAGATTCACTACTTTTGTGATAAATGTAATATAGTTGATACAATTACATTATTAAGCACTGAACTCTACTCTAGAACACGTTGATGGCCGCAATATATATTCTATATATATAGAATTGACTCTTCTCACCAACATTTGGCAAGTTTTTTTTGCAGGTTAATGAGACTACACTGTGGTGTCACGGCTGAGAGTAAAATACAGTGAGACACCACGTTGGTGACTAATGGCAGCTAACGTGTTTTGAAAACTGTTATCGCTAAAATAAAAAATAGTTGAAAGTTTATACCAAAAACGTAAAATTATTATTTTGAAGTTTGAGTATTTATGCAATTAACACTACTATAAAATATACACATTACTATATTTTATTGTATTTTTGTATTGTATATTGTATTTTATTGTATTATTCAAAACGTATAATTAATTATTTTGCTTACACTATTCATAATAAAAAAAAAAACTTGAAGATCTCTAAATTTTATTAAAAATATTTAGAACTGAAAATTTTTCCAGCTTGTTTTGCTCTTTTGAGAAATAGAGAACATTTATTCTAAATTTGCGTAACCTGAAATTTCTATAAGCATGAGGTAGTTCAGTGGTGAAATGTTTACCTGTCACGGATTTTATTCCTGGCCAAAAATTTTTTTTGTTTGGTTACGTAAAACATATGGAATGCTATTTTTGAGCTGACAAAATAGGTGAAATGGAATGATAAAACTATTATGTATGAGCGTAGCTTGTCAGTAAGTTTTTATTCCAAATGACATTTGGGACACAAATAAAAAAAATTAAAATTTTTTTTTTTTAAATTTCGCTTAAAACACCAATTTATAATGAAATTTTGTGTGTTTACTTTAACTGATTTAATATTTTGGAGAAATTTATTTTTTTCTTTGTTCGGGCTATCTGTGGATCTAACAAATCGTTAGAAATTGTCCCTAACGTACAGTCAAATTGCCTTTTAAAGCTTACAAATTATTTTTTGCCGTTGCTTACGCTACTTTAACATGTTTATTATTTACTTCAGTGTGTAGTGTTTTACAGAAAATAAAAGAAGTGAAAGAGTTTGTTATGTTATATCTTTTGAACAAAGAAGAAGCTACTGGAAGATGTCAAAGTACATTTCCTCTTGATGCCGTTTTAATTATGAACAGCGTACAATGCAAATAATATTCGGTCTCTGAAGAGGTTTGCATTACAAACTTTGGTACTTCTTTACAAATAGATTTGAGCCAATATCTATTTGACAAGTCCCGATGCTGTCAATGCTTAAAAATATTACGTAAAAATTATAAAATATTTTAAAACTAAGTCACTGTTTACAAAAACATTGTTTTAATATTTAAAAAGAAAAGTATAGAATATTGGTTTTTATTTATTTATATATTTTAGCTTGATAGCTCTACCTTTTCTAATCAAAAATCGTATAAGGTTGTTTATATATCGGTTCGGTGCTCGATTGAGTTCTCCTGATTCTCTCTTAATTTTTGTTATTTATACAAATTATCAAAGTTTATTTAATATGTCGGTTGCTGTGTGTGTCAAAAAACTGATTGCAGTGATAACAATGCAAGATTATGCGATATATGCAAAAAACTAGTGCATACAGCATGTGCCGGTCTGAATAGACTGTTTGGTCCAAAAAGCGTAAGATTGACTACTTTTGTGATAAATGTAATATATAGTTGATACAATTACATTATTAAGCACTGAACTCACTTCCGTTAAGAAGGAAATTGCTACTTTTGAACACGTTGATTGTCGCAATATATATTCTATATATGGATAGAATTGACTCTTCTGACCAACATTTGCCAAGTTTTTTTTTGCAGGTTAATGAGACTACTCTGTGGTGTCACGGCTGAAAGTAAAATACAGTGAGACCCAGTTGGTGACTAATGACAGCTAACGTGTTTTGAAAAGTGTTATTGCTAAAATAAAAAATACTTCACAAACCGATCCAAATAGCTCTATTATTAATGACAAAAACTTATCCGCTAATGAAGATATCGATAAAATTCTTAATCGACGTGCTCGTGAAAAAAATTCAATTTTGTGCAATATTTCCGAACCCAATACATGAAACGCTGATGAGAAAAAAAATTATAATCGTCGATGACTTACTTAGAGGAGATAAAGAGATCATATTCAACATCGATAGTGTACAACGATTAAAGAAATTTTTTCGGCCAAGCGAGGAAGCTAATCGAGTTTCTAGGCCTTATAGAAGAAACAACAATTTTTATCTTAACAAAGACTTAACACCTACCAACGATACATATCGAATAATATTAGGCAGGAATTTTAAAATCGCAAGCAAAATGATGTGAACGATATCAAGCTGTACTATCTACTGTGACGAAGTATCCATAATCGTCGAAATTGTTGCAAAAACCTCTAAATTTGTTCAGCAGCTACAGCGCTGTTCCTATCAGCTTGTATTATCAGAACGACAGGAGCATTAGAAGAAAAATTGATGATTTTATAATCGGCATTAATTCGTGCAAACATATATTGCTACTGCAGAAACGTGGTCTAGCTCGGAATATTTTTCGTTAACACAAAAATTTTAATTTGATGTGATTGCAACTATGACAGTTTAGGTGTTTCTCGCGATGGTGGTGTGACGCCTTCTGTTTTTGATTTAGAAATGATGTTTGATTATCTATTGCAACATCACTGAAATTTAAAGCATCTATTAGTTATAGGTGGTTTCAATATACCTGGTTTTATATATGATAGGGGTCAGCAATACACTTCCCATACAGAGCTACTGTGAAATGCTTAATCTTACGCAATACTCAATTTATGTACCTAATTTATCTGGTAAAAGGTTAGTTAATCTAGTAGTAGTAAATATCAAGTTTTCTCTACATTTAAATGCAATGTTAACCGTACGGAGGAATATCTAATTAAAGAGGATAAGTTATATTATCCTGCTTTAAGTGTTTCATTTGATAATACTCTACACTGCACTGTAAAGTTTCCTAAAAACTGTCCTATAAAATCAAATCCTATAATGTCCGTAAAGCTAACTTTCCATCTCTGTATGCTGCATTTTTGAAATCTGACTGGATTCTCCGACCAACAACACAAGGAATAAAATGGTATCTTCTAAAGATAGTAGTAAAAACTCAGTCATTAGTCATTTGCATTAATTTGTCAACGTTGAAAAACAAGATAAAAAAACTAATAGAATAGTAACTTTTCCAATATGTTTGACTAAATTTTAAACATGAATAAAGTCTGAATTCCTCATTACAAATTTCTACACAGTGATTAATTTCAGAAACAACTAATTATCTAGTTATTTAACATTGATGTGTGTGGACTGACCCAACCGCAACATATTTAACATACTTTGTGCAAATCATTATAGATAACTATGCAAATAATTTTAAAAAAAATTAACATTTAGGCCTCTAATTTACATTTAAAACAAACCCACTAACATCCAACTCATTCAACACCTCTTCATCAGATTCAATTTGAATAAAACAATATCAAGACCCCCCGTTCTATTGATTTGAATGAACATGCAACAATCGAACGTATCTTATTATTTCATTTCAGATATAATTAGGAGACTTCAATGGTGGGTTCAGCACGAGCACACGAGACCAACGGCATTCATGAAAAGGTTGTTAAGTCTGTAATGCCGTAAACTGGTTTCCTTACTGAAATCTTTACTGGTTTTAATTTTTATTTTTGTTTTTTTAAGATTGCTTTATTCTGCGCATGCTTATTAATGTTGTTGCTTTCATTGTGTATGGATGTAGATGTAGTAAGAAAGGTGTGGAGCCGCAGTTGAAGCGAAAAGATTTAAATTTTGACCGTTGGTGGATGCTTTGCATATGGAAACTTGTTGAGGAATTCTACGAGATTTGAATTACGTTTTCTGATAAAACTCTGATGATTGCAATTGTTTGCAAATTGCTAACGCGCTTCAAATCAATTAGAGAGAGGCGTCTCGTGGGCTTGCAATAGGCTTATTTACAGAAATTAAAATGGTGACATATTGGGAATCTAAAATAAAACCGTCTTTTAAGTAGCTTTAAACAATTAGAATATTTAGTACATATCTACCTACTCAAATAAGCATTCTGGTAGTCGGGATAAATATCTTATAAAACCTATTTATATATAATATAATAAAAACGATTGTTTGATTGAAACAAGATTCATAATAAAATATTAGCTTTCTGTTAAGAAATTATCTTTTTTAGGATGTTACATATTTTTCAAATTTATTCCTTAAATAGTATATTACACTACAAGGAACAAAAGTTGAATTTTCGGCCCTGCGCGCCATCATGGCGCGCAGGACCGAGATTTCAACTTCTGTCCCGCGTCGTGTATACGATTTTTCTTCATACCTCGGTCGAAAGTACGTACTTTTATTTTTAATTTTATTTTTTTAACTTTAAATGCTGATAGTTTTTGATGCCTGCCGCGACATTTGCGGCACGAGCGAAGCGAGTGTTGCTGGTCATATAACATAGTTACGAGTATAAATAAACACGATGAATTCTTTCTCCCGCTATTATAGGGAAGAAAGAATTTCATCTTACAGGGACTAAAAGTTAAACTTTCGTCTCTGTTATTAGGGACAAAAGTACGTACTTTCGAGCGAGGTATGAAGAAAAATTGATTTTTTATGCAATTTATAAAACATAATATAGGTAGTGAGCAAAGACGATGTTAATAAGAACTCTCACACAAATGCGTTATGTTCAGCGTTGCTAGATTAGTAAGTTTTTCTTGAAACATTGATTCATATTTAAGTTCAATTAGATATGTTTTAGATTGCCAGATTTGTAAGTTTTTTTAGAAATGTAATAGGTTTTTAAATTCGAAATAGACAGCAATCTAGATGTGGTCACGCAAAAATACGATCTTGCGAAATTAAAAGGCCTAATCAACATGCAGTTTTTTTTAGCCCTTGGTAGTCAGGTAGCTAACGATAGTGCGTTTAGAATCGGTTTTAACGAGAGTTCTGGGTTTGATTTCCACCCAGGCGAGAGTCTTTTTCTACAAAGAAGATGGCTTTTGATGAGTGTTTGTAAATGTAATGAGCACAATAGATCGATTGCAATGTTAATCTACAACATGCAGTTTTTGTTAATGACTAGACCTGACCTGACGTGACCTGACAATAGAATTTCACTAAAATATTTATCAGATAGCCCAAGCGGAACGCAAATCTGTTTATAAAATTTACAAAAAAAATTACGGGAAATAATATATGCACGGATGGTATTCGGATAAAGGATTCAATGACGCTTTTGAAAATATAAGAAAAAGTAAAACATACAATTCGAAGCTATGAATATTATTAAAATTTACTAAGTTTATACTGTAGCAACCACAAATTAAATGTCAAAACAAAATATATGCAGAAAATTTATCTTTTTATAAATTATGAGTAAATTTTATTAGTTGCAAAAAGTTATCATTTATTAATTTTAGTCATGTTGGGTAAGTAGAAGCATTACCGGCATAATTTTGTGGTTACTATGAATCATAGATCATTTTTAAGCTTAAAAATCTTATCAGTGGGGTTTATGCGACATTTACCGTAAATTAGGACCATGATTGAATCTACATCTACGTTTTTCAAGACTACGTTTGGAATAATTTAAAAACACAGATGATTGATAAATGCTTTGAATAAAGTCTGAAGAGTAAAATTTTTTAAAAATTATAGCTTATGATAATTGCATCTAATTTCTTATTAAATTTGAATATTAGGTTGCAGCTTGAATTCAACGAGGTCGTATTTTTACATTTTCACGGTTTTAATCAGAGAATTGAATCTGAAAAACACCAAGAATTGTATTGCAACCTTATTTCAATTATTATTGCTAATTTTGTAGTTTTTAGATTGATTACAATTTGGATATAAAATTTAAATAAAAAAAATTATAAAGAAATTGTTGTAAAGTTATAGATAGATAAATAGTTGATAAATAAATTAATAGAATGCTATTCTTTCAAATTTTCTATTAATTTTCAAGTAATTGAAGATAAGAAAAGATGAGATGATGCGAAAGAAATAATTAAAAGCTTGAAAGTTTATACCAAAAACGTAAAATTATTATTTTGAAGCTTAGTTTCAGTATTTATGGAATTAACATGACTACAAAATATACAAATTGCTTTATTTTATTGTATTTTTGAATCCAAACGTATAATTAATTATTTTGCTTACACTATTCATAATAGAAAATAAAAACTAGAAGATATCTAAATTTTATTAAAAAAATTTAGGGGTGAAAGTTTTTCAAGCTTGTTTTGCTCTTTTGAGAAATAAAGAACATTTATTCTAAATTTGCGTAACCTGAAATTTTTATTAGCATGAGTAGTTCAGTGGTGAAATGTTTACCTGCCACCGATTTTATTCCTGGACAAAAATTTTGTTACTTTTGTTACATAATACATATAGAATGCTATTCTTGAGTTGACAAAATAGATGAAATGGAATGATAAAACTATTATGTATGAGTGTAGCTTGTCAGTAAGTTTTTATCCCGAATGACATTCGGCACAAATAAAAAAATAAAAATTGTTTTTTTTAAATATCGTTTAAAACACCAATTTATAATGACATTTTGTGTGTTTACTAATTTAATATTTTGAAGAAACTTATTTATTTTTTTTGTTTGGGCTGTGGAACGAGTTTATTATTTAAATTCAGTGTGTAATGTTTTACAGAAAATAAAAAAAGAAGTGAAAGAGTTTGTTATGTTATATCTTTTCAGCAAAGAAGAAGCTATTAGAAGATGTCAAAGTACATTTTCTCTTGATGCCGTTATAATTATGAACAGCGTACAATGCAAATAATATGCGGTCTCTCAAGAGGTTTGCATTACAAACTTTGTTACTTCTTTACAAATAGATTTGAGCCAAATTCTATTTGACAACTCTCGATGCTGTCAAAGCGTGAAAATATTACTTAAAAATTATAAAATATTTTAAAACTAAGTCACTGTTTACAATAACGTTTATCTTGTCAGGTGTGTACGGTAGCAAAAATTTATGACAATTTGTCGGTTATATTAGATCTACCTATAGATAACACGAGCAAATTAAAAAAATACATGGTCTTCTAAAACATTGCAACAATCGATGTAAGGCCAACAAAATTCATCGCAAGAAAAAAAAATAGAAGTTTTTTTACCAAAATGCACAGAACTTAAAGTCTGAACTACTGCACCATGTTTTCTTTAAATAAAAGCAATGAATGTTAGCGCTTATTTTTACTTATAGTTACATCAGTTCAAATCAAGTCAAGTCTAGTCATGCATAAAAACGATGAAATTTAGCGCTTATTTATTTTTCCACTTATGGTTAGGCTTTTTATAGAAAAACATTCCAGTAATAACTAAATAAATGGAGTTTATAGAGTTTGGATGCTGCATTTTTTTCTTTAATAATTTAATAATTTTGTTACAGTCTGTTTGACAATAGTGAGAAATCAACATGAGCATAGTTTTCTGAAATATTGTGACAAAGTTTTATAAAACTGATTTCGTGCTTTGTTAACTTTATTAAACAGATTTAAAAAAAAACCGATAAATTTTTAATAAGATATATAAAGCAAAAAACATGTTTTTTCTAAATTTAGAAACAGTTGTTATTATTGATAGCCAGAAAATGCTTTATAAAACTGATTTCGTGCTTTGTTAGCTTTATTAAACAGATTTAAAAAAACCAATAAATTTTTAATAAGATATATAAAGCAAAAAACATGTTTTTCCTAAATTTAGAAACAGTTGTTAATATTGATAGCCAGAAAATGCTTTGAGTGATTTGTACTTAAAATGAATGTAGGACAAAATCCGTTTATAATGAGAGGAGATTTTGTATTGAAGATTAACAAGTTCGGATTTTTTTTTAAATAAATAGTTACATCAAATTAATCAAAAGGTTATAAGAAAATTAATCTTTGACAGATATTTTATAGAATGTTATGAGCTGCTACACATTCTTGGGTTATGTTGCATCTTAATGTAATGCTGCAGGTTAATGCAAAAATTGCATTGTGTTGTAATATATATGTGTCAATAAATGAATTTAAATTTAATTATGTATTTTGTATAGTAATTTGATAGCAGCCAGTAAATGTAAAGAAAGAGAAGCTCTAATTAAAGTTAATACTTTTTTTTCACTCTTGGAAAATAGACTGATGCTTTATTAATTCTACACATCTAGCAATTATTGTGGGTGCAAAAACTGTCTTTGTTCTTTTAAATCTGCTCAGCTCTTCAAAATAATCGCACTTAGATGTTAATTACTTATTGTATTCTTAAAAATTTTAACGTTTACGATCAACGCTGCAAATTAATTTGTTATAGCTCTAAATAACATTTTGAAAGTGAATGAATAATTTTTTTTTAAACGGTATAGTATTTTTTTAAGCTCTTAAAACATTTAATTAGATTTTTTTTAAAACCGATTTTGTTTAAAACTAATCCATTTTAAGCCTTGTTTTTCAAAACAATTATAATAAGTTTATCAGGTTTTAGTACTGACTTTGTTAATACTCTATCTAGCATTTTCTCTTATAAAATTCTTGAAAACTTATTTATTCAGTAAAACATTTAACGGTTTGGATTAAAGCAAAACAGATTTATAAATTAACTGTTGTTTAAACTTTTTTTATTAGTAGTGGAAAAATCATATATACAAATTACATTATCTAATAATACGTGATAATCAATGTTGATTAAAATTATTATGCTATAGGTAGTTCTTATTAATCCATTATAAATTTTTAGCAATTTCTAATGCATGAATGCGAAGTACTTGTCATAAATGTAATTTCCAGGTGAAAAGAGCTAAAGTCAGATTAACAGATAATGTGTTCTGATAATGTGATCTGAGATATTGCCATTTATCGTCAGTGATTTCAAAATCAAAACGTGTCTACGTAGTTTCTCAAAATCTATTAGAGAGTTTTTTTGAAAAAGTCACTACTTATTATATTTCAAGTTAAATTTTATTTCATCTCATGTAAAGAAAATATTATTCAAACCAAGATAGATATTTAACTGCGTTATTCAGGCACAGTTAACTGGAACTTTAATTGTTAAGTTAATAAGTGAAAAAAGACGTTTTTTTTTATTAAATTTATGTTTTTATTATTATTTGAATTTGATTAGTGATTCCAATAAAAACATAATGCATAGTGCGTTTCAGTAATAGAACCCTATTGTAATAACTTCGTTAATGAATTAGCAAACTCTTAACAGTAGTAAACGACAGTAACTTTAACATAACGTGTTTTTTTTTAATTTTTTGTTAAATTATCAAGATTATTTTTAAAATCAGTCATAGTACCTTAATTTTATAATATAATAAAATAATACATTTACAGGCTCCTTGTTTAAAAAAAAATGTAAAGATACACACCAACCCTGCAAATACTTGCGAAAAACTTGCGATTTTAGACGGAAAACATTTAATTATTATAATGATTGCTATACGAAACAATAAATTATAAACATATTAAAAACGGTTTACTTGGAATAAAGACGTCTTACAATTTAGACAATTGCAATGTAGGTAATTTTGGATAAACATTATTATTTTGATTTTATAAATCAATCAGCAAAAAATTTTTAAAGAAAAATTTGTATTAAGTATATATTTGTTTAAACTTATTTTAAAATGCAGATATTAAATTGTTGTGTGAAGCATAACTATTTACAACATAAGTTGGTAAGTGAAATCTATGTGCAAACTTTATTATTCGCTAAATATTTTTTATTTTTTTAAAAAACTGTTAAAACTATATTTATCAATCAACTTTTTAAATTTTAAGTTAATTTTGTTTATTTTTGTTAATAAATCATCAAAATTCCATACGCGTGAAAAACACATCTTTTAGATTTTAGTTTTTGTTTTAATTTTGTTTATTTAAAAAAGCGTTTATTTATTATACAATAAATTTTTTATGGTTATTACTTTTATACATTATCTATTTTTATTACAATGGACTTTGGTCTTTAGACGAATCGTAGCTAAACAACCGATAAGTACGCCAAAATTTTTAAAAGACATTCAACAAACAATGTGTTTTTTTTAATTATTGTTTTTCAAAGTCTTAAATAACAAAATATTATTTATTTATTAATCTTCATTGTGATTAAAAATACATTAAAAAAAAAGCAAACGTAGATTTTTATATTTATCATAACAACACGTTTGCTTCTTTGATTATTATTTTCTTCATGCTTTAAAATTCTACGTTATTTGAAAAAGGCAAAAGCAATTTGAAAGAAAAAGAAAGACAAAATTTACTCTCAGCAAATTCTCGACTTTTTTATCATAAAGAATATAAATTATTTAATGTGTAGAAATAAAATAATGATGTTGTGCTAGTAAATAAAGAGTAAATATACTGTTCAAGAAAATTTTATGCAATTATGGATTAATTATAATTACGACCATTATAACCACCAACAAGCAGTATTTTCCAAAAAGTTCTATTGTCTTCCAATTCTCTCAATAACGGTTATTAAAACAATGTTGGTTCAATTATTGATAAAGTTAAGTTAATTTTGATAAATTTATCTTCAAACCAAGTGTAAAACTTATTAATCAAAAATAATCCAAAAAAAGTTGCAATTACAATTTTTTGAAACAAAGTCGCAAATGTGGTTTTTTACGGGCCACAAAAATTCTTCAGATTGTAGTTTTGTAAAGCGGAAATAAAATAGTTATTTATGTACTTAGTGTGTAAAGAGAGCCATTTTGTATCAGGTTGCGGGTTTCGTAAGACAACATTTTTCTATAGTCCAATATAAACGACAAAATTGTTACTTTCTGGATGAGCCGTCATCTAATTGTCAATAATTTTTGTCAGTTTCGAATTACAATAATAATCAAGTTATTATTTTGTGGTTATTTCGTTTCAATATTGTTTACGTGGTTGCGATGATGAGGTGGTCACCAGAGAAAAAATGTGTGAACCACTATCAATTTTGCATTTATAGTGAAAGCTTTTGATAGAGATAACCGTAGAAAAAAGTTATTTTTACAAGGCTTACACTTCAAGTTGATGCGTTTGTTTTTAAGCCTTTCTTTATTGTAAATGCTTTGTGTTTTCACAACGCCCATGTCTATAAAAATTACAATTCAATCAATTTTATTTAACTATTTACATAGTCTTTAAAATAAACCTTTTTAACAAAAGTGTTTTTTGTAAAAAAAATTATTTAGTTATTAATGCTAATATGTGCAAAAAATAGCTATTAATCGTTTAGAATAATCTTAAAATAATAAAGTTTTATGAAAGGTTTACAAAAATATAGTATCTATCAAAATTACTTAATAACATGTAACAAAATACAAGTTATTGCTCTTTATTTAAATGTTACTAAAATACTATTTTTTTAATCGACGCTTATAGTCTGGTTTCTAATAAGTACTTTGATGAATCAATTTTATTGTTTAATTTAAGTTTCTTCAACTTTTGTGAGTTTTGAGCAAAACTTTTGACACTACTGTAGTTTTAAAGGCATGAGAATATTGTGTTTATACCTGACCACAAGAAATAAAACCAAGAATTATTTGGTCGGCTTAGGTCTTTTGAGACCTATGATATCCCGAATTGTTTTCAAATGGTCTACAGGTGTAACACAGGTGAGCGGGGAGCAAAACATCACGTGAACAGGTCGCAGGTAGCTCCATCATCGAAGAAACGAAGCAAGCAAGCCAGTGCACCAGAGTCTTCGCGAGTGGTTGTTGTTCTGTGTTTTGTGGTGTAGTGTAATGTGTAAAATATGGCCAGGCGTACAGCATCCAGCAAGCCCTGAGTTGTTTTCAAGATGGCGACGCTAGGTCTTTCCAAAGTGTTCATTTTGGACAAATACTTCACTGAGCTACAAAAGTTTTGGGAAACTGAAAAAAAGCTTCAAGGTGTGTTGTTTGATCCCATCTTTATTCTCCACTTTACCATGTGTGTGGCAACTTACATTGGTTTGATTGTTGAAAGGATTAGATCTATAAAGATCAATTTTTTTCTTACATTTTTGAAAATATCATGAAGATCATCTAATTTGTAATGCGCGCTTTTTACACGGATTTGTAATCAGGCTTTTACATTAATTTTATTATTTATAGCTGAATTTTTACAGTTTTTCTCTAAAATTGTAATGTTTAAGAGTAATACCTACACAATAGACTGTTTCAAAATTGTGAGATGAATATGTAATTGATTTAATATAGTACACCACATAAAATACCTGTTAACATGAATGAAAATCTATAAACATCTGTTAATTTATTGACATAAGCCGGTTTTAATATGTTTTTATATGATTTATTTTTGTAGTAATCAATTAAACTCTAATGACATAATCATAATTATAAAATTTTGTTGTTTATTTTTATTTATGAAAGAATCATTCTCGAAGAAAGTATCTTATAATTCAATTAAATTTCTTTCACCCTTTGATGTGCCTATTATAGATAAACATATTTTTGAGGTTTGTAGGGTTTTTCAATAAATTTTGAAGCACGTTTATTGTCAAATAAAACGTTTCAAAAACAAATACAACGTTACAGAAAAGTGACACATTATACTTATAGTCAATAAGCACTTACATTATCAATAGCTGATAAAAATCTTATTTGATGAAAATCTATTAAAATATTTATTATTGATAAATAAATTAATTTTAATGATAGTTTTTTAGTATATTTGAATAAAATATATTTGAATAGATCTATTAATTTATTTGTTTATTTTAAACTCTAATCAAGCTTTAACAGTTTTTAAAGCAATAAAAACATATAATTCTTTATTCACTAAAATAAATTTGGAATATAGATTTATTTACGAAATAGCTGAAGTATGAATTTATTTAGACAAAAGCTTTTATGTTTGACAGATTAATAAGGAATTCTTCATAATATGTAATACCTTAATGTGATAATGAAATATTTTCAATTGTTCTAGTGGATTAAAATTAAATTATCGAACTAATTGCTTTATTTATCATAAATTACATTAAAATAAACTATAAAATTAGCAGTTGTATGACCAGTTAGCATAGATGTGGACCAGTTAGTAGGTTGAACATAAATATAGCCTGTAACAAATTAGTAAAAGAGTCTACATAGTTTCAACTATGTATCGACTGATTGTGGCAAAAGAGACAACAAAGACAAGAAAGATAACAAATGTTTATAAATCATAAAATGAGTTTAAAGAAGCATGGGTGGCAGACGAGTCCTAATATGTTGAATTTTGAGCTGCTGACTGAAAATCCAACGACATTTATAAACTTTTTTTTTATGAATAGTGTATAATTTAAAAAGCAATTTGTTTTGAATAAAAAAAACGTTTTGGTATGGTAAGTGGCAAACACTATTTGAAACTGCGAAAAGTTGACTCAAAAACCATAGTTTGGTTCAAAAAAGTTTTTTGAACTTATTTTAGAACTCAATTTAGTATAGTAGCCAGCAGCAAATTTTTTCCAAATCTATACAATACAATCCTCTAATTAATATAAGAACAAAAAAAGTATTTTATACAATAATGTTTTAATTTTTTCTTAGAGGTATTTTAAAATTTCTTTAATAAAAATTCTATTAAAATCTAAAAAAGGTTTATCATTTATTTTTAAAAACTTGTTTTATCTCTTAATATTTTACAATTATAAATAAACAGTTGCTTTTTAAGTTTTAGGGTTAGTAACGCAAAAAATTATTGCAGCACTTTGCCTATGAGCTTTGCTTTGTCTAAACTACCCAAAAAAAACAGTGAAATCTTCTGTGTTCTTGAGTGTCTTGTCTAATTCTTGTATAATTTATAACTTTAAGATTGATTGTTTTCTACAAAAATGTTTTTGTCTGTTATATTTGCTACATTTATAAAAACGTTCACATTGTGCTTTTGTTTTTTTAGAATAAAATATTACCAGATTTTTTTTGCGCACTTAGTGTAAGTTAATCAAAACACGACCTTTAAACTTTACATTGTCTCTTAAAATATTTCATTTTTGAATATTGGTCTGGTTTTCATTTAATTATGAATTCAATTTAATTTTAATGTTGTTGTTGTAAAATATTGTTTCCGGCGGTTTTTAATTCATTCTTTGTTGTCTCTAATTTACTGATTCATGATTTTTCCACCAACTTAATACAAGCTTCTACAGCTTACGCAACTTTATTCTGTACTTTAAAAAAGTATTGAGCGTTCACTCACGCTAACGGTGTTTAGCTTTAACATCTCACACATATTGCAATACACATTATCTGAAGTCGGATACAATGCGCTATTGCTTATGTAATTTGGAGCACACACTTTCTCCAGGCAGCTGGTGCTATTAATATTGGCTTATTTCTGCCTTGAGATAATAATGTAGATTTTGATAGATAAGCTCAGTCATTTTATCATTTTTAATTCCTGAAACTTGTTATAGTTTTGTACTTATATTTGACAAACAAACTTGTGGTTTTTTGATTTAGGAATTAATAGTAAAGAATTCAAACATTATTGTCGCTTGATCTACAGTGTGATCAAATAGGACTGTATCATTTTATTTTAAAATGGAGCAACTGCAACTTTTGTTGACGGTTGATACCTTTGACATCAATGACAGATGCGAATTAAAAGTTAGTCGCTGTGACATAACCTAGAATTTTTTTTATGAGTGTTATGTCAAATGTTTGTCAAACAAGCGTATCTGGTAACAATGTTAAAACTAAGCAAATAAAAAAAGTTTCAATTCAAACAGTCATTGTTGGTCACGCTGTATTTTTAATATAGGCGACTTCATACATCACGTTCTTTACATTACATCAACTTTTTATTAAACATTTTTTCACGACTTTTGTAAACTATGCAACTTTTTGCTGCGTCTTTTAATAGCAATTTAATGAGCCATAAAAAATTTTAGCAATTATTTTTTATGTCTATAATTACTAAAAAGCTGTCAGAGCTTTCAGAATTTTAGTTCTCTTTCATTTCCGAATAAATGGTCTAAGCGTTAAGCTGCTTATTGAAATGTACTGTGAAATAGAATGTTTTAGTCCAATCTAACGCTTTCGGTTCATTATCATTGAATGCTTTAAATATCATTCGCATTGGTCTGGCAATTTTCACAAGCAAATTGGTTTTTTCCAAGTTTTAGTTTAACTGAACAAATCAAGTTGTTTATTTGTAGTTTTAATCGCGTTTTTTTGTTAAATGGAAACAAATACTGTTTGCAGCAAACGATTATTACTATTAAAAAATAATGAAATTTTATAAGTGGGTTAGACGTATTTTTAACCGCTAAAAAAAGGGTTTTTAATTTGATTTGTGAATTATTGTTGTGTTTTTTGAATGCACTATAAGTGTATACCGAGTGTTCAATTTTATTTTTTTTTATTAAAGGGGTTGTAAAGTTAGTTTCGAATTTGACGAAAAAATGCTGCTTCTAAAGACAAAAAATAGTGATTAATTTTTTACTTACTGAATTTTTAGTGCGGAGCGATTTTGATAAAAAGTTGCTTTTTAGTATAGTTTTTAACAGAGATTTATTTTTTTGTTGAAAACTTTTGACAAAATGGATTTTCTGCGGTGAATGTTGTGAGAGAGTAAAATCTATTCAATCTGATTTGTAAACTCTATTATTTTTACAACAGATGGCTGAGAATTTAGAGAAATTGAAAAAAAGCTACAATTATATGCTGAAAATAGTTTTTTTTCAGATTGTTTTTTGTGAGTATTTAAATAATCTATTTATTTGTCTAAAATTTTTCTATTATGTGTTTTTTTACAAAAAATGCAGAATTTTTTTTTGTATTTGAGTTTGAAGCCCTTTTTTCTTTCAAAGAACTAACAATAATAATCTGGAAGTGAAAAAATTAAAAACTCTAACAATCTGACGAGACCATTGACATTTGACGTAATTATTTTTTTGACAGTTATGTTTTACAACTCTTTAAAAACATATCTATAAGAGCACTAGCGCTTTAATAAGCTTATATTTTAAGAAAAAGTATTTTGATAAGTGTTTTAATGGTTCAAATTAGAAGACAAAGCGGTCTCAAGCACGGCTAGAAGAATTTGTTTGCTAAGAAAATCTTGCTACATTCCGAGTGGTTGATAATATTGTGAATGTGTTTTAATGCATATAAATGGCAATTACACCTATTAAATTTTTAACCCTTTAATGTTTTTTGTAGGTTATCAAATTTATTACGTAGTAAACTTTTAGTGTTGTATTATTGACTAGTTCTCAAATGTCGAGTGGAGTGCATAAATTTTACTCTTCTTTATTGTAGTACCTTTTTGTTAACAATAAAACATATCATATCAAACAAAAATTTAAAATTAAATTTTAAATCAAAGGAGTTGTTGCTGCTACAGTCCAGCAAACGAAATAAAAGTTAGTAGAATTTTTACGACCTTAATACTCTATATAAAAGTATTAGCTTTTGCGGTGGGTAAATCATAAACTGACAGAGAGGTGTACTGGCCCATATCAGTCAGGTCTCCGACAACTCAGGTATACAGATTGTTATACCATTGATAGAGAACAATTCTTTTGTCTCATTCATATAATATCAAACACATAGGCATTTAAAGCATTTTTTATTTAAAAAAAAACTTAATACTATACATTTTAACTATAATAATAATAATAAATAAAATAATTGAAAAAAAAACTATTAATTAATAAGAGAATGATCACTAATATTGTCGGCTACCCCAGGTAGCTGTAAAATTCGGTGCTACCCTCATAAACCACTTCAAGAGTTAATAGTTTCATACAGGGTATTTGGGTTGTAAAAATTTCACTAGTTTCTTACCGTATACAACAAAATTTCCCAAAACTAAAAAAATATTTTTTTATATAAAATTAAAAGATACGCAAATTCTAAAAAAATGCTGAAAAATAGCTTTTTTCATAAACGCATATCGCCGGGGGCGCGTTTTGTACTCTACAATCTTGGTGCTCTAAATTAATTTTTATAAAACTAAGTTTTTACAATACTAATTGCACACTTTGCAAACTATTAAAAACATTGTCAACTATTTCTGTAGTAAGCATTTGGAGGTATGTCAGAGATTATCTGTGTTTTAAGACTTTCTAATAGTTTTATTTCTTATTTAGAAATAAATAACAAATTTACTAGTGAATTGGCATTAAACGTGCGATGTCAATAACTTTGCGCACTTAACAGGTTGTTCAACTGATGTCAATTTGAAACTACGAATTTAAATTCCTCATACAAAAACCAAATAAGAAAGATTATAAAACACAATGATTTTTGCAGTGTTGTCGAACCTAGAACTCTTATTAATTTTTGTCGTAGCAACATTTAATTTTGTACAACCACACATTTATTAGATTTTAATCGATTTAGTTCAGCGAATTGTCTGTCTTAAGAAATTAAAAAAATATATATTTTATTAGATTTGTAGTTGAAAAAGTGGTAGCACATGATTTTATCTTTTGAATGTGAAAAAGGGGTTAGTGTAGAATTAAACTAATGCTTGTGGGGTGCAACCACTGTCCTGCAGTCGAGATTCTATAAAAAACCGCAAGATAATATATGTATTGTCGTTTGAAAGCGCTATCTCGCGACAGAAGAGCGGGACAATCTCTCGAAATAGGCAATAAATTTTCCGCTACTATCACACACAAGATTAATTATACAAATGCACAGCTTGATCCTAAAAACGTCTCAATTTTATCAAATCTTTGTTTATGGAGTTATAAAATTAATATAGTCGCATTCAAACAAAGAATAAATTATTTAAAACAATAAAGTAAGCAGTAAAAACAAATATTTTGTATATCAATGGTATGCTAAATCAACGAGGGTTGTTTAGTGTTTGAACCTTTTCTAACTTTGTTCCATTGTAAGAAAACTTCCCAAGCCTTCTGTTCACTGATCAGTGGGTCTACTACTACTGCTTTATTTGGCAAACAAGGAAAGTTCAAAAACTAAACATGAGCAGAGGCATTAGATAGCAAATACATGAGTATTTCTCTTGTTTTTTATTCTTTGAAAATTAAAAATTTACTTATACGGTCAGAAAATTATTAAGCCAATTGGATTTTGTTTAGGATTTTAATAACAAAAGTATAAAATAATTTACGATCACATTTTTGTAACTAACACATTTTTTTTTTATTCTTAATGACAAAAAATTCATTTGATCATAAAAAGCATTGTATCGTCCCAATAAAAAAAGCTCAGAACTCACATTTATCTTACCGGTTTTGTGCGTTACCGTCAAAAAAGCTCGTACAATCCATTGCAGCTAGCATTTATGTTTGATTAATTGTTGGTTGTTAATTCGCATCGCTTTTAAGATACATAAAAACTGTACAACCTGATGGAAAAACAAGATTTTCGTGTTTTTATCCTAACCGTAATTGATGATATACAAAACACAATTAATCTTTGTTAATAAAAAAAAACTTTTAATTTTATTTTGCATTTTTGCTGTAACGTTATTTAGTACATAACTCAGTTTTTGATAAATTTTTTTTCTTTATAAACCATTACTTATTTATCATTTCAAACAATATACTCTAACAACGATTATAAAAATGCTATTATTAATTAAAAATACGTTTTTTTGTTAAAAATGTCTTATTTGTCAAACTGAAACTATTTAAAACTGAATCTATATTAACGCTTATGAAGTTTTTGTGCAAAAGCTAAATACCTTCTTAACAGTACTAGATCACCATGTATTAAAAATGATTTTTGTATTATAGAACGTTTTTGGCTTATTTACCGCCTATGCTCCCAGAGTAAGTTGGGTTTACTGCTTACTAAAATAAACAAATCAGTAAGTAATTACTTACCGACTCAGAACGGTAAGTAAAAAATCTTGAAATAATAAATAAAAAAATTGAAAAAAAATTTTTAATGATACATGTTATTATTACAATTGAAAGAAATTTTTTCCAAGTTGTAATTCCGCTGGTTTTTTTAGTACATGCATTAACAGACACTATTGCTGGATTAATTTGCCTTACTACATTCTTTTGTAGGTAAAATTTTGCCAGCTGAAAATACTTTTAGAATTAAAATCCCTCATTTCAACCTTTTTTCAAATGATTCGGCATTTTTTTCTTCGTGGAAATGGCAGTTTTTTTGGCTTGTGCTCAACATTATTTTTTTTAAAAAACGTCAAATTTGCAAATTTTCAAATATCGATTGTATCATATACAAAAATTGTGTGTTTTTAACATGGAATAATATTTAACCTAAAGACTTTCAACCAAATGATTCAACAGAACAATATCATTAGTTCTACACTTTTTCCGTTACACCAGCTTTTGAAGATTATATATATAAATATACATGTTAATAGCAAACTTAGCATAATAAATTTTTCTGAAATTATTGATAAACAACCAATATCCGAGGCTTTTTCAATTAACTGTCTAAACCATCTAACTCCGTATCACTTATTTGTATACAAAACATGTTCAAATTCTGTTGACAGCTGTTTTTTCACAGATATTATTTTGACAGTCAACAAACTATTCTTTACGCAGCGTATGATTGGTAATTTATAATAATAATTAATAATACACTTTTTATGCAATTCAAGCAGAGATATATGAAGGAAAAGCTGTTTGTTTTCAATAGAAGCCATTTTCTATCATGCAAAAAACGCTATAAGCATGACAAACGTTAATGACTACCGATCTCAAACAATAATTGGAGTCGTCGCTTTGCCCTCCTTTGACAAAACAATTGTCTTCGATCGGTAAAATGTCTTTACCGTTTTGATACTTAGTATACTTTTTCAATGACAGCGCTTAAACAGATCGAAATATTACTGTGTCTCAAATTTTGTGCTAATAAACGTGCTACTTAAAATTTCCAACTATACCTCAAAAGCAAAATAAAAAGAAGAAGACGACAAAAAAGGTGGGATGACGACATTAAAAGTCATGTAGAACAGAGTAGCTCAAAAGAGATACATAGAAATGTTGAAAAAAACCATTTCTCGATTAACAAACACTACAAAAAGCAAAACAATAATCAAATGTTAGTCCACACTTACTTTAAGTTTTAATATTTTAATGTAAGCCGACTGCTAAGTTGATCTCAACAAAAAGCTATACTTTTTTTAACAAACGATTGACGTATTAAAAGCTTTTTTCAGAGGCGGACATTACTAGAACAAATTTTTTCATGATGGCTATAAGAAACACATTATTTATCGCAACTGTTTTTTTACAAAAAAATTCAAACTTTTTTTGCTAATTTCTAGTTCTTAAACAAAAAAAAAGTGGTTTAGTGTTATGTATACGCTTAAAATATTAATCATCATTTTAAATTGGAAAAATGATCCGCTATATGAAACTCTTTTCAATTCAATAATAATTTTCTCAGCGAGTAATTACTTTTTTGCTCAGGAATAGCCAGATTGCTCAAAGTTCTTTGAACTTGAAGTGTTTACATAAAAGAAATTTTGGTGATTTGTGTCTATTACGTCATAATTGTTCTAACTTGTTTCTAATTTGTGCGTACGTGAGACGTGAATATAATTTACATATTGAGATTTAATAGTTATTGATGACTATCAATATACAGCTTTGTAGTTTCTCACACAGTTTTGTAGATTTTAAAAACAAAATGTACATCATAATGAAACATAAATAATAAAACAATATCATAATATGTACATGATTTAAAGATAAAATTCAATCAAATTTAATGACAAAGTATAACAATTTATAACACAAAATTTATGTGAATAGTTTTCTCAATATAATGTGAAAAACTGACACAAATAATGCTACTTTGTTTTTATATCGGTACATTTTTTTTATCATTTCTTTATTCACTCTCATTTATTTTTTACATTTAATTTGTCTTTATTTACTTTAATTTTTCATTCATTGTTTTTGCTGTTTTTAATTAATTTTTGTTTAACATTTTAAGTTTTATTTTGTTTTGTGTTAAATTATTATTAACAATATTTTGTCAGTTTGGCATATTCTGATGCTCTAAAGACTAAAAAAACCAACTAAATTATAGCATTAGCGTTTTTCGTCTGAGTCGCAGATGTTAGATATGCAATATTTGCAATCTGTTTGTAATACAAAGTAATTCAATGCAAATTCAAACAAGATTGGTTCATTCAACTGTGTTAACTTTGCAAAACAAATTTGAATATTAATTGTTGAGTTTTACTCAATGGTCTTACAACAATGATCGTGTCTAAATATACTAACTATTGTTTTGAATAAATTGGCTTTAAGATTATTACTATTTTTTGATAGCAATATAATCTTAGATTTGTTTTTCAGAAGAACTGCGCTAATGTGATTACTTAATTGTTCAATCAGCAATGTTTTTTATTGCTTGGAATATCTATTTTTACTAAGTCGGCAAGTGTTATTAGTGATTTTCAGCATTAAAATATACAGGCGTCGGTTTTGACTTCAATGTCATAAGCTTTTGATAGATAAATGTTGTGACGTTTTATTATACGATTTAATCACAAAATAGTTTTTTAAAGTACAGTTTCATTTAGTCTTGTTAAATCAGTGTAGTAATCTTTAAGTTACTCATTTTGTTTAGCCGTTATGGTACCTATATATACTTCAGTACGACATAATGTTACCAAATAAGCCGCCAAGCAATTTAATCTTAAATTAATTTACGGATTACAGCAACTAAAACAAAACACTTGGAAACCCAATGAACATTGAAAGATTTTTTATTGCTATAGATAATCTCTTAAAACAGTCTGGTGGATAGCAATTAAATTTTAATGTCTACTCTATTCCGGATAGCAAAAACAAAATTTCACTATTAAATTCAAAAAATGATAGTTTCTTATCTCTTTCATAAAATGCAAATAGTTTTTTTTTGCAAATTAGAATTTTTTTATTTAAATATTTAGATATTGTTTATAAATACTTTGTTTAAATTTTTAAATTGATATTACTAATATCTGAACGTTGCTCCTGTCAACAAAACTTTACTTTTTTATTGTTAATGATTTATATTGTTTTCAACAGAAAAATCAATGTTCTTTTTTTTGTTCCAGGTAAGTGTTCTAATTCCTAATATGTTTGAACGCAGTTTTGGTATGTATGTAGATCCAATCAGCATTAATTATTTTGAAAGATTGTCAGTTTTACAATTACCTAATTTTAAACTTGTTATAATATAGATATGACGAATGTCAAACATTGTATAGTGAAATAGTACAGTATAAAAAGTTAAAAACAGCTAAAGCCGCTAAAACAGTTCTCTATCAGGATAAGTATCAAACGATTAGCAAATAAAAAAAAACATTCAATTACGAGTTTTGTGTAAACTGAAATTCAGCATTCTTCCCTCTATATTTTACATTTATATTGTATGCTTTGTCCAAATTTTTTCTTGGTCTGCAGATAATTTAGATTTTTTTAAAGTCAAATGAAAAACTTTATTTCAGTTACCTAATCTCTTCTTACAATTAAAATCATATTCTATACGTGATTTTTATTTGAATCATTAATATGTTTTATTAAAATAGCTAATTATACTAGCTAATACACTGCAAACTGTTGCAGACAGATCTCAGAAGTAACTATTATAATTATATATGTATATACCGCATACTATCCTTTATTAACACGACTTTAGAAATGGAGCTTACTTCATTTGGTGAGTGGAAGATAAAAAATGCAAGATGGAGAATTTCAGAATTTAACATTTATCGACTATTATATACATGCATATTTGCATTATTCGGAGAAATTAATCCTGTTGTAAATAAACTCAACTTTTGAGGATTTTGTGACAAATTATTACAACTGCTAAAGAGTGACCATAGAACAAATTAAATCTGTAAAAAGCCGTTTGTAAAATTTAATGAAAAATATTAAATTCAGAAGCTCTGAAAGTAGAAATTTGCTACCATCGTCCTCTCAACAACTGAAAAAAAACTCATGTACTTTGATCTGTTTTCATACAAAATTGAACATTAAAACAGTAGAGGGACTTAACAATAGTGGAAACCATGGGTTTTCAGCTCTTCTTCAGGCCGACTGAATAAGGGATGGGCCCCGAGGCCAGTTTTGCATTTGCTTACAATCGATTTTTTACATTTTTAATATTCTTATATAATGACTTAATTATTATTAAGTTAAGCTATGCTTTATTATTATTCCGCATCAAGTATACGGAATTAAAACAGATACTTCAGATCGGTATTGTAAATGCTTTCTCTCAAAAGTTTTGAGCCTAAATAAAATTTTCTTAATTAATATAGTTATATCAACAATTTTAACACATTGAATGTTAACAAATGTTGTAGACAAATTGTAAACATATTATCACAAATAGAAACTGAATTTCATAACGATGTGTTTATGTGCAACTATCTTGCAAATAGTAAAACCAATTATCTTCTATTTATTTTATTAGTCTGAGTAGAAATCATTGAATGGTCTGATGAAAATGAGATCAAACGTAATAAAAACATTAGTGAAAATATAAGGTTATGATGCTTTTTTGTTTGTTTAGGGGTCGTCTAGTTTATATATGATAATGTGTTGTGTGTGCACTCAATAATAGACAACCTTTGTAATCTCTTAAATATTGCTTAGAGAATAAAAGTCGTTAGTTTAATAGTTATTTACTTAACGAGTTCGGAACGTGAAATTTCCCATATGAGCACTTTGTTCGTGCGAATGGGGAAATTTCTTTCCGCAATTTTTTTTGCAACAAATAACTAATTTTTTTTTAATAACAAATAATTCAGTTTTATACTTAATTTTCGGTTGGTAGCGTTGCTACTGCCGATTAGGTACCTGTTTTTTAAAATTTAAAGTAGTTTCTTTGTTTGGTTGCTATGGTTTTATTAAAAGAACATTGTTTGGAAAGTTTTTTCCTAGTTTCGGCTGCAAAGTAAAAAACACCGGGATGTGAAAAGAGCGTTTTTCGATGTATTGGGAACGATCGAAAACTACCGATCTTTGAGCGATGAGTGTAAAAATACTTTGCACTAGTTTGCTGCTAAATCCACGCTTTTATTATCTTTGATAAAAGTGTGGATTTTTGACTATTTAAATTATTTTTTCAATAAAATGAACATATACCGTTATTTTTTAAATAGAATTATCAAAAAGTCCTTCTTTGAAAGAAGTGTTACTTTTTCTTACTATAATATTCTTGTCATAAAATTTATGAGCCGACCTGAAAAATGCAGATATAATCACACAGATTTTGATATTGCCGTTACAAATTGAGCAACAACATGATTCATAAATTATTATCAGTCAAAAAGTATGGTAAATATAACGTTACAAATTATTTTGCATAATTTTCTAACTGAATGGGCTACATATATTTTATAATGACGGTTTATCATATTTTTGCCTAGTTTTAAACTTTATTCTAACGGTAATTTGTTTGCAGCTCAATTGGCATCAATTCCGCACAACAAAATAACAAAGTGACGCCACTACTCTATGTTTTGCTGCATAAATGAATTAATAAAAAAAAAACACCTAAAACGGAAAATTGGACCATAATAAAATAAAATTCAAAACAATATGTTTTATTCATTCACAACAATAATTGATTCATTTCATAAATAAAACACGGCCCACGTCTTTCTATTCACAGTTTTTTTTTATTGTATATTTGTACTACCTGCATTGTAAGCTTTCAAATTTAACAGAAAAAAAAAGCTAATTATTTCATATATTTAGAAAAATTTTCTTTGATAAAAATTTATTAACAAAAGTTTAATTTAAACGCAGATGCAAAAATCAATAACGTCCGCTTTAATATACAAATTTCTATAAAGTTTTCAATGTAGTCAACTCTTACCCAGAAATTCTGCTTCTGATTTATGTTGTAGTAAATTTATAGACGGAATTTCTATTAGTCATTTGCTGCATTCAGCTGCACGATCTGAAGCAACAAGTACTAGGGCAATAAATAAAATTACCGTTTATAAACCTTGTTTCCGCTATGTTTTTTTTGTCGTTTTTTATAAATAAAAAAGAAAATACACACAAAGAGCTTCAAAGAAGCAGTGGCGCGCTAATCCAAAACTAAATTATTTACAATTACCGTTTTTTAAAACTACAATAATTGTAGTCAGTCTTTTGATTATAGTTAATTATTATGATATAGAACAAACAATACATAAGATGGTAACTGGCGCTAAAACTAACTACGCTGCAATTGAATTCAAAATCAAGTAAAAGATTGTCTTCCGCATATTTAAAGTTGGCAACAGCTTTGATCGACTGACAAAAAAGTCGATCGATTTCATTTGAAAACTAATGTAGAAGAAAAATAAGGTAATCAAATGTAGTTCTTGCTCTGTGCATTTCTCAATTCCTTACGCGGTTATTTTTAGATTATAATTATAAGCCTAAAGTAGCCGCGTAACGTATCAGAAAACTTATCTACAATCACATTGATGTATTTTTAACCGACTTAAAAAAAAGGGGGGTTTCAATTCGACTGTATTTTTTGGCAGTGTGTGTTACCTTATAACTTTTTTCTGGGTGAACTAATTTTGATAATTTTTTTATTCGAAAGCTGGTGCTTTCTTTTTAGTCCCATTTAAATTTGATTAGGATCTGACTAGTAGTTTTCAAGCTATTCTTCCTAATGCTTTTGACATATGTTTTTGACACAATCATTTGATTAAAAAAAACCAGTGAGAAATTAAAAATTTGCTTTTAATATAAGTAGATATTATTTTATAAGTAATTTGAGTCAATTAATTGAATAAAATAATAATTTAGTAATCATAATAAAGTCGGTGTTTTCTAAATTTTTAATTTGTTTGTTTATTTAAATTCTACAGCAAAGTTTATATATATTTTGAAAGATTATGTAGGAAGTATATTACCACTTTTTGCAGTAGATTTTGCACAAGTTTATGGATATTTGAAAAGATATTAGTATGAGAAATAGATTGACATTAAAAACAATTCTGACGTTTTGCTTATAAAATTTGGTTTATCTTAATAGTTGTTTTTGAGGTTTGATAAGAGTTGGAAAATTATTATTGAAAACGAATAAACTATTTTTTTTTGATAAAAGTTTAATGTTTTCATTTAAATTTATTTTTATTGATAAGATTATTTTAATTTTTCTACCGCTTTTGTGACATATAATTGAATTCTCGGTATTTTGTACAATTTTTATATTTTTTGATAAATAATTGGAGCAAAGTCTTGTTAGATGTGGAAAATGACTCTAGAATAAATATAATATAAAATAAAAATTACGAATATAAAGATTTCACCGCGCCATCAAAATATAAAAAAAAATAATATAAATTATATCACAGTAGTTATTTGTAACACCAATAGTTGTCTGTATCACAAAGACGGTAACTTGGATTTTTCAAGGCATGATTTGGGAGGCTAAGCTTGAAGGCTAAAGAGTCTAAACTACAAATGTTTTCCGACGTGTGATGCACAAGCTTTTGCACAAGCTAATTGTCACGTGCTGACGTAACAATTAAAATGTAATTAATTTTTTAGTTATTTTTTATGTTGGCGATATTATTTATTGTCATTAAAAAAATTTTAAATCAAGTAAACTGAATCTTTGTGTTTTCAATAATTATTTGCATTTTGAATCGCCACTTCCACAATGCACATCCCTCTGCTATCAGAGACACAGGGGCATATAATATGCGCTCATAAACTATTTAGGTCTAGTTTTGCTGTGCAGTTTAGTTTGACAGAATTTTATTGTATAGAAGAAGATAAAGCGCTTAAAGATTAAAATTACTTTCAATAAAAATATTCTAACGTTGCTTGGGTCAAAAGCCTTGAAACAAAACTTATTTTTGCATCTTACATTAAAGTGCAGCGCTTAGATTAGTGAAACATTCTCACACACCATTCTAAATACTAGATATTTTGTGCACTAAAAAAAACGTTTATATTAAAATATTTTACTCTACTGGTCACCACCTTTCACTATAAGGTCAAAGTGCAAAAAATATATAATATTATGCTTTTACATAAGCACGGAGAAGTTGAGTAAATTACATCCTTCTTGTGAGTCATGCAAATAACAGTGGATACCAGTTTGGTGTATTCTGTAGATAGAAATTGTGTCAGTCTCACAAACGTCGTTTACAAACTCTCCAATTATAGCAAGAATTACTATCTTAATTGATTACTATTATATGAACACGAGAAAAATCTTACGGCAATGCAATAATTGAATGGAACAGAAATCAAGTCAGCCAATTATCCCCTACATGTTTATAAATTTCTAAAAGCGCAAAGTTTATTTTCAATTAGATTATTTAAAAATATTTTTTAAGTCTTGTTGTTACCTTTTACGTGTCTAAAGAATTTAAAAATAGCTGAGTGATGTTTTCTGTACACAGTAACGTAATTAAAAATAAACCAGGAAGAAATATAAAATTACTTTACAGGCAAACAAGGTTTTCTAACGCCAAATCAAACAAAACGATAATAATTTGTTCTTTTTTAATGTTATGTCAAAATATATTTTTGAGAATTTAGAGTTAATAATTAAATTTTTACTGACAATCAGCAATCCAGTAGTGAAAAAAAACAAGCTGCTAAAAAAATTATAATATTAAAATTGATGTGTTTTATTTGTTACAAAAAACATTGTATCTTGTTGCTTCGGAAAAAATTTGCATTAATGTAAGTGACATCTACATTTTTGAATAAGTTGAAAGGGGGAAAGACCAATTTTAGAGCGCAGCAGATTATTTAAGCTTATCCGTTTTTTCGTTGAAGCAATGCAAAGTTTATGTACGTAAATAATTAAATTAATAATTACACGATACATAACTTATTTAGAATTTTCCTAAATGGTATATAATAAGTGCGAACTTAGAGCATGGGTATGGGTACTTGATTAGGATAGTATATACAGCGCGCCCAAACAAACATATGTCCCGGATAAGATGCGAAATAAACTAGCAAATTTGAGAGTAAACTCAAATTAACCAATTAAAAGCTCAAAAAAGATGAGATGCGTCGTGTACATGGAAGCTAAAGCGCCCCCAGGCCACGCTTTTTTAGAGCTCATGTTTGCTTGGGTGGACATTAAAAGGAAATAATTTTTTTAATTTTTTTGTTAGGAATTGGACTATGTAGGAATTTCTTACAGCAACTTCAAACAATCTGTTAGAAATCTTTTAAAAATGTAAATGTACAATATTTTGTAATTAAAGAATGTATATATGGTCTGCCGTAAATAAATACATAATAATAATTATAAACGCTCAAAAATTATTTTTTATCCTACACCAACTCCAAATGAAATTTTCTCGTCTTTCGACAGCCGAGAAAGTACATTATTTCTAGGCTAGCCGAGAAATGAGAACGGTTGAACAGTTTTCACGCACCAAGGACACTCTAAACGCCTCACTATTGATGAGGGGTGTTAAAATTTTAAATCACATTTACTGTTTATGAACGTCAACCTTATTTTAAAAAACTACTTGTGTGCAAGATAAATTGTGTAAATCACGACAGTAAAGTATTCCATAAATTTTTGACATCTGTCAAGGTTTGACATTTTGAATTGGCGATTGGCGGTAATAACCTCAAATCAATTTTAAGATAATGCTTGATTATAAGGTAATTTGTGTAGGATAAAAAATAATGTGTAAACCACGGCCGCAAAGTGATGTTCCAGGCCGAGAGAAGATATGGACAGGCTTGCCTATACCACTTTGCCGCCTAGGTTTACAATATACTATTATTTGCTTTACAACAGTCTTAAATTTGTGCTAACTCTAACTTGTTCCAAATTATAATGAACGTTGTTTTTGTATAGGAGTTGAAATCGTTTGAATTATGTTTTTATCATTTTACAAAGAACACCAGTCTAATGACAGTAAACTAGAATGTTTAAAAAAACCCATGACAATTGTTTTGTTTTTATGAAAGCTAGCAAGACCTATTGATCTTAAACTCAATAAAAAAATTTGTTTTTGATCTACAAAACGTTTTTTCTGTTTCTCTTACCTAACAAACTATTTGTGCTTTGCGTCTGCAAAACATAACTTGAAGTGCCTTAACATATCATAACAATTTATGATGCTGCAAACAATATTTTAGTGATAATAAATATTTTAGCGTTGCTATCAAACACTTTTGAAGAACAATTGGCTGAAAGATTATAATTCTAGAATTTTTTTTAAATATTTGTCTTATAAAGTATCAGTTGTTTTTTAATTTTTTTTGTAGTACATATAGCACAATATAATTAAAAACAGGCAGTTTACATTAGAACTTTTGCTTGCTTTTATGCACAACGTTTTTCTGAATTTTAAATTTATTTACTAGTTTTAGTAGCTGAACAGGAGTGTCTTAATTGAAAAATCTAATCTTGGTATATTTTCTCCAGTAAATTGATGCTACTTAGTTTACTAACATTACTGGATAAGTATGTTACTAGAAACTGAGCAACTATTCACACGATCAATGCAAATTATTCATATTGAGTTTTGAAATTTACTGCTTAGCATTTTGCCACAAAACATTCCCAATTCACTAATTTATTGTAGATTGACCTGCAATGTAAACCAATTTGTGATTAAAATTTATAATTGCTGTAATATCGGATTAAACTGTCCGGTTGTTATTTAGTGTGCTTGTATCTAGTTTCGACGTTTGCTCTTGATACATTTTAATTTATATATTATTTGTTTCAGATAACAGTAAATAATAATTTAGTTATTAATTTTTTTTATTAAGATTTGTGAGATAACAGTGCATTCATAGTAACACGTAACATTCGCTGATTTATTAAACCTTGTGAGGGAAGTTAATTATTCTTTGTACATACATATTCCTTAGAAAATAATAATAAATAATAAATTAGTTTAGTAAAATTTAGTTTATCCCTAATCAGTATTGTGATTGAATAATAACAAATCTGTAAAAGGTAAATAATGTGCATCTTCCCTCTCTTGGGCGGAAAAACCTAGTCAATTTGATTACACACACTTTTCTTTCAAGTCTAGTGTGCATTTGAGCATCGGATACACATCCCGTCACTTTTTTCTAGTATTCGATTATTTGTAGTTTTTGCTGTCGCTTAGGGAGTTAATTGTGTGTCACTAGAGTCACTATTAGACATTTTTAAGCTTTTTCAAGCTTCCAAAAGCAAGCACAGCACTAACATTTTTTCTTATATAACTGTCAATTTTCGTCATGACAACATAATTTATTTGAACATCTTTACAGTAATAACGATATTGAATTGAAAATAATTATTTTGAGTGATTGTGGGTAATACAGTATACAAACCTTGAGGAAATGTTTCGTTTCTGTCTTTTATTAATAAACACAGTCAATCTCTGACTCTTTTTTTCTATATAATAACTATGGACTTTTTTTAAGGTGCTTATTATTTTTCTTCTTTAATTATTATTTTATTTTGTAAAACTTTGATATATACACATTTTGAAGAAAAAAAGCTTTTACTCACATCCACATTCTATTTGTTTTGAAAGCAGGTCTCGAACATTAAAAACTCACACCACAGACTGCAGTTTTTTGAAGCGTTCTATTATGTGCGACAATAGTGTATTTTCTACTACCTCTGTTTTTTTGCATGCAGCCTATGAAATGTTGTTTCGGTATCACGGTTTTATTTGAAGGGTAAGCAGCTATTTTAGTGTTTTCAATAACCATTTTTTTTTTATTATTGGGGTCTACATGTAACAGTTTTCAAAGTTTTATTTGCTTTTGAAACAAAATGTGTTACATTTTATTTTTTTTATAGCTTACAAACTAACATTTTGCAAAGAAACGTTAATTTGATTTTGTCTGGTCAAGTCAGTTATTTTTGGCTAGTAAGAAAAACATAATAACCTATGTAAATTTTTAACATTTCTCTCAAAAATTACGAGATTTAATTCCCTCGCTTTCGTACAATTTTGCCTCAAACGATATTCTGTGTTTACGTCTTTTGTGACCAGATGTGTCAATGGGAATGTGTTAAATGAGAGTAAAATTTGCTATGTAATAATTTATTAAGAAAAGTTTACGTTTTACGATATGTAAGGTGGGTACGGTAGAGACTCCAAAGCCGCCGCCGTAACCATAGCGGTTGAAAGCTTAATCCTATTTATCTGCTTCCCTGTCATATTTTCAAAAAAGTCTAAAGAATAGCAGTCGGTGAAAAATTATTTAAATGTTGTCAGCTATCCTGCAGATATAAAACACAAAGGATGCATTTGGATAGAACAGAATCTAGGTAATTAACTATAGTTTCTGCAGTGGATGTACCACGTTAAAATTTTTGTGCTACCAAATACTATATAAAACAGTACATTCTTTTCGAATAAATTTCGTAACTATTTTAATATAAACATTGTCATTTATGTTCTTTTTTAAAATACACTGGAAAAACTTGGCATACACTCTCCTGAAACTGGATTGTTTGGACAAGCTTAATAGATGTTTCAAAAGAATTTGTTATAGCGTTAAAGCTCTTTAATTGTTGGGTAGCAATACCAAATTAAAATTTTTTGCTTAAAATTTGTTTTGTTTTTATTTAAGATATGTGCTTTAAGCAAGCAGAATACGCTAATGTGATAAAATTGTTATTTGAATAGCACTGTTCTATTGTCAAATAAAAAATTTTTAAGCAAATTGATATCTATTCTTTATGGGTTTGAATAATGAAATCGTAAAAATTTCAATTTTAAATTTTGATATTATCGAGAAGTTTTTGAAAGTGCTATTTATAAATTATCACATTTTACATAACTATTACTTGAACAATTATAGGATTATTTTGAGCAAATTTTGTCAAAAGTATATGCATTCATTCAGCTGCTATTAATGCACAAATGATTTGTTTTTTTAATAGTAAGTGCTGATAAATACTAATAAACGCAAAGAATATTTAAGATTACAACACTTTGTCTCGAAGGAATTGGCTTTGAGTTTAGTTCAAGCACAAAGATGCTTTATTCGAAATTGATTTTGTGGATTGTTTTGAGACTAAACTCAACTTTTACAAAAATCAAACGTTTATATACATTTTTTGCAAAATTAAGAAAATGTATACAATTTGTTTTATCAGAATATAAGCAACTACTTGATAAGTTTTTCGAATATAAAATCTTTGAAACTAATTTAAAGAATTTAGAAATAAGAAAAATTAGTTTTTCTTACTTTGTAACACAAAATATTTTAAGACTAAGCTTTTAATGAGATTTTTGACACGATTTTTTCCAAAAGTTTCTAACTTTTTTATTATTTAAGACTTTTGATCAAAAGATTGCAGCTCTAATAATCATGGAAAGTACGCCACTGTATAAATCTTGGAATGCGATTACACGCTCGACTAGTTGTCAACTGTGGCACTATGAGCTTGAAGAAGTTAATTGCAAAAAATAAACAAGCGTTTGAAATTTTTTTTTTCTAATTTTATTCTCCAGAAGTTCGGGATAAATAAAACTAAAATATTATGTTCAAACTTTAATTTTAGCGTAAATCAAGCCTTACGTTATAATTATTTTTGATCATAAAAAAAGCGCTGTAAATTTGTTTGTAGAGGATTTGATATTTTAAAATTATTTCAGGTAATTTTTGAAGTGAAAACTTCTTTAGCGGCGCTGAGCACTTTTTTTTGTATGGGTAAAAACTTTCAAACTCGCGTCAGGGTCACGTGATGCTGATCGAAAAAGCGTAAGATCGAGGGGAAGGGAGGGGAACTAGTATCTCCCACTCTTTCTACCGTGCCTGAGTCATAGATTTATTATAACAAGATACAGCCATGCACTGCGATAGTCCGCCAAGACGTACCATCTATTGCTCTCACTCTCAACTGCATTAGTATTCGATAGCGCTATCTTTTAGAGAGGTTCCTACAAATAGCAAAGCAGAAATCAGTAGACGCAGAGTACGCTACGTCAGCATGACACTAGAATTATTTTGACGTTTCTATTCAAATTTTTCTAATCACATAATTTGAACAGAAAACTTAGTTCAGTCACTTAAAAATTGAAAATAATTATTGTCAAGAAAAATATTTAATAATTTGAAGGTAATTTTATTTATTGAGATTTCAACCTCAACTTTTATTTTTTTCCAGCTTTCTAATGTTTCTCTATTTTCTTAAAGCCTAACTTCAATTTTACAAATTCATAGGAGAGAATTTTTTTATTTTCATTATTGTGATTGTCACGATGCAGTTGTGGGTTTGTAAGCTGATAAAAGATGAAGCGGATAATAAAGTTTACATGGGTCTGACACAACTAAAAGTTGGTGAAATTTTGAAATTGGAATAGAGTTTTTTGATAAAAGAATTAAGAATCATTAGCACTGATGAAAAAACCTTTATTTATAAATAATTATTCATTCCAAAATAAAATTGATTTTTAACCTAATTTTCGTATTTTATTAGATTATGTATGACAAATGTCAATAAGTTGACAGCAAAGCATTGCATCGTTGATTGTCGACTAAAATCGTAGAAATTCGTGTCTGTTTAATCACTATAGACTCGTGTGCGTGCGACATACAACAAATATGATGAAAAGGATAAAAAATGTGTTTCATTAAATATAGAAAGAAATGGAGAGATGTACCAATTTCTTTGATATGTTTTATAAGAACCGAAGTATATTCAGCATTCATAGCTATATCTAATGTATTAAACCTATGGCCTGAGTGTGCTGCTCTGTTTAGGCGGCACAGGGCGCTTGCGCGAATGACCGTGTGTGTTTATGTACAGCGTCCCACGCGTATCCAAGGATGGTGACAGCTGATTGCTTGACTGTTGTGTAGTAAATACACTGTTGTGTATTCGTAAATGTGATTTGTGTAAATTATGGAAATCGAACAAAGTGAATCTATTAATGAAAAAAGTGATGATGAAGTAGTGAAAGAAAATGAGTAAGTAAGAAAAAAAAATTGGAAAAAGCTTTGATAAATTGCCAATGATTTTAAGTGGAGATTTTAATATAAACTTTGCAGACGATAAAAATCAATCATTAATTGAATTTTTAAATAATGAATTTGGTTTAACTATGTCAAATGATCGCAATTTTAGCACAACGAAATACAAAACTACTATTGATGCGGTCTTTATTAGACACTTAAAAAGGTTCGAATCAAAACTGTTTGTTTCTTACTTCAGTTATCATAAACCAATTGTATCAGTTGTAAAAATTTGCGATCATGATTCTGATAATAACGATGGTGTAAAAGTCGTCGAAATTATGGATGGAAGTTGATTTTTGTGAGAGATAAAATTTAATGTAATATATAAATAACGATATAATATTATAAATAACAACATATAAATTGTCATATTTGTGTACGATAGCGCAATAAATAAACATTGTATTCCACCTCATAAATGATAGTACTTTTATACTTATAATTAAACACAACGTTAATATTGAAGTTTTCACTTCTGCCGGCACTCCCGGAGTGCTACCTTTTTTTATTTTAACTTGTTCAGAAGAAGAATTTTATTCAAATTTAATCGAAACTTTTACATGTGCAAACGTAAAAATTCAACATCAGATAATTATCAGAAACTTAGATCTCCATCAGTAGATTGTTATAAATTTATTATAAAACTAGCAATATAATGTCTTTTTAAAGACAAAGAAGAAAGAACCTGTAAATCAGTTTACAATTTTTAAAAAAATTATAAAAAGTCAATAAAATACATTTTATTGTCGTTATATTCATCATCACAATTGACTTAATTCTCATTTATTTTTAACGGGCTAAACCGAAAAGTCAGGGCTTTTTATATAAATAGAAAATCAAGTATTAAAGATGCGTTATCATTTTATTTATTCACCGACTTGAGAAAATAATGTTGTCGCTTCGATTTTAAGTGAAAGAATTGTGTTGTAAAGGCATGAAGAGCCAATTATGGAATAAATTGAAAAACGTTGTTCATGGACGAGTCACGCAATAATAATTTTATCTCAACAACAACAAAAAAAAGACAAAACAATAAATTACATAAACAAGGTTTATTTGTTAAGATATTTTATATTGCTTTTACCTAAGCCGGGTTTCAAAGAATACCGCTCAATTTGAAATTCTGAGGTGGGTCACTTATCAAAGCGATTTATGTAGAAAGAAGTAGTAAACTTTGGCTATTCTAAGAAACGAAACAAAGGTCGGCTAAAAAGTAGCAGGAGATTTAGTGTGTAACCGTCTGGAAAACCTAGCGATGAATAAAAGGCTAAAAAAAATTTTGTTAGAGTTAATGATTATCTCAAGCATATAAACCACATATTATTAATTTATTCTTTTGAAAAAACAAAACAAAAATTAGAATTATTATTATGAATTGATACATTGATTGGTTAACATTCAAAATTGTTAGTGTTTGCAGCTTTTAATGTAGTTTTAATGATTTGTAAGTTGAAGATGGCAAATTAAAAATTTTCAAAAAGTAAGCTTTTTAAAATTTTGCATCACTTTTAGAATTATTATTCATTTGGTATGATATGAATGTGTAAATAGTATTATCTCACCTCAAAAGCTTCAAACACAAATAATATACTAGCAACTAAACCAAAATCAGGAAGATTTAAGAAAACTATTGCTCAAAATGACAGATTTATTTTGTTACAATGTTTAAAAAATTGCGCCACAATAACAATTACCGCTAATATATTAGCTACTACAGAAAATGTGCAAATATTGGCTTGTACTATTTATTCAACAAAATTGTAATAAATAATACAAAAAAATTTTTTTTTTAAATTTTACTGGGCTGCTTTGTGATAAACATAAAACATACAAGATGTTATGTTAATTTTTTCTAAAACTTTCTTATTTCTGGGTGGCACGATTGGCCAGCTTGCTCACCAAATTTGAACCTGATAGAACATGTGTGTGACCAACTAGGAAAAGTAATTTGCAACTGCCCCAAACTTTATAAAATTTCAAAACTTTTTAGTGAAAAAAGAAAACCGATCACTACTATAAAATTTTAGAAGATTACTTACTAATATTTCCAGACCTGTAGAGTAGAACGCTGATTAACAGTCATGGAGGAATCAACTCGGTTATTTAATATACTATTTTTGTTTTTAAATATTTTTATGGTTAAAATGATAATAATGATATGAATTTTTAATTCTCTTATTTTTATTGAATTTTATTGAAGTTATGCGTCTTATCGTTGCAAATTAAATTTAATATTTAATTTGAATTTAAAAGCTATTTTTAATTTATTTTTTTATATTTTTACTCAAATCAAAAAGTTAACTCAGACTTTTGTCACGCATTGTTTTTTTTAAATATATTGATTAAGAAGTTTATATGTTTGGCAGCAATCAACTTAACAACAAGAGTATCGTCACTTAATAAGTTTTGAAGCTTTTTTTTTCTGAAGTAATATTTGGTTCTATTGCCTCTTAATAGGTAATGTTTTTTTCTGGCATCGTTTTATTATTTCTAAATAACATTTTTATTCTTGTTATTTGTCTGTCACTAGACAAATAACAAAGAGTGTTTTGATTCTTTTGTTTATGTATCTCTAAACTTCTTTTTTGGGTAGTTTGAACAAATACTATCTTGTGTCTAAACCTTCAATTTAATGTCAATTGCTCTGATAGTCCTTTTATATTGATTGGCAATTTTTTATTCAGATTTTTTTAGTTATATGTAATGCTGTATACTTCTGGGTACTTTTCTTTTGTTTGGCAAATTTTTTGTCTGATTTTATGATTTTTGCCTAATGTTTACTTACACATTTACTTACTACATTATCTAATATTTTTTCAGCTATACACAGCTGTTTTTTTGTCTTTTGTTGTAATTTTTTTACAAAAGCTAACTATATTTTTTTCTAATTTGATCCATTCTTTGTTTTGTTATACATTTTGAAACAAAACCCAATTTTTCTAGATTTGTTCTGAAAGGCTGGACATACATCGTTTTCTTGTGTTAATTTTTACCACAGTTTTTTTGCTTTTAACAGTATTTAGTTTAAAGTTTAGAACGGCAGCCACGATGGAATGTGATCATTTTTTAACAATGTTATTGTTTTTAAACATTAATAAAAATAAACAATTTGCTATGTATGTAAGTTCTCAATTATTTTTTTAAGTAAAAGTAAACACACAATATAAGAATCCTTTTGTAAGTTATTATTTGAGGACAATAAAACTTGTTTGTGAAAACTTGTTTGAATTTTGTATTATTTTATATCATGTTACTTTGTATAGAATATAGCAAAGTTTAGTATGTATACCTACATTTGTTACAAGGTACTTTTGTTAGACATTTATTAATTATGTAATAAAGCAGATTCACCTAAGCGGAACAAAGGAGTGGCAAGAGGAGTCAGTTACATAAAATAAAATAATTTGTTGAAGTTTAGTTGAATAATTTATTTTTATATACCACCTAGAAATTACAAGCTTGTCTTTTAATTGTATGCACGCGAAATGAAATCATCGATAGTTGTTTATATCCAGCATTAAAATACATACAACGATTTAAAAATATGTCATAATCGTTTTGATTTTAATACTACTTATCAAAGCAACACATCAGAAAGTTAATAGACCCAATAATAACATTTACTGATTGCACAACTTGTAGACGTAAATAAACGAAGACCAGTTTAAAGCAGCTCGACTGGAGAAAAAATTCCCAACACAAAGCAACTTTCACACAACGAAGTAGCGATTACACGATCTCTATCAGTTTAGAAGATTTCTCCAAGAAGGTCTAATTAATTGTGTAGATTATAGACAATTGCACACTTTTTTGGCATATTTTAGCTTAGTTCTCTTGTTGGATTTAAAGCCATAATACTTGCGGAAATCAATGTGAATTGGTGGAATTATATAAAAAACATGTTTTAATAAGACAGCAGACTTAGAATGGCAAAATTTTTATAAATTATAAATATTTGAAATTTTATCCCATATATGTTCAATAGGTGGCAAGTGTAGAAAACGTGAAGGCCGTGGAAAAACTTTATCTAGAAACTCTGTTGTAACATTTGCAGTAGGGAGCCTGGAATTTTGATGTCAAGAAAGAGGATTTTGCAGCTTGGCAGTGTTTTATTTTGTTTTAGGATGTTTTTCGTATAGCAGCGAGAAATGTTGTTCTAAACTACATCTCAAGTAAGAGTTGCATGCCGTAGAAGTGCGTAAAATTAAATTCAAATGCTACTATGTCTAAGAGTCTAAAATTGGTTAATTAAAGATGAGCAAAGTTGGGTTTTAAGAAAACCAATATAAAAATATATAAAGAAATATTAAAATTATATTTTATTAGAAAAGACAATAAACAGTGATTTATAAAAATTAAAATTATATTTTATTAGAAAAGACAATAAACAGCTTTTAAAAATTATTACAGCTGCAAACTTTGACGTTTGTGATTAGTAGAAGTAGATTTGAAATAAAGAATTGTATTGTTCTGTTTAAACGTTTAAGAAACTGCATCAGTTTGTCTTTTTCACAACTTTTTTTGCTGACAGATTATTTCTAATACACTTTCTACTTTGCAATGAAACGGTTGGTAGAGTTTATTTACAAAGTATGGTCTTAAAATGCAATAGTTGTACAAGCACACATACATAGACAAGTGACAAGTGGCTTTAAAAAAATTGTAGCTACATATTTCTAGCTTCAAATGTAATTCTACATTTTTGCATCTTACTATAATCGTTAATAATACACCCTAGTTGCGGAAAGTATGATGAAATGATTAAAAAAAAAAAACAAAAACTACAGCACTATTAACTGGAGATATAGTTTGTGTAACACATTATAATATAGTTTATAAATTTGTTACTTTCTTATTCTTTATAAACTATAAATTTTAACAAATTTCAAGGTTTAATGAAAATTTTTAGTTTTTAGTTAAAAACACTTACACTTTTAGGTCCTTATCAGAAGTCTACAGCATCTTGTATATTTGTATCCAGACAAAACCAGTTTTTGTTTATGTCTGCATTCCGTGGCGTGTCGTCAAAATGAAGATGAGGCCGATTAAAATTTCAGATTTACTGAAGTGAATGTGTTTGTTGTTCCAGCTGGTTATTCAATTTGTCTACCTTAGTTTTGAGTTTTTGCTTTGTCTTTCGTCTTCTATTTTGATGCGGAAGTTTCAAGAGACAGATTTTTAAACGCCAGTGTAATAAAATTTGCTATTCTGAAACTACATTTATTATCTTAATAAACTTGATCAACAAAATTGGGTTTTGATACAATGTAGTGAATTGAAATTGATACGTCACAATAAAGTACAGTTAATCATGAAGAACAGCAATTATTGAAGATGAAGGGTTTGCAGTAACATTCAAACTGCATATGTAATTTAGAGTTTGGTTCTTGGAGAGGTCGCTTGTAATTACAAGTCTGTCTAATAGTAATTAACTGTATAACTATGGGAGAGTTAACATTTTATGTTTCTTCTACTTCAACTCATTCTCTATTATAATTAAAAAATACTATAATTAGGACTTTGCGCAAAGTGTGCATTTTTAATTTCAGATTCCGTCCAGATAGAATCAAAAGTTGGAACACAATAGAATTATTGTTTTTGTTTAGTCACGATTTCTTCGTCTAAAGCTTCTTCGGTACATCAAAGAGGTGTAACCAAAAACATGAAATAATTTCACAAACGTACCGAATGGATTTGTTCACGACTTGGTTTTGTCAATCGGTTTTCTACCTTGAAATTTTAATTATCAATTTACATTTACAGCGTGTCAGTTAAAATACCCAGCAGGAGATTAGAGGATCTAGAACAAGCTAGTATTGATTTGAAACTATTTAACTACATGAATATTAATTTGTGTATTTAGCTTGAAATAAAATTATTTTTCAAAAATCTTTTGTAACTGTCGTTCAAAAAAAAACATAAAAGTACAGTTTTATTTTAAGTTTTAGAGGTACTGACTTGTAAGCTTCAAATACTAGAAAAAACTTTTGGCAGTTTAGATATATGTCTTTACTTGACTTTGTCTAGTTCCGGGAGAATATTTATTTTTTGTTTATGTTAACAATAAAATTTCAATAACATAAATTTACCAAACTTTATTTTTTTATGAAAAGTAGTGTCGATTTTGCGCCCCGAGTGTGCCGTAGCACATGGGTTATTTAAAACATTTGGTTATCTCCAGTGGCCCAAAAGGTACGATTTTTTATGAATCTTTTTCTTTGTAGCAGATAAATTTATACAACTAAACGTTCTGAACTCACAATTTATAAAAGATTTTAAAATGTTTTTATTAAAAAAACACAGATGTCGCTTATTTCCAATATTTTTAAAAGTGCCGACATTATAGAAATATTTTAGTTAAAATCGAAATTATCGACTAGAGTCGTGTGACAAATTTTAAATAACTACAATTTCGAGAAGTCAATTATTTTCTAACAATCAAGAATCACCATGTGTAATTAATCAATGTTTTATTTAACTGAAATTGACAAAAATGACAAAAATACATTATTTAGTAGCCTGTAGGGTTAATGTAATAACGAAAACCAACAATTCCAAAAAAAGTTTGCGCCAAAAAAGTCTAACAAGTCTAAAAGCTTTGTCTAAGTCTTGTAATCTTTGTTCTAAAGAATTAGAATTACTTAAGACTTAGAGTATAAGTGATTGTTTTTACATTTGCTTATAAATATTGATTTTTTGTTAGTTATAAGAAAACTAAATATACCTTAGGTCAGGAAATTTGTTCTGCGTTAATTGCTAATAAATTGATTTGGTCATTCCAGTTTATTATGTTTACAGAAAACAACTAAATTTGATTTTTGTTACCTTCTCAGATGGGCAGTTTATTGTCTATTATAAATCCTATTTCTGTGATATATTATCTTTTTATGATACGTTTTAATGCACTATTTATTTAATTCGCTGCTAGTCTGTTTAGGAAAAATGTTCTTTATTTGTTTAAAAGTAATGAGCAGCTAACGTTATTACAACGCTATTATCAACTTTTTCATTCAACTTGCTAGCACATCCGTAAAGCAGAAGAAACTTCTAAATACCGCTAAAGTACTATAATATCGTCGAAACATAAATTACGTCGGTCCTGTGACATTAGATACCATCCAGCTCTTAAATAAATAGAAAATAAGAGCCTTATACGGTAGGTAGCTCACTTTATTTTCAAGATGATAATGTATTTAGCGACGTATTGTACTTGTTAGATGTTACGATGATAGTGAAGTGCTAGATATTAGATAGGTCGTCTGCAATATTAAAAAATATTTATGTTTCAAAGTGCTTTGAGCTTTGCTATTTTTGTTTTATTTCATTATCTACAAAAGAATGTTTTTAAGGTAAATTGTAGCTATTTTTATGTAATCTTGTTACATTCTTGTGTTATTTATGAGTGCATGTATGCTCTTGTGATTTTGTGCAAGCGCCATTTACTTCACCGTGAATTGTAGCTTTGCAAGACATTATTTTGATTTATTTTGGTCTTACGTCAAAAGAATAATAGGGTAATCAGAGCCGAGAATGATAAAGTTAAGTGCAGGGTAAAATGCTTGTGGCAAAAAAATAATTTATTGGGTTTGAATTCAAGAGATGCAACCGTTGCGATATTTTGGAAACCATAAGCAGATTTTTCTTTATGCTGCTTATCGCGAATTCTTTTAGAAAAAAAAAAGGATTTATTCTAATATTTGTGAAAAGAGCTTAATAAAAAGTAAAGAAAGGTTTACTTAATTCTTTGCACAAAAACTGTGTGACCACGAAAATCATTGATTTTCTTATATATAGTATTTAGTATTATATATTATTTAGTATTTAGTATTACATATAGTGTTAATTGGATAGTATTTATAACATAATTAGTTTAAAAAAAGTTTCAATTGAGAATTAAGTCAATTTCTCATTTTAAGCTTTACTTTAAAAAAGAAGAAAGTTCTCAAATAAAAGGTTGATATACCTATTTATGAGTTTTACGGAAGTTGACTAATCAATTTAGGTGTTTGAAAATGAGTGGCTGAAAGAATGGTTCTATAAAAATTTGGTAACAATTTGATAAAACTTTTACATGCAATAAGCGAAATTGTATCTGGAAAGTGTGGCAATTGCTTAGTTTTTAATTTCTTTTAGATCAGATGCTTACAGATAATTTCTTTGTTTATAGAGTTCTCGAAATAATTTTTTATTAGTTCAAAAAGGAATTTAGAGGTGGTTTCATGCTATTATAGTGTGGAACTGTCAAGAATTTTAATACTTAGGTACCAATGGTACCAATGTTGTATTATAATAGGAAAGACCTATTATAAGTTTATAAAAGTGATAAACAGAAATGATCAGAAGAAATGTTTTATAAACAATATATTAATAAAAATTAAATACGTGTTTGTACTTTCAAGACAAATGGCAAGTCAAGTCAAGTAATGTACAATTAAATAATAAACTATTCAATTTTAAATGCCATTTTAATAAATTGATTATAATATTTTTAGCTTTCTTAGAATCTTTTTATTGTCTTCTTTAAACGACGACATCAAACGACGGCGGCAGCTCAAAAAACAAAAAATTCTTTTCATTAATGCGTCTATTGCTTTAGGGCTGGATAATTGTCTAATTTACATTGTAATTAACAAAATACCTTTAAGCTTTTTACCTGGAATAAGAAACTTGTCTACAGTTTAATGTTTTTTGTTTTATTTTAAAATACCTACTTTTTTTGTGTCTGACTTGCTCAAACAAAATGGTCAGTCCACTTTAAAGAGTCAAAACCGTCAAAACTATATATTTTTGTTCTAAACAAACAATATAATTTTTGCAAGTTTATTTTTTTTAAGCTCAACAAGTTAAATTCAACATTGCAGCTTATGCTGAATCTGTCAATTTTCAACTCAACAAATCTGTCTATCTAATAGTGTGAAGACAGATTCTACACTGTTACCAATGTTTTTTATATGTACATATACTACTATATTTGGCTCTGTTTTTTTTGTTTAATCTTTATCTTTGGTTATTTATTTAAATGTTTTAAATCAATTTTTTTCTGTTGTATGATTTATGTATATGTTTTTATATCTTTTTTATCGTTTTTTTTTTTATTTTTTTACTATTTTTGTTTATTTAACTGCTTTGAATTTCCACTATTTATTTTAATTTTGTTTGTCTATCATTGCTCTTCACGCAATTTAGATTTTTGATATTTTTTTTTTGTTTTTAATACTTAAATTTTTTGTTTTTTTTTATTTAACATTTTATAATAAATAAAAATTTAACATAAATTATTTTTTTTTAAATAATTTTGACGCTTGAAATATACTTTAAAAAGTTTGGTAATTGGTTTTTTTGTAATTCTGACAGTTTCAAACCAAATTATGTAAGTTTTATAATTTATGGAATATATTTATTGCGTGTTTGTGATTGAAAACGTTTTCTGTTATTCCAGTGATTACAAATGGTTTCGCTAGAAATTTGTACGTAACGAAAGCAGTAAAAGGGGACAAAACACCTATAGAAACTATAAAACCAGGTAAAAAACTTAAAAATACACAATGTTTACATAAATTCAATACCAAAAAAAAAAATTTTAAATTTCTTTATAGATTTAAAAAAATTTGAACAGAATTAGAACAATTTGGTACAATTATTATGTGATTCATAAGATGTGTTTGCTTATAAATTAAAAAAAGTAAAATTTTAAAGCTAGTTTCAATTTACAATTTGTTTACCGACTAACTCGGTCACGTATTGGCCTCAGATATTGACTCAGGCGAATAACTCAACAGTCAAATACTGTTCACGTATATATAACGTTTTATTGCTTGTTTGTATAAGTAAATTGTTTACTTTAAAAAACTTTAAAACTGCATTTTTAGAACATACATTTAGGATTCTGCAGATACAAACGTTACAAATTATTTTATTTGAAAAGGGGTTTTAAAACCTAACTTATGTCTAAGTTTTAAGAATATTTTTTCAAACTTTATACAATAGTTTTTCCGTTGGAAAAAATCTAGACTTCTGTAGTCATGGTTAACGGACAACACTTACATTTTTTCAAAATAGCACAACTTTTGATTCAATCATAGTAGACAAAATATCTTATAAGTAAGAAATTCGATAGAATTTTTTAATTTTAGACGGACGGTTTAAAAAAAGAAACAAAAGGGTTTGTTTCTGTTGCAAACTGTCCGTGAATGCAAAGAAGGTCTTATGTGTATCAATTTCCCAAACAGTAGACGTGCAAAAGCTTCAAATGCTGCTGCAGTTGGAAGTCTATTATATATTCACGTTAAAGATGAAGCTGGAATAAACACTATCACGTGCGGTTTACGTGATCTGTCACCACAACAGGCGTGTCTGTTCTTACAGGGCTGTCTTCAAGGAATGCATGCTTTTCATGTTATGCGTCATCTGTTAACGTTTCTCACAACAAAACCGAACTATAACTTAAAAGTACTTACTCAGGCCCTGTCTCGTCGCTCAAGCTACGCCTTTATCTGCTCCTTTCATCCAATAATTTCTATACCATCCCACCATGGGATACCAAACACGAGGTGATCATGCAGTGTTATTTGTTTATTCCAGCTTCACCATTAACGTGAATATAGTATAGCAACAGAAGTCTAGCAACAAAATTGAATTATAACTTCAACACAAAAACTTGGAGGCATTTTTCACGTTAATAAGACAAATGACTCAAAATCTGATTAGCTGATTTACTTTGTGTTTTCGTTTTCAATAAGATGATGTCAAACATTATCAGTGATGTAGATGATTTAGATACGCAGTTTATTTTCTCATTAGCAGCAACTGAGACACAAATATTTTCATCACTAAACATTCCAGCAATGAGTTTCAAAACCTTCGTTTAGTTTGCAATGGATTGCGGTGGATAACTTGCTCTAGTGTGAGCTAATCAATTTGCAGTTTAAGTTCATTTATGTCTATTTCGCTATTTGGCATAATTGTAGCAGACGTCTGTCAGAAAAACTAGCACTGTGTTTCTTAAATTCATTTATAGAATCACTGTAAACTACTTAAATGACTCAAAGTTTGGCAGATTTAGCATTTTCTGATAATTAATTGCTACAACGTAACAAATCCATCTGCAAGATTTATTTTTTAAAAATACTCGGTTGGTTTGAACATTGTTTCCGATATTATGCCACTCTCATCATCTACAATAACAAATTTCTGGGCTTTAGAGATAAATCATACAAGTATACATACTTTAACAACAAAAATTGTAAAAAATTGCGTAAGTAAAAAAGCTTATAGAGAAATCACTTTTTTGTACCTGGTTGACAAAATGTCCGCATTTTCATAAATACTGATAGACTTTTTTGAAGCGGTAATAGTAATCAATTGCCAAGTAAGTTATTTGTGTGCTAAATTTGAAAGATCTTGAGGTATGGTAGGTATGCCATTAAGCAGTGTTAGCATTATTGTCGGGTTTCCTCATTGTAATTTAATAAAAATGCTTTTTTTTTTGTTTTACACTTAGATTTTGGTATCTAAGACCGTAATTTTGAATACATACAATTACTTAAGGTATTATTTTATTTTTCTAACAACATTAAATGTTTGGAATGATTAATTCTTTGTTTGTTCAGTTTTATTTCTACGAAACCATTTTAATCTGACTATAAATAATTCAAAATTGTAATCTAAATCAAAACCGCATTCTAATTAGTTAAAAAAAACAATTCAACCTGTCCGTGTCCAAATTTGTATTCACCTGCTACTTCAGACCTCAGAAAGCTATGATAGCCCACAGCATTCAGTTGTATTACATCCATTATTATCTCATTATAAAATTCCACATTTTTGCTTCCGTTTCTATCCGACTCGTTTCTTTATTTTCAGAAAATAACTAAAGAATGCTATAATTATAAGTAATTGTTCACGCAGAGCAAAACTTGAACAGCACGCGACAACTGGCAATTGGTATTACTTAACTTAGAAGAAACGTGTGACTTCAGGTTTATTACGTGCATGCCATGGTATTATTGGTATGCTGAATGGTGGTGAGTTGGTGAGACGTGCATGGCCCACGCAAAATTAACAGACCTGCATACCATTTGGTTATAACATGTGTGAGCGAATGCCACATCATAAAAAAAAATTAATACTCATATTTTACAGTTTGCTTTGACATTTGTTTGAAAGAAACCAAAACAGTTAATTTTTTTAATCAAGAATATGGATTTTATGCAAGAATTTTGCTGGCACATAGTGAAAAGATGAAGATGCAAAATTTGGTTTGAAATCGGCTTTGTTCAAATTTAATTACATTTGGTAAATTTCGTTCGTAACTTATAATTTATTTTGTTTAATACAAAAAAATATGGTTTAATCAAAGTAAGTCGATCTTCTCTAAATTTTGGATTGAGTCATAAACTCTTGTTCTAAACAACGTTTTCTTGTAAAATTTTTCTGTACTATAAACAAAAATGGCATTTTATCCTTGAAAGAAAACAGTTTTGGCTTCGCTGTTAAAGCCAACTTGTTTTTCAAAAACTGAAAATATTCTTAAAATTATTTTCACATCAAGCAGATCTCAACCACACAACTTTAAACAAAATTTTTAGTCTATTACACCTCTTGTAGCATCAATCCTGGGACACACTGCACACATTTTATTTTAATAAACATAGCTTTTGGTATTATCAGGTCAAGGCTTTAGAAACATTTTATTACTTATTCAAGCGTCTTTTTTTACCTCAAAATATAAAAAATATTGTTAAAAGTTGTTCTTGTGCTCTGCTAACAGTCAGAAAAAGTTTCGTAAATTATTGTAAAAGACACATTTAATCTATCGGAACCATTCATAACTATAAAGAAATTTTGTGACAAAGAAGTTGCGCATACTCAAATTGACGGTGGAAAAAAAATTTACACTTTGTGTTATGCAGAAGAAAACCCTATTACCCTGTCACAAATAATAGCCGAAAAAATTGAGATTTTTAAAACTGCTCTACTTTGATCATTAAAAAAATTGAAACTTGCTGTTATTACTATTTTTTTTATGTGAAAGTAAAACGTGGATTAATACATAATAAAATAAATGGCGTCGTTCAACTTTTTTAATATCTCGATCAAAGTGTAATATGTTCTCAAAGCGTCCAATTATACTTATTTGAAACAATATTTGTTCCTATTTTAATCAAATATTTCATTATGTTTCAATCAAAGCTTTTTAGCTCTAATGGATAATAATAAAAACAACATTTTTAAAAAGATAGCTTACAAACAACGACCTACGTAAAATATATTAGCAGATATACTTTAAACATATCACCAGTATTAAATGAGTAATTGCTTTGTAATTACACATAATTAGTTATGTTAGCTTTTATTTTTAAGTTTAAATATTAAAGTATCTACATTAAATTGCAATACAGTTGATGTTTTAAATTAAAACAGTGATACATTATTCATCCAGAGACATTTCCTACTTTATTAGCTTTAAAGTTTAAATAAATATTACTGTATTACAGTTTTTTAAGGAAATTGAAATTTTAATTAAGAAGCATTTTTGTATAAAAATCAGACATACTACCTTTTTTGTTTTAATATAATTAATTTTTATAAAGAATTCTTTGTAAAATAACTTTCTTAGCCTCGTCGATTGTAAACTGCATATTTACGTCTTGTCTACTTCTATGGTAACTAGACTTTTTTACATGCAGAGCTTCCATCTGTCACTTTGACTCACTGGCGTGTTGTAAAATACCATAAAAATTATTTCCGTTTAGAGACTTCCAAAAAAAGTTTGTTTAGTTGTAAATATAGTTTGTTTATACCAGGACAATTTACCGCACTTAATAAGACCTATAGATTTCAAAAATAAAGACAATTTAATATTTTTGGTGCAAAATTAAGGGCGCCGTCGGCTCTATCTTGTGGTGTAGTACTTAGCTAACCATCGATCGAGCTCTAAACCACAGATTAATTGCACTTGAGCTGTCAACCTCAAATCAATTAAAATTTCGGAATTTTTAAAGCAGGCAAAATTGAGTCTTTGGCTAAAATGTTGAACACATTATTTGTGCGTTAATCACTTTATAGCCCGTGGTTTTATTAAAGCCCTCCGCAGAGCGTCGGGTTTCAAAATTGAAACTTTGCGCTGTAAAATGAAAGTTACCACTCTAATAACGTAAATAATTAATAACTATTGCATCGCTAGGTTAAATCACAGGTTAAAACCCAGGCAGGTTTTATGTAAAAAACTTTCTATTCTTTATTTAAAAAATATTATTATTTATTCAATAAAATAAAAAAAAAATAGCAATAATGTTATTACATTATTGAGTAATGTTTTGATAAATCTTTAATTTTCTCCAGCTCATAAAAATGTGATAATGTCCTGTCTTTGCAATTTTTTACTTATCTCAATATGTTGTTTACAAAATTCTACAACTTTTTGACTATGCTTAATAATTTGCTAAAGACACTGCGACAAATTTGTAAACAGTACCTGTGGGAGTTTGAGTAGACTGTATTTTTTGGTTTATTATATAATTATAGTATACTCACGTTAAAGAGGAAGCTGAAATAAACAAAGAACACCGCGTGATCACCTCGTGGTTGGTATCTCATGGTGGGGTGGTATAGAATAGAATGTTTATTAATGATATGAATACATAGTATTTTTTACACGTCCAATACAATTTGCACTAAATACTAAAGTAACAATGGCTACAACATACACAAATTGCATCTATATATTATATTGCTAAGAGACTACAAGCTAAAAGAGTGCACCGAAAAAATCAAAACAAATCCAAACAAAGCCCAAAACACACTAAACAAGCTGTATTTAGCAATAATAACCAATAGCTTAATTGACAAGACAGTCCGTTTCACTTATAGTTGGATTTTGTTGAAAGAAACGCTATCACATGAAACATAACATGAAGAGCATGCACTCCTTGAAGACACCCTGTAAGAACAGACACGCCTGTTTTGTTGGAAGATTGCGTAAACCGCGCGTGATAGTGTTTATTTCCACTTCATCTTTAACGTGAAAATAGTATAGATCTTGAATGATTTGGTATGATAGGCTGCAACTGGTACAATAAAAAAGAAGCGTGTTTTTGGTTTCAGGTTCTTTATTTGAGTGAATGAGGAATGTTATATCTGCTTCTCTGGCTCTGTCCTTGAGCCAGAGAGATATTTTGGTGACAACCGGGGAAACCTAAGCCTGATTTCAGAGCTTATATTCTCTGAAGAGTATTTTGTATATTTTGCTTTAAATAATGTGAATGAACCTGTTTTGTGCTTTTTCTTTTATCAAAAAATCAATTAAATTACAGAATAATGATTAGCATACAGTTGAATAATTGTTTATAATAATCTATGACAGGTCTGTTAGTCTTATATTATAAATTTTGTAATTATATTTTATTGCTCATAATAATTGTTAAAAAAAATAAGGCATAACAACAGTGAGGTACAGAACTGAAGTTGACACTTTCTTATTGTAAATTGTTAATAACACCTTTAGCAAACGCACAATAATCGAATACAAAAGCGACGGCTAAATAACTAAAATCAACAAAACATTGAAAAACGGTTTGGCGAATGAGAGTCGATGCTTTACCAATACGAGGCTCAAACCCAATCCCAATGCTGGAGTCTCACAGTGAACAAACTTTGGATCAGAATGTATTAAGCTCATCTTAATAGGTATCTAGGAATCACACGGAATCTAAATAGAAATCTACATGACAATGGCATTTAACAAGGTCAAGTTAATAGTCTATAATTTCTTCTTCTTATTAAAAATTAACTAGACAAATTTAATAATTTAGCACAGTAACCCTACAAAGTTTCTTTCAGTCTTTGTGTATATATTGTCTTTGAAACATCGTTTTATCTTACATCGTCTAATATTATCAACTCTGTCAACACATCTTATATGTTGTTAAAATAATTAAGAAAAAGAAAGCATTTCTAGCTCGCCGCTAGTTTCTGCCAAGCACTAATTTAATGAACAACTTTGACATTTTGATAAAAGAGAATTTAATAGCTCATATAACGGCCTGTAATTGTTATTTTTATTTTTCTATGAGTGGAGTGAGCTAAATAGAAGAACAATCTCAAGAATTTCCGGTTCAGCATTGACCTAAGCAGGATCAGGCATAAAACTGAAAGTTCTCGCTATTTTAGATATGCTCTCAGGCGTTGCAAATGAATGGATAAAAACGTTGTCGATGGTATCTTTTTGTAATGGTCATGCACAACCAGTCTTCTTACTAACACCCACACGCTGCATTAGGTATTATGTGCAACGGTTTAATTTTTTTTTAAGTATTGCAACTATTATAATGTTTAGAAAGGTTATTATAGGTAATCTCTATCTTAAGTCTTTGTGGAAGTTTGAATCGCTCTCACTAGAAAACCGCTGTGCAAAATTACTACTTTGTAATCAATGCAGAAAATATGCAAATTTTTTTAATTTATTCTACAAATTATAGAGAATTTATGTTTACAAAATTTTGAAGAAATTGCTTTTTGCGAAAGAATTTAAAAAATTTCTTAAAACATGAATGAGATGTGAAGGAAGACAAGTCATTTTTCTTAAAAAAGTTTTTATATATTCAACTAGCTGACCCGGCGAACTTCGTACCGCCTTAGCGTAGATTTGATGCACTACTTTATTTTGTATAGCTGACCTATCTTATGTATGCGTACCTATTCAATTTGAACTGGAATCTATAATATCCTCCATATAAAAATGAAAACCTATTTCCCAGGTCTCGTCATACCTGAGAAGGACTTTACAAATTTTATTAAATAAAAAACAAAATATATATTTTCATAATAGTGTTTATTCCGTAGGGTTCAATAATTTCACTTATATTTTCACAAATCGCTATTGAATAACTGAACATTTTGAAGTAAACACTGAGCTCATTATCATGCGCGCTCTAGAAAGCAACTAATAGCCTCTAAACCCTTCACTGCTTCTCTCTATTCTAATGCTTTTTGATAAACTATATTTTTAGTTTTATGTTCTGGCGCGTAAATAAATAATGTTGATGGTTTTCCGACACGGGAACAGGCGACATATAATTGGCCATGTTAAAAACATGGATTTTCTAGGTTGATGCCACATACACTTAGCGACTGCTTTTACGATTTATTTATTGACATTGCAAATGCAAGCCGCACTGGAAACTGTAAACGTTCAAAACTGAATGGCATATCGTTCGGTATCATTCAAAATGTTCTTTCCAAAATGTTTGAAAGGGAAGTTAAATTGAATGACGTTGACATTTGTTAGCGAGGTTATGTCTGTGGTGTCATAGATCACCACAGAGTTTGTTGTTTTAAATTGAATGACGTTGACATTCGTAACGCGCTTTTTTTAAAATATGCAAAACTAAATGTATATTTTTCAATTTTTTTGAGAGATTTTCTTAATATTTTTTTCCGTAAGAACCTTGTACAGAGTATTAGAAACCTACAAAAAAAAAATCAGCCAAATCGGTTAAGCCGTTTTCATGCTATGTCGTGACAACGAAAAACGGGATTCATTTTTATATATATAGATTACATTTTAATATCTAATGTGCTAATGAATCCTATGTATTATTCAGAGACTAGTGTAGTGCTTTTAGCTAGCCATGATTATTAACATTTAATTATTCCATTACTTTTGCTTTATAAGACGACTAATAAACATGAAGACACTCTACACACCAAAATTTGCTGAGGTAATTTGATAAATTTTTACGACTTTCTTTTTTAGAGCTTTCAGATCAATGGCGTTTAAGATGACATATTTTTTTCTTTGTAACTTTTATTTAACAAATAAGCATGTGTGTGTTTTCAATCTAGTTTGAATTTTGGAACGTTCTTCAAATAATCAACTAGCTTTAGTTTTACAACAATAATTATAAAAATAAACTAATTAAACAACATGAATGCTATGTCTAAGTTAAATATTACTGGTAATTTTCTAAGCTGACATAAAAGTGTAATTATACACAATATTCAAAGCTTATACCATCAATTAGAAGATTTTTATAGTCCTTCACAATGTTTTATTATGGCTTAGTCTATGCTAAGACTGAATAAATACGGATTCCAGTAAATTAAATTTAGATATTGTTTTTTTTGACCTCATTAGCGTGAGAATCTTTAAGTTCTTCGTTATTGTCTCAAAAAATAAAATTTGATTGTTTTTGATCTATCGCAGATCTGCGTTGTTTAAATGTAGATTTAGGCCCTATACCATCACAGACAAAAACAAAACACATTGTTTGCTTTTTGATATTTTAAAACTTGTAATGCACTTAATTTTAACATTATAACATTAATTTTATTCACTGAACTGGTTGTGAGAACCTGAGATGTATCTACCAATTATGTTTCCTTTGTTTCTTCTTCAAATTTTTTATTTTGTAATGGATTTCAGTTAAGTCAAAATTAGAGACAATAAAATACAAAAAGAGTGATAAGTTTTTTTGCAAATATTTTCTTAGGAAAGAAAGAGAAACTCAAATGTTCTCAGTAAAATGCAATCATGACAAGGAAATCAGATCTAAACACTGCTGAAATATACATAAACAAAAAAGAAGCACAAAATAACAAATTGAAAACAAAAGTTTGGTACTTTTGTCTTATCTTTTTGGACCAAAAAAATGTTAAAGCAATCTCTAAACAAAGGTTAAGTTATGGTACATGATGGAGTGACAATCAGGTTTATGATGGCTATTCAAGAAAAAATAGACTATACAGGGCGTTGTAGAACACACATTTTAAACAAAAACATCGATATAAAATAACAAAGTTGCAGATAATAATTAGAGAGTATAAAACACGTAATATGGGGAGGCAAAAATCTAGTCAGTTTTGACACATAACAACAAGATCTTTTACAAAAGTACAACCTAATAACAAAAACCTTGCTTTATTGCAAATATTAGCTCAAAGAGTTCTTGAAGGTAAGCAGTACGGTGTATACTGGGACAGGGATATCTGAACTGACATAAGAGTGCAAACTGATAGACCGGACGGTGATATACAGTGCGTTTATAAATTATTTATATTTACTCTTGCCATAAAATTTCAATCGTATGTTTTATTTTTGATAAGTTTATACGGGAAAATGCACGATTTTATAGACGAGCTTTGACGTTTGTTTGACATTTGTCGGCAATCTTACTATCAAAGACAATAAAAATCTGCCAATTCTAAATTTTTACAAAAGTACAAACAAAATTACTTTTGTTAACGTTGCTGTCCTACTACTTACAAATATGTCAAAAAATAAATAAAACTTGCGGCAGAAATGAAATAAACGTAAAAACTATTCCAAAACGACTAACTGTCTTGATCATAATTTTTGAAAAAATGTGACATAAGATTTGAAAATCGTAATTTTTGCAACGGGAATAGTACTTCAAAATTAACTTTAGCAAATTAAAGAACTAAATATGAAAACAAATTTAGCAGTTGCAACAATTTGTTCGTTCTACTAGATATATGCCGCCGCATTGTACTCTATTCTGCTAGATACATGCCAGATTCGGGCACAAACAACCTATAGCCCAAAAGTTTTATTCGTTTTTGTTTTAGTTTTGCGTTTTAAAGTATGTGTAAAAATATTTTTTTCAATTATTTTGCACGTATTTTGTAGTAGAGGATTATGTTGTACGACATAGTTTATTGGTTTGCTAAATTTTTACATGCCTTATTGTTTTATAGTTGGAAACAGTTAATTTGTTTTGATTTGCTATTATAAATGTATCCTGATTCAGTATATACAGGGTAATTTTCAACGTGGGATTTTCTTTCCTGGAATAATTAATATAAAAAATTTCAAATTATCGAGCTCTAACTGGCTACAACAGATGTTTTAAGTGCGAGCCGTTTTTCTCAGCACAGACAGTTGCGCGTTGGATCTGCTGTATTTACCTTAACGATTTTATTTGGCAATTTTTGGAAACACAGTTCATTTTAGATTCTAGTTTGTGTGATCAAAAGAAAAGTTTCAAGTTATAGAAATATTGTTGAGACTCCACGTTTGCAAAAACTATTCGAGTTGCAGAAAACTCCTAGTCGAAGAAGTTTTACTGTTTTTACTAATTTCTGAAAATGTATACTACTTTGTACAATCAAAATACAAAAGCAAGATGTAAACTTATAGTTTAAAACAATAGCAAAAAGAACATAAATAAAAAAGTGGATAGCTGTCTTGACCAAAAAAAAGTCAGGATGTGGCAAATTAACCAATTAAATGACTATTTGTTCTAGAATATACTACGTTTAAATTCAATGTTTCTACTACGTGAAAAATAATGTTTTTTAGATGTTAAACAGAATGTTGGAATAGAAGGTAATTGCAAAGATCAGTCATTGAATGTACTTACCGATCTCATTATATTAGCAGGTAGAATAACAAATGTAAATAAGCATTAATTATGTAGACACTTAATGATAAAGTTAAGATACCGTGAAGTCTTTAATGGAGCATCTAATCTTGACGTTCAGTCTTTTGATCTCTAATAAATAACGACAAGATTGAGTGGCCGACATAATCCAAGTTGTATAACAAGATCAAGTTTAAATTCTTCGAATTAAATTACCGTTTTCCTTGCACCTCTAAGGCAATGTGATGATTGAAAGTCTCGAATTTTATAACACTACGAAACAAAGAATGGCATACTAGAAACCGCAGCAATAGATAGTTATCGACCTATTTTTTTAGAAACACATTAATTGTCCGAAAACTTCATTTTGCTTTTGCTGCAACATTATGAAAGCGATAAAATCTACAACCAGTCTTAAATAAACAACATTTACATTTTTGTAAATCAACAAAACTGGTTTTAAAAAATGTAGTAAATTCGTCAAAATCAACGAGAGTTAACGTAAAAAAATTTTTATAAATAGGTTAACCTTGAAAATTAGTAGAACTTATATAATTTTGAATGAAACCGCACCGGTTGGTGCGGAAATAATGCTACATTATTGTGTAAGTTCATCTAGGAAAAATATTTGGTCTAGCAATAGAAAAATTATATAGGATTATGCTTAATGGTTAAAAATATTATAAAGCAAATAAAAAATTATTGAAAAAATAGGGACAGCTTAAACTACAAGTAGAAAAAATACTACGTTTGCTAATACCGTCGTATACGCTTGTAGACTTTTTATGTGTAGAAAATTGCAGGCCTTGCACAAAAGTCAACATAAACTATGTAAGATTAATTTAACATTAGTGTATATATCACAGTCTCATTGCTTTATTTTCTAATTGTTGGAGCTTTATCTTATAATTTTATTGATTATAATTAAAGTTAAACCTATAATCGAGTTTATAATCAACTTCTAACCAACATCTTTTTAATCTCTCGATTATACACCGTCTAACATCATTTTCACATCTCAAATTATTGAAATTGTTTGTGAAGACGTAAGAAGCTATAAAGTATGACAGACCAGTATGTAAGGCACAATTTTTTAAAGCTCAAATGCTTTTTTCAATGCATCAAAATTAGCTCAATTGCTACTTTCCTATCACAATTTAGGTACGAATATTTTTGATAAAAAAAACACACAAAATATATTTTAACTATAATAATTTATCATAAAATATGTACGTCCACTTTGAATTTGTATGTACTTTTCTTTAGCAAAAAATTATTGTACATATTTCAGCACTAAAGATATTGGTTTATGACTCTAACGGATTATTTTTCTAAGAGTATCGTTTCTCTATGCTTTTAATAAATCAATTAGACTTTGGTATACAAATAACTATGTATTTTAATTCACAATTTTTTTTTTAAATGTTTGCAATATTTTTTTTGCTTAAGATTTGATTTAGATTATTGATGTTTGATTTGAAAGTAAATGTTTTTATAAAGTGATCTTGTTCATGTTTGCTAATAATATTGGCAAGAGTAATAAGCACAATTGCACTTCGAAAATGCAACAATGTACTCATTTTTCAATTTCTATCAAAACAAAATCTTGCGCATAACTTCTTTGTGTATAAACTAATTTTAACTTTTATCTGTCTTTTGCCACTTGCTAAAAAGATTATTTAAGAAATCTCAAAAACTTATTAAATTCATAAAAATAAGACAAATGCTTTTAACAAGGATAACGGTCTTCTTGTCAGCTCTTTAGTAGGATTATTAAAAAATTCCAAAATTCCATGAACCAGGTAAATTCAAGCAAATAATAATTTAGTTTTATTCATCTCTTGATGATGACCTCTTGGTGGTTGAAAAAGCTCTCGAGATTTATTAAGAGCGTTTTAAAGACAAACTCAATTCGGTTCTTGCTATCCCCCGTGTTTTTCTACGTCAGCTGAGGGGCGGAGCTTAAATATTTTATCTCTGTCATTTACTCGTCTTTTTCTCGCCACCCTGTCTACCTGAAGAAAACCGACCCTTGGAAATGATATCATAAAAATACTTTCTGATATATCCATTGCGTAATGCTAAGGTTCAACAGTAAATATTACCATTCACTCAAATAAGAACTGCACGGGTAAAGAAGATTTTATTGCCGCAAAAAAAAAGCTTTTTCTTGTTCATTGCTGACTGAAACAAGTACTTAGTACAAATTGGTAATTGCAGTAGGTATTTTACAATAAGTTTTATAAACAATAATCAATTTTTTGTTGTAATAATAATGTGTTTATTGCAGTTAAAACAGTAAATTATTCAACACGCACATGATGAAGACTATCACCCTCAAAGATAAAATTTGCAACACGAGCTGAAAGCGAGTGGTGTACCTATTTATCTAATATAAATATACAACTATAAATAATTTTTTTTTTAAATCTGAGCAATTATAATATAGACAGAAAAAGACATATTAAAATCATACAAAGTGATAATGATAAAAAATATTGTGGGTGAAGAAAAAAAAGGATAATTATGTAATAAAAATCGAATAAAGTTTACTTTTAAAATAATATGAAATAATAAATAGTCTTCTTAATTTTAAAAATAAATAATAATAGGTTTGCTTTATTATATATGTTGCCGCAGGTAACCTTCTATATGAAAGAGTAGAATAAGCACAAGAACGAATAAATAAAAATAAAGTACAATAACAAAATAAAAAGAAATATAATAAATAATAATAATATCAATAGTAAAAAATATTGATTGCTTTATAAACCAATCATTTACAATTGGTTCTTCTTGAAATCTTTCTGTTCCGCAAATCTCTGATAGGGAGTTCTTTAGGATGCTGGGGATATAATAACTCCGGCGCAATACATTTATGGTAAAATTCTATCAGATGTGGTTCCATTTTTTCTTTCCAAAAAGAATCATCTTTATAAACCTGACAAAAAAAACAAATCAATCACGGAAAACTGATCTAAACACTGCATTTCAAAACTCATACCTTTTCAATAGACATTCCTTCTGGAGTCCAAATAACAAAATAGCAAACTTCTTTCTTGGCTATATGTAGCTGCCCTTGTATTTGGTAAAAGTAGTCGGCATTTGTTTTTAAGTTTATATTCTCTTCGCTGTCTATTGTATAATGTATCACTTTTTTTTTTGTATAGCTTCTTTTATATACTCATGCGGTGTAAAATTTCGCATCGAATAAGGGCATTTAATTTCAATTATGGCATCATTTCCAACTAGACCATCTGGAGATGTCCCGAGAAAGCCAAACATTTGGTCAACAAAAAGTTGTAACCTCAAGAACAAGAAGTTGCTCAAACGCTTGTACAGCGACGCGTTCATGAGTTTTACCCCAATCAGTAGCAGTACTACCAGTGAATTTATTATATAAAAGAGACTGCACAGTTGCAGCACAAGAAGTGGAACGTTGCATTTTGCAAATTTTTCCAAATGAAGACGCTGTTAGCCTCTTATATCTTTCATCCTTCCACAATCGACTACTGCTTTGCCCAATAGTTTTTTCCTCTAGCTGTGCGATTTCAGATCTTGTTTTTTTAACGATTTAATTAAATCGTCTTTAGCTGCCTCAAATGATTCTGGAAGCGGTTCTGATTTTTTTTTCTCTTCTGGCAATGCCGCCTCTGGGCCGTATTCTCTATCAGAGTCAGCGTAACGTTTTTTTTTTTAAATAATTCCGGGAAAAGACGTTGTCGCACATTTCGGTTAACATATTGTTTTTCTTTTTTTGTTATATAATTTTTCAGAAATTTGCCTGGACTACGTTTTGCAATCTCGTGATGAATTAAACGCGGATAATTATGAGATCCCGCACTAAAACTGATACCAGCTGCATGGCACCTGAGCTGGTACGATTCTTTTGCCGAAAAATTAATTCGTTTTCCTCCGACAAATTTTGCTACAACGGAATTATAACATTCTGCGGAATTGTTGTCTATATCTAATAATAGACTGTCAGCATGCTGAACTAAGCGATTCAGAACTACTTCTAAATCTTGAAATAAACCGCTGATGGTCATTTCTTCTACCCAGTTTCTGTCTAGCACAAAAGTGCTAGCTGACTTTTGTTTCACCAAAACGTGTTGAATCGCAATCGCAGCAGAATTCAACCTCTACGTTTACGCCGATATAAATCTACGACACAATTGACAATTTTCAAAACGTACTCTAATTTGTTTTCGTTTTTCAATTACAAATGAAGAATATATGAACCTAAATGATAAATAATTATTTAAAACCAAGAGAACTAGTGCCGCATATAAGTCAGAAAGACTCATACGATACTGGTACCTACTTGGAAGCGCGCGAGTTAAAATCAGAAAAAAGATATAAACAATAAAACTTTTTAAAATTTCTATTAAGTAGTATTATTAACTATTGTATAAATAATCAAAAAAAATAAATATTTTTTATATTTTATTCTTTGCTTCATTGATCAAAAGCTCCCAATTTTAGGATTTTTCAAACTTTTGAAATTCATATCTCCAAAAATGTCAACTTCTGTTAATCCACTAGTTACTCGATTATAAAAGAAAGTCATAAACTTTACAACTGGTAGACGGTACCGTTTCCGAAAATCCTTTAGATGTTATGTTTTTGACCGCACGTCGACCACTCTGGGCCAGTCGACAAAATTAATGAAAATTCTGAAAAATTCGACTTGACAGAGGTTGTGTAGAATACATGCCATTTCCTTATTTTTGAATATTTTTCTAAAATTAAAAATGCCAATTGTAGAAAACACTTAAATACACCGCCGTAGTTTGTTTATTTTGTATTTATCAGATTCTAAATCAATAAAATAATCCTTTTAATTAAGGTCATAAATAAACTGCTTTTAAAGACATTTTAAACTTTTTAACACGAAAAAAAAACGAGCTACGTCTATGAAGACATCTTTGATGAACATATTGTTAAAATTTAGTTACATTTTGGTGACAATTGACGCAATGGGATGATTTCTACTAAACCTCTAAAACACTGGATTCATCACGGGTTCAAAACCCCCTTAAACAAACTGTGACACTGTGTGAATAGTTGTTATTTTATGACAAAGCATATTTTTAAAGTAAGATTGAGCAGCCACGTTTTTACGATATAATGCTAGAGGTCACTCCTAATGACGGATATCGATTTTAATAAAAAATAGTTTTTGAGATTTTATATTATAGAGACAGATTTTCAAAGCTCTGTAGACGCTTCAAGCGATAACTGTTTCAAGGGCTTATATTGATTGCTCATTACACACAACATAACTTTCTATGGGTGGATATTTTTGGAACGTCTTCTCTTATGTGAAAAGAACCGAAAATTCTTTTATTAAAAATGTTACTCTATTTTTTTGCGGTGTTAGAAATTTTTTTTTTAATTTTGTTGTTTCAACTTTTTGTTTGGAACAACAGAAACATATAGTTTGTCACAAAATAACCACTTTTCCAAAATCCTAGAGAAAACGTAAGAAATACATACTCAAAGCTTTCAATATAAATTTATTTTTAATTTAAGTATTTGTTCTGCATAAATACTAAGATTTTAATCGATGATTGGAAGGAAATTCAATAGAAAAGCAATACTATAATTGGATTTGAACTATTATCAAAATTCAAACCGGTCTGGCTTTTTAAGGATTTAAAATATGCGTGTTTATTTAAAGTTATGTATGTAGTTAAGTTAATAAGTATTTGAGGCGGGCCGACTGAATAACTGAAATAATTATGCAACAATGTTTTTAAACACATTGTGTCTGGTAATTTTCTTAACAGTTATTAACAATGTTCTTGAAATATTTTTTTCTTTGCCTATTATTAAAAAATTTTTACTGTTACACTACTTAAATCATGTCTTTCTCTGTAAATTGAAAAACCATTTTATGGCAAGAAATATAATTTAAAAAAAACATATAGGTATGTGTTAATGTTCATATTGTTATTTAAAATTGAGAGAGGCTTTGTGGACTCTTTCTCATTCGCTCAGATTATTTATAGCTATGCAAAACGGGAACCACCCACCTAGACACAGGTTCTGGGTCACTAATTCCAACCATTAATAGAAAGCTTTATTGTTTTTCAGATGCATCCTCCTCGAACGAAGCCGTTCATCTTCAGCAGCGTCTTCGCAGCTTGAGCACCGAGTTGGTGACGCTTCGCAACCGTCTCCATGTACAGGGGGCCCCCACGGCAGCTGCAGCGGCGCCTCTAAAAGGAACCGGTGTGGTGGCTGCTTCTGCTGCTCAGCCAGTAGTGCCTCCTCGGAGTGCTCCAGCACCAGTACCCGTGGTGGCTGCTCCTGGACCTCAGCCAGCCGTGGGGGCTGACCTCGATGACCTCATACACCTTCAGGGACCTCTCACAGAAGATGCCGTGATGAAGTGCCTTCAAGCTAGGTTTAACGCTTCCAATTTCTATGTGAGTTAACGGTTTTAGATAATTTCCTGGTAGAATACGAAACTTGTATGGGAAAGTAGAGTTTGTAATATTTTTTTAAACTAATTAGTTTCACTTATCTCGTAGATACTACGCACAATTGACAATGTCAGAATATTAAATTATCACAGAAAAATCCGAAAAATAAATTATGATTAATTAAATGCAGAAAAACAAATTATTCAAGTTAAACAAAGGTTTAAGGTAATTAAAATCGAATGGTTTAAATTAACCAATAAGAAGTTTTAAAGTATATCAACCATTTTTCTTCTGTTTTATTAGAAATGTAGATTTCTCATTCAAATAGCATTTTGTGTTATTAAACACTATTTTTTTGACCTTCCAACATATAAACACATTTGTCAATAACGGTGGCTACGATTGGACGCGTACAATGTTTTCTCGCTTTTTTTACCGCATACTATGCGGATATTTTTTCATTTTAAGCTGAGAGACATCAAAGAGACTACACAACTGTAGTTGTGTAGTCTGTAAAATCATCTGGATTATTTTCGGTAGATCAAATATTTGTTTACTTGTTTTTTGAAGTTTAAAGAAATTTTTCTGTTTTTTCCGTTTATAAATGACATTTTTAATATTATCGAGTGTGAGAAGCTTTTGTTTGCAGATGATCTTAAATTATTTTCTGCAGTCAATGATATTAGTGATTGTTTGAGACTGCAAAAAGATCTAGATACAATTGTTAATTGGTGTGAGCAGAATAACTTTCGTTTAAATATTTTGAAATGTAATGTTTTAATGTACACTCGCAAAAAAAATCTATAGAGTAGTCAATAGTTCAACAGAGTTGATAGTTGTAAGGACTTAGAAGTTATTTTTAATAACAAGCTACGCTTTAGTGAACATATAGTTAATGTTATCCAGAAATTTCTTCAATCGCTTGGTTTTTTGTATAGGAATGTTTGCGATTTTTCTTCAATGTATTACATATACTGTTCGTTTATTAGATCCAAATTAGAATAAGTATATACAACTAATTGAGTCTGTTTACAGAAAATGTGTAAAATTTCTTAGTTATTTACTTGATGGCGTGTATTTTGCTCAGATTCACTTTTAACTCATTGCATACTAGATGTTTATGTACTACTATTAAGTTTATTTGTAATTTTACTCATTAACAATATTGACTGCAGCTGTTTACTAAGTCAGATTAACGTTGCCGTTCCGCGGCTCAAATCCAAATAGTAGTAGTAACTGCTGTAACCATGCCTCGTATATCTTTATCATGTAACAATTTCAATTTTATTTCTGATTGTTGCGGATCGTTGTTCATCTTCAAACAAATGTATACTACTGTCTGTAATAAATGCCATTGGTGTAGATTCGTTCCCTTAAGTTGGTCGCTTTTGACTAGTTTTTAAATTAGCTTTGTAAATACTATATCTGTATATCTATATAAAACGAATATATTGCTATTTTTTTTCTTGATGTTTATTTTGTTATTTTTTTTTATGATTGTTTCCTTTAAGTGGATGCAAACCTGTTTGGAAATAAAGCTAAATTATTGTTAGATATTATAAATTTGAATTGGGTTTTATTGACATATCTGCTGTCATATTTGCTGATTGAGCTGTTTGCTGTCAAATTCTTTCTGCATTTATTTTCATTTTTTTAAAATTTTTCAATTGCCTAATTTTTATTAAATTATATTTCGAACTGACTACTTTTTATTTTAATGTCATAAGGGTCAAAACCAGTACGAGTAATAATTTTAAATCTTAAAACTGTTATAGCTCTAGATTTCTTGAATGCCAGTTTTTTATGTAATTTATAGCAAATGGAAATATAAAATAGCTATGTCAAAGAATTAAGAGAGTAGTCAAATAAACAAGCACGCCCGTTATATATAAAAATATAAATACTTAAAAATATAGATTAAATAGTACCTGATAGTTGTAATTATAGAACTGAAAAGATGAACATAGAGTTTGCTTGTTTGGCGTTGACTCAAAATTATTTACATATTAATATGTAAATACTTGACATAAAACAACTTAGACGCAGGTTAGGTTTGCATTTTGTTGACTTTTACGTGTTTTTTAACCGTATCTTACCTTACCGTCTCTTTGCGTCGTTTACCATGTTTAACCTTTAACATCACAAGCATGAAAGACACTTTCACTGCTCTGGCAATATTCACTTATAGTCAGAACGTTTGAGATATGCCTGGCAGCAAATTTGACAGCTAAAACTGCTGGCATAAATTAAAAAAGGCGTTTTTAGTTTAGGGTAGTACGTACTACCCGGTTGGTTCTATTATGAAACCAAAACACGCGGCACTTTGGGCTGTGAATCTTCTTTCCTTTGTTTATCTCATTATGAGCAAAACAATTTATTGTTGGTTAACTCAAACGTACCTAGTATGAGTACCTATTAAGTAAATATTTTTTCTTGCTACTCCAGTCGAAAGTACGTGGTTTTGGCTGCGATTCCACGGCAGAAAGTGTATCTTTCATGCTGCGATTCCACGGCAGAAAGTGCAGCTCTACCAGTGCATGAAAGATACAGAAAGTATATCTAGAGCCTCGGGCATTATGGCGCGCAGTGCAGGAATCTCAACTTTCTGCCCTTGTAGTGTAATATACTATTGCGGTAGAAGGCTAAATTGTTAAGCACATTAAATATTGTGATTATTTATAAATCTGATAGTCAATAAGATCAAACCCTGCAAAAGATTTATGCAATATTTTGGTCCAACAATAATGCCACTTGTTTTCACTACATTGTAATATTTTCCTAGTCAGCATTTAATTAAGTCAGCCGCAAATATAATAACTCAGCTCATTATGGCTACTTTTATAAATTGCATGATTTATAAAACTGTGTTGTGTGTGTTTTATGATTTTTATAAAAACATAGCTTATACTTTTAAAAATAATAACTAACTAAATAGATTTATTCGGGAATTTGGACCAGTTTATTATTAAATAATTTTATGATATTATTGCAATAATATTATAAAATTAATTTATAAATTAAACTGGTCCAAATCCCTGAATAAATCTTTTTAATTAAATAACATGGACGTAAACCACAACCAAAGTAACATAAAAACGGTTCAAGACAACTTGCCCTACCACCTCCAAACATCAATTTTGTATCGGCTTTCCAAACACACTTTATATTATGTAATACTTTAATGAAAGAAGCGTTGGCAGATACAGCAGAATTAAGAAAAAGCAAAGAATTTAAAAAATGTAATAATATTTTTGCGTAAATATTTTTTTAAGAATGTTAAAAGACTTCGGTAAAAAATGTTTTAATAAGTTTCAAATTCCTTTAATGAAAGTTTGAGCTAAATATAATTAAGCATGCTAATAAAGTCAAACATTAATTGCCACTCAAGTTTACTGTAGGTATCTTTTAAATCTTCATAAATCCATTTTTTTAAATTTAATAAATATGAAATTGTTTTATAAATGTTTGCCAGTATATAACCAAAAGAACAAAATGTTTAAGAAACACGTAAATTATATTTCCGTAATTTCGCTTTCGTGTTAGCTCTTTGTTAGCAAACAACGAAATGTCAAAGAAATAGTCGGAAATCATTTGATTAAAATAATGAATGCAAATATTGAACATGAGCCAAAACGGCTTTGATTGCAACATCATGAAACAGAGATCGGACGTTTTGTTAGCCTGTATAAATCATATTCCTGGAGAAACTGTATAAGCAAATTAATGAGAAGGATCATTCAAAAGGTTTGTTTTTGTACTCAACTTAGTTAAATTGTTCTTTGACATATTTTGTCTGTCACAATTTGAGTGCAGTTGTTTTCAACCATAAAAATTTTATATACACCATAGATTTACATTACTACGACGTGACTAATAAGCATTCTTAAACAAATTTGAATTTTTTTATTTAAATTTTGGTATTAATTTGATGTAACAGAAGATATTATTATAGGCAGTTATTGGAAATCTTTTTGTTTAACATGATTTAATTTATAGATCAATCGGCTCTAATAAGAGTGTTATTTATATTCAGTGTTTGTCTTAAGTTCTTGTTTCAAAATTTATAAATTGACCTTTATACCTAAGAATTAAAGTCGATAATACCTAGTTCAGGCTTTGACTATAAATACTACTCTTGAACGTTATGCCAATACTTTGATAATCAAATATTTGTTTGTTATACTATTTTATGGTTACTATCATAAATTTCATAGTTTTAATTGTTTGTAAATTGCCGGCATCCCTACTAGCAGTAATAATTTTAAGTCTACAGATGACAAAACTAAAAGCTAATGGTTTTGCCAATATAATATATTATTCTGTGGCTAAACCCCGAGAATAGATGCGTTTGCTTTTTATAGTTCACTTCACGCATCATCTATTTCACAGCTGATTTAAATCATAGCTTGTTAAATTCTGCTGATTGCAATAATTACTAAACTCTAAATGGTGTATTCCTTTTTGGTGTTAATATACCAAAAATGATAAATATTTCAAAACTAATGGTTGCAAATATATTATTATAACAGAAATCTAATCAGAAAAGTTTAAGCTTTGTATTTCACATCCTCTTATGTAAATGACAACGGCTGATGTTTCAAGTGTAATAAAAGCTTTAACTATGATATTTACATTCTACACAAAAGTTTCTTATTAGATAATTTACTATGCAGATTTAGGTTCTAAATAAGTTAAAATAATTGTGATAATGTGGAATACTAATAAATTTAAGAATAAAGAGACAATTTCTTGTTGCGCGGGAGCCGGCCGGCTAAAACCACAGAAAAACATTAAGTCGGCTTAGGACCACTCTAGGTGTTACTTTTAACAAAAAAAAAAACAGAGATGAATAGCCATTGGTCATTGAACAGTGGTGACCTTGGAGCTAGCACCTGTCTGATGGTAGGTAGGCATACAAGAAATAGCCTGGGGCCGGCCCTGTTTACGCCTGACCGTGAACTTGCCAACAAAACTACCAGAGGTGCATTTACATACCATTGCTTTAGCGGGTCGTAAATTAAGCACCGTGAACCGTAGTGCGTGTCCATTCTGAGCTGGACCTCCTCTGAAAGGCTTACCACAAAAAGAGAGGAAAAGAGGAGGAGAATAGATCGGGAAGATAAAAACTTTCAATTAAGAATATCGAGAGTGTTATTTATGATCCGGACACAGTTGCCATACCACATTGAAGAACAAGAAATCAAATTGCATCTTCCGTATGCTCAGATCCCTTAAATTTGTTTCTTTGCTTGAATAATAGGTATTATTTTAAACATAAATAGTTTTTTTAAAGTAAATAAACCTATGGAAGTAATAGGTTTATATCTAACATTTTATGAACATACTTGATAAACTTGGTAATAGTTCTTTAATTTAATTTGTTTTTCTAATCAGTTTTCCATATTCCTACGTTGCGCTTTGTGCTAACTGTGATTCTAAGCAGTGTGAGCTTGCTTGCAGAATTCACTATAGAAAACAATAAAACAAAATAATAGTTTATGCACAAGTAGGTATAATATTTTACATTCTACGTGTTTTCAATGGGATCGGAACTACTGATATCTGATACAATTCAATAATATAATATAGAATGTGTCCAAAATCTGCAACTATTAAGATAAAATACCAACAAACAGTATTTGAGATAAACGGTCGGACAAGTCAATTTAGATTTGGAAAAGGTTTTTTAATTTTTTTTTTTGTTTATTCGGTTATATTGTCATCGGTTTTTTTTTTTAAATTGCAGTTTGATACAGTTCGATAGACCTTGAAACTTTAGGTACAGAAATATGTATGTAGGTACAAATATGACTCTGATTTCAAAAGCTTTGAATGCTGAAAGAGAAAAAAAAAGAGTGAGCTAAGAAATATTTAGTTACTATGTCTACTGTCAGTTTTGACACATTACTCTATTACTAAAATAGTGCGATCTGCATGTAAAATTTTTAATATTGAAATAATAATAATTTTCACATTTAAAAATGTTGCAAACTAAGTTTAAAAAATTTATAATTTGAATTTTTTTAATGATGAGTCATTAATTTTGTAAATCTTGGTGATTTTGAGCTGAATAACCTGGATAACGAAACCGGTAACTTAAAATTTTATTGTTTAGGCTTAAAAGTGTTCTTAAAAAATGGGTAAATTTTGAGAAGAAATGTAAGATACAAGACTAAATTTTTTGAAAGCGTACAAATTGTTTTTTCAAGTCTGTTCTCCTGTTTTTAACCGACTTTTACAAAAAAAGAAGGTTCTCAATTTGACTGTATTTTTTGTGTGTGTGTTGCCTAATAATTATTTTCTGGGTGAATAGAATTTGATGATTTTTATAACGAAATATGAAGCTCTTTAATTAAGATTATCAACTATTTTCAAAGTTTATTTTTAATGATCTATGAAGCTATTTAAAGTTATTACATGATAAAAAGCTGCGTTCTTGGTTAAAGAAAAGTGAACCTGCAAAAATCTTTGTTGATTTGTTCACCCCACATCAAAAGCTTTTAATAATAAAGATCACGCGGATCATATTCATATAAATCTTTCCAAGACGTTTGATGTGGTTGACCACCATTTATTGCTCAATAAACTTAGCAAATTAGGATTATGTGACAGTTTGGTGCTTTTTCTTCAATTTTGTAATTGTGTCCAATGTGTTGAATTTGCGGTCAATCTGAAATGTAGCTTACAAATAGTCTTTGGGTCTTATTTTTCTCAAGGTGCTCTATGGAGTTAACTGTCCTAGTAACCGGTAACAGCAACAGTTGCCAAACTTACATCTTCATCTAAGTTTAAACTAGTATCATTATCTAAGTCATCATAATTAATTACATTTGAATTATTTTGGTTCATGTCCAATCTATTGTGACGTGTGTTTGTTATTTGTTTAACAAGTTTTAGATAAATTTTGTTTTGTCTTTAAACAATTGTTGGGTTACTTGTCCTAACCAAATAGGACTTAACTAAATCTAAATAATATTATTTACTTTTTTAGTTATACCTCCTGGTACCTATATTATATTATTTTATCTAAGAGCGTTGTTTTTTTAGCGATTTGGTTTTTTAGCGTTTCTATCATAATATTCTTTAATTTACTTGCTTTTGAAAGGAAAACTTGCAATGTATTTGCAATTTAATTAAAATAATTTGCAATTATTTTGAAACTAACTCTTAATGGTTCTAATCTAATAAATTTTACAGAATAACTTATCTCTTATCTTTCTACTAAGTAAAAAATTATCTGGAGACAAATCTTTGTTTTGTAATAAGCGTATTTCTGAATTGTAGAAGTGTTATACGTTTCTAACGTTCTCTACATCTAAGTTAGTATTACTATATTTACATGTTTCAATCATTTGTTTAACAGTTTGCAGTAAAGACTGTAGTCAACTGTTAGATTTGAGATAATATGGACTTGACATTTTATAATCAAAATTCCATCCATATACAAACTACAAATTGTCAGAGAAAAATATTATTTTTCAAAAATCTTTTTTTATATAGCAAATTATCAATTGTTGTTAAGTCTGATTTTATGCAAATATAAAGCATCACAATTACTGTTTTTATCTGGTTAAAACTTTGTAAATTCATACAATTCAATAGCTTAACCCGTTTCAATGTTATAGGAGTATGTACCATGAAAGAGCGTCAGCAATATAATATAGATAACTATTTGCAAGTTCAATAGCATTCTTTGAATTCTTAGAGAACATTTTATAATAGAATTTTTGAAAATACTAGTGGGAGGCTTATGATTATGTCTTTACTATTATGCCTTTGGCATGTATGCATAAATGGTCGTTAAGAAGTATGGATACAGCATACAGCTCAATATTTTCAGAACAATTTTTCCGGAGTATGTTGTAATATAAGAAACAGTTAAAAGTGTTTGAATATTTTATCATCTAAGAACTTTTTTAAATTTCTTATTTAAATATCATTTAATTTGAGAATACAAAGCTATAATTGGTTTAATAATTTAAAAAAAAAAAATAATTTGGGATGTGACATCAATATGTCCACATTTATTCTAAATGAAAGATTAAAAAAATTAAATTAATAAATTTAGTTCTAGAAAATCAAACTAAGTTAGCATTTTGAATATGCTGCAATTAATAATAAATGTTACTTGCAGTAGTGAGGTTTTCGAATGAAATTTATCTAAGCCCAAAACCGATCAGCTTTTCTTACAAAAAATATTTCAATCATTTTGTATATTTTGTAATATTTTTCTTTATGACATGTGTTTTTTTTCAGTTAATATACTGAAAGGTTAATATACTGAAATATTGAAGGTCGTTCATGATTTCTTTGCATTTTTTTATGAACGTTTGTAGAAATTGAAATTGTTTCCAAGTTTGTGGAGGAAATACTCAATGCTCAAAACTTTATTTAATTATTATAAACACCAATCAAGACATTTAAAAATGTCTAACACTGAGTCTTTTTAAACTGCTGATTATAAGGCAAGTGTTTACAAGACAATAGATAAATAGGTTTTTTTTTCAATGCTCTAGGCGACATTTATTTAATGACAAGAGTAAGTTTTGACGCTGCCTCTCTTGATTATTATTTTAATATTTTTTGAAATATCTTAGGAAGTGGCTGTGTTGAAAATTGCGGGAGCGTGACCTGCAGATGAATTAGTCTATTTGAAAAATGCGAACGTTGAAGACAAACGGATTGTTTCAGTAGATCACATTTTAATCACAAAAGCAATGTTTTAAAACTTTTAATTGTAATTGATAGCTACAAAGATAATATTGGTTACCATCAAACTGTGAAAAAAGCATATCTGTGATTTTTTATAAAATACTAAAATAGAAAATGCCTCAATTATCCTGTTGGCTAAAATATATTTCACTATTTGTCCGCAGCCATTGGAACTTTTCTTAATTTCTCAAAATTCTGAACAGTATACAGGACATTGTTTTTGTCAAACTTCGGCTACTTTGTTGGTGGATTTTAGAATAGATGTTCTTTAGACGAGTACGAAAATAGCAGAATCTTATGTTGCAGAGTTTATTCACCAGAAACTTAAAACCGCAAAGAAACTTTTGAATACACTTTCTTCTACATAATTTGCCACTGGCTCTTCAACACAAATAGAAAAAAACGCCAGGACTCGTGATCTTCACTCTTCAATGTCATGTGTTTTCAATCCTGTTTCTGATATTTAAATAGTTTATTACTAATATTTCTGGGAACGCAAGTAATGTTATTTCACTTTATAAATTATTTAAGAATTTATTTTATTTATGTTTATTTACATTTGATTAAACTAATTAAACTAATTAAACTAATGTTATAAATATCTAATGAAGAAAATTTTTCACTCCTTCAGACACCTCACAACATTGTCTTGGCAACAGTATATCTATATATATAAAAGAAAGTCTGTTAGTTACTCCACTTATAACTCAAGAACGGCTTTACCGATATTGTTGAAAATTGGTGAGGTGGTAGCTTAGAGCCAGGAGACGGACATAGGATACTTTTATTCCAGAAACCACCCTCTAAAAGAGGGGTGAAAGTCAAATGTGAAATGCGATGTCGGAAACGTTCGGTGAGGCTCGGCAAATTACCGTTCCAAATAAATCGATCCACTCCCCCACCACCAACCAAAGTCGGACCGTGCGTTTACATGTTAATCGTCTTCTATGAGACAACTTCCCATATAACAACTTTGGGTGAAAGTTTGTATGGAAAATTATGATGACTGGATTTGAATGAAAAGAATAGAATACTTTTTATTAACAAAGATATAAAAAGAGGTGGGATAGGAACAAAAAATGACAAGTACCAATATTAGTATGATTTTCAAAAATTTTGGATTGTTTATTTTAAAAATAATATCTATGTTTAAATCCGAAATTTTAGAAGTAAAATATTATCATTCCTTGATAGGGCGGAAAGAGGGCAAAATGTCTAAAGATTGATGTCGTTTTCATAATTTTTCCCATAAATTGCCTAAGTTCTCAAAAAAAATAAATAGGTATGTTTCCTGCTTTCTAAAAAATTACTCTTAGGAGGATGAAAAGAGAGTGTTCTAGGGATAAAAATGTAAGAAAACGATATGGGTATTTTCGAGGAATTTCAGATCGTTAATTTTGAAAATGATATTTAAGTTAAAGAGGGTTGTAAAATGAATGTGATAAGGTTATAAATGTGAATAATTAATATGGGTATCATTTTTATAGTTTTTGGTTTTAGTTTTTATTAATCTATATCTATTTATGACCGATTGGGCTGAAAATTGGTGGAGTGGTTGTTTAGAACCAGTAGCCCAACAAAGAATATTTTTTATCCCATTCCGTGTGACGTGACATACAATATAAAACGTAAACGCATATGACATATAATAACAAAACAAATGACAAAAAAAATAAAAATAAAAAATAAAATAACAAAACTAAGGCGGAACAAAGTTTACCGGGCCAGCTAGTATTTTTATACATTACTCAAATCTGGCACTGTGAAAATCCATTACCAAAGTAGCCGTAAAAAATTTAGATTTAAAATGAATAACACTTTTGAGCGCTTCGATAATGTTTTTTTAATTTGTTTTTTTTGTATCTAGTTATCAAAAAAATCTTTTAAAATGCTTAATGTTAGCAGAGAAATGAGGCAATATTTGATACCCAAATTGTTTTTCATCCAAATGCAAACAAAAACGTGAGTTCAACAAATTCAAACGGAAATCGAGATGAGAGCACAAAATCGATGTATAACATAGTATGTGGTTCACGAACAACAACTTGAAGCTTTAAATTTAAATTCTTTTTAGCTAAAAGTACAAATAGCAGCAATGTTACAAGTCAATACTGAAATACATTATTAAATATTGGAAACAAAATTTTTATATATTTTTATGATTCTTCTATTGTTTCAAACAGAGTAAGTCATTAGTGTGAAATTTTTTCAATGCCATTGGTGCTCATTCAATGTAAATTTTGTTAGAGGAATAAATATACCCTGCAAAAATTTAATTAAAAAAAAATATTTAGCATGATATGACAGAGCTTAAATTTCTAGGATCAAACTCAACTTTTTTTTTAATAAAACATTTTTATATTTTCATTATATTTATTACTGAATTATTTTTGAATTTGAATTAACTACAAAAAAAGCGATTTTTTTTTCTAAAGAATCTTTCAAAACATAGGAATAGGAGAAGTATTACAGGACTTTTGCTATTATATACAAATTTTGTTTTTTATGCATAGCAAAATAAAGGATAAAGATAGTGTAAATAATAATTTTTTATAGTTTTAAAGTTTTCTGTTGCAGACAAAGATATAATTTTTAAAATTTGTTGTTGTCGTCATAACATTGTTTTTTGAAATACAATATCTTGTAGTTTTGTGAGTCAACAAATTAGTTTTTTTATTAAACATTACTTTTACCTAAACCTACAGAGTTTGAAGTTTTTTAAACTCTTGTTTAAAACCAAACAGCTGTCTGCATCTGTTGGCTTCACAGCATTTTTCTTCTTTACTTCACAACATATTTTAATATAAAAAAAAGGAAAATGGGGAATTCATGTATATTAGTTTCAATCATGACGGTATTTTAAAACAATATCTTGACTTTTTTGAGAGAGTGTTTATTGGTGGAAAATAAAATATGTTAAAAAATTTGTTTTTCTTCAAGTTCTCAAATAAAAACAACTTACAAAATATATCTTACAAATTTACTATACTTAATTAGTAATTTTTTGATAATGCAAGATTAAAATATCTTAAAAATAATACACATATTAAAACATTTGTCATGCCTTGTTCTTGCAGTATTTTTATATACCACGATGTAAAATATTGTTTACATCTATTGTTGTATGTATATGTATAATATACAATACTATGAACAAAAATACATTTTAGATACAACTATATTATTATCGGCACATAGATAAATGTTACTTATCTATAAATCAATTCCAATTTTTATTTGATAGCCGTTGTTTTTGAAATTACCTGATTAGTAAATATTATAGATTGAGATTGTAGATTGAGAAGGGGTCGTTTTTGGCGCTTTCCACCTTACAGAACTGCGACCAATTTGATCTATTGTTCTTGAACCCTACGCTTATTTACCCTAGAGATTCTAGGCTTGTTTTTGACTTCGGCAGGCGTTAGTCTCGCACTGTCTAAGTAGGTCAGCCTTTTTGGGACGCTAACGCATCGCAATTACAGAGTATGTGCTCAGCGATTTCACTGTCCGATTCACATAGTCTGCAGTTCTCACCGGGGACCGGGTTTGAACCGGGGACCTCTCGAACTTACCACTGAGCTATATCCCCTCTAGTAAATATTATAACTAATTTTTTAAACTGTTTTTAATTAATTAAAAAAAATCAAGAGAAGAATTCGGGAGAGAAATTATAAACCAACTGAACCAACTGTGCTGAAATATTAATCTTTTTTTATGTTTCTAATTAGGTATGTTTTGAAAAATATTTTTAATTAAACATTTAATTTGGCTTCTATAAACTCACAAACATAATGCTGGTCCGCAAACTGACAACAATGAAATTTGAAGTTTTACCGACCGTTTTATTTATCTTGCTGATAAATAATTTGTCTATTGGTCAAAACAATAAATTAAACCCAAAATGTAAATTCAGATTGTTTCAGGGTCCAGTGGGAGTGTAAGTTATGAGAGTTAAAATTTAAATGAAAATTACGCGGCTCGGTGTCTATAAAATACGCTATTAATTGCAAGAATGAGTAAAAGGAGGGGCTATTTCTGTTGGGTGTGTAAATATACATACTTGAAAAGTATTAAAAGTCTGTTATTCAAAAAGCTTAATTGGTAACGAACGGTACCTTATTTGATTTGTTAATTAAAAGATGGTTGTTATGACTGTTGAAGCCACTAGCCATTAACTGTACAAAATTAAAATTCCAAAGTGCTACAAAGTATTACCATGGGTTTCACTAAGATGGCATGGTTTTCTGAAGCTATTACGGAATCAAATCAAATTAGGTACTCGTCAAATGTAATAATGGTTTTATTCACTAATCCTCTGATAAATCAGTTAATTACTGCAGAATTCAAACCGAACAGGTATTTTTTTAAATTAACATTGTGAGATTCGACGTTTGTTAGCCGCTGGCTATCGGCAAACATTTTATGATTTTTAGGCCGTACAAGTGTTTTTTATTTTTACAACTTCTCTTGTTATGAAATTATTTTTCAACATTTTATATTTACTCGTTTGCTTGAAATATAATAAAAATATTTCTAACGATTTGATTGTAAATCAAATATCAAATTGTCTTATTGTACATTGTTCAACGGGTTTTCAGATAAAATCAACATATTGACAAGATTTAATAAAAGTGTTTTTAAAATTTAAGGTTAAGTTTTAAAAGGATATGATGAGATCTTCTTTGGAAACATATAGCAAATACAAAAGTTTTCAACCTGTATCAATTAACTTTCTACTGTAAGTTAGTGATGAACTGATGAAGTTGTGTGTTTTACAAATTGCGATTTTTTAGTATCAATCAAAGTTACATTGCTTGTCTAATATTAACCAGATAAGCATGTTGTGCAAAAAAAAACGTAATACCTGATTTAGAATAAATCAGACTTTTCTAAGAAAAAAAAATTTTAAACACCAGAATCTTTCTTTAAGAAAACACAAATTTTTTAGCAACGTTTCCTATATTACACATACTTTTTTGAGCCTAATAAAAACATAATCTTATTAAATAGAGATTTTAAATTGTAAAGGATGTTTTGTAGCTTTCGATTTAGGATTGTAAAATTGTAAATGAGGGATAGTCATCCATGTTTTCTAGTGAGCCTTTATATGTTAATTTAACTACTTAACTTTTATTTTATTTAACTAGTTAACCCGGCCAGTAACTAGAAGGTCGTAGGTGCAATTCCCTACTGGAGACTAATAACTTCACACGCTGTAAAAACTTTGTATAAAGTAAAAACAATAAAGTGTAAAAAATATTATTATTATTATTATTATAGTTAGCTTTTGATTACCTCAACTTTCAAACAAAACAAAAATAGATCAAAATCGGTCAAGTTTTTAGTAGCTAAAGAACAACACACAGACACCCAGATACACTTATGCAAATTTTAATTTTTTAAAAAAATTTTAATTTTTTTTGTGTTTACAAACTTTTTTGGGACCATTTGAAATACTTTATCAAAAATTTAATGATTTAAATTAGGAATAAAAATGTTGATTGCAAACATAAAAAAATAAATATACATTTAAACTGAAAAACCTTTTTTTTATTTTAAATCTGTTAAAAATGTAGAAACATGTATTATCTAAAAATTTCAGGAAAAGCAGAATTTTAAGTAAATAAGTTTAATGACGTTAGAAAATATATTACGAAAGTAATCTTAAACTTTACGTAAATGTATATAACTATATAACTTTATTTATTTGAATTGGACAATGTTTTTTTTTCATTGTTTTTTTTTCTTTAATAATCTGTTCAAAGCAGCCTTAAGGTTTTTTTCCTAAAATAAAACCATTTCTTGTTGATGCAAGATAAAATTGATTTCAAAGCTAAAAGTTTTTCCAAAAATTTTTGAGGATTTGTTGGTTATGACGGATCAATGTCGGTATATCTATATGTAGTTGGTACGTAAAAACTAAAAAGCTAAATGCAAATTGCATTACTCCAGCTTCATTATTTAAATTTTAAATCTCGTTGCATCACGTCCAGTAATCTCATTTTCTCATTTTAGGTTTTTATTGTTCTACGTTTGTAATCACATGAAAATTTAAATATTGAGCATGTGTGGGTGTTATTAAATAAAACGGAAAAGCCGACACTATTCTAGGATTTCAGCTGGGAACGTAATATACCTGTAAAAAAACGTAGCTAGTTTCAAACAATTAAATTTATCGAAATTAAGTCACTTGTTATCCTACGGGAGATAATAACACTTTAAAGTGAATTGGTTTCACGTCAAAAGCATTACTATCATGTGACCCAAAATAATTGAAAGTAATTTTTTTAAGTTATTGGCTGTATTATGTTTGAAGATTTTTGTATCTTTTCAACTGGCACCAAAATGTATAAAATACTTTGTTTGACGTCGGCATAACGTTTGAACAAAATTTATTACACTTCAACATCACATGAATAGTAATTATTTAGAAACATTAAATATCAAAGAAAAGTAATAACTTTTAACAAATACATTTTTTAGCAAAGGACCTACAAAATTTAATGTATTAGAGTGCAAGATTAGCTCAAAGATATATTTATTATTAAAGATACACAAAGCTTAGTCGGTTTTAAAGCTAATTATGTATCTAAAAGACTATGTTCATTGTTTAAAGCCACGAAATACGTAAAAATGTACCTATTTTGTTTTCAAAATAAATGTCACTTTGTCGCTCACGCCTGACAAAATATACAAACTCTTGCTTGCTATCAATCAATCAATCAATTATGGTCTATTTTATAACGGTAGGTAAACAAACTTTTGTCGAAACACAAACGTTTTGAGGTTTTAATTTTGTAAACAATGATTTGGTAAAAAGTAGCGTTTTTAATTGTGTAATAGTAGAACAAATATTAAATGCGATGCGAGCCCACAAAAATCATTGCCGATTTTAAGAGATTATATTCTCTATCAATCAACAATATATCATTTTGCGCACGTAATAACTATTTAATTAAATACCAAATGAAAGAAATCAATTATTATATTAGCTTGCCGCATGCTTGTTTAGCAGTAATTGCATTGTTTGATCGCAATATTTGTGAAATTAATCAAAACTTTTAATTAAATTTTATGGATTTGATGTATTTATTCAAACACCACTTTAAAGTATTTTTACCATTACCACCAAAACAATAAATGACGGGTTAATCATAAGTATATTGAGCCAAAATGAAATAAATTTCAATTAGAGTCAAAACAAAGATTTATTATTGGTTGTTATTGCAAATTTTTAGTATAAATATTTAGATCTAATTTTATAAAGGATAATAATTTACAAAAACAACGCAAGATTTAGATAAATTTAACATAATTAACGAACTTTTAATATTTTAAATTTTTATTTAACAATTGTTATCTCAAATAAAAGTTATAATCATATGTATATTACATTATAAAGGCTTGAATTTATGAATGAATTTTTGACCTTGTGCTGAATGTTTTGTGTATAAATATTGCCAGAAAAATAGAGGCGGACGAAAAAAAGTTTTCAAGATTTTACGCAGGGATCAATTTTTGTATTTAAACTTGTCTTGGACGTAAAAAAAAATTATTCAAAACAACTTTCACTTAGAATTTCCACAAAGTCCTACTAAAAACTTCGCATTACAGGTTTTTTAACCACTAGTATGAAAGTCTTTTCATACACATTATATGTATTTTTATTTATCATGATAAAAGTAGTTCATTATACCACGGCCTACTATATTTCATATTTGTCTATTAAGCCGTTTTTTTTTTCAAAAACATACTTATATGTTAATAGAATATACAATGCGCGTCAAAGTATGAAATAGATTCATTAAAAATTGAAAAAATAAAAAAAAAATTGTATGCGAAATAAAATTTTAAGCAGTCATTTGTTTCGCATACTTGATTTTGTTGATTAAAAGCTTTGTTTTTTTTTTCAAAATTTTCTTCATGTAAGATTACAAAATTTTTAGACTGTCGTTTAGACAACTAAAATAGCTTTCTCCGAATCATAAAAAAAATAAAAAGTTTTTATTTAAAAAAATACTCGATGACATCATAACTCTAAAACAAATAACTGCTTTTAATTTTATTTGTTATAAAAATATGTGTTTTTATAGATAAAAATCGACGTCGTGTTCAAAAAGTTCTTTGAAATTTTTCTTTTATTTTTAATGAATTTATTCTATTGACATACAGTGTACTGTATATTTACATACTCACAGTTCATTGTGAAAATTTAATTTGTTCCAGCAATAAAAATTATCAAGTGTTTAAAATTCCCGAAAAATAAGAGAAAAATCAGTCATTTATTAATATGCATATTTATAATATTTTAATGTTCTATAATAAAAGAAGTTGGAAAAATTTAAGAGGATCAAGGCAGAAAACATCCACGTTTGGGTTTATTTTAATACATTTTTTTTATTGTTGTAACTATTTAAATAAAACATAAATGTACCATGAACTTCTTCACGTCTATAAAAAAAAAATTTTTAAAAAGTCAATATCTTCATTGAAAAAAAAAATTTAATAAGAATTTTATAAAATTATAGTTCCGGTTTATTAAAAACAAATCGAAAACAAATAATTATGAAACAATAATTGAAAAATAAAAAAAAACGCCGATATAATTTTAGACGGTTCTGTAATGATATTCACAAAAACTAATAAAAAAATTATAGAATAAACCAACCGTCAAATTTATAATACTTGAAAAAATTATCAGAAAAAAGTACACTATGCTCTTGAACGCCGCCAGTGTAAAAATCTGACACACTCAAGTTTTTTTGTATAGGAATTTTGCTGGGATTGCTTACTTAACATTTTTTGAAATTATTTTAGGCTCTTAAGTTTAGAGGGTAAGTTTTCCTACCTTCACGTGAAAGTGTTACAATTTAAATATCTGACGCGCTCGAGTTATTTTATAAGTGTATTACTTTTTACATTTTTTTATGTTTGTAAGCCATCCCCTCATCGCTCAATTTAAAAATATACCGGGTGTCCCAGAAGTCGCGCACCCCATTGTAGGGATCGAAAGAGAAAAATATTCTAAGACGAAAAGTCCTGAGCCATTTTTTAATCAGACGCATAGGTACTTAATTATTAATTAATGAAAGTGACCAATCAGGAGCGCGCGACAGAAGAATAAAAAGTGAGTGAGAAGGCGGTAAGAGACGCGAGAGTGAGACGCCAGAGCTACTGCCGACTTCTCGAGCAGTAGACAGAGAGTGGGGACGGACGGCCGTGGACGGCGGACGTACGTGATGCTAGGTACGATGCTAGAAGGATATTTTTTTAATAATAGGCACAAGATTTAATGAATTCGACGGGAAAAACAGGAGAATTTACTAAATTAAATCAGCCATGACAGAATTTTGCATCACGTACGTCCGCCGTCCACGGCCGTCCGTCCTCACTCTCTGTCTACTGCTCGAGAAGTCGGCAGTAGCTCTGGCGTCTCACTCTCGCGTCTCTTACCGCCTTCTCACTCTCTTTTTATTCTTCTGTCGCGCGCTCCTGATTGGTCACTTTCATTAATTAATAATTAATTACCTATGCGTCTGATTAAAAAATGGCTCAGGGCTTTTCGTCTTAGAATATTTTTCTCTTTCGATCCCTACAATGGGGTGCGCGACTTCTGGGACACCCGGTATATATTTATATATATGAATATATAACATTTTTTTAGTGAATATATTTAAGGATAGTCAAGAAAATATACGTAGCTCAGGTATATCTAAGCTACAAAATCTAATAGGTCTTCACAACGCTCGAATTACTACACATTTAACATTTCATTTATACTAATATTACATTTTAGTTTCACAAGGAAAAAATCTTATTCAATAAATTTTGTAGTAAATTTATAAAATCTAAAGACTTGATTTTAAATATTAATATTATTTTGACAGATTAAAAATTGTACAATTATCCCTTATACTTCATATATTATAATTAAATTAAATAATAAAGTTTTTTCATAGTAGAACATAAAGTATAAATTATCTATTCCCAATAAACAGAAATAAATCTAGTAATTTTGGTACTTTTTGTGTAGTAAAAAGATTGACAGTTTTTTCTAATGCTAAATTTTAAACTATATTTGCTGAGACATTTGACATCAAAGTCTTTTCGCCTGTGTTGTTGAAAAATAGTCAAAGACTACTTTTTTCACCTGTCTAATTAATTTTTTTTTTTTGAGTGACTAAAATGCAGTTGAAGAAATTATTGTCAATTTAACATGCAATCTTTGAGATATTACTAATGATAACCTACTTTGCTTATATGTATTTTTGAAAGAATATCATGTGCGATAGTTGTCAATTTAGAAAAAATATTTAGCAATTCATTTTTATACAACGGTAGTGTCTATTTGAGGATCTGTATATCTATCTCTGTGGGTTTGTCTGTTGCCCTGTAGTTATCAAAGGGCTCAACTGGTTTTGGTTTGTTTTTGTTATTTGACAGCTTAAGTTCGCAATATTAAAAGAACCTTGTAACTCTCAAGTAATGCCAAAGCATCACCTAAAATTGCAAAAACTTTTAACTCGGTTCCTTATTTGCAACAGACGTATTTTGGTTGGGCTTAGTTACGAGTTCTTAGTTTTTATTTATCGAATTTGTCGTATTTATAGATTTTGACAAATTAATAAGTCTGCTATGAATGTTCAATATTAGCAGAAATAAGTCAATACAAAAAAAGAAAACTTTCCAACAGTTATGCATATTGAAAATAGATGAATTATGGGTATTTTAGTGTTTAGATAAATACATATAGAAATTTAAATTTTTAGTTGTTTTACCAGTGTGAAAATGTTGGTTTTTTGTTTCAGACCAACGTTGGTCCTATTCTTCTTTGTGTCAATCCATATAGAGATGTTGGAAATCCATTAACATTAAGCAGTACCCGTGGCCTGGCCTTGAGCCCCCAACTCAACAGGGTGGTTCAGGAAGCTGTCAGACAACAATCTGAAACGGGTTATCCTCAAGCTATTATACTTTCAGGTAATAAAAATAAAAAAGACATTATTAACAAGAACAGCATTTTTGATAATGAACATCATTGCAGGAACCAGCGGTTCGGGCAAGAGTCATGCCTCTATGTTGTTATTGCGACAACTTTTTGCTGTCGCTGGAGGCGGTCCAGAAACCGACGCTTTTAAACATTTAGCAGCAGCCTTTACAGTATTGCGGTCATTGGGATCTGCCAAAACCGCCACCAATTCAGAGTCTAGTAGAATAGTATGTATTTTGACTTATTACTTAACTTAATTAAATCTAAGAAAAAAATGTCTGCAGGGTCAATTCATTGAAGTACAAGTAACCGATGGAGCTTTATACAGAACAAAAATTCACTGCTACTTTCTAGACCAAACGCGTGTAATTAGACCGTTAGCGGGCGAAAAAAATTACCACATTTTTTACCAAATGCTTGCTGGATTATCTACCGAGGAACGTACAAAACTCAATCTTGAAAGACATACACCCGCCACATTACGATATCTGCAACATGGAGATACGCGGCAAGATCTTAATGAAGATTCTACTAGGTAATATAAATATTTACATTTTAATTTTTAATTTAAGAAATCTATACGCTTTGTTTTTTATGGAAATATTAATAAAAAAAAATTCTTTTAAGTACATTTGAATTTCGTTTGTTTTCCTTAATTCAGATCCTTTTTAAAGTTTGACTTTTAAGCACTGATAGTTTTAATATTAATCTGATTAACATTTCTTTAACCTAATTGGTCAAACTATGAAAACTAATATTTTATCATTAATAGTTTGCGTTTAGATAAAGAATCAAAGTTTTCAAATTATGATTTTTGATAGCAGCTTAATTTTATGAAAATAATAAATAAATTTTATTTAGTAAGCCGAAATCAGTACTTTCACTGGTAAAATAACTTCGACCAGCTCTTAAAAATCTGACAACTGTCACTTTTTCGTCAACAGACGGTGCAAAACGATACATACGGATTAATCAAGTTATAGCCTATTTCATAACAGCAAATAAACAAACTTCGGTTTCAACACAAATATTAAATGATTATTGAATAACCAAATTTTTAGTTCCAAATTTTCATTTTAAATTTATTATTATTAGATACTTCTTTTTCAAGAAATTTAATAAACAATATCCAAATAGCTTAAACATCACATATAAAAATGTTTCATCATTCAAGTGAATGAATAAACAATATGTCAGGAAAGAAACTGAGAAGACAAGAAAATATATTAAGAGCTTGACAAATAGCTACACACCGCCGTATTCAATTAAATAAAAATTTATTGAGTAGAAACGGCTAAAGTATTGAAGCTTTTTATTTTAAAAATCAAATAAGACACAAACTAAAATGCTCTTGAAAAAAGAATAAAACCAGCAAAACATTGTTATAAAAGTGATGGAAGGGATTATGAGAGAGCATAATAAATTTATAGGAAGCTGGAAAACAAAAATACTTATACCAAGAAGCATAAAATGAGATAAAAAGCCACACAGAAAGAAATATCAAGAAGTATAGCTGATGACGAATCAACGTATGCAAGAAAAAAAATTAACAGAAAGTTTGTAGAATAAGGACTATGTACAGTATTATAAAATGTGAAAAAGCTACTTATTGCTGCCAACTCACTTTCATCAGAAGAAAATGATGCTGCACATTGTTTGGAAGATTTACTATTCCACTGGATATCAATTAAATTGATTTGGAATGTTTACATGTATTTTTAAAGTTTATGACTAGTGATTACATCTTTTTCCAACTTTTTTTTCTATATAATTGTGTTTGAAATAATAAGATTTAAATATGATTGACCTTTTTATCACAACTTAATGTTATATTTAGATATGAAATTAGAACCACATTCTTGAATGATTGTCTTTGTTTTCAATTTAAACAAACAACAAAGCGATTGCTAATAATACAGAAAATTCTTTTTTTTTCCAGATTCCAAACATGGAAAACCTGTTTGGGCATTTTGGGAATACCCTTCCTAGACGTAGTGCGAGTCCTCGCAGCTGTTCTTCTTTTGGGCAACGTACAATTTATCGATGGAAAAGGCTTGGAAGTTGACGTCAAAGGTGAAACCGAGCTTAATGCTGTGGCGGCTTTGTTGGGAGTTTCAGGAGCAGCGCTTTTCCGAGGACTTACATCTCGAACTCATAACGCTCGGGGGCAGCTTGTTAAGTCAGTTTGTGATGCTAATATGTCTAACATGACTAGAGACTGTCTTGCTAAAGCCCTTTACTGTCGTACAGTTGCAACTATAGTGCGTAGAGCCAACAGTTTGAAAAGATTAGGTTCAACACTTGGAACTTTGAGCTCTGATTCGAATGAGTCTGTTCATAATCAAGCGGAGATTACAAGTCAGCACACTTCAACAGTTGGTGGATCAACAAATGCTGGGAGTAAATCGATGGCTGCCTTAAATAACGCAGTAAGACATGCTACTGATGGTTTTATAGGAATTTTAGACATGTTTGGTTTTGAAGATCCTAAACCTAGTCAATTAGAACATCTCTGTATTAACTTGTGTGCAGAGACCATGCAACATTTTTATAATACTCATATATTCAAATCCAGCATTGAATCTTGTAGAGATGAAGGTATTAACTGTGAAGTAGAAGTTGATTACGTTGATAATGTTCCCTGTATTGACTTAATTTCTTCATTACGAACTGGCTTGCTAAGCATGTTAGATGTTGAGTGTTCAATACGCGGCACCGCAGAATCTTATGTTTCAAAAATAAAAGTGCAACACAAGCACAACACACGACTTTTTGAACCAAAACCCGTTGATCCAAGATTGTTTGGTATACAACATTTTGCTGGTCGAGTAATGTATGATGCAACAGATTTTTTGGATACTAACAAGGATGTTGTTCCGGATGATTTAGTCGCTGTTTTCTACAAACATAATTGTAATTTCGGTTTTGCTACGCATTTGTTTGGAAGTGAGCTGAAAGCTTTATATTCGGTTGAAAATGTTCCTAGAGGTGTAAGCTTTAGAATAAGTCCTACCTCACACACTGATCTTCTTAATGGAGATGAACCTGTCTCTACATTAACACAAGATTTTCATACACGTTTAGATAACCTATTGCGAACACTTGTGCATGCAAGACCACACTTTGTTCGATGCATTCGCAGTAACTCTCAAGAAGCATCAAATCGATATGATCGTGGCACAGTAGTGCGGCAAATCCGTTCGTTACAAGTTTTAGAGACAGTAAATCTTATGGCTGGTGGCTATCCGCATCGAATGCGTTTTAAAGCTTTCAATGCGCGCTATCGCTTGTTGGCTCCTTTTGCTAGGTTGCATCGTACTGAAGAAAAAGTTAATGATGATTGTCATTTAATTCTACAGTATGTTGTGGACTTAATATCTAAGCAACAAAGCACTCTTGTGTCTACATCATGGGCTTTAGGCAAACGTCATATTTTTCTTAGTGAAGGAATCAGACAGCATTTAGAAAAACTGCGCAACAACACACGACAAAAAGCTGCTACGTTAATTCAGTCTACGTGGCGTGGATGGAAAACTAGATATCGTTGGAGCACTATGCGCAAAGACAAAGAACAAAAAGCAGTTATGAAGTCAACTGGCACTCTTAGTCGCACACCGATAGGTGGTGCAATAGCACGTCCGCGACCACAACCTATCGCTGGAACCCCACCACCAGATCCTAACGAAAAGTGTGATGCTAAAGTTATTCAGGAAACTTGCAATTTATTTGGTTTGGATTTAGAAAGACCTCCTCCTGTACCACCCAGTCGGTCGTATACTGTGTCTGGTAACACAAAGCTAGGCTACCCTCAAACAAGAGTTATGAAAATGTCTTATCCTGAAGATTCTAAAAACGATGGGCAAGCTCTTCTCAAAGGTGAAACTGTGTTAGTTATAGGAGCTTCTCATAAAAGAGGACATTTAATAGTAGAGCATAAACATTGCACATTTCATGTACCGTTCCAATTTTTAGAATTAAAACAAAGTGTTAATATATAAATTTCTTGCCATTCGTTTAAGTTGTAATATATAGCGATAATGTGTAAGTGGTTTTAAATCTTTGGCGATTCAGATGTGTTCATTGTATAGCGAATTAAAAGCCACTGCAGCCATATTTCTTGCTGGTACTTATAGGTTTAAGTTTTGTACAAAATAGAAATGAGTTATTTAATTTTTGCTAATATATATTTTTATACTCTCACTGAGTTTTATTTAAATCAACACAATAAACTGGATATACAAAACTTAGTTCAATTAATTACGTATCTAAAGCAATGAGGTACTAGTGATGAGGTGAAATGGAACGTTTTTGATGTTTTTCAAACAAATAGTTTGGGTATAAAAGAGAATTTGTGACATAACAAATAACATTATTTTGGTGGATCTAGGATCGTTGTTTCCAAAGTATTCACATTTCGGCTAGAAAAAAACCAATTAAATTAATAATTAAAAAAATATTTTTAAAAGCAACGAGAACACATTGTTACTTTCAGGCTAAGTTCAGTACTGAAACACACAAAGTGTTTATTTTATAACCAACATCTTACGATATAAATTAATCGTTTAAATACTGAACCTTGAAAATGGTACAAAAAATTTGTGATCGTTGAGTTATCAGTCCAAATACAGTCATACAGTCTTTCAAGATTTGCGATCTTACTCCATGTGACTTCTTTTGTGGTTATATTTAGAGAACTCGGTTTTTTTGCAATAACTTTAATAAATTGCTTCAGACAATAGTTGCTAGGAATTTGATTGTCAGTAGCGTAATTGTTCAAAAAGTTTGCAAATGGTTTGATAAGTCGATGAACGACATTTTGAATATTTATTATAAACTTTATTTCTTCATCAAAGTTTATCTTTTTGTTTGACATAACGCTACAAGTGCTTTTTAATATAATCTTATTAACGTGGTAAACTGCCGATTCATTAAATTAAAAGTGAGGTTAGGTTCAGATGTCAAATTATTAACTGTCACTTTGAAGTCATGGTGGAAGTATATTCACATAAATATTGATGGAAAACTTCTACGCCTAATTTAAAATAAAAAAATGTTGTTTTGAATAACCACTGTTATAGTGGTTGTTTGTCGATTTTTTTTGACATTATTTTAAACCTTAGCTACTAATTACCTAATTGAAAAGATGAGTATTTTTATACTATTAATATTTTTGATTTTAATCTTTTTAGATAAAACATGAAATTTTTATTATCTTTTAATCTGTTCTTGAGACAATAAACTTGTCTAAACTTTCTTGGTGCAGCCATAAATTAATTATTTGAGGTAAAATTGATAAAGCTAAATAAATTTCATTAATTCATTCAGAAGTTTAAATGCACTGCATAATTTATTAATCATTAATATTTATATATGTATTAAATTAATGATTGAATAAGAGACTAGCACCTAAAATACTTTATGTAAAATACTTTAGATATTTTGTACTTTACAAGAATATGACGATTCTAATTAGATAAGGATAGCCACAAATTTTGGTGATATTCAAAGTTTTATTAGAGTAGAAATGGTTAGGTATTTTTGAATTTGTAAAACATTTTACTAAAAAACTAAAAAGGGGCAAAACGTAGAATATTTTCGCATAAAATGTTCATCATATTTTTGAATCACTTTACAAATTTTGTGTAATTGAATTTCAACTCAGTAGTACTCTTGTACAACGTAGACGTAAAAGTTTATTGTTATTACCTTAAATCAAATAATGCCTAATACTCTAGTTTTAATTAATAACAATTTTTTTTTATTTATTTTAAACTGTTTACTGAAAAACATTTTATAAAGAACTTTTTTTAAATAAATTAAAAAAATTAAATGTTATAGTTTAGCAATAGATCTGTAAAAATACAGTTTTAAAAATACTTTAGTAAAGTCTGACCGCGTAGGTTTTTTTGAAGTTTTTTTTTTATTGTAATAGAGCAGACAAGCAAACCAGCAAAAAGTCCTAGTCTGCTGAAATATAATATAATGTTGGTAAACTTCTGATCACAAAAGCATTTAAAAGGTAGAGATTATATTTGTGTTTATCTGATGCAACTGTTAACATTATTTATAAAACAGAATACAAGTTTTAATTTATACTTACGCTCAGTTTTTTTAAGTAACATATATAAATGTAGTTGCTTGTAGATATAAAATAGTTTATGCCATCTACATTTAAAACAAAAATAAATTTTTAGTAGTGTGCTATTGATTTTTTAAATTAAATGCTATAGAAAATCATAGGATGCATGTTAAAGATATACTTTTTTTTTAAATAAATATTCTATGAAACATTAAAGGTATTCTTTAAATATGTTAACTTACACGATTTTAACAATTTTTAAAAAAGTTCAAACACCTGTACCTATAAGTAACAATTTTTGATTACGTTTGCTTTGACGTCGCGCGTCTTTGCGCAACTTTATCGAACTGGTAAAGTAATTAATTAAATTAGTCTGAAATATAAGCAGTTTAAGAATTTTTCAATTTTCTTGATCTTTATTATCTTTTTTAATAGATTTTAATTTGATATCGATTTAATTTTTTTACCGTCGCAATTAAAAACGAAATAATTTTCAAAAAAATTACTATGACTGAAGGCTAAAGGTTTTTAATTTCAAACTCTATATTTGTAGGGTGAAAATGGTTTTTTCTGTAATATTATTTACAAATTTAATTTTTTTTAAATTGCTCTCTCTAATAAAGCACTACAGCAATTCCAATAACGCTCAACCAAAGAATGTGTTTCTTTTATGTGCAAAAGGTCTGTTTCCGCTTAGGCTTTTCAGGACGATTTCAAGTTGTTTCAGACCATTTGATTTCTACGCTTTGTGACATTCCCTGATGATTTCAGAAAATATTCCAATATTTTATATCTTTAGGCATCGATAGATAGATAACATATTTTTTCAAAGCGATTTTCAACTGCAATTTAGCCTTTAGCAATCGTGTTTATTGCTTTACATTTCAATTTTATAACTGTTTACCGAATTCTCGAACACGAAACCATAATATTATCGCGGGTGGAAACAATTTGAAAATTTTTTTACAAGTTTACGCAGTTTTATTGGAGCTAACACTTGTTTTTATCTAAATAGCGGTTGGAAAATGAACATTACATCATAAAAACAGACAAAATTATATAATAAATTTTCAACAAAAAGTGTGGTTATTGTCTGCTACAGATAAAAGGTTTTTAATTTGTCGAACCATAGGCTTACCCTTTAGTGTTAGCCGCTGCCGTAGCGTGAACAAATTACTGAGGATTTATTATAATCCGTTGAAGGAAACCAAGAACATTGAAACATACAAATTTATGAACTAATTAGTTAAAATGTGTCTATTACGTTTTTACAAACACATCAATTTCAAACGACGTTTAACGTATTAACATGATGTTAAAACCGTATTATTAAAAATATTTTTAGGCACGGCTATTAATTAAGTTTTTTAGCTGTTAATCACTGACAAACAAACAGAATAACTGTGCTGCATGTAAAAAACAGAGGTAATTTTTTTAGAAATTAAAGTTACAAAACTTACTGTTTACGGCATTCTTCTAGAATGTCGTACTGGAACTATTCTCATTAATCAAACAGAGCAGGAATAAGTTAAAGATGTTTAAGAAACCAACTTATTACTACAAAAATAACAATAAAAAATAAGTTATTAAAATTAATTATAAACTGTCACATAAAGAAATACAAATTTACAACTAAATGCAACACGGCACTATAACACACAAAGGGTCAAACTAGATGTCAAGCGTTTGACACATAAATTGAGAACTAATTAAAACCAACTTTCAATATATGTTTCGACTTAATGTTTTATTAAGAATATACGAGTTCAAAATCAAAACACAAAGTTTATACAAAACTACTATCAGTTACATGAGCACTTCTAAATTGTCGTACTGAATACAACTCTTATTGATCAAAAAGAGCGACTAATTACATGCGAATTTATAACAGTTTTATGAAAAAACGATTACAACTGTTAAAAAAACATCTTTTTATCAAGTTTATAATACTCAATAAATTGATTTAAAAAAAAAGTTAAATTAGGAAAATGATAAATACACCGATACTTTCAACTAAATCTGGCGTTTTAAATATGAACTTAAAACAAATTAAAATCAGCATCAATATAGGATGCCTCAAAGGTATGGAAACATAGTTCTGCAGCCGTAACCGTACATCTTATTACTATACTTTTGGAACAAATGTGTGGAACGAAATAATTCGCAAATGCTTTAAAAAAAAGCATGTTTTAAAAAAATATTTTTTTGTGCCTTGCGCCCGCAAAACTTAACTTTCAACGTGTCCTCAGCGGCTTGAAACGCCGTCTTGCCAGCCTAGGCTAGAAAATGATTACTATGACATTAGCTGTCATTGCCAATTGTCAGACATTTATCAACGACAACTGACGGTTTGTATTGTATAATGTCACAATTAATGTATAGCCCCCCAAAGATCCTAAGCCGTAAGCCACAAGCCTGTACTCGTAAACCCCACGCCCCACAGACGCCGTGAGTGACAATTCCTTGGTGTGCCCTAGGAAGAGCCTGGGCCCGGAGCTTGCTGACGGGCTTTCCAAAACCATTCTCTCGTTAATCATTCTAGTATGTAAAAACCCAACTACCAAACATTGATTAGGTTTCAAACAGTTTAGCATGAATTTCTTTTTAGAATAAATTTTAGAGGTTAGTTTTTTATAGACAATCATTGAAATAATTATAATATATGCTCTAAAAACATAACCTTTATGATTTCTCCACTTTTAAAACATGAAATAGTAATAAACAATGGTTATACTATTCACGGATTCCGTTTATGTGTGCTGGAGTTTCGATTTTTTCAGAAAACAGCAATTTCACTTTTTAAGAAAGCTAATAACTTTTGAAATGTCCAAGCAAATATTTTTTTTTAATAAACAGGAGATCTGGATTTTTTACTTAGCGTTGCCATCATAAAAAAAACTTTTTAATAAAATTACTCGTCAATGAAAATTACTTACCCAAAATCACTCGCCTTGCAAAATGCTTGTTGCAAGCCTTGTGATTCAAATAACTATTGTTTATCAATTTTGAGTTATGACGTCATCAACAGTTTTTTTTTAATTGTAGCCTTAAATTTTTTTTGCAATTTTAACATCATTTTCAATTACTACAATGACAGTATAAAAATTTTTATACTTTACTTATACTTTATACTTTATTAGACAATTTTGAAAAAAAAAATATTGAAAGATGGAAAACCTAAATTTTATTACCGCCAAAAACATAAATCAAGACAAGAAGGTGACTAAAGCACTCTGTATATAATATATAATAAAATGTAACGAATCGCTGTCTGTACAAAAAAAATTTAAAGAAATAATATTATTGAAACTTTTATCAACACAAGTAGCACCCAAAACAATTATTGCTGAAAGTTTTGTCTGTTTGTCTGCTTGTCTGTGCGTTTGTGCACGCTAATCTCATAAACAGCTAATTCAATTTAGATGTAGTTTTGACAGATAAATTGTGGTAAGCTTTTCTGAACATTTAATGATTGTTTCATAGCAATTGGTTTATAAATGAAAAAAATTAGCCAAGGTGCCGAGAGCAGCGCTGCTGCCTGTAGCATTCAGTTATTTGCGGGAACGCACCATTTTAAAGCGCATGGCGTAACAGTCGCAAATGATAGCACTATTTACATATTTCATTTATTTTTACATATTTCATTTATTTATATTTTATGGTTTATAGAATTTGTAAATCAATATTGCATGTATTTAGTATAGACCAGTTTCCACTAAAGTTATGACCAGTTTCCACTAAAGTTATATTTTTCCATGACAATTGATAAAGCCTAATGAAGGTCAGACGGTAAAATTTGTGGGTGTGAATCTATAAGCTGTTTTTTGCACGGCCACTTTTATGTGACTCTGTTACGTGTTAGAAATCCTAGCAGCCTGTATGCGTTAATTCCTGATGGTTATACTTCTAAAGAAACATTACTTTGAACTAGATTTTTATAAATCAAAGTAAGCCAAAAGATATCTCCAACAAATGCTGCTTAAATTCACTGTTCTACGCGAACGAAGTTGCAAGCACAGCTGGTAAAAATTATTAAAACTTTGTTTTTTATTTTAATTTGAGTTGAGTTGCTTTGGAAATATTGCTTGTACTCAGTGGCTTGCAAAAACAAATCTGTCAAACTAAAAATTTTTTTAAAACTCAACTTACTCAAAAAGTTTGTTTATAAAGTTATAAATTAAAATAACTGGTTAGAAAAGCAGCTATGACAAAGTAGATGTGTCAATAACTGTCGAATCAACAACAAATTGTTGTTAACGACTTTTACAATCTAATCAACCTTAGATGGTAAAAATCTTTAACAACAACTGTCATGACTGGTTTCTAATTATTTATTATAGTAGCGACCACAAATATAAGATTTGTCATTTTGGCTTGAAATTGCTTGATGTCAAAACCTAGAGGTTGGCTGAACCGATGGTAACCTAAATAAATAATAAATAAAACTATAAACACAATAAGTAAAACTATATTGTGTATTGTGTTGGTTTTTACGGTTTTTTTTATATCGCGATAAGCAATTTTACTTGCATGTCGCAACTTTTGCAACTATGTCAACTTTTATTTTTATTTTAGATTTAGTTTATTCATAAATTACTCACACCTGTATCATTAAACGGTTTAAAAGGTTCTCGACATCAAGTTTATGCTAAAACGTACAAATAAATAAATAAACTAAAATTTAAAAAACTATTTATAAAACAATATTTCTAAACTGCCATATTATCAAAAATTACTTGAATTAAAATTATATCACATGCTCTTTCTCTTATTCTACCAAATTCTATTAGCTACTTGACAGTGTTCAAAGTTTATTTTACTTTAAGTTTGTCTACAGAAAATTCTAATTTATCCGGATACCATTTTGCTGCAGCTGCAAAAAGACGACTAATATAAAACTTTATCAAAACATTTATGTCACGTTTTTTATATCAATTTCCTGTGATCCATTTTCTCCATCCAAACTTTTAGGAACTTTTATTATGAGATACAGCTAATTAAGTTCAGTTAACAACAAGAAATAACTTCTCTAATGTTGTGGTTGGCATTGACAAAGTGAAATAAATTCGGAAAACGCACAAAATATATCGCGGATTTAAAACAGTTGAAATCAATAATCGACAGATTCTGTTTTTGGTTTCATCATACACAGAAGTATGTGTATGTAAAAAAAAGTTTTTTCAAATAAAACTTGCTCAGTTTAGTGGAAAATCATTCTGCTATGCAGTGTCAGTTAACATACACGGGAAGCAGATTCAATAAATGGTTTGTTGAAAATGAATTTTCAACTTTGTGCTTTGAAATTGTATGTTTCTTTAAATAAAAGCACTGCAATGCGTTCAATTGCAAACAACTATTCCTAGAACATTTTAAAAATCAGGTGTGCTCATTTTCAAGGAGGACTGCGTAAAAATTATACAAAATGAATTTTTTTTGTGTCTTTATGATTTAAATATTGATTATTATCATTTATTATACAGTAGAGTAGCACAATATCATTTGATTTACTTTACTTATTTGCTACTCATTGAAAATTTTCATTTAAAAAGTTTAATATATGTATTTTATAAGTTATAATATAAACGAGAGTACTTGACTTTCCAATATATTAATATGTGAAAAAGTGCAATAAAATGAAGCTTAGGAATATAAGAGTTTAATAGTCATACTACATAACTTATATGATTATATAATTTTAACAGTTTATGTTAACTCTATATTTGTACAAAAAAAAGAAATAAATAAATACATTTTTTATTTGTTTGCTTTATATTTTGTGTTTAATATTATTGCAAAGAAGTGTCACGGTATTGATCAAATGATGTTCGATTGGCTTGTCGTCAATATCGCTGTGAGAACAATAATTATTGTGTATGAAAGTAGATGAGTTACTATTCAATTCTATTCAATAACTACTTACTATATAGGGTATTAATATTCAATTTCTATGGTTAATTTTCAATTCAATAGTTGGATTTATGTCACTTGCAACGTTGCTACATGCTAGAAGTGCATTATTTTGCATATTACAAGTTTCAATTGTAAGTGATTTAGGTTTGTTATTAATAATACAGTGTCTCAAAATATTGTTTATTAATTGTAAAACGTTTTACAAAAACTTATTTTTGCGTCATCAGCCTACACACAAAAAATTTGAATAACAGAACGAAGTATTTAAAGACGAATGTTAATTTTATTTGTTAGTTAGTCTCCTAGATGTTTGTTACGCTTTTACACCTTTAACTACTCACAAGCCAATGTATTAAAAGCATCGTCAATTTATTTGATGGAGTGCAGAGTGATTTTTATATTTTGATTAAAATTCATTGAGAACGATTAAAAATTTTTCAGGTTTTATAAATTATTTTGTTTTATTTTTGTCCTGGTTTATAAGTGGAAATATCTCGTCAAGCAATGTATTTAATATATAAATAAGGTTAAAAAAATAGTATAAGCAACCACAAAATCATTTTTAAAAAAATCAGAGTTTAAACATCTGCATCAAAATTTTATTTAAAAATACGAGACTTTAACTCAAAAAAATGCTAAAGCTCTGCGCGGCGCAAAATTATCTTTGCATGAATTCTTATAAGAGAGAGACAAATGTTGAAAACTCAACTCAGAGTGGTATGCTTTATCCCCTACGTCAAAATATTTTTCCCTTAGAAATTTACTTTCAGTACGTGAGACTTACTTTTCAATAAAACCTCTCTACTCCTGAAATTTCGACCGCATAGGTACGCTTTATATGCACAGATAACAAAACCGTCAGGTTTTAATTAAATCAAAACAGCGACGGTCTTTATAAATTGTATAAAAAAATATTTTCTAAAAATTCTCTCTATAAAAATGAAGAATTATGTGCTAAATTAAAAAAATTATTCTAACTTATTAAAAAGCAGCACTAACTAAATTTTTGCATTTACTACACAAATCAAAATATATTCTTTTATTATCATCATCGTAAATCGTTTCTGTAAAAAACATTTTATTTAAAGTACTAAATTGTTCATAATAAGAGTAAATAAATAAAAATTGAAATAGAAGCGCTAAACTTGTTATCGAAAAATAACTTTTTTAACAAAAGTTATAAATACTTTAAAAATATAAATGTCTATATGTTCAATTTACACTTTTTAAAAGTTTTATAAAAAGAAAAATCATAGCAAACTTATTCAAATTATATCTGAAAGCTTGAACATGAGTTGTTATTATTGGAACTCATAACAGATGCAAATTAAAATAAATTTGTGACAAATTGAGGTTTATATTAACCCAAGTGTTTGCTACTTCCGTAATGTGGTAAAAGAGCGACATCTATTAAGCACAATCATGTTTTTATGTAAATAGTTTATACTATAAATGATAGAATGCCACCAACTAATAAAATCTATTTATGTTCCATGTCATGGAACATAAATGGGATTCAATTAAGAAAAAGTGAATTGCTTGGTATTATAGAGGAAAATAACCCTGATGTGGTTCTGCTCCAGGAAACTAGATTAAAACCTAGGATATCGATCGCTATATTAAATTACAATATGTTTAGAAAAGACAGAATGAATAAATCAGGAGGAGGAGTGATTGTGCTAGCCAAAAGAGGTATAGCTCAACATCCAATAGTCCCAATTGATGATGGACCTGAAGTAGAAACAATCGGCATCGAAATAGAGTGTAAAAACAACGAAAAATTACACATCTACTCTGTATATTCACCTCCAAAATCAGAGTTGAAAGAGACAACGCTAGACATGGCAATGAATTCAAACAATAAAGTGTTGATGGCAGGTGACTTTAATGCCAAACACAAACAAATTGGGTGCAAACACACCAACAACAAAGGCACAAACTTAGTGAGATACCTGGAAAATAGAAACTATGGATATATAGTTCCAGACGATCTAACTCACATAAGTACATACTTATCAACTGATATTCTAGATTATGAAATATATAAAAATATCACAAGGAATATGACAATTAAGACATTGGCAGAAACGACATCTGACCATATTCCAATATTAATAGAGATAGAAGGAGAAAATGTTCAGGAAACTAGAACCTTAATAAAATGGAATAAATTTAAAGCTACATTAGAAGCTGAAAATTATCAAGTCAAAAAGATTGACAATATCCAAGAACTTGAAAAAAAAGTTCTCCAAATGAAAACAAAAATTGTCGAAACAATAAACAAACCTAAAAAAATTATTGAAATTAAATCAAAAAGAGAAAATCCACCACAAATAATCAAAGACATGATTGAAACAAAGAAAATGGCAAGAAGAGAATACGAGAGGACGTTTGATCCACGTATTAAAAACATTGTCAACAATCTAAACAATCTCATCAAAGATGAATGGAGAAAGATCCGTAATGCAAAATGGAAGAAAATCATAGACGAAGCTAACGACAATAAAAGACCTCCATGGCAGATAGCCAAGGCACTTAAAGCGGACAAAAATAAAAATGACAGAAATTTAAAAGTAGACAATAGAATTGTCACTGACGACAGAAAAAGCTGAGATTTTTGCTATAGAAATGGAAATAGATATTTATGCATTAAGGGAGATATGAATGTTTTTTCTCCGAGGTTGACGTGTTACAGACCAAGGGCCGGAGGCCCGCGGTCTGTAAGTCTACCGAGGGTGAAAAACAGAATATCTCCCGTAGTGCATTAAATATTTTATTTTTTAGTATTTCATTACTGCTTTCTTAATAAAATTATATGAAAAATAACAACATCCGAAAATGCGTGAATGTGTAATTGCTGGAAATACATGGTAACCATGTGTCTGAGGGTGAAAAACTTTACAAAGTCCCAAGGGAGATATGAGATACGTTTCATATATCGTATCCATGACGAAAATCAACAATATCATGTCACTAAAAAATAAAGCAATTTAAACCAAATCCAGCTAAAGATCAAAGACTTACAGAGCAAATAGAGCTCATAGTGGACTACCAACTAAATGAAAACGTTCTAGGAAATTTAGAAGAAGCCACTGAAGATGAAGTGAGAAAACTTTTAGAGAAAACGAAGCCAAAAAAAGCATCTGGATTTGATGGAATTTCAAATAAAGCGCTTAGAGCGCTACCAGACAATATGGTTAAACAATTAACAGAAATTTGCAATGGAATATTAAAGACTTATCATTTTCCAGAAAGATGGAAAAAAGCAATAACCATAATGCTACCAAAACCTGGTAAATCTAGAAGTGATCCAGTAAACTATAGGCCAATAAGTTTACTATCAAATCTAAGTAAAATAGCCGAAAGAATTATATATGCACGTCTCAAAAGAGAGACAGATGATAAGAAAGTCCTTCCCGATGAACAGCATGGTTTCAGAGAAAGACACGGATGCGGAAATCAACTGGCAAGGATCACTGATTTAATACTGAAAAATAAAAACAAAGGCCACTGCTCAGGAGGAGTTTTTCTGGATGTCTTCAAAGCTTTCGACAGAGTATGGCACGAAGGTCTAATTTATAAAATGGGAAGAAAGAAGTACCATAATGGAATGATGCGACTCATAAAATCATATTTGACGAATAGAAAATTCCAAATTTGTATTAATGAGGAAATGTCCCTAGAAAAGGGCATAGAGGCTGGAGTGCCTTAAGGATCGATTTTAGGACCTGTGCTGTATAATATCTACACTCATGATATCCCAAAATCACGCGAAACAACACTAGCTATGTATGCTGATGACACCGCCATCATCGCATTAGCTCCGAAAAAACCAAGTGTAAAAAAGAAATTGCAGAACCACATCGAAATTTTAGGAAAATGGTTCAAAAATTGGCGAATCAAAATCAATGAAGAAAAAAGCCAAGCTGTCATTTTTGGAACCAAAACAAAACGTAGACTTCCGGAAGAGAGAATTCAATTAAATGGAAAAGGAATAAAATGGGAAAGAAAAGTCAAATACCTTGGTGTGACTTTCGACGAACAAATAAAGTTTAATAAACACATAGCTATCAGAAACAAACAGGCGAGACAAATAAAGGGATATCTGTATTCATTAATGTCGAGGAAAAGCGAACTGAGCGAGAAAAATAAGCTGACTATATACAAGTCAATGATAAGACCAGTAATGACTTATGGGCACGAAGCCTGGGCCCATCTCAGCGAAAAAGAATTGAATAAAATGGAAACAACACAGAATGTGTCATTAAGACAAATTACAGATTCAGAATGGTTTATAAGAAACAGCGAAATTCGGGAAAGAACCGACATGCTAACGATCAAGGATTATGTAATGAAATTAAGCAAAAAGAGCTATGAAAAGATGACGACACATAGTAATCAATCCATTAAAAGAATGATGGAAGATGAAGCGAAAATGGGAAATAGGAATATAAAACGACCACGATTGGTACTTGATGCCGAGAAAGCTCGCAGCTAATTCTAGCAGTAGATATGCTGTACGATATCAGGAGATCTGGGCGACGTAAACTTCTGCGGAACTTACGGTATCCGTCCAAATCAAATAGTGCTGTTAGAAGGTAACACTTTCCATCAGTACCAATACTGAAAAACTTAAAAAAAAAATAACTCTACCCATAATTAAACTAGTATACACACACATCATTTCAAATCAATTAAAATCCACTGATGAGAAAACCTAGACACTAGCACAAGATGCTAAATAAATCCACTGATAACCTTTAAAGGTTTTAGATTTTATCCAAACAGTTTGAAAAGACAAACAGGTGGCCTGAAAAGAAGCGAAAGAATTTTTAAATATAGCTTCTAAGGCGTTACCAATGACATATGATTTGATTTGACTAATAAAATAAAAAAGATTAGTGCAAATTTTTTCAAACTATATCTGTAAGCTTGAAGATGTTTTGTCCTTATTGGAACTTATTGGAATATTGTAGTTCTTTAAATTATGCTATTTATAGAAATAATATTTGCTGCAGCTGACACAGTTTCATTTAAAAACATGTCATATGTTAAATTTGCTATCCTACACTAAGTGATGTATTACCTCGATTCTTGAAGAACGAATTAAGATAGCACCAAATTATCGTGTTCATTTATATGTGTTTTCAAAAAAACTGAACGTGCATAACATTTATATAAATGTTTTTTGTGATTACACTTTTTTTCTATAGGAAAGCACATTTATTACTAACATTTAACTAACTTTTTCTAAAGCTTTACTTACAACCTCAAGAATATAATTTCACATAAATCACGTGTTTCTTTTATTTATCATTGATTTCTATTTTTGTTTTCAGTGTTGTATTTTCTTATTACTTGAAAAAGATTTAAACAATATTAAACAAAATATATTATATTTCTTACACAAGGAAAGTTCATTCTAATGTCTGAAACTCTGTGCTTTATTCTCGATATCCTAATAGTTAGGTTTCAGACAAAAAGCTTTAATTTTCTCGAGCAAAAATGTTCTTATTTTGAATATTGTTCCAGCGATAATTTTTATTGGTGAGAATTTTTATTTGTCTTGCAATGAGGTTTTTTTTTCTCTGAGGGGCCAGTTTAGAAACACTATAAAAAATAAGAATTTAAAAATTTGTCAATACATATGTTAATAGGTACATGTTATTAAAATGTTAAATTCTGCTTTCAAATTGATATGATTGGATAAATGGTCTTTAACAAACTCTAACAATATTTATGCTGTTGAGCAGGTGCGCTCACGCTTAAACAGTAGAGAATGGTGAATGTGGAATTCGCACAGCAATAAAGCTGTGTCAAAGTTAATCTCTAATAAAACTCATAAATTATAAAAACAGCCACTGTAAAAATTACAATGAGTTACAAAAATAGACTTTTTAACATTTTTTTTCAATTTACAATCTCTTAAACATAAAGAAATGTCAGTGCTTGAATAAAATTTATGTATAAATGCCTGAAAAATTAAGTTTTTAATCTTGCAAATTTTTATTTTACCCAACAAGTTGTTCTATCACCACCAAATTAATAATTAATTATTGTTTTACAAAAGAATAATTAACTTTTGATGTAGTTTCAAATTATAGATATATATCTAAAAGAGCAACTCGTGTTCAGTACTATTATTTATTCTATTTCAGTCAATAATTGTCTTTATACGCCCTCAAATGAGGGCAAAAAAATTGCTTTTATGGCACAAATTTTTAAAAAAATTTGCTTTGTTTTATTATTTAAACAAAGGAATCAAATATTTATTAAAGAAAATCATACAATATCATAATTAATATAATTTTAGACTTGTTAGTTTTATCGCCCACGAAATTACTCTTCATAGATAGTAACCATAAGAAATCTTGAGATATCAACTTTATTCTTAATTTTCAACATCATCTTGAGCTTAGATAGAGTAGGCACACCAAAAAGACGAATGTTTCTAAACTATGGAGCTCCAAAAACGTAGCACAATAATTTACAAAAAGGTTAGTTATTCAACGATAATTTTTTACCATTTGAGATAAATACGCCATCACGAGTTTTTCATTGAATGTTGCTCACGCTTTGGCGCTGCTTTTCGCAAAACTTGTCATATCACATCTAATACTATTACATACAAATACTTCGATTTATGGAGAATCAATTTCCCTTAAGCAGCTTTAAATTCTCGCAAAATTCCTGCTGAATAAACACTTTCTGTCACAGAAACGTTCATTTCAAAAAATGATTTTTTTTGTTTAAACAAACAAACAAACGCTGTAACCTTAACATTATCTAAATAGCTAATTTTGTACACAAGTATAAAATTTGCATAGACACAACATTTAGTTGATTTCTTAAAGATTAATAAATATGTATTTAAATCTTTTAGAATTATAAAATAGAATAAAACGTTGTACGTACTACCGGCAAGATTGTCGATTAAGGCTCTTGAAAATTTAGAAGCCATCGTTCCATGGGCTTTACACGTTTCTTCATGCCATAATCTCTTAATTCAGCCTTTAATACATGAATAACTATTATGCAATGCAATTATAAATTACATTTTTGATACCTGATGTATAAGATTGGCAAACAAGGTTATAATTTGAAAAATTCAGAGATATTTTCTTTAGGTTTTGAATTTATTATTGTTGACAAAAAATTTAATAAAATATTTTGCGTTATTTATAAACTCACTAACAAAATGATTTTTGTTAGAATGATTTGTGATAATTTTTTTTTTTTAATGATTTTAAATTGATTTTATTTGACATATCTTTATTTATTATTATTTCAAGAAAATTGAATAAATTTTGACACATTATCAATGTAGGTAGTAAATGAAATTATTGGCGCACAACTCATTCCATAAGTTTTGTGATTCTACAATATTCTGTAGACCCATTATTATTTTTATTTTTATTATGACTTTTTTCTAAATTCTGATAAATGGTTTTAATTATTTGTTAAATTGATTACTTTGAATTATTCTTAAAAATGCTTCTAAACGCTCAGAGAACAAGCAAACTTTTTGTTGCTTGCAACGTATATTTTACAGCCTGAAGGAAAAAGTTGTATCCCTGATATGTACTTTTATAAAATATATATTGGAAGTATTTGTTGAGATAATTTAAACAATCATCCTCTTAAATATTTAGAAGTTTGGAATAAGTCTTTCCTAAGTGAATTATTTTAAACTTTGATCAATTTATTCTATCTGAGGCTGTATTAATTATTCTATCATTATTTAAGACAAAAAAGACCTTATCGCTATTTTCTGACAAAATTTGTAAATCATCTACATTTAGTAGTCAGTTTTACTAAACTTTTCTTGATTTTTTTTTGACTTTTGCAAGATTTGCTTATTTGAATACATTATATAAGAAAACAGGAAATTAACACTTTCTATATGTAGAAATAGTAGTTATATTCTCCAGAGTAATCACCTCAAGCAAAATTTTTTGAAAAATTAACTCTTTAGTAAATTGCTTTAGAATTAACTTTTAACTTTAGAGTTAACGCCATGTCCAACTCAGTGACCTTAGTTTTAATGCTTTTTATTTTTTAGTTTTGCTATTTTTATTACTATTTTCACAATTTAATTTCCATTAAAAATCATTTTTATAATCTGTTGCATTTTCACTATGAGATAACTGTTTTCTAGCCCAGATACAACTACAATTTTGTTAGAACCTGCCCGATCATTTTATATGTATACATATTCCCAAATCCAAATTGACAAAAAAAGGCTTATATCTTGCTTTTTCAATTATTCTTAAGATAATAGAAAAGCTTTCTTTTCTCTTATTTTAACCAAAAATAATAGATATAGAAATAATAAAAATTATAAAATAATAGAGGCTAAAAAAGTATCGAATCATTTTCAGGCTCTTCCAACTTCTGAGAGATTTTCTCCTAGAATATTTTTACGCCAAAAGTACAAGGATGACTGCTCATTGAAATTCCATTTCAGATATTTAAAATTTTTATTTTTGATAGAAATATAAAGTTTGAGAAGGGTTTTCAATCGCTTTGCAGAAATGTCGCTTGAATTCTTAATAAACTTTCGTGATTTAATAATTCATATACTACTTTCCGTTGTGTGATGTTCTTCATTTTGACTAAAAAAACATCAGTTTTTGTCTATCATTTAAAAAATGTATTAAAATAAATTGCTAAAAAATTTGGCTTTTGTTATAATTAAATTGACTTTGAAAGAAAAAAACGATAAAGTTTAACTTTTTTTTGTTAGAGATCAGGTAGGTTGGCAGCAATTACAGATATTTTACAGTTTACGATTAACATTAATTTGATTATATCTGATCAGCTCACTTTTAATTTAATTAAAAATAAAAGAAACATAATAACTGTTAGGATATTTATAGGATAGACAATGAACTTTTTGCACAGTTTTAACACTTGCTATGAAAAATTCCTATGATCTTTCGACCACCAAGTGGTCATTTTCAGAAGATGAACAAAACTCCATTATTATTTGCTCAATTTTGCCTGGTTTAGTAAATTTTTGTAAGAAGGTTTTTCTAATGATCCGACTCCGATTTCTAAAGAGCATTTGTCTTATTTTTATAAGTTTTAATGAGTTCAGCGGTGTCAAGATATCTATAGTCAATATGATGATTGCCATTAAATGCGTGCTTTGCTATGCTCGACTTGTATAATCTGCCGTATTTTAAGTGAGCTAAGTGCTGTTTGTATTTAATTTAAACTGATCTTCGCTTTTGACTTATATAACATATGTTACAGTTATTACTCTCTATGCGATAAATTCCAAACTTTTCTGGATATAGTCTCTTGAAAATCTTTTAATTTTGTTTCTGGCTTATAAACCGCTTTAAATCTTAGATGTTTAAGCACAATATCAAGTCTGTTCATCTTAGGTTCAAAAAGTATTGAAATTAATTTTAATTTATGTTTGTTTGCTTTAGATACCGTTTGAACCTAAGATAACCAACGAATTTGATATTGTGTTTAAGCACAGATTTAAAATTCAGAGAGATTAAGTCAAGATCAAAATTAAAAAAATTGCTAGGAGGTTTAGAAGGCAAAACACTATTTTTAGAAAAGTCTGAAATTTATCGCATAGAGTGCTATAACTGTGACAAATGTTATATAAGGCAAACGCGTAGATCAGTTTAAACCAGATGCAAAGCTCACTTAAAATACGAGAAATTGGACCAGTCAAGTATAGCATAACACTCTTATAATATGTAGTATTTACTGTATTAACAAATAAATAAAAAAAAATGTACTGAAAAAAAATTAACATTAATGATATCCACGCAGCGAAGAGCGGCGACCATATCTGTCTATATTAGTAGAGTTTGTGCGTATTAGCTTTGCGAACACATGCCATTGAATAAATAAGTGCTACAAATAACAAACATCATACCAACAGTTTAAAATAAGTTAAACAAATAAAGAAGTATAGACATCTGAACGCCGCTGAATTTATTGAAATCTATAAAAACAAGGCAAATGCTTTTGATAAAGATTATTATAGATTGGTTATATTAATAACAAAAGAACTCCTCAAACCAGATAAAATTAAAGAAATAATTATTTAGTTTTATTCATCTTTGACAGAAAAAGCTCTTGAGATCTAATATACAAACTTTTTGGCAAATGCTTAAACTGTGTGAATATTGAAAATTATAATGTTTTTCAATAACAAACCCAAACCCCAGTAATTACATTCTATGTTTTTGTGTAGTACGTATGTACATAAAAAGCAGATGCAATACTGTTATAGAAGAACATCTCAAACGTAGCATATATTTGATGATATATTAATTTTAAACAATCAAAATCTTATAAACAGAAGAAAAATAATTGTGTTAATTTTTTTTAATTTTATTTCTGGTCAAAGAAATTTTGTCTTAGAATTCGTTTTTTACTTTTTGATTTAGAAACCAAAAGAAAAACAGACAACAATCTCATTTCATTTTAACAGAAAAATTATCAGCAGAAAATAATAACGGCTTAAAGCAGTTCTAACAGAATTACGCAAAATGTTGTAACCGAATTAAGAAACGAAGACAGAATTCAAAAAATATGGTTATAAAAATGCATTCTAGAAAATATATTTGTTACAAACATCTCATATGATTCTTAATAGAAGAGAGATTATTTTGTGAAACAGCCAGTTGGTAGGAGATCTTCAAAAATTAAATTGTAGGATATTCTTGACAAAATTTATTTTTGTCTTTAAAAATATATTGTTTTTAAAAATTATGCTACTATATTTTTAAGTTGAGGTAGAGTAATATAATAAATATGATCATTATTTTAAAATTTAATAATAGTTGCATAATAGCGTTCTCTATCAAAATTCTTATGTAACATTAACGTTTAACAAATTAAAATCTATTGTTTGATAATAACACGTAAAAATAATATCATTTTAATGACGAAAATTACAAAAAAGTAGAAAAAAGAAATAATCTTTTCCATAATAACAACAAGATAAGTATTTTGCACGTGTACAATACAGAATGTGTCAAATTCAACAAGTTTGTATAATAATCCAAATTATCGCACCTATTAACTTCAATACAATCAAAGTGTTCACTTACAGTAGAAAATAATAGCTTATCAAAAACTAACCACATCCTCTACATTAAGTAGTTTGTTGATTTATATATAAAGCAATATAAAAATATCAAATTAATTGTAAATATGATAAGGTAAGCATACTTTATGGGTTTTGCTAAATTATATTATATGTTTTTAGATTATTATTGGTTTTATTGACCTGCTTGGTCTTGAACAGAGCGGCAGATCATGATACGTTTAAAGACTGTTCTCGTGTAAATTTCTGCAAGTGAGTAGTAGTAGTAATCAAAATTCCATAATTCAGAAAAAAAGTTTTTAATTTTTTAAACCAATTACCAAATATCTTTTCGTTTTTATTAATTTTTCTGACATTAACTAACCTTGAATTTTTACAAAAATTATTTGAGTAGCAGCTTTGTCAAATACATACATTTACAGACCAACATTTGATAACTAATACTATCTAAATAATAACTAATCAATCAGTAAAATATAGTATTTTTATCTCATAGCAAACTTCGTTCATTAGAATCAAAAGATAGATACCAGGGTGACTATATATCGCAAACTGAAGATACAGTCGGTTTAGCGTTAACTCTAAAAGATCAAACCGCAAGCAAAAATTTACTTGTTTTTTTGACAACACTTGAAGATAATACTTTCCGCATCAGAATAGATGAGTCACTATCTAGCAGATACAGATTAGAAGAGGTATTAGATGAAGAACCAAAAGCTGTGTTTTTTGATAATGCAAATGATAATAATGGCACTTTTACGATTACTGCCGGTGACTCTACCGTTATAATTTATTACGATCCTTTTAAGATTGAAGGTTATTTACACAGTACGTTAGAGTTTGTTTTTAATGGAAACCAACTCGTTTTTGACGATATATTAGATGATGCTTATGCTTTTGGAATTACGTTTCCGGAAGCAGTTCAGCAATATGGTATTCACGAACACGCTGATCGTCTTGCACTGCAAAATACTCAACCAGGTGGTACTGATCCGTACAGATTGAAAAATATGGACGTTGCTGGTTACGAAGTAAATTCACCTATGGCCTTGTATGGTATGCATACCTTGTTTCAGTTCTTCATTCTATTCACAGTTTCTTTTTTATGTTGAAGTTTTGTAGTTAGTTCAATATGCATGGATTTTTACACATTTTCCATTTATATTTTTTTATATTTTTATCTTACCGGATGTTTACTTCTACATTTTAATCAAAATGTCATTACTGCCTGTATTTACTACTTTCACATTACTTTTATCAAATCTTTTGTGTTTACTAGCTACGTTTTATCTAAAAATAAACATTTTTAGTTATTTATATCTGGTTTTATATCTGTTTTGACTATTTTTATTCAATTTTGTAATTCTAAAACAAACAGAAATTAAGCATAAACTTTAAATTGAAACGTTACAGGCGCTATACCAACATTATACGGACATGGACCAAACAATACAGCTGGTGTATTCTTGCACAACGCAGCAGAGCAATGGTACGAAATATCTCAGAACAGCGCTTATATCATGGTTGAAAGTGGCGTGTTAGACTTGTTTGTGTTATTAGGGCCAACACCTCAAAAAGTAGTTCAACAATATGTTAAACTAACAGGTACCGCTCATCTACCACAACTTTGGGCATTAGGATATCATCAAAGTCGATGGAATTATGAAAACCAAGACGATCTAAAAGATGTTGTTGCTAATTTCAATAGTCATAATATTCCCTTAGATGTAATATGGTTAGACATAGACTATACAGATGGAAAAAAATATTTTACATGGGATTATACACAATTCAGTGATCCAGTTGAAATGCAGCAAAATATATCGGCAACACACAAGCGACTAGTGACTATAATAGATCCGCATATTAAAGTTGAAGAAGGATATGCAGTTTATGATGGAGCGTTGGAACAAGATTTATTTGTAAAACTGTCAAACGGTAGCAACTTTGAGGGTGATTGCTGGCCAGGGTTGAGCTCTTACATGGATTTTTTAAACCCAGATGCTAGAGAATACTATGGTGACTGGTACGTTTTTTGTATTTTTTTCAAAAAAACGAAAAAAATTTTTTAAAATTGAACATTTTTTGAAAATTTTAAAGAAACAGTTGAAGTTTTGCATTTTTTAGTACACCTTCTAAATGAACAAATATAAACAGAAACAAAATTTGTTTTAAGTAGACTTTCAAACGGTTGAAATTCACATCAACAAGCAAATACAAAAATATTGTGAACAGAGCAAAACAACAACGTCTACGGTTTTGACAAAGTTAAAGTACCTTTAATTAAACAAAGTTTTATTTGCCCATAAAAAATAATAACCAAAATATCTGTTAAAATTAGCAAAATATTTTTCAATATTTTTATTTTAATTATTAATTCGTGCTTTTTAAGAAAATATCTGACAAATTAAAAAAAAATATATCTAAACAAACTTTGTGGTCGGTATCTAAATAATGTTTAGCTAATGAAAACTGATAGTAAGACTGAATCTATTCACTTGTCAAAGAAACCTAAAGCTTAATTGAACGGTTGGTTTCCTAATAAAAGCCACTAAATAAAAGCACTAAATTTTATAAACTTTAGAGAACCACATGCCAAAGATAACCGTCAACAAATAGTCAAATTTTAAATGTTTTTTAAAATGTTCTAAAAACCGTTGTCAGTTTTTAAATGCCAATTACTTTTGTACTTTATGCCACTATTTTTACCTTACTTTTTTCTAGAATTTTTTTTCTACTTAAAATTTTGAACCTAAACAACGCCATCATCTGATTAAAATAAGTTGATCGTTTAGGCGTCAAATTAACTTTTGTATTATTTTCTGTTTTGATGTCGCTTAACAATGTGCAAAACGTTTTAAACGGTTTTTTTAATGTTAATTTCTTAAAGAGTCTTAACCGCAAAAACTTTGTATCTTTAACTTTACATTAGTTTAAATTTGTTAAGTTTGAAAGTAATTTTTGGCTATGGTTATATAAAATCTTAAACGGTAACAAATTTTTTTGTTTTTTAAGATATTGTTGATTTATGTACTATTAACTGTGTTCCATAGGTACTCGTATGAAAAGTTTCCAAATAGTACCCCTGTATTAGCTGGAATTTGGAATGATATGAATGAGCCATCCGTTTTCGATAACAGCTTTGAAAAAACAATACCGGGCAACGCCGTTCATTTTGGCGGAGTTTCACACAAAGATATCCACAACATTTATGGTCTTCTTCATGTAACAAACTGTTTGCAGTCAATGATTTGAAACTTTATTGAATATAATCAATTTTGTAGACTAAAGCAACACACCAAGGTCTGATAGCGCGTGATAATGGTACCGTCCGTCCATTTGTTTTAAGTCGTTCTCATTTCTCTGGTACTCAGCGCTATTCAGCAATTTGGACGGGAGACAACACAGCAGAATGGCCATACTTAAGTATTAGCTACGACGAATGTCTCAATGCTAATTTATTGGGAATTGTGTTTTGTGGAGCGGACGTTGGAGGTTTTGATCATGATGCTGATGTAGAGCTTTTAGTGAGGTGGTATCAAGCTGGTGTTTGGCTACCATTCTATAGATCTCATGCTAATAAAGGCACGGCGAGACATGAACCTTATCTTTTTAACGATACAATTCAAAGTTACATACGAGATGCTATAAATTTGAGATATGAGCATATTAGTATTTTTTATACTTTATTTTATGGGCACACAAGATACGGAGATCCTATAATTAGACCTTTATGGTACCACTACCCACTAGATTCTAATGTTCTTAATATTAGTGATCATTTGCTTCTTGGAGAAGACATTCTTGTCAGAGCTGTGGCTGAACCTGGAATAAGCTCTGTAAAAGTATACTTTCCTGGGGGAGAAGATAAATTATGGTTGTCAATTTACAATAATGACGTATATTCTGGTGCAGGTTTTGCAGACATTTCTGTCAATATATCAGAAGTAAGTTGGAATATTTTTAGGGATAAAGAAAAATACTGGTAACTGTATACAGTTTACCGAGGGACATAACCAACGTATAAAAAAAAGATTTTTGACATAAATCAGAGTTCTCTATATTATATACAAGATAGGTGGGAGGATTCAATTGTCCTGGCGTGCCAAATATAAACCCAAAACATAGCATAAGTAAAAAAAGTAAATTCAAGGCAAATTTTATCAAAACACAATAATTTATAAAGTCAGACATGTTTTGAGTAATAAAACTTGACAATAACGATTTAAACAGTTGTCTATAACTAGCACAGTTGAATGAATCAATCTTCAACTGATAGCATTGACTGAATTGGGTTTACATTTGCCCTAGGGCCTATTATTGTCGTAAAATGTCATGTGACATAGTGACCTATCTAAAAAAAAGTTTTTCTAAGTAAATTTGGAAAGTCAAGCATTTACGTTTCATTGTCTCTGACATTGGCAGCTGTCGTCAGTGACATTGACTTTTAATGGAGTAGTTTTTAATAAATGCCCTATTTATTAGAAATAATATAATAATTAAAAGATTTAAAATGTTATAAATCTTTATTTATAGATTCCAGTTTTTTATAGAAGCGGAAGTATTATCTTTAAGAAAGAAACAGGAAGACTTAGCACTGATGAGATGACAAAAGATGGATATATTGTTTATGTCAATTTAGATAGTGTAAATTTTCCTTAGTAAGTGTAGTTTGTGATATTGATTTACTTCTTTTTAGAATGGTGCTGCTTCTGGTAGAATTTATGTAGATGATTTCAAGTCTTTCGATTATGTAAATATTAAAAAATATAAATATTTTCAATTTGCTATGGATGGTGATGAAATATCTATGCTGTAAGTTAACATATTTGTGCATAGCAGTTTGTTAATTAAAATATTTAGGTCTATAGACAGCGAAGCTGATGAAGATGATATTGATTTTGTTATTGAAAAAACTGTGATAAACACTGTTCAAGCTTCTGGAGGTGGTAAGCCATTATAGAATAAGATATTGAAAAAATCTTGCTTGATAATATTAAAATATATACATACAGCCAATATTTTTAAGGTGATGTCTATGACTGTTTTTATCTTGGGCGGAAATTTGCTTTTTATGTTTTTTTTTTGTATCTTTTGATAATGAATTTAAATTGGCACTTTTTTGAAATTTTTACTACTACTCACATTTAATTTTGTTGTCACGTCTATGGTTAAGTAAAAAATGTGTGAAGCTTATTGTTGACATATACTATTTTCTACTTGGCTTAATTGTGTTAATTCTTTGTGGCTTTTAGCTTCCGTAAAATATAAAACCTTACAAAATATCTATTGTGACAAATAAGAAAAAACAATTTTTTTTACATTTGATGCTAAAAAACGCTACTAATAACAGATACCGATTTTGATAAAAAATATTTTATAGGAAAATAAAGAAAATTGCGGAATGAACAAAAAGTTATCATTTTAGAAAGTTTTTGTGTAAAATGCATATCCTAGATACGCAATATTTTCTATCCATTTCTTTTTTTTTTATTTTTCTTTTGTGCACTTTTGTGTTTTGTTAGGTAACAGATAATTGACTTACATAATATAAACTTGACATGAGTTGTTGACGTGGCATAACCTGACAGTTTTGGCGCTGTTAATATTGACATTATTTGTAAAAAATCTCGAGTGACTGAGTTTGAATAAGTTATTTCTAGAAACGCTGATCTTCTAGGATTGATTATTATTAATAAAAACAAACACATCGCCAATAAGGTCTGTTGTTTAATTGTGATTTCTCCAACAAAAATTTATGTAAGAGATAAGAAAATGGAGAAATATAAAAGTAATCAATTGAAACCGAAACAAAATACATTTACAATATTTTCTTACTTAAATATTCGGATCAAAATGTTAAGAAGAAATCTGATATTTAAGTGTAAGAAAATAACCCACTATATTACAAAATATAACAGTTCTTTTGTAAAACTTACTAATTGTAGTCAATTAATGAATGTGTCACTTAAAAAAATTTAATGTTTTTCAAACTGTTGTTACATTTTATGAGTTTATTTTAAAATCATTTAATAAATCAACGAGTTCATTAGCTACTTAATTATCACTAGAAATTTTTTTTGTTCTTTTGTATAAAATGTTTTTTATTCTAGCACAACGACGTTACACGTCTCGAACTTTCACAAAGGATAGTACTGGAAAATTGCTTAAAGACATGAAACTTACAAAACATCAAATAATTAAACTTAATCTGTAATAAGTATTATGAAAATATACGACCCTGTGGTACGTTTTATTAATCACACAAATAATACATAAACATTTCCTTCTACCCTTACAAATCTTTCTGGTGTATTATAGCACTGCGGAAGCTATTCCGTTAAACGTACAAAGGAATGTGTTGTTTAATTCTTTCAGATATTACTTTCGTGCATTTTATATCATCAGCGACTTACTGAGTTAGAAATGTATTCTTGTAAATTTTAAAATTGTAGAGAAAAACGCTTTATTAATAACAAGAAAAATGTCACATATGTATAAAATACTGTGTCTTAAATAGCTGCAACCTTATGTTAAAGAGAGTATTTCAACCAAAAACAATCAGTTCCAAGTTTTTGTAAAAAAACTTTCATTGTTTAAAAACAATTATCAAGTGAAAATTGTTTAAAAATTTTTTAGAAATAAAAAGTTTTTTTGAATTTGACATGTTGCAGAGTAGGTGGTTGAAGATTTTGACCAGCATATTTAGACAATCTCATTCCCACATTACACATCATAAATGGAACATGTAAACAGATGTAAGAATTGTGTACATTACTTCTCCATACAAAAAAAGTCTATATTTTTGTATACATAAAACACCGGATCAAATATATACAAAGATACTAAAGTCAGAACCTTTAACTCTTTAAAGACATCTCTGCAATTATTCTTACTATTCGCTTTTCACAGGTAAAGACGTTTTTAGCAGTCGGCGATTCACCCGTTAATAAAAACTAAAAAGCTGGGACGTATCAAGAATCACACCTTCATACTTCTAAAGGAATATGTCAAAAAATTTAGTTTTAAAATAACAAAATTAGATATTGGTCTACAGCTAGGTTTAAGAAACACTTTCTAAAATAATATCTACCCTTTTATTTGACATAGTTAAGTTTAAAGCACTGCATTTTTTTTACGGTTGTGAAATCGTATGGCACAGGTTTTTTCAACCTTAAGAAATATTTGATTTGTGGAGAACCATTCGTATAACTTATCCAATACTGTATTAGGAGTACATTCGAGTTCTGTTTTATTATGATACAGCTATGGATATGTCCAGCATACAGTGTTGATCAGTTTTCTGGCAAGATTGTTTTGATGTCGTTAGTGGATAACAAATAAAGATTCGGTGTAAGCACGAACCTCTGCGGTGTACATCTAAATTAATATTAGTCTTGTTGAAGTGAACCTGTGACTTTACATTCTTTTTAAAAGATTTAACCGACACATATTGCGGCTTGTTTTCCAGATATGACCAGATAATATCCAGTTCCAAGAACTACCTCTTACTCTATACTTTAACAGTTTATTCAGCAGCAGGTTATAATTGACGTAATCAACGCCTTGTTGAGATTGCAAAATAGCCCAAGGGGTCACACTTATTGTGACAATCTTCTCAATCAGGTTTATCATTGCTATCGTAGTAGAAAAGTTGTGCAAAAACCGTGTTGATTCTTATTTAATTTTTTTTTATTAATAAATTCCCATTAACGAGGTAAGGAAAGCGTGTGCTAAACTTTTTGAGATTTCAGAACTAAGAGCTATTGGCCAGTAGTTTTACATAAGAGTTTTTTCTTTCTTTTAATATATATTAGTATTGCTTTTAATATTTTAATTACTTTAGGAAAGGTTTTTCATCAAAAGACTGGTTTACTAAAAATGTAAGCGGATCCAAGATAGCTAGCAAAATATTTTTTATGAATGCGGTTGGCACTTTATCAGGTTCACAAGACCACTTGGTCTTAATTTTCTTGAACTGAAGTTTAACGGCACAATATAAATTTTGATTTTTTTTACATACTACAACACCTCTTATCTATCTGATATGTTTGTTTCCGCTGAGTTTTCTATCTGGCGGTGAAAAAGGAAATTTGCATTAAGACAACGCCTCCCTGTTGTTCCAAGTAACTGTGACGTCAAAGTGCTTTCTACATCATCGCATCATCTGGCAACATTGCATCCTTGTTTTTCTAATCTGTACTGTTAGTGTGTCAGGTCAGTATCACTGCTTTTATATGTATCAGCTTATTTGTATAGTATGACCTAACCTCTGCCTCAAGTCGCATACACAACTCACACGTAAACAACAAAAATTAAATGCCAAAGTGATCTCTTTAGAAAAAAATCACAGCTGACAGAAGTCAGCTGATTCAGGATCAAACACATGTGCACACAGCGTTGCCAAGTAAGCACTCTGCATGGCTTTTCGAACATGTATAAAACCAAAACCGCGAGGTTCTTTGAAGTAAAAACTGTATATTATTAACCTAGTACCATCAGAGCTTGAAATAAATAGCTCAAATATTCAAATTTATAGAGAAGTGTTATACCCTATTAAACCATCCACTTGTATTTCTAAGCTATTAGGTTTACGTTTAGTTCCGGCAGTGAGTTCCAAGCTGACTTTTGCGGATTATTTGAGGCAAATATTTTGTTTTGATAATAATTCTCTTTATTATAATTTACTAAAGCTAATAAGCCAATAATTTGGTTAGACTTAGCAGTTTTATATGGCTGTGAAAGTTCTGGGTAGACGGTCTTTACGGCAAAGAAATCTTTCAAATTGGCACTGAATTTTCTAACGTCTTTGTTTACATATTGTTTATTATTGTTTTTGTCTATACACCGTCGTCTTCTCAAAAATGAAACTTGAAAATAATTGAGAAATTGGTTGTTGAGAAATGAATTTGCCTAATTCAAGACGGTTAATGTATAAAGTTCGTCTCAAGATTTATTTTTCAAAAATCTTAAAAACTCTACACCTGCCGTTTTATTAAAATGTCTTTTTGAATAAAAGAAATCTTTATTATTGGGACCAAAATTGCAATCAAGATGCAAAGACCTATGGTCTGATAAGTTAGTGTCTGATATACGGCAAATTCCACTATGGATATTTGTTAAAATATGATCAATTTCTGAATAGAGAGAACAACTGAAAACAAAAGATTACGTAAGTATACATAATTACTATAATCAACAAGACAGTCTAGATTAAAATCACCACATAAATAAAATTGAAATGTGAATCAAATAACTTTTCAAGGATTTTACATAAAATATGAATAAAAGAAGTTTAGATCCCGTTAAGGGATCATATGTAAGACTTTTTTATTCTAATCTTGCGTTTTGCTAAAAATTTAAACAATTAAATTGAATTAAATAACAGTTAACTCTTTCTTCATAATAAATTTGTCCGGATGTCTATGTTCTACGATTATTACCCTTAATTATTCACTCGAAAACAATGTACAGAATAGCAACAGCCAGCTACATTATCATCAACAATCTACTTCAACTCACCTCTCTATATTCATTGTTAGAGAAACGCTTGAGCAGTCAGACGTATCGATTGGGCGACACATGAAACATATTTACACATAATGTACCTGTCAATAATACCTGTAAAGTAACTCACCGGGGGCTTTACTCCTTCTCACAGGATTCTCTGCCTCTCAAACTGATTGTGGAAGACATCACAAGGCTCATAGGACTTTGACAACCACTCCATGGACTGGATTGACTCAATCTTCACGCCTTTTCTTTAGCATCGTGTTCTCAATGATGTCTTCATTGTTTCGGTACCTGGTTCGGGAGCAACGTGGACGGTGTCGCTAGGCCTCAATCACATTACGCGAAATAGACTGGTCAAGAATAATACGTAATAGGAAAGGTATAAAATAATGATTAATAAGTGAAGAACCTAAGGACATTACGCATTACTCTGCCATACCAGCAAAAGGAAAATCTACAACCTTTTTATACACTGATAGGTACATGTTAACCATAGCGGTTAACAGGCTCCAGCCCACCCCTCTACCTCTTCGCCTCTGTTCGAGGAAGTAGAGAACCAGGATAGCAATCTGTAAATGTCTACAGACGTCATGGGAGTACAACCGAAACAGTCCTAAATGTATTACCACATAGACCGTACCCCAGGTATTAAACTATAGTTTCTGCCGTGGATATTTCATATTAACATATTGATGTTTATCAATAAAACTTTACTCATTATTCCTTCGAATTCAGGGAGTCAGCACTGAATTCACAATTATACCACAAAACAACACATGATCAACAAGATCAACATGTTAACTAACTATCTTTCTCTTTCACTAAACAGTTTAAATATTTATAATACTGTCCGTCCGACCGCTCTGACCCTTTTACCAACGTGGTCACTCTCGCCTCGTTCAGTTTACTGATACTGACTGGCCTCTACCTTTCCAGGGATGATAAGCCCATGTTTTCCCTCTTTAACTTAAGATGCCATATGGCTCTCATTGAGATCATTTAATTATACAAGCTATTTAGCGTCTTATTGGCTTATTTTTACTTAAAAAAAAACAATAAATTATTATAAAATCAAAAACTCTCACACATAATATAATAAATTTTAATGCTCAATTTATCACCTTTGGTAAATTAGGCATAGTCACGTTGGCACCACATATTTTCAAATGCTTGTCTTCACAAACTAAGGCTATAGTGAATTCACGTTAAAGATGAAGCTGGAATAAACATAATCACTCGCGGTTTACGTGATCTCCCACCACAATAATGTGTGTCTGTTCTTACAAGGCTGTCTTCAAGGAGTGCATGCTCTTCATGTTATGAGTCATCTGATAACGTTTCTCATAACAAAACCGAACTATAACTTAAAAGTACTTACCCAGGCCCTGTCTCGTCACTCAAGCTACGCTTTTATGTGCCTCTTCCATCCAATAATTTCTATACTATTCCACCATAGGATACCAAACACGAGGTGATCATGTAGTGTTGTTTGTTTATTTTAGTTTCATCTTTAACGTGAATTTACTATAGTAGTTAATCTGTAAACAAGCTATATAACTTTTAATTGGGACATAAAATCTGATCTAAGAAATATTTAAGTTTATTTATACAGCTCAATTACCTTGCTTAAATTGTCAGCTCTAATATTGCAAAAGAATGACTCAATAAACTCACTAAATTGGAATGGTACGTATTGTCAATTTATACCTTCTGTAATAAGGAATCTCCAGTTATTCGGTTCTAATTACAGCACCAATAATTATGACTCTAATAATTCTAATGTTGAGTAAATTCAAAGCTCAAATTTTGTTATCTCAATTTCATTCTGTTTTTAAGTCGCTGATTTAATTGTTTTCAAAAAAGTTTTTCCTTTAATTGATAGTAATTGTGTTTTTTTTACACTATTATTCTCTATTGGCAAATTATTCGTTCTCAACTTGTGGTTAAGGTTGTTTGAATAATGGGAACGTGAAAATATGGCTTCAAAACAGGAACATAGAACGTTCTCCATAATCAAAAAAGTCAAACATAAAAAATACTGCAGCAAATAATAAGTAGTGTAATTGGTTCAAATTCATTGTCTCAAAAATTAATAAGCTGTTTTAACAATATAAATATAATGTAAAAAATTGCCAATAGAATAAACAAACTAAAAATAATATGTTTTTTTTTTTTCAAAATTTTATCTTAACTTCTATCTATCTTATCTAAAATTAATTGTTTTTTTTAAATTTAGACTAGCAAAAGCTAGTAGACGTCATAGACACAGACAGTCTTTGACATAATATATTAATGTTTACTATTGAATAAATTGTACTTTTAGTCCAGTCATTACGTACATTCAAAAAAGAAAATGAATTTGCGCTTCTAATTTTTTAATATGTTGTAAGGGATACCTAGAAAAGCTTAACTTGAGATTGTCGACCAAGCTTTCCTAGGAGCTTTCGCCGCCATCTTGAAAAAAGGGGTAAAATTTGTTTCTCGGCAATAACTCGGCTATCCGATGAGATTTCGAAAAATTTTGTAGGACACTTTTTGTAGCTTTCTTTGTACTCTACAATAACGCCTCAATCATTTTTAGCGTATCATGCATCGTTATCGAGATATCGATCGATAGAGTCAAAAATTTAGGACACAATTTTCGTTTTTTGCTTTTTTTTTCTTTGGGTCTTAATAAATATGAAAAATTGTGGAATTTAAACTTGTAGAGCATATTCAGACCTAAAATTTCCTTCTTGGATTTTTTTATGTTGGACAAAAATTACGATCTCCAGCGCGCCGCAAAGTCGGTGAATCCACACTCAGCGTCGAGCGAGCTGCTCGCTCGGTTGTGTCTGGATGTCGAATCGAATGGGAAATTGTTCAGGAAATTGATGGGATAAAAAATAAGTACATAGAGCAACAAATTAAGGATCACACAATAGTAATTTATTAAACAAATAATTTGTTTGTGCAGTAAAAAAAAATATTTTTTTACAATACAAAATAAACAAAACAAAATAAACGGAAAGAAAAATACTTTTTTCTGCACTCGAGACACGAACGATGGACTTTTTTCATGTTTTTTTTCGCTTGGATGGTCCAGGCTGAAGATCTTCGTCTTCCGTAAACTCTTCGAGTTGTTGTGTATGTTGAAACGTTGAAAATGATGCTGATTCGATGAGAGCATCGTCATCATCATCGTTACAGACATCGTCGTCGTCGTCAAGCAAAATGTCGACTCTGTTCAATATATGATTAAAGGTTTGCATTTTTTTATTAACGGGATTAATGGAGAACAGAGGAACAATGTTTCTTTTAGCGAACCAAACAACGACTGACTGTTATTTTTTCATAACGACCGCTGCTAGCCTCGTCAGCTTGTCTTTTTTTTTTCATTCACCCTTCATTTGTTAATACATACACACTCACACACACACACAACCTCTCAATTTTCTTGCGCTTCTACAATACGATATACTAACTTGAGCGCGCTTGACGCTGAGCGTGGATTCACCGACTTTGCGGCGCGCTGGAGATCGTAATTTTTGTCCAACATAAAAAAATCCAAGAAGGAAATTGTAGGTCTGAATATGCTCTACAAGTTTGAATTCCACAATTTTTTATATTTAATAAGACCCAAAGAAAAAAAAAGCAAAAAACGAAAATTGTGTTCTAAATTTTTGACTTTATCGATCGATATCTCAATAACGATGCATGATACGCTAAAAATGATTGAGGCGTTATTGTAGAGCACAAAGAAAGCTACAAAAAATGTCCTACACAAATTTTCGAATCTCATCGGATAGCCGAGTTATTGCCAAAAAACAAATTTTAAGCGTTTTCCAAGATGGCGGCGAAAGCTCTTAGGAAAGCTTGGTCGACAATCTCAAGTTAAGCTTTTCTAGGTATCCCCTACAACATATTAAAAAATTAGAAGCGCAAATTCATTTTCTTTTATTTGCCTTTTTTTCGGACGAAATGATACTTCTAACGTTGCAACGTTAGAAGTATCCCAAGAGTCCAATGCAATGCAAATTGTTCTTGCTGCTTATGAAAGATGTTACCAGTGTCCTCCTATACTGTAATTGTTGCTGAACACAATTTCGTCAAAAACCAAAATAATGTTTTTCAAAAAATGTCAACTGTTTTATATAACAACTATGCTCATTTTGCAAAATATCACCACATCAAGTACAAGGTGAGGCCAAACAATGCTATGTGGAAAAACGCATTCGAAAAAATTGTTCATCAGTTTTGTTACAAAATTGACGATTACTTATTAAAACAGCAGTCTGAAATTTCTAATCTAGGAATACTTTGTAACTCAAAGTTTATTTGTTTTAGATATTGTTTGGAGCACACATGCAGTGGTGTAGTGTTTATAATCTTTGCAAAAAATCTGGTTATAGGTGAAAATACGTCAAACCCAAATACAAAATTTAAAAGCAAAAAGTTTGTCTGTTCTAGACAAAAAACAAATATTTTTGAAAGTTTGTTGAAAATCTGCTGTGGTCCGTTGAGTTAAATCGGAACTAAAAATGTAATTCTAGTTATTTAGCAATAATAATTAGAATTTCACTAGTAACGGTTACTGCAACAACTATAACATTTTTGATGACACATTTAATATTTCAAATCTGGCACAATCGTTTTGTTTTGAAAGTTATGTATTCTAAAGAAGAGTTTGCAAATACATATGTATTTGATTTTGGATGAAGCCCACGGCAATTCGGAAACCGTAATCTGTGCTACATGTGACCGTGATCATTTGTTGAAAATGATACAAATAAATTATTGCTAATAATGATAAAAACAAGATAAACAAGCATATAAAAAAATTCTGTTTATTTTTATTTGTTTAATATTTAACAATTGTAGATTAAATGAACCAAGTTATTAACCTACCGATTGATAAAGTTGTGGCAATTGTGGTCTTGTATTTTTAACACCAAATATAAATTTTACTTTAATAAAAGAATAAATGAAATAGCAAAGCATGTTTTGGAAAGCAGAATGGTGGTGTATGTAATTGAAAGGAAAATGAATAATTTAAGATCCTAATAGAACCAAAAGTTAAACATACTAAAAACAAAACGAACAGTGGCGATGTATACAAGTCTGATAGGTTCCAAACGTCAATTTTTTAAAGCTTTTTATTAAAACTCGAAAAAAACAAAAGCATTTTCTTGTTAGATCATAATTTTCAGGCAAATATCAAATTTTTTTATAAAACAAAATTAATCATAAACTGTTTTAATAATACACAAATTAAAAACGGCAGAGTATCTGAGTTTATTTGAGACTGGTTCTGTGAAGTACCTACTTTAAATCAAAGTTCTCAATTAACAGTCAAATAGTTCGAACACAAAGGACATAAACACTTTTCACATTTGGACTGATTTCATTTTATTTATTATTCTTCAATCATTAGTTATCTTAGGCTAGATCTTATAAAATCGGAAGATTTAATGTCATGTTTTGATTTAATTTGCTATTGTTTAAGATTTTATTTGCATTTTAAATGCTTGTATAGTGGCTAGGATATTGTTCTTCCTTAAAAATATCAAGTGTTTGATTATTGTAGCTTTATGTATGTGAATAGGTGCAATTGATTTCCACTGCTTTAGACCTAAAAAAATAAAGTTTCTTAGATTTGATAGATTTCTAAGAAAATTTCTATTTTATTTGTAGGATTTTATCAGAACTACATTGTATAAAATATCAAGGGGTGTACCATCGACATCTATGAGCTTTGTCACAGTTTTTGTTATTAAAATATCTTAATTGTAATAAACAGCTTACTAATTATTAATTGTAGGTTTTTTTATTGAAAAAGCGTTGTTTAAAAGAAATAAACGATACAAAAAACTCATCCATGTTGATAGCAGACATCTAGCTGCATCAAAAAGCTTTGACTTGATCTACACAGTCCAGTCTGAATACTAGCAAGAGTTATAAGTTTTTTTATTATTTATTGGTACGGTCTATAATTAAATAATATTTGTTTATTTAAATAGTTTTTTTGTATCTAATTCACGCATTCGTAATTAACAATTTAGTGCAAACATTTATTTATAAATCTTTGTTATTCTGATGTACTAGTATCTAATCCAGAATTGTAGTCACATTGTATTATAACATGTTATTGTTAGATCATCATTAAATAACAAAATTTTTAAAATATTGTTCAGACTTGCTGACCCAATGGCAATTTTGTTCCAAAGGATTGCACTTTTTACTGCTTCTTATTTCTGTCAACTGCTCTATATCGCTACCATTATAAATTACATCTTGCAATTCTAATAAAATTACATCTAATTGTGATATTAACTATGCTTCATTTGCGCTGCTTGGTAAAGCAGAAAGTACATTAGTCTAGACAATCTAATTATACTGGATTGTATGAAGCTCGTTATACATACTATTTTTATCAAATGTTTTTTTGCTTGTTTATTAATTATTGTTAACTGTTAGATTTTCTTTTGCTAGAATTATCACTCTTGTATAGTAGTTATTTTGAACGTAATTAATAAGACATTTAACTGATTAGACCACAAGAAACTGCTGACTAGCAGGTCGATGATGCTGTGCTGTCGAAAACTTATTTGAGACGTGAATCACAAATCATTAAAAAATTTGTGTAAATTCTGTATAATATGTATTTCTGTATTTCACGTAGTTAACGTATTAACTAAAAACACAGCAGGCATTGTTTGAATAATTATTGTGTAATTACATAATAACTACATACATGTAGTCAAATATACTGACAATCGATTGTTAAAAATAATATAATAAATAAATCAATACGTTGAATATAATGTATTTTCTTTGCTGGCATTCTATTTCAACATTTTCTCCAACTCGTATTTTGAGCTTCGACGCTTTCTAGTGAAAATGACATCTTTTTTGAGTAATTTGCATTTTAAATTTGCATCGTTTATGGTAATTTCACGTGGGAAGACAATTTTCTCATTTTTCTCATTGACTTAATGTTTTTCATTATTGTTTGCGTAAAAAGTTTTAAAATGCTTAAGCGGCATTTATTTAGATACATTTTATTGCATCATAATTTTTTTCTAATTAAGTTTTGTATGATTTTTGGCAAAGTTTGCATTTCTAAAAAAAGCCACACTAGGAAAACACTCTAATCAAAAATAAATCGTGAAGCTGCTGTCGCTGATTTGCAAATTAACTGTATCAATTATAGAAAATAGTATATTAAATTATAAGGAAAAAAGAACCATTATTTTTTGTAATGTTTTATAAAAAAATGTAAAACTATACATTCGCGGATTGTTATTGTTAGAAACAATATTGTTTATTGTGATAAAAGTTTGAAAAAAGTTATAATTTGTTAGAGCTCATTATTAAAACTAAGTCGAATTTTGCAATTTTTAAGTGTTCTGCATTATTAAACATTTAATTTTGATTCAAAATGCTACATATTTGCCGTATTCTTTGTTTTTAAATTACATATGACGACAAGAAATAAAAAAAGTGTTTTTGTAGTCGTGCTACAAGCAGACGTCCTAGAGGTAGCAAACAGCGCCGCCAACTATTTGTTTCTAGCAATTTAAATTATAATGAAATACCTGTTTGTATATTAAGGGCGTCAAATGATTGATGAATTGTCGAATAAGAGTGTTATCGCGCGACGGAGAATCGACAATAAATTTTGCGCTCGCATGACCCATAATATTCTTTCTTTAATTTCAAAGCTTATTAAACGTTACATATTCTCTAAATTTTTGTTTGCAATTTTATAAATTTAAAATGATTGTGTTTAAACAAAAGTCAGTTTACCTGTTTCTATGAAATAAATTATACTTACTTAATTTAGTAAATAGCAAGCGTTTAGTTCATTTTGTCGCATAAAAGGGACAAAGTGACATTTGCCAGAAAAGCTCAGTCTTGCGCTGTTAAATGTAAGCCCATCTTCTGTGTCACTTGTAGAAGCATAATATTCAGAAGAAAAACATGTAACAGTTTTACTTATCAGACGTGTTGTTGAAAATTGTCTCAATTAAAGTTGAGCGCTGGTTGCTGGTTTTTGCTTAAGCAAAAAATTAAAAACATTATTTCCTATTAGAACTTGTGTTTTTGACAAATCTTCCGTTTTACTCTGAAAAAACTGTTACATTTCTTGACGATTGAAAAAAATAGCTATTCATATTATCTGAATGTTTAATAAACAAGCTCAAAAGAAATGATTTTTCAAAGCCATGACACAATACCATCTTTCACCGGTGTTGAGGCTTTTAAAAAATGTCAACGTAAGCAGGCTTGCACCAAGAGTTACAAAGTTAGGTATAAAATTAATTTTATAAAAAACAATTTGCAAAAAATAAATTCTTGTAATAAAATAAGCCAAGATTTTTTTTAATCTTACAAGAATATGAGTTTGCAAACTTTCAAAAACATTTAAAAAACTTGGCATATAATTTTGTGTTGTAATACAAGTTTTTTAATATGTTCACAAATAACTAATCAAATAAATCATTTTTATTTTTGTTAAATAATAATTTTTTTGTTGCAATTGCCGGTTTGCTACGGAATAATTTTGCACAAAAACTATTTAGAAACAAACTCTATTTTGTTACATTGTATTATAACAGATGTAATTGTTATAATATAGATTGCACTTTTTACTTGAAGATAAGGTTCTAAGTGTTAACTCTTTTACAATTAGCTTAATTTATAAATTTGATCTGACCTGACGCTTAAAACTTGTCGGAAAACAAATATAATGTAACCTAAAAATTTGCGGTCTTGCTATATTTCTTTTAGATGCACAATGACAACAAGTTAATTCATTTTGAAAATTGACGCCATAAAAATATTTGATAGACTTCGATATAGGTTTATTTTTGTCTATACAGGCTTAAAATATATACATTTATTAACTGTTTACAATTTTTTTTTTATCCTATCTTCCTTCTTTTTCCTTTGTACACAAAGGAAAAATTTTAAAATTTCACTAAATAATTTGATAAAAAGCTATCAAATTGAAAAGGTTCTGTCGCTCTCTGCTGAGTTTTAACTAACTGATTTTAACTAAGCTCTAAATCTTCATTATTCAAAAAGTTTTTTTACAAAATTTTTTATTACATAAATCGCTTACAGAAATCTTTAAGATCATGAGATTGCGTTATAATAAATTGCATTTAAAAAATAAAGTCAGTAAAAAAGTAATTAAATGTATAAAATTGGATTAAATTGATTTTTATTAAAGATAATATTTACTTTTTTTAATAAAAGTTGAATGACTTATAAAATATAAAGTCACAAAGTAGTGAATATACACAGTGTGTTTTCATTAATCTGTTAGACAATATACTAAATTATAAGTTTAGTTATACTAGATATTAAAAAACGCTTATAAATGATCACTTTTGACAAAATTGTGTTGAAATTTTGTTCTATACTGAACTGTTGAGCTATGACACAAATTAGTTTGGTAAATGCACTAGTTTAGTGTAGAAATAAATAAATATAAATTAGAAAATGCAAAGCAAACAAAAATCTATGGTTGTAGCCTTGGTTTAACTTTTCAAACATTCGTTCTTATAGCTTAAATAATAAGATCTAACTCTATTTGCTTTGCTAATAATTTGAAAATAAGCAATAAACCTCTCATCTCAAGACCCCTACCCTCTAAAAACTGTCTGCAACAATTGCTGCCTGACAAGCAAATATAAAACAAGTGTTAATAAAATTTCTTTTTTGTTTATCTCTTACAAAAGATCAAAGTTTTTATCATAACGCAAACTATACAAAAACAATGGTTTTTGAAAATATAATAAAATGATTTTTCACGTTTTCTAGTTTTTGCTATTTTTTGGTTTCAGTGATAAAATACCGGCCAAATTTATTTTGAGAGTAATTGCGCCATTTACGCATCCTGTAATCCAGCATTCTACTAGAATGAGCTAGCTATCGCGTGCCGAGCTTTTCTTGCTTAATTCGGGTCAAAGGATCTGATACGTGAAGCTTGAAAAACTTTGAAAAGCTTCTTAAAGAAGACAGACAATAATTTTTTTACAATCAATTACAAAATTGATTGTACTTTAAGGCGCGGGTCACTAAGTTTTGAAAAATAATTGTTTTCCAACTGGTTAAAAATGAAAACAATGTGTACCTTATTCGCGGTACGAAAATAAAGCTTTTTGACCTAGGTCATAGACTAAGTAAAAAGGTATATTTAGTCAATGCCTAGGTGCAAAAGTAAATTAGGTGATTTTTGTACTAAATTCCTCAAATACTAAATTGAAGAAATAGTTTTATTCAATTATTATTGTTTTTACTGTGTTTTTCATATATGATCAATTGAATTAATTATTTCATAATAAAAGAATTAATACTAGAATTAATAAAATAACAAATTTTATTATTGGTGTAAAGTGCCTCTTGTGATTTTTGTTTTGAGTTTAGTAATTATTTTAATGAAGAAGATTTAAACTTTATTATTTTAGATCGCAATTTAACAACAGACAACAAGTTAAAATTTTAGTGTCAATTACTATATCATTGATTTTCTATAGATTGTAAGATCACTAGATTAACACATTACGTGTTTATGTACCGCCATTACATTCCTTGCTGGGATTCGTAGTTAACAAAGAATGCAAATGTCGTAAGTGGGACCAGGAGGTTTCCAATTTTAGTTATGGTGTTTTGCAGTAATTTAACGTGAAAAAATTTGGTTATGCATATATGGCAGATATTTATACAAATTAACAATAAGTTTTTCTTGCTCCACCCGCCGAATGTACGCTCTTTCTGGCCGCATTTTACGAACTTTCTGGCCTAAGAACGTAATATACTATTGACATATAAACTAGAAATTCAACTATAACCGTATTTTTGAAACCAAAGAAAATATGAAATCAGTAAAAAGATTTAACAAGATAACTAGTGAATTAGAACTAGAGAAACAATATTGGAAAATTATTACTGACATTTAATGACACTTCAGATTTTTAAACAACAACTTTGTTTTGTTTATCACCAAATTTGCCTTACTTTGCTACAAGGATAAATATAAAAAAATACTATTGGCGCTACCTGAAAATGTAGTGTGTTAATCTAGTAACCTTAATAGATTGAGGTGTAGAGGGCTAGTAATCACAACATGGGTTGAGTTGCTCGTGGCAGGCTACTACAATAAACACATATTTGAGAGTTAAAATCTACCAAATTTTTGTTTAAGAAATAAGAGCTTATCGCAGGTACGAGTAACATTTTTATGCGACACCTTAATGTTCTACTTGTACATCTATGTGTTGACACCTTTAATATTATTTAAGAGCATTCAAACACATGTGTGTTAAGATTGCCACTATTGCGATTGTTTGTTGTTGATTTTTTTACAGCGAACATTTAATTATGTTTTTGAATGAATCTTTGTAATTATTATTGTATAGATATCAACAAACACAATTTTATCCTTGACCCTAATATAACTCCTTAGACTTCTCAGGCGTTAAACATGTTTTTGAAGCAGAGTTACGTTGAGCGCGGCCTAGGCTTATGTTAGTCAAAAAAATTGAAGGTGTATTTTTAATTTTTTTAATTGAGGCCACAAAAAAGTGAAAGAATCTTAGACAATTAGAATGATTGGCCACTGATCTATTTTGAGAGAGAATTTGCTTGTAAATGTACTTTCAAATTTATAAATAACTAGTAAAACAACTTTTTGTTGGAGTAAATTAGGCTACATAAAAAAGTCAAATATAAAGTCTGTCATTAGGATAAATTGAATTATTACTTGCAAATAATAGGTAAACCAATCATCTCAGTCCAAGATAGGTTGTCTATATGAAATTTTTAACAATAGTAACTATTCAAACACTGTAAATTTTTTAAAAAAGTAACGTTACGATTACTTTTTTTTATATTAATTTTTCATACATGCGATAGAAAAAAATGGTTTATTTTTACATATAATAGTTATTTGAATCATAAGGCCGTAAACTGGCATTTTGCAAGACAAGTGATTTTGAGACTACGAGCTCTTCCAAAAGCGTTTTCAAACGTGTGATTCACACGTTTGAAGATTTGGCACACACAAGATTTGTTGTGCCGTCGTAAAAATAATTTAAATACATTTTTGATTGAAAAAAGTTTTTTGTTTATGTTAGCAACGCTAGTAACACTAGATGATTGTCAATCTAAAAAGTCAAATTATTTAACAGTTTAAAAATTATTTGCATTCTGTAAAAGTAAAATTGTTGTTTTTTGAAAGAATCGATACCTCAGCACACATAAATTGGATACGTGTAATAGTAATACTATTGATTATTCATGTTTTAAAAGTGAAGAAATTATGCGACTATAGGATTATGCTTTTAAAGTATAATTATATCATTAGTCCAATAAATGTTTATAAAAAATTAACCTCTAAGCGTTAATTTAATCTAAAAAGAGTAAACTGTTTGAAACTATATACAACGTTTGATCGTTTAGTGCATACTACAATGTTTTAGACAGAAAGGTTCTTAAATGGTTAGGTTCTTGAGGAACTAAACATTATAGAATACAAACCGTTAGTTGTCGTTTATAAATGTCTGACAATTGACAATAACAGCAAATGTTGCTAACGCAAAAAATGAATTGGCATAATAGTCCTAGTATTTATTTTTTGACCTAGGCTAGCAAGTGTTCGTTGCCGGCCGATTAGGACACGTTGAAAGTTATGTTTTGCAGGCGCAAAGCACAAAAATATTTTTATGACAAGCGGTTGACAGAAAAAATAGGCCTAGTAAACTGCAGCAAATTTTTATGTTGTCACCGTAAATTTGTCATATTTTCACCTTTAGCTTAATCTTGAGAATTACTTTTAAGTGCTTTATTATTTTTCAGAGTTTTACGTGTCTAATAACAAGACAACATTTGATTCAAATCACTTTAAAACGTTTTGTCGTCATTCTGTGATTTAAATCGAAACATTAAAATAACTGTTCTATAGTATAATAATTTATTGTAAATTAGTGACAGAAACTTTCAAATTTTCTTTTGACAGTTTCAAAAGTGTTTTGGTATGCAATTAGATATAGGTTTATCTAACTCTTTACGCTGGTAAAAATAATTCATAAACATTTGCCACATAGCTTTATTTTCATCACTTAAATTAGATGACATCAATGTTTCACAACAAACATGAGATCTTTTATAATTAACACGTAAAATGAATACCCTGTTTCCAACTATTCTATTAACTAGTTTAATAATCAATAACAACATTACGTATAAATAGTTTTTATTTACAAGAGCTTATACATAAGTATGAATTGTCTGCAAAGACATCCAATTTTCTTTATGTGTGTTGGAACAGGGTATGTATTGAAAAAACGATTCTTTAAACACTTGTCGGAACTTCTTAGACATGATGCAGTAGAGAATAAAGTTGATAGAAGAGTTTGTTAAAGTTAAAACGTCCACAATGTCACCTGAAACAGAAAGAAAATCATTTATTTTAGCGCAGTTGACAAAAACATTTAATCAAACCGCTAAGGCTAAAATGATACTGTACAGGTATCTCAAAAAATTACGAGTATTGAAAGTACGAGTATTTATTTGTAAATATGCTTATACCAAATGAAATTATTACGAATACACTACAAGCTGTACTAGAAAAAATAAGTTTAGCCAAAACAGCATTACGGCTTAATAAAAATTCAAATAATGTTTGTCAAAAAATTACAGATTCAGTAGTTATTAACGGTTGTTAAATATATTGTGTGAATCAAATGATTATTACGCGTTTGTAATTTATTTTAGAAATATGTTATTTCACATAAGAGTATTTTTGTATTAAAACAAATTTTTTTGAAAAAATGTTAAATATAAGTGCATTTATGGTTTTTTAGAAATACAATTCTTATTGAAATTTAAAAAATACATATTTAAAAAAATATATTTATTCACCTAAAACTAACAGTTTTGGTGCTATTAGGGTTATACAATATAATTTCAGCTCTGTTTGTTGTTTATTTACAATGATTTAATTTGGTGTAAACATAATCAGAATCATCCTATAAATACGGGTTCTATAGACTCTTATTTTGGCGGAGCTCAATAAGGGTATTGATTTTCAATACACCAATACTAAGTGTTTTGATTAAATTGAGTATTATCCATCCCAAACAAATATCAAAACAATGAGAAAGCACTCTAAATTTCAGACTATTAGAATAAATACAAATTAACTAATGTGCCAAACGGAGGATTTGTATTATCAAATAAGGCTTTACAAACTAAAAAAAAATTAATGTTTTTCAGAAATTAGAACTGTTATTATCTACTAAAATTGCACATTCTAATTTAAAAAAAATAATTTCTACAATTTCTACAGAAAAAAAGTATAAATTTTATTGTCTAAAGCAATAAATAATATTTATTGATGATGATATATTATATCATATATATCATATTCATATATATGATATATATGATATATATCATATATATCATATCATATATATATGATATATATGATATGATGGTATGTTATATCATCATCAGTAATAAATTTTAGTAATAAATATATCATTGTAAGAGTCACATTCTATGAAACAAAAATTTTTATTGCGAGCAACAGAAAATTTTTATACAGGCGTAGTATTAGAAGATACAGTATCCGAACGCAATAATCCACAAGATTTAAAACCGTACATTTAATTTTCCAAATTTGCCTTGTATGTATTAAAAAAAAAGAATTGTCTGGTTGTCTTGTAACCATCAATCTGACAAATTGTTTAACAATTTATCATTTAAAAAAATATGTTTTTTAAGAACGTCGTCATTTTTTGTTCTTACAATAAAATGTTCACCCTCTGACAAAAAGTCCCGTTTTTAAAGATCTATTAATATGGTGTCAAGTGAAATGAATAACTGATTGGAAGCTAACGCTTTATAATATTTTGCCGCTTTAAGAAACTAGTTTAAAATTAATGAAAAAATACTGCTTTGGATCTTTTTAAAATCGCTTGAAAGATTGTCTAAATGAATATTGAATCAGTTTCCTCAAATTCCTTTTTTTTTATGGAACATATTGATTATAATAGACTCAAAGTTTATAGCTTTTTGCAAATTCATCCTTTGGAACCTTTCGTCATATATGATGAAAATTTTTAGAGAAGTTTTGTTATGCTATATTTGAAAAAGTTTTTCACCGTATTTAATTCAGACCACGTCAAAAACATGAGTTGTTTGTTGGTCTGTCTCTTAAATCATTATCATCATCATCTGTGTCTCTCTGTTCCACGCACTTGCTTCAAAATTTAATTCTTTTAAATTTATTTTAAGAACGCTTTTATTTTTTGTAAATAATTATATTGGCTTCAAGCTCCTTATTTTCAACTTAATTAAAACAAGTGATTTATTTCCCGGCGTATAGACAAGTGTAGATACGATTCGCTTCAGCTTTTTTAATGAAGGGCGATCCTCTTTGCATAATATTCTCTTTGAAATAAAAAATATGCTATTGTGCTTAGTGTTTTCAATAAAAAGAAAACAAGTGTTCACAATAATTTTCGCACAATATCTTAACTATCAGAAAAGATTTTCACATTGCAACGTATATGATTTATACATGATTAAAGATGCTTTAGGTATCAAAAATGCTGCACCACTCATGCTATAAAAACACTTTTAATATTAAGCCAGAAATGAGTAGCTTTTCAAATTAGACCGAATTAAGTGTTGACACACGTGACGATAAGATTACGAGTTATGTACTAAACAGAAAATGCCAAGATCTACGTCACAAACTTTTTTTTTCAAACAGAAAACTAGGATTTATATTGCAATATTTAAAACAGCTTTGTGCATTTCAAAAACCTGGCTTGACTAAAAGTTATATAACAAAAAAAAATTATAAAATTGTTACAAATAAAATACTAATTTTACGAAATGGCGCTCCAATTTTAACACATGTGAAAATTTGCTTTTTTAGATAAAAACCCCAAAATAAAAATAGTTGTTACAAACATACGGGCAATTTTTGCGGTGGTAAACTTTAAAGAACAAATCTGATAATTACTTAATTTCTCCTAAAGCCGCAAAGGAAACTCGTAACTCGTAACAGTTGATTAACTGTCGACCGTTATTTGGCATCTTAAGAAAATATCTACGTAAACGTCTGCATGTTGCATTTAATTTGATAAGTTACATCTTTTGTCAGGGCTAACGCTTCTTTAAAAGAAAATGTTTCTTCACTCTTTATTTTATATTAAGAGACTTTATGCTATAATTTACTTTGTAGAAAAAACGTGACAAACCTGACGTAAGTCTCAAGGTCTAAATTGTTAAAAATGTGTTTTAACAATTTTTGTTTTACTGTAGGCATGTGTTCTCTGTTGTTCTAACATAATCTATAAACAATGATTTTCTCTCAAAAGATTGGTTTAACATTGTTGTAGTGACTCTTTTTGACTTTTTTCATAAGACCATCAATTAATTACAAGAGCAGGTTTAGCAATTCCTGTATTAGTTTCAGGATTTGACAGCATCATTTTTTTTGCTTTCTGTAGCAAATATTTGGTAATTCTCTAGAATTACCAAATAGCTATTTTTGAATAAGTCTTGTGGTAAGGATTAAGGTTTCCACAGAGTAGATTTGGGTGTTTATTTCTTGTGTTAAATTAAAATAAACGTCAATTAGACATAATCAATCTACCTTTAATCGCTTAGGTTATTTTGCAAGGCTAACCGAACGTTGTCTACGCTTTTGCATTAACGTTTAAATTTTACAAATTTTGAGTTTTTACATTTTTTCAGTAGATTAAATAAGATTACATAAGATTAAGCCTTGGGTGTCATATCCACTGCAATCTATTGATCTACTGCGCTCCGCTTTTTAAACTGCTCAAGATGTATCTGAGTTTATAGCTGTCCACCTAACTCTAAAACTCTAATAAACTCCAGCAGCTTGAATAGCATCCAAAATGACGTGTTTTTATCTAATATGTGTTCCTGCTCTAAGTGTTTTTTATGTTGGGTTCTAATGGCGACGCACTCTGTTACCAGGTATTCCAAAATTACTTAACTCTCCTTTCACGCAAAATTTGAGTCTCACCAAGTGCTTTACTAGACAATATTTTTTGTTAAGTTTAAAAAAACATTTAAATTTGCATCATCAAATTTTTCAAATTTTTTTTTGAAATGTCTCAAACCAGGAAACTTTAACCGAAATTTTGGTCTGTCCGTTTCTTTCTACATCTTAAACCTTTTCCTAAAGGTGTGTTTCCTTTAACCACAAACTGGTTTTGGCTCTGCAGAAGAAAAAATTATTGTTATTTTTGTTTAGTTTGTTTAACTTGCTTCGGCATTTCCATGCCACTCTGAAACTGATGAATAAGAGTTTAGTGCTCTTATGACTGCTTTTATTGTCTGTCTTAAAACATTTTGTCTAGCAGTGTTTAGTATTTTTTTTAAGTTTTCTTTTAAAATTACATTTTTTTACTATTTTGTCACTTAGAAGGTTTGGAAATAAAATGCACTTCCGTCAAAAATGCCCAAGTTTTCTGACATTTAATTTTTTCATTCTTGATGTTTTCGTTAGTCAGTCTAAAAAAAACTTCGTTTGCTGTTTTGCTAGTTACATCTTGTAAGTTAGTTATTTCTTTGTTAAAATGAATTTATCAGTAGTAGAAGTCAGCAAGTCAGTAGAATTAAAGCAAAACAATTATTGTATTATTAGACAATATTTCCATCTGTAATTTGTAGCAATAACAATTTGGTCAAAAATTAAAACTTGACGAATAAAAATAATTGCCAATTAAATATTTGGCTTGTAATAACCTTTACGATTACCCAAATCTGAGCTAATTGTTCTTACCAGAGTTCATTACCGGTGAGGCAGATAATGACAACGTGGGTGCAATCAATATCTTCTACAACTCTATTAATATAATTTTATAAAAATTAAATTACTAATTAATCTTAAACTTCAAAAATTTTTAGCAATAGAAAATACGTTTAAAAATTGGTCGACTATTTAAAGCATTAAAAATGTTATTAATTCACCACTAGCTGTAACACTGTCATGACTAGCTTTAAACCAATATATATTTGGCAACTTTTTGAGAAAACGTAATGCTGTCAAGAATCAAAATAATAGGTAAAGATAATAAAATATCTTAAAACCCAGTCAATGAACAACCAATCAGGCATTCTCAAATTTTTTGCTCAAATCAATAATAGTCTAATTAATACAAACAGTTACCATTTCCACAAGAAAGTTGAACAAACTTTCTAAGAGACAAAAAATTATTAATTTCTAGGTTAGGTTGGATCCACAGATGTCCCACGGTAAGAAAAAGCCAATAACAGTTTTTACGAAATATTGAAACAGTCGAAGTAGGCACACATCAATTTATCACAAGTTGGTATTTTCAGTGATATTAAAAAAAAATAATATCTCGTATGGCTAAGAAGAAAACCCTCATACAATGACGAATCAAAAATTATAAATATTAAATTTATGATAACAGCATTATATTTTGGTTTTGTTTTTATTGATTATATTTGGTTGGTGTTTTTATGCGATTTCAAATACATATATAAATATACAAACTGTTTTGTAAAAAATGTCTTATAGATTTTAACTTCTATTAAAAAAATAATTTGCCGCTTTTAATTTGCAAACATTTTGCATTTCATATTTTGTAACGGTTGAATTGCGGCACACGCCAAAAATTACGATAAATAAGCGCCTTCTTGCCATTTTGCGGTAAACTACTCATTGCATGACGCTAGTTTGTGCACTATCGAATTCGCTGTCATCGATTTAGTCTAGAACTGCGAAGACCCGACGCCTTTAAGACAATTTATGTCTTTCGAGCAACTGTCTTTTCTGAACACTCTGTATATAAAGTAAAGCAAGCTAACTTTTTTTATTGGCCAGGGAAAAACCCCAGGTAGTTTTTAACGGATAGGAAAAGAATAATCCGATAGTAAAGCAGAATTTACCAGATTTTAAGCGGGGAAGATACCGACTCTATATATAGAAGTGGTGTTAGCGCCCATGTTGCATTTTTTTTAAGTCCGTTACCGTACGTAGTGTTAGTGTACCCTTCTACGCCAAAGTAGTGAGTCAAATAAACCCGGTAGTGGGTATTACGTGTGTTCACGACTTTTTGACAAGAAAATTGGTACGGCTTTGAAGCCACGTTTTGATAACGACTTTACCATTTTTGCGATTACGTGACGTTAGAAGGGGGCTAGGCGAGTCTAGGGTCAAGAGACGACTCAATTGCGGCACTCGATCTCTTTTCCTCTTGTTATCCAACTATTTACCATCGAGTTTCCGAGGAGTAAAGCACTGCAAAACAACCATCTCCAACGGAAACAGCAGATAAGGTTAGTTCAAGGTCTATGAAAGGTAGAATGAATGTGTGAATGTTAGTAAGCCTTTGAACGACACCTTTAAAGTGAAGAAAACCTTCCTTTTATTGTATTTTGTTTCATCAAATTATTGCCTTTATTGTTTGTGGTAATCAGGACAACCTGTAAGGGGTGCTTGAGTTAACTACAAGGGAATTGTCTTGTCTAACTCAGACTGCATCGAGTCCTGTCAAGTTGTGTGAAAATTGTGATAAAATTTTATTTGAATTATTTAGAACTAATTAATTATTTGAATATTCTGGTTTTTTTGTTTTTTTTTTATTATATTGCTATCTTATTGCACTTATTGCTATCAGTTAGTTTTTTTTATTTGTTGTATTTTCTTTTATTTATTCAATATATTAATATTATTTTACTGGAGCTTTTGTTTAGCCTGCAGGTCTCGACCCCTAAAAGGCTAAAGGGAGGTTAATTTCGGCTATTGTCTGCGCTAGGTTGAGTGGCGCTATATCCACCACCTGTGTTCTTAGATTCACGCCTCTACGGCTGAACTACCGGGCAAATTTTGAACAAGGTAAAGCTAGCCGAGATTAGCCTGTCCTCGAGTTTTCCTATTTCCTTTATTCCCTTCTCTCCTTTTCTCCTTGTGTAACTTTACGGTTACAATTTATAACAGGAAAACTCACGTTTTCTTAAAACATTTCTTAAAAACTCATTAGCAACACGTCCGTTTTTCTCAAATTTTTCAATCAATCTTTCGTGTTATTGAAAAACAGCTTTGAAGTATTTATAAAATTTATCACGTCTTTATTGTATTTTTTAGTGCGTATTAAATTTATTGACATTATTGTATAATATTTTTTTAATGCATTGCATTCATATTATTGTTAACTTCTAGTGCCAATTGAAGATTTTAATTTAAATTAATATTTGTTTACCTTTTGTAAAACCTGGCAAGCTTAAAATGGTAGAGTTAAACTTGTTCAGTTTGAAATTTCCCTCTTTATATTAAAAGCAATTAAATCTACATCTTTATAGATCTCAAAACGGATGCTATCTGCAAGATCTGAGTATTTACAATATTTACAAGCACTACCGCAATGTGATTGTTTTAGGATTGTATTATTTCATTTTTCTTATTTTTGATAAATTTTAATGCTATTATTTATTTGATTTGATTACTTTAATGATAAGCATCTATAAGAGATTCCAGATTAGTTAATTTCCAATATAATAGAAAATTTGTCAAAAAAAAGCATTTTTCAATTTCTTGAAAAATTTGTAGCTGTAGATGTAAGGAATATTTTATACAGAATTTGCTCAAAACAAATAAGCTATGCTTATTTTTTTTTATAACAATTAAAAATCATTGTCATTACTAAATCGTAAACAAGCAAGACACGTTATTGGTAATTTTTATTCGCTTTTTTTATGTTAAACAAATTTTCAGTAAATGACGCATATAATAGGTTTACCAAAGCAGAAAATTACTAAAACGCAACAGATGGGCTTCAGCAAATATTTTTCTAGATTAATTTATTAGATATCTATGAAAATCAGAATCCATAACCTATCAACATTTCAGTTTGTGCAATTGACATCACTTAATTATAAGCGAATATTGTAGCCTCGAAATGAGATTTATCTATTCATAAAATTCATTCTTTTCATCCACTTGAGGTGGTTAATCATAGAGTGATTTTGCGATAAATTATCGGTGGCTTTGCAACTTTCAACCTTAAAGACTAATTAAGAGATGCCATGAATTTTTCAGTTGCAGCAAGGACAAAATTAAAGTATCGATGACAGAATGTGAGAAATGTTTACCTAAACGCTAAATCTTTTGAGAGAATAATTAAATCAAAGCTACCAAATAACACGTTATCTTGATTAATTGACAAATTTGACAAGAATTTTAACACTTTCCGTGATAAAAGGTAAATTGTAGAGACAGATCAGAAAATGTTAAAATTATACATAATACATTAATGTAACAAATATTAATACATCATTTTCTAATAACATTGTTGGAGTTTCAAGCACTCTAATAACCCGTATTTAGAATTATTCACTAATTAGGAATTCATTTGGTATGTTAATTTCTTGCCTGTAATTTCTGAAAAACAATGTTAAAATAGCACAACTATAATTAATATATTATTAACATGATACTCGGTTTACCGCTCTAATTCGATAAACTGTTTGTTCAAAAAGTTAGGAAAAAAATTTTGGTGTTAAGATTTAGTAAAAATAATCTAAACTTTTTAAAATAATTTACCCTCGACTCAAAAACAAAGAAGTCATATGTTTGATCTGTGTGTTTTGGTTGTCTCTCTATTTCAACGAAACTAAGCTGGTAAACCAATTTTGATTTAGTTTTTCTGATTAATAAATAGCTGATAAATAATAAAAGTGTTATTATATATAAATAAAAAAAAACGTTCAGTTAATTGAAAATTATTAGATCTTATCTGGTTGATAGATGAAAGCAAACAATTTTTACAAGTGTGGCCAAGTAAAAATTTGGTTTTATAAAAATAGATAAAACTCTAAAATAATGCTAAATCATTATATAATTGAGCTGTTACAATATCCTCAATTTTTAAAATTTAACTCTTACTATTGCAAATTTTTGATGTAAAAAATAGTCTTAAAACTTCAAAATTTTCTTTCTCTTCAAAATATGTCAAAAAAATAAAAAAATGGTAAACGCGTCATATAAAATGGTGTTAAATATATTAAAAAGTTTTCTACAAAAAATTCAGTTACCGATAGCAAAACAACAGTACAAAAACGAAAACGTTATTTGTGTTTTATTATCCAAAATTTAATTTTAAACGATTTTGTTGTGTCGTTAATATCATAAAAATTGTTAAAAGTACATTGAATTTTAAGCAACTAAAAAATATGTTACAAATCTTCTATTTTTACAAAAATTTCATAGTAGAAAACCAACCCAGCAAGTACTTGAAATAAAGAAAATTAGTTCTGCACTGTACAAGTAGCAGAATACTTAGAATTATTTAATCCAAAAAGTTACATTGAAGATCATCAGTTACTGTTGTCTAAAAATCTTTTAAAATTGAAAAAACAGGAAGACTGAAAATTCTTGTCGACCGCCGAAGATATGCGGAAAACTTTATCATTCAAGATTCTAAAGACAAAAGAAAATTCTTTAAAATAATATGGCATTTGTAAAGGCTTCAAGAATAACTTTAACTATGACTTATGGCAATAACCCTTCTATTGTTTTGCAAAATTGCTGTAATATAACGATAAATTATTTTAACAATAGTAAATAAATATGTATAGACTGTCTCCACAAAAAGACGAGTGTATAGCTCGCTTATCGATTATTTATACACCAAATGAAATACTTATAAATAAGCCTAATAAAATTGCATATAATCTTAAAGACATTAAGACTAAACTGTCAAAAATATTTTAACAAATTACATATTTTTTTTGTTAATTCTGATAGGAATTTTTATTCTAAAAACACCAATGTATCACAACTATAGGCTTACATAAGAAAAAAATTAAGAAAAAATTTGGACTGTCGGTCGGTCATTCATTTCCAAAACTAGTCTCATTTTTTTTCAAAATGTTGAATAGTATTTTTTTTTATTATTTATTATTTTTTTCGCATCTAAGCCTTTAGTTGTAATACTATACATTACTGATTTTAGAATAAAAATTTCTATCAGAATTATCAATGAAATGTATATGTTGTAATTTAAAAAAAATTGTTTTGACATTTTAGCCTAAAAGTTTTTAAGGCTATACTTTTATTAAGCCATTTTGTAACCTATTTAGAACCATTTCATTTGGTGTATAAATAATTAAAATTGACAAGCTATAGATTTTTTTTTGAAAACAAGTTGCATATCTACAGGATGTCTCAAAAGTCACCTCAAGAAAGTGAAAATTGAAAAAAAATAATTTACGGCTTAAATTTAAAATACTTGTCGATGACGTCATGACTCAAAATTGATATCCAAAATATTTTTTCTGATATATGTACAATGTGCAAATTATTTTGTCACACAACTTTTGTTCGAAAAGTTTTGTAATATAATGTACGGCTATGGCTGCAGAACCATTATATACCTCTGAGGCACCCTGTATTTAGTAGTTGTAAAAAAAGGTAGTGCACAATTTGAGCCAAATTTTAAGTTTTGCACTCATTAAACAACTGTATTTACCATCCATGGGCTCGTGTTCAGTTTATGAAATCGTACATAATTTGGTGTTTACTATTTTCGTTATAAAATGTAATATTACTTTAATTTACAACCGTATATCGTAATGTTTTTACAAACATTACAATATAATTAAAACCAAAGTCTTCTTTAGTGCATTTTAAAAAAAAAACTTCTAAAACAAGCTGAAAGCAAAAAGTTTTCTGAGTAAATAATAAATGACTAAGATTTTCAAAGTTGCGTTTTTTAAATCTCACAGAAAACTCTTTTAACGTGTAAATTTCAGATAAAGCAATATCCTTGCTTTCACCGCTTGATAAATATAGAATATCGTATCGAAAAAAGTTACAAACTTTTGATTACTAGTCGGAAATGGATGTCATGCTTTTTTATTTTAAATTGAAAAATAAACGTAATTTTTAAGCTAATCAAAAATTTTACTCCGAGTATTTTATTATTGAATCATCTCTAAAAAAAACCGCCTGAAAGTATCGGTTGATACTTTATTCTTGATTAAATTATCGAGTGGAAACAACCTAATTTTTATAAGAATTTATTATTCCAAAATATTGGAAAATACCTTTAAACTAATTAAGATCCGTACTTTGTTGCTTGGTGCAAAGTTATTTGCAAATTTTAATATTAACATAGTAAAAAAAATAATAACAATAATAAAGACATGAAAAGTTATATATGAAGTGAAAGAGATATTTAATAATCAATATTGAGTTAAGGATTAAATTTTATTCTATATTTGAAAATGTTTTATCTGATATCAAAAGTAACTACTATAGAAAAGTTTTTGCTTCTTTGTTTTACAACTTTAAGACATAAAACATTATTCTACAACTTTTCAATCAGGTGTGTAAAGAACTTACGAACTTGCCTTTAAATTTATGGAAGTAGATAAACGTTTGTTTACCTGGATTTCCCAATTTTTGGACAGTAGAACTAATTGTTCACCTAAATATCTAGCGCTCCAAAGATCCTTATCACTTTACGAAAGCAAACAATTACAAAAGTTTTTCTTCTTCGCTGACATGCAGCATGAATAATATTTCAATAAATTACAGATTTAATTTATTTTTTGGTTGTTTACAATGTGTTCATTTTTCCAGTTCATTTTCTTTTGTTAGACAGATAATGTTGATTATTCTTTCTACCTCACTTTTACAGCCGCTGTCATTACAGATACGCTTTCCAAAGTGAAGTACCTGTGTCATTTCTTTACGTCCAAGTTATAAGTCATAACCTGGTATATGGTATATGTGTTAGCAGTCGCTAAACAAATACATATACCAGGTTAAGACTTATAACTTGGACATAAAAAAAATAAATAACAGAGGCAGAAGAATAAAAAGTGATGAATTTAGGCTGTAGCTAAACTGTACAAAAGGTTGGATAATAGTAGTCGATGAACAATTATCCAACCTGTTAACTCAATTCTCTACCTCTAACTTATAGTCAATTAACCAAACAATTATTTTTCTTTTTTTGATTAAAGTTTTTATGTCAAATAATTGTCATATATTTCTGACAGCAAATCCAAAAGCCGAATTTTAAACGTTTCAGTCAAAAGCATATGTCAATCGACTGAAATGTTTAAAACTTATCAACTCACAAAGATGTTGCTTTTTTGCTATCAAAAACATTGACTGACGCTGACTAAAAACTGTGGTCGGCGTGTTTTAGCTGTAAAAATTTTCAACCTGCCGACAGTGTTTTTCCAACACAATTACAAGTATTTTTTTATACTTTACTCAATCCCAGTAGATATTAAAAAAAAGTCACAACTGTGTCTTGTTACTATCAGAATTCAAAAATAATACAACAGTTCTTTAACATAAACCTCGTTGCTTAATATATAAGTTTGTATATAATTTGAATATAAATTTACAGTCTTCCAGTCTGTTGTTAAAGCTCTAAGAATAATAGCTAAAGAACAAAGCCCAGAAGGTTGTAGACGTTTTTTAGACGTTTCGGTCGAAAATATTTGTAAATTGACTGAAATGTATAAATTCAACCCTTTTGTGTGTTTCTAAGTTCATTTGCTGTCATTGACTGACGTAAAAAGACTAAATACTGTAGTAGCAGGTTTAATAGTTTTTCATCTGCCAACAGCGTTTTATCAAGACAATCATTAACAAATTGCATCTTAAAAATGTAGCAAATTGCTCTGCTTTTATTTTCAACAATGGAATTCTTTTTTGAACAATACAATTAAAAAAATCAATGGCAAATGTATTTGAAATTTCTATCATCAATGTAACGTGTTGCAATATGAAAAGGTGATCTTTTTTCTCATATAGTCTAAATTGATCAAATAAATAAATAATTATTTAATTTTAAAAAAATGTGTTTTATAAAGTTTTTATTTGTTTTATTTCTATATGTTAAAGTATTTCTGTAGCTAAAGACAGAATGTAATAAAATACTATTTAAACTGAGACTCTTGGCCAAGATACTTTTTGTATATTGTCATATAATGCTTTTATGGTTTAATATGGTTATAGATACTTGAACTTAAGGGATTAAACTTAACATCTCTAAGATTGTCAAAATTGGGAGTGAACAAGTTAGCAAATAAACCTTAATTTAGCTCTATAAACTCGCTATACCGTGGAGATGAAAATTTGCTTTCAAAGCTACTAAACTGTAACACAATGGATTTGATATAATAGGCAGGTACACCCTTAAACTCAAAACTTATTTCAAAGTATAATTATTATACAGGTGAATAATATATTATATTATGTAGCTTCAAGCGTTGTGATTATAATGTGTAATTGAAATACTGATCAAAAAGCAATATATTGAGTTTTAGAAGTAAAATTGTTTGAATAAGTAATTTAAAAAATATCTATTCTGTATACATTAAATTAATCACGTTATATAGTTTTGATTAAAACTCTTAAAACTTACACAAAAGTAGAAAACTCTTCACTAAACAAAAAAGTTTGTAATTGTAAAAAAAAACAAAAAAAATAAATAGAAACACCAATTTTTTTATTAATTTTAAGGAAAAATATGAGAAATCTGTCAAAATATAAAACTAAAACCAATTATTGCTACCAATTTTCATAGAATTATCCGCTGGGCTAATTTAAAGATTTTTTTGAACATAATAGTGAAAATAAACTAGAAAAGCACAGAACTGAAACGTACAATAATTAAATATAAAGACAAAAAATTATGAAATAGTGTTATAATGATGTATTATAAATAGTTATAAGATTGAGAGAGGCTTTAAATGTGCTACGTTTTGTTAATACCGTATAGAGCTTTTTAGGAAATAATTGTTTACATGTAAATAACATAAACATTAAATGTAAGTTGTTTATGCAATAAATACTTATTTAACTGACTATAAAGCGGCGAATTCAAATTTAAACTTAAACAATGTCATCTTTTCGAATTAGAGTCTTTAATGTGCTCATTAATGTTGTCAATTTAGGGTAATTGATAGATACCAATCAAAACACTAGTGTTCTTATAGACATTTAGTTATGTTTCTAAAAGTTAGTAGACACAACTGTCAAAAAACAGTTATGTCAAATGTCTATGTCATTAACATTAATTTTTTTACGTGCGGATTATTACGATTGTATATTTAAGGTAGTTTAATGGTTCAAATTAGAAGACAAAATGGTTTCAAGCAGAGCTGCAAGAATTTGTTTGCTAAAGAACCATTGCTATTTCCAGAAATGTGAGGCTGCTTCAGATGTATCAAAAAACAAATATTTTAAATGAGCCACATAAAATCTGTTTTTTCTTATTATATATAATATATATATATTTTTTAAATAAACAATATATGTCAAACACAAGATTTAATTAAAATTTTAAATTAAACGACTTATTGCTGTTGTAACAAAGACAAAATTTTCCAGAACAGGTATATTTAATTTTTTTTTAACTAAGATTAAAAAAATATATAAAATTTAAAATAATAGCCCAAAGACACGTTTCACAAGAAGTATAAGCGCAATAGAAAACTCACCCTTACAAAATTAGTTCTCTAAAATAGTAATAACTTTATTTTTTATTTCGTAAAAACTGAATAATTCTTCTGCGTATAAACAAGTATGTGGTTTTGTATCTGTAAGCACAATCCTAAATTTTATTAAATTAACACTTTAGATACTGTATCTTAGAAAAGCTGTACTTTACATAAAGGCTCAAGTGTATAACAATGACCTACAGTTAGTCTAAATCTATTTTTAGATATCTGCAAACTAGCCAAAAGTACACTATTTTTTTACAAAAATGTTTAAAGAAGTAGCTTAACCTCTATTTATCAAATTTTCAAACGTTATATTTGTCTTATAATGGAATATTGCGGAACATTAATTTGCACCTCCAGAACAAATTTGAGATCAGAATTCACTTAAAAACATTCAACCATGCCATACGACTCGCTTTTGATTTCAGAATTCTAAATACAAATTCTATATTAAAAAATTCGAAATCAATATTTACTTTAAATAAAGATGGTTGATTGAAAAGACATAATCCTAAGCTCAAAAATCAATAATTTAGGTAGAGACCAACACTTTCCGCCAAGTAGAAGGCTTGAATCTTCCCTGGGCCATTATAAATTTTCTCCAAGCCCAATTTAACAGACTTTATAATAACCTTATTCTCAAAATAAAAAACTGGTTCTCTATTCTACTTTCACTTTTTCATTATATTGTCCGTTTATTTAAGTTTTATTGTAATGAAATAGACTGCTACGTTTGAATATGTATGTCGATAAAGGTCAAGATTTCCCTCAATACATTAAGAAAATTGTCAAAAAAATAAAATTAACCGTTTCTAACCCACCCGCTTTCATCATTTATCATCTCATCATCTGTCAACTCTTAAACAAGTGTGTTTTTTTGATATTTATCCTTGAGCCCAGCACTACTTGATGATTGATGAATTCTTTTCATTGATCGTTAACAGATTTTTATACCCTGTAACAAGCGTTTTGCTTGTTTAATAGATAAGTTATTGCGAGACAAAGTTTATTTTTATCGTGCCGTCGATTTATTATCGTTCTTGCATCATAAAATAGAACAGAACATCATGTGGGAAAGCAAAATTATTTGAAAATAGCTTTTTTTAGAATTATTATTATTAATGTTAATAAATAAACAAAGAGGAAAGCTAATAGGTCTGCGTGTGTGACACAACTGTTTATCTATCGTTTTAGACACAAGTTTTACTACTTTTAGTGTTTGATAAAATTAAAGAAAAATATATAGGATAAAATATGGCTAGTAATTATTAAAAATTATCAAACTCTCATACATTTTTAGACTCTTTATAAAAAAGAATTCAAGCAACAGATATTACAGATTGACAGAACAATATTCCATCATCAATATAAGTAATAATTGTCTAGCCTTTACATGAGAGAAAAATGTTTGTTTAATTAATTTATTAAACTTAACGTTTTAACAAAACATGCCGCTTTTCATTAACATTGACAAGCAAGATATTAAAAATAGATCAATTTACATTTCCAATCAAATCGTATAATGATAAAAATGATTATCACTCTATCTTTGATGATACAGATGGCTTACGTTGCTAGGTGCTTCGTGTTTATTAATAAATAAATCCTATTTTCAATGCTGCGATGTGTATTTTCCGCACCATTACGTGAATGCTCTTTTTAAATATTTTAATGATGCGACTATTTGATATTATAAACGCCTCCTCAAATGTAAATATAAGAAAAACCTAGTTTCACAGTTAATTAAACATTTTTTCTAAATTCTATTTGTATACATCAGAGATGTGATAAAATGAAACTGTTATTTTGCGTTGACATTTCCTGAAAAATTTTCCGACCACGTTTTCCTAAAATAGCATAATTAATTGAATCAAAAAAATTATTGATGGCAAGATCTTATACACGCTTTAAGAATTGTCCAAGATATAAGTTTATTCTGCTCTGCTAAAAACTGTGATTTTTTTATTTGCAACGAAACAAAAATTAAAAAACTTTAAAATAATGTATGTAGGGACGATTTTCAAACAATCTGTTACCAAAACCATTTAGATATGTGTTTTGAACAAAAGGCGCTAATCTGGTAACTTGGATATTTGATAAGCAATATTTTTATCCTTAGTAGTGACTTTTAGCATCAAAATAAAAAAACATGATTTCTTACCCTTGATGTAAAAAGCTTATAAAAATAGATGTCACCACCTTATTTCCAAATTAATAACACATTAAGAAATCTAGTTTGTTTATCTATACATCCTCTAAACTTGCTTCAAAAAAATATGTATGGTCTATAGAAACTTTAAGTAATGATTAAGTTTTTTATCTGTAGTAAAAACTTTAATAAAGCGCTTTATACTAAAATGATAAATTGTTATTTTGTGAGTGGGAAAACTCCAGAAACACAATAAAATTGTTTTTCTTCAAACTGTTTGAGAAATGTTTTTTTTTTAAACATTGTACAAATTACTACAAAAATCTGATATAGTACAATGTATTTAGAAACAAGTGCGATAAAATTAGCTCTCACAATAACTTGTACATAAAAAAATATAAAGCAGTGCCAAATGACAATACAATAAAAAATGCACTGAGTATTTATTATTATGGTGTAAAACTTCAAAGTGAAAAAAATAACAAAGTTTTTAATAACAATAATAATAAAATATCTTTAGTGCTTGCTATTTATGGCATTTGTTTTTTTTTCAAACTTACATGCTGTTTTGCCACCTTCATTTTTATTTCTTCCCGTTCACACTCTTTCTTTACCATGTATTCTAAAGTTTTTCTTTCCACTGCTAATACCCATTTGTAGTACTTTTTCTGTACTTTTTCTATTCCCTTTCTTTCTTTTCATCCCCTTATTTTTGCAATTTTTATTTTATCATAAATCAACACATTCTTAATCATAATCTCAAAAAGTTCCTCTTAAGCACCAAATTTAACTTATTAATGCATTTCCTTTTTTGGCGAGTTCTTTGATATGAGTTCTCTCTGTGTTTCTTCTGTTGAAATAATAGCCTAAATCATTTTTCTATCCGTTCTCCTTTCCATCTTCATTTATTCGTCTTTTCTCTGCTTCACGTTTTTTAAAATATTATAATTCTTGTTTTGTTATTATTGATCTCAAATTTTTTTTTATATATATTCTGTATATTTCTTACATGCTACTATTGCCATATTATCAACGTCCATTTCTTTCCCTTTTTGATCACCACCCTTTCTACTTGGCGCTCTCTCTAACTCTTCATTCATATCTCCTATGTACAACAGTTTTGTACTCAGCAAGCACCCTTGCCTTAACTTCTTTGTTATAGAAAAATATTCAATCTATCTCTGACCTACTTTCAACCTGCTCTTTGTCTGTTCAAAAATTTTCTCTTTACCTTTTGTTAATCTTTTCTTGATCTTATGCATTTTTACATCTTTTCTCAATCGACACTATCCATCGCGCAAAGATCGACAAACAATGTACTCTTTTATTCTCCAGTTGCGTACTAGCTGCATGCTGCATAATGTACACATTGTCTATGTCTCCTCTGCTTTTTCTGAACCCTGTTTGTAAGTCTGGCAGCATTTTCTCTTCGCATTCCTCCTGCAGAATCATACTGTAGATCTTATATGCTATATCCATCATTGTTACCCCTTTAGAGTTTTTATTAATTTTTTATCTCCTTTTTGGGGATTAGGCATATAAAACCTACTCTCTATTCATCGGACAATCCTTCCGTTTTCTACCCATTATTTATCACTTTTGTCCACCTTTCACACGCCTCATACGTGCAATAGATCCACTCTTCATTTTTTATCCTATTTATTCCAGATGCTCTTTGTTTTTTTAATATATTTACATGTTTTTTCATCTTTTTCAAATTAATATTTTTTTTCTTGTCCATACTAAGTTTTTCTGTTTTTTTTTCAATTGCTTCTTTTCTACCCCCCATTCCCCCCATTACCTCCTCAAAATGTTTGTTGCTAATTTTCCATCTTTATTGATTTTTCGATACTTTTTTTATTTTTCTGCTCTTATTTATATATTGCCAATTTTCTTTTTGACAAAAACTTAAAATTAGAAGCTATTATTGATATAACACTAAACAAGTAAAATTTAAATGCAAAATAAAAAAAAACAAGTATTTGTATAATGTATATTGTAGACCAAGTATTATGCAAAACAAACTTTAGTGTTTTTTATAGATGAATTGAAGTATGCAAAAAACACATAAGCGTACTCAGAGTCATTTGTAATAATCGTATACACTGTTTTTGCACTTTCTGAGTTTTTTAGAAGTAATTGTAGATGTTTTAATAGATATTTATGCATTAAGGGAGATATGAATGTTTTTTCTTCGAGGTTGACGTGTTACAGACCAAGGGCCGGAGGCCCGCGGTCTGTAAGTCTACCGAGGGTGAAAAACAGAATATCTCCCGTAGTGCATTAAATATTTTATTTTTTAGTATTTCATTACTGCTTTCTTAATAAAATTATATGAAAAATAACAACATCCGAGAATGCGTGAATGTGTAATTGCTGCAAATGCATGGTAACCATGTGTTTGAGGGTGAAAAACTTTACAAAGTCCCAAGGGAGATATGAGATACGTTTCATATATCGTATCCATGACAAAAATCAACAATATCATGTCACTAAAAAATAAATACATTTTATCAACCCAATTAACATTTCAAAAACTTTTGAATTTGAAAAAAGAAAAAGCCATGATTACAGAACTAGAAAATGTTATTCATTATGCTTTTAAAATATTTATTTGAGTCAATTTTATCATAAAATTAACCGTGAAAAAATTAAAGCTCGTAAGCTTTCAAAAAGTGACATAAAAAAAATCGGAATTTAAACTTTTGAAGTAATATTAGATAAAATTATATCAGGAAACCGGAATGTATTTGTTGAGTTACGCAAATACTAGGTGAAAAAAAAATTTATTGTCACAGAAAAAAAATCATGTAAAAAATTTAATTCTTTTACTTTTAAGCGAAAGTAAAAAATTTGATTTGCAAATGTATACAGTGTTTTTTAAGAAACCTCAAACTAAACCAATATATGCCCCCTAATAAACCTATGCTGATGTTCAGTGATAAATAGACCTGTCTACCAAATTTTAAATGAAGAAGAAAAGCTTTTACGGCCCGAAGTCATTGAAATATTGACATCTTATCATATATTCTTACTCAGAATAAGTTTTGCCCCTAGCGTAGTTACACGTCAAGTTTCCGTGCTTATTCTTACTTTTATTTTCCTGTATGATGACTCTTCCACCGATGGAGTACGACACGTCGACAATTTTATTAAACTTCTCGACACGGTTTTTTTCGAAAAATTTCAATATGCCAAGTTGTAAATGTTGTTAAAGTTGAGTATGTAAAACTCAACTTAAAGACTCAAGTACTTTAGAAATAATAGATAAAATAGTTTTCTATCTTTATTTCATCATGTAAAATCCTTAGTCAAAGCTCACCACATAATTTTTGGGTTACAAAACCATTCCACATAGTTTTCCAAGATAGGTTTAAGCTCTAAGATTTTCCAAGCTAAATCAACCTAATAAAAAATTTAATTTCAAAAAAATTACAGCTATTCAATAGAATAAACCTCAATTTCAATTATTTACTAAAACTTAAGAGCTTACACAACTGTGTACTAAGGCAAAACGACCAAAAAAGTCTAGTAAAATCACTTTTGAAATCTACAATTTTGTTTAATACACTGCATTCTTATCTACTGTTTTAAGTAAATGTACACACACAAAATTTAATCAACAACCGCTATTGCATATACGGCTACGGCGGTTTGATAATATCTACAACAACTTATTTTGATAATTTTCCCAAAAGACACTATTGCTTAGAATTACTTGTGCATTATTATAAATAAAAGTTAAAGAACGTTCCTATAAAAAGAAAGAAATTGACAAATTATAAATCAAATTTAAAATCTCTTTTAATAATAATTTAAAATAATTTTGAGCAATTTATTTGACTTTTCAGTTGCAATATAAACAAAACGACGCGGTTTCACAGTTTGGATGAAAAAGTTGCTGATATTTTACCAGCATAAAAAATAATTTAACATTTTTAGAAAGGCAGAAAATATCGGAAGACTGACTACATCTTGACCGTTTTATATTATTTATCAATTGTTGTACTTCTACCTCGATAATATAAAGCAAACATTTTTGTTTTTGAAAAAAGTTCGATAGATATCTAAAAATATCTTCTATATAAATTCTAAAAATATCAGATGAATACAGCAACGTACAATGTGAATAATTTTTTTTAATTTGATTTTTCTTTAATATTGATTATTGAAAATGTAGTAATGTCTCATGAATTTCTATTTAATTCTAATTTGGCTGTGATGATTTATGTTTTCACGATTATACAAGAAGAATTTAATCCATTTAGGTTAAATTCTTTTATTCGAGACAAATTCTTAATTTATTACACAACTTAGATAGAAATAGATTTAACTTAGAAAAAAATTAGAAAGCTGTTACAATGACTGTGTAATAATGAAGATGATATTCGCCTGGATGACAATGTTCTTTAAGTAAAAATTTTTATTCGAAATGACTTCATCATCAGGTTAACTGTGAAAAAATAAAACGTTGCAGATTTGTAAAGTAAACTAAGAGCTCATAAAACATAAAAACTAAAATGAAAAAAACACACAAAAAATTACTACAGATCTAATTTTAGATTGAATTCTAGTTAAACGTCAAAATGTATATGTCTAAAGCAAAAGTAGAAAATTTCATTCTCGTATGTATACAATGTTTTTTAGCCGTCTCAAAAGCAAGAAAAACTTTTTTATCAAAAAAAGCATGTTTTTACTGAAAAGCCATTTAGCAAGAGAGGAAAGCTAAAATCAACTAAAACATTTATTGCAAGAAGTTGATATTGCAAACATATTCGACTATTTGTTTTATATTTTAAAGTAAACTACTTGGACCAAAATGTCTGACAAATAGTAAAACGTTGCAAGATGCTTCGACGAATGAATCATAAAACTTATAAACTTAGTTTGCCTAAAGCAATCCGTTCTAAGCTGCTTCGTGTCGTTAATGCAAATTTCTTGAGAATCCAAGCATTATTGTAAATTCAGTATACAAGCCTACTTCAATATTGTACAAGAAAATCTTAAATATTTACAATAAGATGTAACACATGATCAGAATTGCATTTAGAGCATGTTGATAGCAACACACATAAAATAAAATGCAAAATGTATATTTATGATACAAGGTAGTCGGTTATACAAAAATTTCAAATGTTACATAACATATATATAAATCACAAATAGGTTGACATGAAACCAACACTGAATTTTAAATAAAGTTTACCACAATATATTAGTAATAAACATATCTAAAAAAGATAAACCGTTTTTGAAATTAGCGTATACAAACACACAGACAAACAGACAAAATGTTTACAATTATTGTTTTAGATGCTATTTGCGTTGATAAAGATTTCAATATGTTTTCTAGTGTACAGGAAGCGATTCGTTACATTTTAATTATAATTATGTATTGATAAATATTTTTAATAAAACAATAAACAGAATATAGTTTGATTAATATTTGTGTTACAGAAATATACTTTTTTAATAACAAAACATTATTTCAACAGGGTATCAAACCCATATGTATTTCCAAGTTTTTATTTCATTTATTAATGATTTGTACTAAAACCTGACGACGGTAATGTTAAACCTTCAAAGAATCATATCCAAATATGTAGTTTTAAAAAATATTAGTCATTATTAATATTGTTATAATTTAATTATACTAATAATTATTACATCATAAACTTATATATATATATATATATATGATGTCTATATAACTTGTTCTAATAATAATAATATCTAATCCAAAATATTGGATATTGATATTTTCGAAAATCTGTCCTCCTTGGCTTGGCATGTCTGTTACAATTTTGAATACGTAAATATTAAATTAAAACAACTCGTTCTACGTCAAATCTTACATTGAAAAATATATGATTTTTAATTTCTTTAATTTTTTGATATTTTCAAAAAAAATTCTAAAACCTTCTTTTTTTGGTAAATTTCACATTATTTTTAACTTTTTTTTTCTTTAGAGTTTCTTAATAATACTCGTAATATTACTTTTTTTCAAAACTTGTTTTTAGATGGCTTTTACTGATAAAAATAACAAAAAAAAATTTTTATATTAATTTCTTGATCTAAATTTTGAATCGTGTTTTTAAAAATGGTTTTTCGATTGTTTTCAAAATTAATAAAAATAATATTAAGAGTCACATATACACGTAAAAAAAGATTGCTGATGGAGAGAATCTGCACTTTTTTAATAAATTATCAATACTTAATTAATTATTATATACATAATATAATAACATAGAAACATACATACCTAAAGCGCAGTTTCTAACAAACAAATAAACTGTGTTCAAAAAAAAAGTGGCGCACTAACTTTTTATACACAAAAAATAACGGGGAATGCGCCACTTATTTTGTAACTCAGTCTGTTTATATGGAAAAATTTTTTTTTGCATGAAGATGTTTTTAGAGAACGCGTTATGGAAATAAATTTTAGTATCTATAAATTTTAGTTTAGCCTGCTTCAGAAAGGTATTTGTATGTGGTTTTTTATACTTTTCCAGACGAGAGTTGTAAAGTTTCAAACTTTGACAAAAGCGCCTTGTTATAGAGAGTTGTTCTGTGTGTGGTATATACCTACGCAGGTATTGATTTTACGCGTTACTTTAATATTTATTAAGAAAAGACATTCGAAAAAAAACTAAGTTGTTTTACAAAACACAAACCTTCATAAATATAGAAACGTCTTACTGTAAAAAATTGTGTTTATTAAGAAATCCTTTGCAGATATCTAATGGGCTTAGGTTAGCTTACTGCAAACATTTCTTTTATAATACGAAAGTTCCATTATTTGAGTCTTTTCTTGTTATCCCGTATCTCATTGTTGCGTTGAAATTCTTTTAATATAACATATTATAATTATAATTTTATTAAAATTTTATTAAAATTATAATTGAAAAAATTCCTGAGTTCACAATTTTTCAGTTAACAATAAATCCTGAACATTTTGCTATAAATTTTACCCTCAAGCATAGACTAAGTAAGGTATATTTAGTCAATGCCTCAAGGTAAGATTGAAACTACGGGTCTACGGTACCAAACTAAAATTCCATTTTACTGTAGTAAAAGTTGCCTGCTTCTTCAACTTTTAAGAAACCAATATAAAGCTTGACAGTTGAATAGCTCAGCATGGGGTAAAACACAGTTAATCTGTTCACCTCCGGGCTAGGAACCTTTTGTCTAAATTACCTAAATACAACAGACAAAAATGCATTGAAAAGAATGAAATGCAATGAATATATCCTTCCTATAATTTTAAAATGTAGGTATAAGAATTGTTTTATTGACAATTTGCAAAATTTACAAAAAAACTCCAAGATTTGATGACATCAAAGTGAGCTTTTGTTTTAATTGTACAACTTTATCTGCTGACTTTGATTATTTCAAGTATTAGAATAAATTTATTTCAAATAGGGTGTTTGATTTTCAAAATTTTTAAACAAACAAACAAAACTCATTTAATTTTATTTCTAATTGCGCTGTTTTTTAATCCATTTTTATTTTTTAACTTTCAAACAAAAAATTTTGATCTTGTAGTGCAACAAGTAGGTCTCCAACCAGCAAGTATGATAATATTGATAATACTATACAAGGCCATTCAAAGTTTTTAAAAAGAAAGCAGGTTATTTTTTTCTCAGAATATATAAATATACAGGTAAGTAGTTATTCAGAAGTCTTTTATTGTAGTTGTAGATATTTGTCTGTCGTTGGAAGTAGGGATATAGTAAGAGGGAAAATTGTGAAAAAGCTCTCGAATTATTTCTTCTGCATTTCATTTATTTGATGACTGAGTATCAATTTTGTTGGTTGTGTTTTTTTTCTAATCTAGAAATATCTTGAAAAACAAACGTAACAAGGCTAAGGTAAGTTCTTTTTAATGTTATAATCTATTATATATATTTTATATATATATATATTATATAAAAATATTTACAGTGTGGTTTTTGTTTAAAAAAAGCAAAACATTATGGAACCAAAATCTAAAAAACATCTTTCTGTCGGTATCAAGCGGAAGTCTAGAAGGCAAATAATGAGAAATGTTTGGAAAAACCGCCGATGTAATGAAGATAATAGTCTCAGCTGTAGAAACCAATCCCAAATTGAAGATAAAGAGAACAGAAATCCTGTTTCCAACACTTCTGGCGATGAAGAGGATTCTTTTATAATTGAAAACAACAGCATTAGTGAAAATACGAACAATTATGTTCTCAGTGGACGTAGAATAGTTGATATTAGCCATTTATTAACATCTTTGAGATCAATTCAACACGACGGTTTTGGTTGCAGTTTTTTTGATATTCAAATAATTAATGAGTAACAGTTTGGTCTTCGCAGTGTGTTTACATATAAATGTGATTTGTGTGGCTTAGTGGGTAAATTTAGTTCAGAAAAAGATGAAGATTTTGGAGTAAATAACTCTGCGGTATGTGGAATAGTGGGTGTGGGTTCTGGTTATACCCAATTGTCAGAGATTTGTGCAGCACTAAATATTCCGCAATTTTCGTACAACGTTTATAAAAAAGCTGAAAAAGTTATATTTAAAACTTCAGAAGAGTTAGCTTTTGAAAACATGATCGAAAATGGTAAAGTGGAATATAGATTGGCCGTTGAAGCTGGAGATGTAGATTCAGATGGAATTCCCTTTATTACAGTGATAGTTGATGGAGCATGGTCTAAAAGATCCTATAAAACAAATTACAATGCATTGTCCGGAGTAGGATGCATTATCGGCGAACGTACAAAAAAAGTATTATTTGTCGGAGTCAAAAACAAAATGTGCAAACATTGCAAATACTATGAAAAAATAAACAAACCAGTCAGTCAACATAAATGTTTCAAAAATTGGAACGGAACTTCAACAGCAATGGAAAGCGAAATTATTTTAGATGGATTTAAACAGTCATTGTCAATGCACAATTTGAGGTACAAAAAGGTAATTGGTGATGGTGACTCCAGTGTTATCAAAAAAATTCGGAATCATAAACCTTACGGCCCAACAATTTTTATACAAAAAATTGAGTGTCGCAATCATATTTTACGCAATTATTGCAACAAAATAAGGGAAATTTCAAAAACGTCTAATACTCCGATAACTTTAAGAAACTTTTTGAAGAGCAATGTTTTAAAATTTAGAACTGCAATAGTGTGTGCTATTAAATATAAGAAATCTCAAAACATTCCTACCAAAGAAAAAATTCTAAAATTAAAAAATGATTTTTTGAACGGCCCAAGACACATTTTTGGAGATCATTCTCAATGTGGCAATTATTATTGTACAAAAAAAGATGAAACAAACCCAATTCACTATTCTTTGTTCTTAGAATCTGGCTTAGGTGAAAAATATTTGGTAGTTTTAAACAGAATTGCTAATTTTGCATCCAGTCTCATTTATGATGTAGATAATAATCTTGTTGAATCTTTCAATTCAGTTGTCAACAAATTTATAGGAGGTAAAAGAGTAAATTATACAAGTAGAGGATCTTATCAAGGGCGATGTTTTGCTGCTGCAATAAGTTTTAATAACAAAGGAATGTATATTTACAAAATATTGGTGAAAGTTAATCAAGAAAATGTAGGCGTCTTTACAGAAAAATTTTTTCAAAATAAATTAAAACGAAAAATTTATAAAAGAGCAGACCGTAGAAGACATCGAATTGAAAGTGCTGATTCTGATTATGGTACAATCAATAATGAAATACTTGATGATATGTCGCTTGAAAGTTATAATAAACAGAAAGAGATTTTCTTAGATACATTGGCACAAGCAGATATTAAAAGCATTTTACAAAAAACTATTAATCAACGCGAGTGCTATGAATGGGAACAAGAAAGAAGTGTAAGATTAACCGCCAGCAATTTTGGAAAAATCTGTAAAATGAAAGACAGCACAAATACAGCGAATTCGGTAAAAAATCTTTTGTTTAATTTTCAACTTAATTCAACAAGGAAGCCTCTTCCAATACAACATGGTATACAGAACGAAGAACCAGCCAAAATTCGTTTTGAAAATGAAACCGGCTTTTGCGTTGAGCCTTGTGGTTTTTTTGTTGACGAAGAAAAAAAATTTTTAGGAGCATCTCCAGAGGGTTTAATAAATTCAGATTCGATAATAGAAATAAAGTGTCCGTTTTCTGCAAAGAACAAAAATATATTTGAAGCAATTGAAAACAAACTTATTAAATATTGCACAATAGATCTCGTAAATAATACAATTGCTTTAAAGCCGTTCGACAACTATATGTATCAAATACAGGGACAATTACATATTACTAAACGGGAAAAGTGTTATTTTATAATTTATACGTGTTGTGATTTGAAATATTGCATAATAAGAAGAAACGATGAGTTTTGGAAGAACAACATGCTACCCCACCTAGAAAAATTTTTTTTCAATGCAATGCTTCCAGAAATTATTGATTCGAGATATAAAAGAAATTTACCTTTACGCAGCATTTTAAAAAAAAATATGTGAACATGATTTTAACCACCTTTTGCCCTTCACTTTAAAGTTCTACAAAAAAATTATAGATTTTAAAAAAATTTTTTTAACTTTTTACTATACCCTTAAAAATTTTTCTAGTCCTAATATTTCACATCCTCAAAGCATAAAAAAAAAATTAGAATAAATAAATTCGATGGTACTTTTTAATGCCAGAATAAGAACAATAATTTCTATATACTAACATTTTTAATAATTAATCAATTTAAATTTTTTTTTTGGAACAATGAAATAAATTTGAAAAACAAGTAAGTGTTAATCCAAAAGCTGAAATATCTCTTTCAAAATGACAAAAGAAATATTTACCTAGCCACTAAGGGCGGTTTCTTGAACAGCAGGAGGTAGGTGGCTATTGTAAATCATATTTTAAATCATGCCGTTTTGCCATTCTCTGTATTGTATGTGGCCTAATTTTGATTTTAATTTTTTAAATTATCTAAAAAAGTAAATACTTTGAAATTATTATATTATAACTCCTCCATGTAATTCTTAATTACCTACGATATGTTTCTAAATTCGGTTCAAAAAACCTACGTATAAGGGTACAATCCGTCTCAAACAAAATACGGTTTTTTAATTAAATTTCAAAAACTACAAAAAATATTTGAAAAACAACAAATCACCTCAATAGTTTTAGGTCATATTCATCCGTAGAAACATCGACCGAATATTAATATTTATTTTTGCGGCAGATATCCGTCACAAAAGTCAAGCATATTTTCAATGTAATTTTAATAGAGTGTTGTATCCCCTTAAGAGCAACTACCCTGATTACATAATTTTCCAGCTCTGTCAATAATGTATTGACTGTGCCAAAAGCTATTGACAAGGAGCATACCCAAGGTCGTTTGTTTGGCAATTCCATTATATAATACAAAGCTAGAAACAAATCGATGTATTTGTTGATTATCTTTTTCAAATTCTATATTGTGACTTTGTCAGCATGTTTTCATGTCAAAAAATAAATTTAAATTTTCAACGCATTATTATTTTAAAAATTTTGGAAAAACATGGAATCAAGATAAAAAGATAATAGAAAAGATTTAATGGTTTTAGATAGAAAAATTTCTTGCGCAAAAAATGTATGTGCTGAAACTATAATTACAAATTTTTTTGATAAATTTATATGATGTTTTTTATTACATTCAGTTGAATTCCTACCTGACTGGTAAAACTGGAAATAAAGTAAAAGAATCTTAAAGTTAGAATTTTTTATTCCGCCTAACCATGCAATTAACTCCAAGGACTAATGTTTTTAGCTTTTTTAATAAACAGGGTTTTGTTTCTAATAACTTGTACGTATCTCCGAGTACCGTTGTTATAAAGAAAAACAATTACAAAATTTAAAAAATAATGAAAAATACTCAAACCTTTTAATTTGAAAAACTTTACTCAACTTTTATAGCCAAAACTCACAGTTACAATAATTATTGTTGTAAAGTCAAAATATAATAACTGCTTTTCTATGCACACGATTGGTTTGATCTCCGGTCCGTTAATTACATCAGATTCTTATCCTGACAAACTTAATCATTGCTCGTCCTATGATAATAACAAATCCATGTCTCAAACCTCTTTATACATAAACTGTTTCTTCAGGAACTGCCAAAATCACACTCGCCTTATAAAAAAATATTGATCGCACGGTGTATAATAATTATATTTTACTAGAGCGTGAGGGGCTAATTAATTACAATATAAATATTTCTTTTAAAATAATAATACATTTATTGCCAACCGGTCGATTGACCCAAATGCAAAAAACATTGTATCCTATAGTAATTAATTAAATGTAATATTGATGCAAAGTAATAAACAAAATAGCCGGAAGATCTGCGGGCTGAATATGTCTTGCATCAACAAAATGTTACATCAATTAGTTTGTTATATAAATAAATACTATTGATTAGACTACATCAGGCTGAATAAACATATTAATATTATACATTACGTTGTGTACGTGTTATTAGAACAATGTAAATGCAATGTAAATTTAATAGCCTTGTTTAATAATAAATAGCTCTTTGTACGTGATGACCGTTTACCCAATTAATCGGAGTTTAGTGCAGCTATTAGATGTAACTCAAGCTTATTAATAATGCATGTACAGTGTTCACAGTAGGAAGTATCACATATGTAGCATCACACTGTCATGCATTCCTAGATAAGACCAAAGGCATGGGATCAAAGGGAAAAGTTTCACGGCGGTGGGAAAAAAGCAGAACGAACATTGAGTATTGTTAACGATTAGATTATTGTTTTTAATTAAAGTCGATTGGTGTTTTCTTTGTTTTGTTATACTTAGTATCTTATAATTATAATAGTTGACAGATATTTGTACTTTTTTTTAATAATTAGGCATTCTCACAGTTGTCAGAATTGGATTTTAATTAATGTTGCGTGTTATTTTATTTGAACAGTGCTTGCGTGATCGTGTTTACATTTTCCATCATTCCATCACATCCATTGATTCCAAAACATCCATCATATTTGCCTCCGAAAGAGTTTTCCAATCCCTCCGGGCTGAGGAACTTTATAAACGTTCGACCATCTAGTCGCTGACATTTTACCAGCTGATGCAGACTTTGAAAACGAACTCGAGTACTCAGTTCATACTAAAGCATTTTTCCTAAAGAATAAACTTGGCCATTTGTCGCGTAGTATTTCTTGGTAAAATTAACCTAATTTTGACCCTCTGTACAAACACTCGCCACTTTTACATCTTTTTCACACTAGGTCAACACAATTGTTCCGTGAGCTAAGTGACCGTGAAACCCTCAGTCTTGCACTTGCAAATATGCATCAACATCTTAATGGTCTGTAGACATTGTTCCGCAATTATAATGCCAGGAAGTATATTTCTTCCTATACCTAGTACAAGCATCACCATCATATACATTTCGATAATTAGTAACAAGCTAGGTTGCTGGATCATCTTTGTGAACAATCCGCATACAGAGAACTGATTATTTCATAGCAATCAGTTGATTGACGATTTGATTGGCGTTTATGCAACCGGTCCTAATCATATAAACTCCAAAAAAATAAGTTTTAGCGTAAAGCATCTTGCAAACCAATATTTTCACACAATCTTTACAAATTCAATGCTTTATTTCGCCTTATTGGTAATCAAGTAATTTTCGAGTAAAATACAGAAAAAACCGAATTAGCAGCACTTGCGGCAATGCATAGTTGTGATACCCGACTATTTACATCCGGCTGATATGTTATATAAAAAAAACAAACAAATATGAAACTTGTTTTACTTTTCCTCTTATAAATAAATAAACAACAGAATATTCACCGTGAGTTTACAGCAACGGCTTTTTAAATTAGACAATATAACACACACGAAAATGAGAAGAAACTTAATCAACTATAAGACCGAAATTATACAATCGCTGTGCAACGTTTCTGGTCTTCCAGAAAATGATAATTTATCAAAAACTTATCTGGGTATCTTTGTAAGCATAGTTTGATGCTTCAACCTGATAAATGCAGTAAAAAAAAGTAAAGAATATTTTACAGCTTACCCTCCTTTTACCCTACTTACTCACAAAAATAAAACTTTGCGAATTCCTTGGCTTCTCCAATTATTTTCGCAAAGTTTTTCTCAATAATGTTTTTACTGTTGCTCTCTTAACAAAATTCAAACCCGAATTTTTGCTGACCATAAGCGCTTTGATGGCTTTACTTGTAGTGTTTTTTCGACGTTTTTTTCATAGTCTCTTTTTTCAAATAAAGAGGTTTCTTCCTCTAAAATTTTCTTTTGTGAGTAAATGGTACAATCTCAGTTTTTGATAAACTCCACTGATTCGCACTACTTCTCGGTAATTCTAAGATTCTTCTGTATTATTTCACACAATGTGTTTTTAAATTTGCCTCAGATTCTGTCAATCTATTTAGTAGTTTATCAGCTATTAGAGTCCACATCAGGAGGGAGGTTGTGTTGTGTGCCTTGAGTAGTTTTGACGGTGCTACTCGAGGTTGTACTAATAAGACAGTTTATGTGCTTGTCCAAGCAGAGTTTAATAATTGTTATAAATGCCCAGATCATTAAATCTGAGAATTCAGTATGTAAAAATTAAACCCCATCTTTTGTCTCATAAACGTAGTTATCTTTTATTTACTAGCACTTAGTTTCATATTGTTATAAACCCACCATTTATCAATTGTATTTTAACACTTTTGAAGATAAATAGCATTGTTGGTAGATTTTTAGCATAAATTAAAAACGGGACCTGTGATAAGACAAAAGTGACAAATAGTTTATGAACATAAAAATATTATCGGTCTAAAGTGACTACTCTCACGTACACTCTCCTAAAGAACTTTTAATTTTAATCAATTTAATTGTAACTAGTTCTTGAGTTGTTTCAAAAATACGTTTTAATAAATTATTTTTGAATAAAAGCATAATATAAATTTTGATTGAGTTAGCGGTAAACAGTTATTAACAGATTTGAAAACGATTGAAAAAATAATATATTATTTTATAAACATATTTTATATATTTTGTTGAATTAAAATTAGTATTACATATTATGAAATCAATACCATTTTCAATATTAATTTACAGTATGTTCAAAACCTTTATAAAACATTCAAACGTGAAATAAATCAATTAGTTTGTGAAACATTGTTGTTTGTATCAGCAAATGCTGTTAGACCCGCAAGCATAATAAGCGAAAGCAAATTCATTCAGATTGAAAACAACAAAAAATTAAATGCCTACGCATTTTTTTTACATTTTCTTGACAATTTGACTTTCATCGCTTTTATTATGCTACATCTTTGAGCTTTTTTAAACGACAACTTCGGTATATAAAATAAAAGATTGGAAATATTCAGGAAGAGAGTTCATAAAACAAAAACACAAGAATTTGAGTCAATACTGTTCTGAATATAGAAGGGACCGATATCAAAATTTTGTTAAACGTTAAACGTTTAGCTATTTCACGAAGAGTTTTATATTTATCTGTAACACATGTATTGGATAAAGATTTACAAACCGAGTAAGTTTTTCATTTTCGGGTAATTATATTTTTTCTATTATATACCGTTAATTATATTTATTCATTCAAAAAGTATATGTTTCTTTAGTTTAGGTGTAAAAAAGTCGATAGAAAATTATGGAGTATAAAAAAAAATAGGGATATTAATCTGCAGTAGTCAGAATTATCAAGAACCGATAGCCAATTTAGCGTGAAACATATTAGTTTCTATAAGCCTCTTTGAAATTATTAGCATTTATTTTTATTATTTTGTTATTATTAAGCAGGTTAACTTAAGCCTAAGAATTTATTATCTGGAAACACAAAAACTAAAGCAGAAAAACGATAAAATCTTGTTTTGGAAAATTTGTGTTAGAAGATATTGAAGAAACTATTTTTGTTTTTAATCTGTTTAGACATGCTGCAATACTAAAGAAGCAATTTCTATAAATAAACCATTAAAATTGAAAATTGAAGAGGAAAAAAAACATTACTGAACATTATTTTATCAACACAGCAGTTTTTCCAGAGCGTTGTAATACATATAATTTTATGTAATAAAATCAAAACCAATGTATTTAAAAGCAAGAATTGTAGACTTAAACAAGTTTTGTTGTTATTAGCGCTGTCCAGTAAGACCCAAACTTTCTTTTTTTTTGCTTTAATAAATTGTCGAATAGGTCTCATTTCTACCTAAGAGCTTAAAAAATGTAATATGTAGCAATACTTATATTTGCAAAGTTTTTTGCGCTTTTTGTCAAGAAATCATGTTTTTACATTTTGATATTAAAGTTCACTGACAATAGATACTAATTTAATAAAAAATAAATTTATTAAACAAATAAGAATAACTGATAATCGGACCACCAAGTTAATACATTAAAGTCATTTTGTCTGAAACGCCTATTAAAGATATGCAACTTTCTCCATCTTCTCTAGTAATAATACTAAAAACAATTATAAAGTTTAATTAAATATATGTAAAACCAATGTGTGTAGACTCAAACAAGTTTGGTTCTTATAAGATTTTTTCAGTAAAACCTAACAATCTTTTGTTTTAATAAATGTTACAACTGGGTTTTATAATTACGTAGGAGCTTACTATTTTCGTTAAATAAATGTAATATGTAGCGTTTATTTGTCAAAAGCTTCTTTCATCTGTAACATTGAATATATAACGTCATCTATCTATCTGAACATTTCAATGTAAGACGTCTTTTATCATAATTACGGGTCTAATAGAAAATACATTTACAAAGACTTTTTGTTAATAGTACCAAATTCTTATAGTACGACTCATTGAAAAAATGTATAACAAATATCAACTTACACACAATATTGCATGCCAATTATAACAAAATATTTTTGGTTCCACAAAAAGATATGTACAGCGAGAGACATATTAGCCATTTTATTGAAAGATACATTACAAATTTCTAAAAACAATTCTCATCATAACTTCAAATTGCTAAAAAAATCAAAATTGTTTTTTAAAACTTGACTTGATATTTCATATTTTTATAAGTCTTTTTGTTTCCAGTTTCGCATAAGACTAATATTGACCTGAGCAATAGCCGTTCTTGGGTTTTAATTAAAACGCAAAAGAAACTCTCTCCACACAATGTGTTATTATATTTGTTGATAAGCCAAGAAAAACTTGTTGACACTTGACTGGGAACAAAAAATAATGTAGTAAAGAGAAAATTGTGTTTACCGCCGGATAACATCTGTAAGGAAAATGTTTGAGTTTAGCGATTTGTAAACAGACTTCTCGATTGAAGTTGTATTGAGTTTTTTCTTGTTATTTTGTAGAAATTTAAACTGTTTTATATATAGTTCGTATAAATGTTTATTAACAGTGAGTACATATCTGCCAAACATATTTTATATACTTTGTTGAATTAAAATTAGTATTACATCTTAGGACATCAATACAATTTTCAATATTATTTTACACAATGTTAAAAAACTTTATAAAACATTGTCAAATGTAAATTCAAAAGTGAAATAAATCAATTAGTTTGTGAGACATTGTTGTTTGTATCAGCAAATGCTGATAGACCCGCAAGCATAATAAGCGAAAGCAAATTTTTTCAGATTAAAAACAACAAAAAATTAAATGCCTACGCATTTTTTTTAATTTTCTTGACGATTTTACTTTCATCTCTTGTATGAAAAAAACTGAGTTTTTGCTAACGTTAAAAAAAAGTTAAAATTTATTATTAGAGAATGCTTAATAAAATAATGAAAGTTTTTAGTTTTGCGTCGTATAGGTGTGCTTTCATAATGGTTCAATTATGATAAATATCCTTTGAAAGAATAAAAGATCTAAGTAAAAACTAAGAAAAATTTTGAAATTAAATTTTTCAATCTTATTTAAACAATAATTTTTTTTTTTTTGATAATCGTTTCAATATGTTAAAAGTAAAAAAATCAGAAAGTTTATATAGTATTGAAAAATAATATTCCCGTGAGCTTTTATTTGATAAATTATTAATTACTTCTGACCTTTAGAAATTTTTTTTATCAAAATCAAATTTAAGAAAAAATACAATTACAGTATAGCACAATCTAAGCGATTTAGACATTTTTCATCATCTGTCGTTCTGTCAAATTTGGTACGTGATCTAAATGTTGAGTTATTCAGCATCAGTAATACGAAGCGAAAGCATCAGATAAATGCAATTTCTTTGAAAATCACTCCCGCGTTTTGATATTCCTCTCGGAGAAAATTAAGTTAGTTGACAGGAACACAATAAACACACAAATCGAAATTAAAATTTGTGTCACAAGGAAAAATTTGTTCTCTGAATCGTTATATTTATTCTTTCCCATTTGTAAATAAAATTATAATATTACAAATTTAATATTACTGTGGTTTTATATTAGGTTGATAGATTGGTTAGTTAGTTCCCTTAATACAACAATTTTTTAGTTGTTTCAAGTAAGTTTATTACAAAATAGCTCTGCTTTTTTTATACTTTTTCTCTTTACTCAATATTATTATTATTGAAGAAAAAATGTTTTCACAGCCCGAAATCATTGAAACATTGAAATCTTTTGAAAAAAACGATATCAAATTGTTTGAAAAAATTCTTGACGTTTTGCACTCTATTGGTTGCTACAAATTTTCTGGCGTGGTTTACACGTCACGTTACCGTTCTTGTTCTCACTCTTATTTTCCTGTTCATGACGCCTCTACCGATAGAGTGCAAAACGTCAACAATTTTTTACACGGTATTTTCTGAGAGATATCAATATTTTGGTAATATTATTATATTGTATATTATTAGTATTACCTTTTAGCATATTTAAAAGCTCTGTATAATTAAACATTATTATTATAACCCCGTTTCAAACTGTTAGGCACTATACTATTAAACGTCATTATAATATTAATACAGTTTTTAATTCAAACCTTTTTCAGGTATATATTTTAACGACAAATACCTATTCAGACTATTCTGTTTAAGTTTTTTGCTGATCGGTTTGGAAAACGGCAAAGATCACCTGCAATCTTTGCTATTCATATGTCTAGGTGTTTTGTATTATTCTTGTCATTTCTTATAACTTTCTTTTATTCTGTCTACCGTTTCTTTTACCTTCTCTAAGATACCATTGCGTTAATTTTGCTTTATTTGAGACGTCTTTATATATACCGCTTAGACCATTTGTTTATACCATCTTCATTTGACTCGCTTAATTCTGCATGTCATATTCAGGGTTTTTCTCTTAATTTTTAAATAGCACAGTTGTACAAGTCCTAATTTCTCCAGAAAAATGCAGAACTTGAATAATTTTTTTTTCAAACTTGCAGTTTTTTTCTTTTATAATTGCTTTCTATTAGTCTTCTTTTATTTTCGCTTACTTCTTTGCATACAGAATAACTTTTTATTAATGCCTGCTCTAAGTAATTTTTTTCATAGGACTAGACAATTAAGGTGTTACACAAATTCAGAATTTTTTGTCTTATTTGTCACTTTTGTTTTTTCTTCGATAGTTTTTACTGTAGCTTTTTATTTTTATGTTTTTTTAATTTTCCAGCAAATGACAGTATATCCTAAAAATTGTTTCAAATTTTGCCGACTATAGGTTATGTTAAAATAGAGTTCTTCATTGCCTACCAGTATTTCCTACTTTGAATAAATCGCTTTTTTTTTAAATAAATTTTGTTTTGTAGAATAATATTTTTCATTAAATGAATTTATTTTGCTCAATTTTGTGTTTTAATAATGCTTTACATATCTTTTCGTGAAACAAAAAATATTTTGCTATAATCGACATGCAACATTGTGTGTTCTATTAGCAAAGAATCTTTATTAAAATTTGCTTGTTAAATGAATGGATATTTGCAAAAGTTTTAACAACTTCTTTAAAAAAAAAATTAAGAATTTTTTTTGTATGAGACAAATAGGACGCTAGCTGCTAATTTTTGTACGTCTCGCTCTTATTAAGAGTAATGAGAAGCTTTGTTTATTGATGTAAAATAATTTTAGAGTTATAATTTTGTTAAGACAGATGTCATAATATTATTGCTTTGTCTTAGTTTACAGTGTAACTTATAGTGTTTAGTCTATTCTTTAATTGTCTATAGGTTTTTGATCTTTGACCTAAATATTACTATAATTATTTAGGTTGCATTCACATAATTTTTTATTTTTTAATAGATTAAATTCTACATAACATTTTTCCTTATCTATTTTAATGCTTTTATCTAGTTTATCACTTTTTCTTAATGCACTTTTTTGTATCATGCATCTCTTGCGCTAATTAAATTATTTTTTTTACAATCGATACAGAAAATATGCATTTGCGTCTGCATTTGACAACGTAAAAGTAAACTTGTTTGACAAATATCACATGTCAAAAAAATTTGGCTTACGCGCGACAAAATACGTTTAAACACAATAATTATGAATTTATAATTTTATAAACAAAAATGTTATGAAAATTAATAAGCAGAGTTTATTGTTGATACTGACAAACAATCTTTCATACTTCCGCTACACCGCTATGTTTTAATCAGCTAATCTAGACATGTTCTAGAAAACTTATATCAACACTGCTAATATTTCTCACATCTTACATTATGTTTTTAACTATCAAATTGTAGATTATTCAAGGTTAATCTGTGTTGAACAAACCTTGTTTTAAGATTGTTAAATAAACATTTAAATTAAAAATCAGCTGTACCAACAATAGTGTAATTTTTATAAGCTACATAATATTGCACGAACATAAGATGAAAAACAACTCAATTACTTCCAAAAGCTCTAGGCCTGGTAGATTAGTAGTTTGTAAATTAAAAACCCGCCTAGTCTAGGTGTGGAATTTGAATATAAGCACTATTAGCGAGATGGGAAACACGGTTCTCTACAAATGTTAGTCTTTATTAAAAGTCTTTACATGTGATTGGTTATCAAGTATCTAATTATCTATTAAATGAAAGATTTTTTAATAGTATTTCGTAAATCTAGATAATTTAAAACCCTTTCAACTCAATATTTGTTTTTAGTTGTACAATTAGGGTTAAGCATGTGAAATGTTATTTTGTCCAGATGAGAAAGCTTGAATTTGTTGAATTTGTTTTAAATACATTATTACTGTTTTCCTATTAAAAATGATTTTTAGTTCTTGAAACGGTTTTTTTTATGTTTACAATTTATTATGAGATAGTGATATGTATTATAGGAAGTTTCTCTAATAAAGCAAAGTTTGCAAATTTCAATCATTTAAGCTCGCTAAAGATATCGATTTTGACAAAATAGCCACTTTCAATACAAATGAGGAAGGAGTGCATTTAATCACGAACCCAGATGTTTAGCGCCAAAGCCAAAAGACGAGGACCTCATCTAGATGAGTGATTAAACGGAAGTTCACAATCAAAGTATAAAAAAATCAAAATAGTAAAACGCTATCAAACAAAGTAATAATTTCAATAATTCATTATTGAAATTAGTCAGTTGAAAGAAAACACATACAATTATCCTGTTTGGCTAGAAAGTAGTTAATTGTACCGTTAGTTACCTATTAGGTGTAGCAAAATATTTATCTTTTGTAACGTTTTAAACTTAAACGCCCGTCCTCCCCCATTTACAAAAATTAGAACTCAGGAATTCTAGTGAATTATTTTACTCTTGATAATTACAGATCTTTAGCAATTACGCTGAGTAATTAAAACATGTCCTTATGTCTACAATTTATATTATACATTTGTTGGCCTTGTTTGCTTCAATGTACGTTTTTCTGACAAAGCCACCGATGCTGAATGTTTTTTAATCATGTGATTATTAAATTACTTCTGATTTTGCTGCGTTTGATAAACTATTACTGTTACTCATATTTTAATCAGAAGTTCAGTCTTGCTACCAAGAGATTTCCAGTAGAAACCTTTTTTTTATATCTGAATGCACTTCATGTAAACGTACTATAAATAGACTACATTTCAATTTTGGTAATGTTGGTGTTATGACAGCTTGACACAAAGCACAGAGAAAATTTACGAAAACCATATATATTACCATGGATATCACTTTAATGCAGCAGAAAAAATCACATCGATTGTAAAAATGTGGAAGAAAATTTTAGGTTTTTGCAACGAAATAATGTTGTCAAAGTCTTAAGGCAAAGACTTTTGCCATTTTTTTAATAAAAAGTAGTTTTTGAAACTTTTCACAAAACTTGCGATGTCAATTCCAGAAGTCTGAACGTCAAACAGAAAAAAAGTTAACAACAGAGCTAGAAGAGTTGCAACTCTAGAAATTGTTAATGCTTTTCAAATTGTCACAGCTTCGGTTATGTATAGGGTATTCATGGAAAAAAATTAGAAATTACGAATAGTTAGAGCTTGCTCTTAGTAATCGAAAAGTTAACACAAAGATATGAATTTTTAAAATATTGATCTCAACTTTCTAACTTATGTGATTCATACAGAGTAGTTGTGAAAACTTAACTCACTTTTTAAGCAAATTTTGTGTTTATGAAAAAAATGCGGTTCTGACAAAGATATGTTGTTTAATACCAGCATCAAATATTTTGTGTAATTGTCAACAATAATAATTGTCAAAAATCTCAAGAAAAAAGTCCCAAGTCTATTTTTGAGCAAAAATTAAAAAACGATTCTAATTTCTGTAGTCACTCTGTATAAACAGTTTGAGTTATTTCATCATTATGAGTGCCATTTGTGTCATATCAAAAGGTCTATTAGAAAAAGTACTATATTTAAAAATACGGCATAAAATGTATTTTGTGACCAAATTATTTTGAAAATATGTATGAAATATGTGTTGCAAAATTTAGAGGCAGTGATCTCTAACCGATTGAGCTAAAACCTTGCATACAAATTTTTGTTTCTTTTCTTTCATTTCTTTCAAGTTTTTAAAATTTGATAAATCAATCCAATGTCAATGTAAAAAAAAATAATAAAGGATTTTTAAGTCACATTTCGAAAATTTGTTTAGGAAAGCAATTTCAAGGTTTAGATAAAGCATTTTTTTTAAAAAAGCTCGGTTCTTTACAACGAGTTTATTTGAAACCAGATAAGTGTTCAAAACTATTGTATTTTTTTTAACAAATAGTAAAAATAGTACAGAACCTAGATTAATTTGAATGTACTTAGAACCATTTGGTTTACAGGCCGCAAAATGTAAAAAAGATTATCCCAAATTTATTTTGTTCAGTTTGAGTTTTTATTATCCAAGTAGATTATGTAAACCGTATTTTTGCTTTATGTTTAATGGATGCTACAACGTTCTAATAATTCTTACTTTTTAAGATCAGTAAAAATTTATAAACTTTCAAGTGTATAAGTAAATACATAAAAATAAATTCTCAAACAAAATGTTCTTAAAATTTTCATAATAAGTACTTTTGTAAATTCATGAAAATTTAATATCTTTCTTATACAGCTTTCGATCTTAATTTTTTTTACAATTAGATTAATCTTGTCACAAAAAAGCCTTACTTACATTTTAAGATGCAACGTTATTATAAATTCTTTCTGAGAACACGTTTATTATTGCCATATTTCTTATTTGCTAATATTTTAAAAGCATTTTAATGATTTTTGTAATATGTATTGCAAAAGCAAAACGAATAATAAACTTTCTGAAAAAACCATTCAATCCACACTCTTCAAAAACTGTTGATTGATTTCTTGCCGCTTATTATAATTTTGCTTAAGCTTAAGTTGACGTTATACTTTTTTGTATACTATCTCAAACAATCGCGTAAAAAACTAAGAGACGTCAATTTTTTAAAAGAAAAAAAGCATTTCTGAAAGCTTTTTATCTTATGATATAGATTATATAAAAAGCCACGGGACGAGACACAAAGTGTTGTCGAAAGCCTAAAAACGTAACTAAAAGCAACATGTGAAAAAAATTATAATTTCTCAAAATAATTCGCATCAAAAAGAGTTATAAATTCTTCTGACATGTTGTTATTTTTATTAGCCAATTTGTAGTATAGATTTTAAACGTCATTCTTTAAAAAATAATTTATTTAAAAAATAAACTGTGAACTAAAATTTAAATTAATAAATTTGAATTAAACTATTTTTTTAATTAAAAACGAAAGCAAACGCAGTGCGTGGTCTACAGCACAGCTATGATTAATCATTTTAGCAATTGTTGTGATTAGAAAGTTTGGATTAAAAATGTCCTTGAAGGTCAGATACAGTATGTCTGAGTAAATTGGCAACATAATATGTAAAACTTTTCTATTTATAATGTTACGTAAAAACTTTTTTTTTTAAAAAGTTCTGCATGGCCCTTAAGGTGAAACGCAAATGTTAGATGTCAATTTTTCAAAACGTATATAATGTTTGTCAAAAAATATAAATTTGACACTTAAGTAAAGTACCTTTATTTTTTACAATTTCAAAAACATAAAAAACTATGTTTTAATATGCAATTAGATCATACTACTTAATGTATGATTAAGTAATATGACCTATTTCATCATAATGTTAATTTTTACAAGTTAACATAATGTTAAGATATAAATTAATTATTTTTGTTTATTTTAATTATGTTAATTTTTACAAATTGTTCTCAAACTATTGAATGTAATTCAATATTTATTACTGATTTAAGTTCATTGCTAAAATATTTCGAATCAACATTTGAGGTATTGTCTTGTTAAATATGGTAAAAGTTGACAGATTTTACAACTAAAATTTGCAAAATTCAAGTTGAAATCAAAGTGGTCAAAATAATTCTATTAATCTTTAACAATGTGGGCACACTTTATGTCAAATGAAAATACCTAAATTTTGTGACTTTTGAAAGCAAATATTTTTATAATAAACTAATCAGGGCTAGTCTTCATTACATTTGAAGCTGAAATCACTATCATCGTCACTATTCACCGCGTTTATAATAAACTTTAAAAAATTTGGTGATAGGTTAGAATCTTCGACTTTTTTCACGTGTTTGACGCAATTGCTCCAAACCTGACAATAATTATATTTATTTCTGTTCGAATTAACTCTGTCACACTTTAGCTTATTCTGAGAGATTTATTGTTTTTCCAAACCGCACTTTTTAACGCACTCCCTACTAATTCTATAGAATTTAATACACAGTAGTGTGGTGGAAGACGCAACACAGTATGTTCTTTTGATTAGGCTATTTTGTCAATAAAGTACTGCTTTTAAAACTCTATTGTTTTGAAAACATCTAAAGGTTTTTTTTTGTTATTTTTTCTTGCGGAACTTTGATATTATTTTGATTCATAAATACCAAAATCTTCTCTTTTCTTGTTGCCGCCGTTAGTTTTTTGATTATTAGTCTTGAATGATAACGGCCCCTTTTTACAACATTTTCTAATTTGCGTGTTTGCAAATCTCAGATTAGTTATATAAGTTTTGCTGATATCTTTAAATATCGTTTACAATTTCTTTTTTTCTTTTCTGTGTTGTTGTTGAGAATATAGCGCACAGTGGATTACAAAACTTTTACTAACTCATTTGTCATTTTTATTGGTGCTGAGCACTGTCTCTCTACCAAACTAGTATACAAATTTTCAATTAACTCTTTAGCGTCTGCAGAAAGAAAACGATGTCTTTTGTTTTCTTCTTCCTCACATTTATCAAAGAACATCTCAACATCATCTTTTTCAAAATTCTGTTAATTTTCTTGCAAAGTTTTCCAAAGACGAAACATTGTAGATACTTTGCGTTAAAAAACAAAGCACATCAACTCAACAACACAAACTAGTTCAACTCTAGCTAGTTCAACTGAGAATTGAAAGTTTTAAGAGCGTTTGTAGCATGTTATCTAATAACTCTAAGAGTTATTTATTACTTACCACAAAAGACTTCAGTAATGACATTATAATAAGTTATAAACATCAATAATAAGAGCTAAGACAAATTAAAGTTAGAGACAAAGCTTTAATTTTCGAGAAACGGTTGAAAATCCATCAGAAAACGTAACACCTTTTGACTTCTGAACGTTTAGAGAAAAAGATCTTTCAGCAACTCATTCGAGATTTTGTGTGAGTCACAAATTTTAAATGACCAACTAAGTTAATAAAACAATGCATTTCATTCTAGACCAATTGCATAATTCTCGTAGCTTAACGTTTTGAAATAATTAAGTTAAAAAATTGTAATTGCTATAAATTTAACGCAATGATTATAATCTATTATATGTTAATATTTCCTTGTTCTCCACAATATCATAGTGCCACTGTCATTAAAATTTTAATTTAAGTTGCTATATTAAACTTTTGCAAAGCTTAATCATTGATGATGACAATGTTAATGTTTTTAGCAAAAATCAAAACTATAAACGACTTAACATTATATAAATAAATCAGAGGATGAGCATTTCTGTAAACCTTTTGATTACATATAGTCCACGTTTACCGTTTAACATAATATTAACAAACTCAGCAATCAATATTGTTGACGTAAGTCTTGGTTAGATAACTTACAAAATCAACATAACAAAAAGTTTCCAATTTTTCATTGGTTTCAATTTTAAGAAATTTGTGAGGAAATTAGATTTTTAAAGTTACAGAAATTGGATAAAAGTGACTGCCGAAGACAAATTAGTGTAAATAATTTTTTCTCACAAAATTGTTTATTAGTTTATTCAAAATTAAAGAAATTGAATATATTATTTTGTCGTGGAACAAAAAATAATGGCTATATATATTTTTTGATAACACAGCAGCTAGGCAAGTGACAATACAAGAAGTCGCAAGTACTAAATTTAGAAAGATGAAGAAACGATCTTTGAGAACAGAGGATTGTTCTGTGGGCTGTGTAACTTTTGCTGGAATCTATTATTCTAGTTTCCTTTCTATAAATTTAATTGAGATACAGAGAGCTTTACCAACAATCCCACACACTAGAATTCCAACAATGGTTATCGAAGTAATAAAGCTTTTATTAAAGTTGAATTGTATTGGAATTATTGCTCTGTTTTGCTTTTGTTTCTTAGAGCTTCAATATCTATTGAACTTCGATAAATGCTCTTCAAGTTTTGAGTTATATCAGTTTTATAGCAACTTTGCAAACTGCCATTTGAACCCTTCAAAAGAACTTATCATATAACTGTATTTAAATACGTATTATAACGCCTTAACTCATACTATTGATTTGGTGGTATAACAATAATTAGATGGGTATTTGCTGTCATTAATTATAGTTTTTCGCAAAACTATTACATACATTAATCACGTACCAGACTTAAAAATTAATTAAAAACAAAAAAAAATAACCACACTTTAAACGCTATGCTTATAATAATTTTATTTGAATATTCCAATTAATTTCTACAATCGATTTTATTTAATCTAAAAATTAATGTTTTAGGTTTATAAAAATCTCTCTAAAGCCACAACTTAGTAAATAATTTTCTTATCGTCTACCAAAACAGGAATGCACACCCTCCGAGTGCTTACCTCTCATGCTTGGTAGATAGTAGCTTGCAACAGCATGTATAAATACAAAAATTGAATTTTTTGGCAACTTGCAAAAGCGCCTTTCCGCATTATTATTATTTTAATTTGTATTAATTAGATTTATTTACCACCTTTATTTCTATTGCTTTTTTGCTCTCAGTTTTTTTATATACCTTTTTTTACCCTCAAAAACAGAATTTGATTTTATATACTTTAACCAAAGCTGATTTTATTTCAACGATTATTGCACACACAAGATCACTCTTTTTTTCAATTTATAGACTATATTTTGAAAACATTTTTTTAAGCGCCACTTGTCCGTTTGGCAGTTTTCTTACCTTGTCAATTACTTCTTTTAACCTCTTCTCTATACACACTATCTTTCTGTACCCTCACTGTCTGTTTCAATCTATGTGGGCCTGTTACTTAATGCTTTTTATACATCCTATTCAAAATCGTGTCCATTTTCTTGCGTTTTTTCTAATATTGTGAGAGTTTACTTTTTACACATTTATTAATATAAACTATTTAAGTCAAAACGGCTTTAATATAATATTGCAAGAAGGAGGGATAGCTGAGTAAAGATTGCGCAGAGCACACAGCTGAGAGATGATTTTATTGCCGTAAAGGCAGTAGACACCGGACAGCGGGTAGTACTAGTAGGAGTGTCAAGTGCGGTACTCGTGCATAGTCAAGTCAAGTCGAGGAAACGAGAGTGATAGTTGTCTCTACACTCGAACGAATATAACCTAGTATTGTTTGCAAATAAAGGGCGAGTGTGGTGTCTTAACATTTCTGTTCTAGTAACCTAACCAAGTGACAAATCCTACCTTCTTCTAACAATGTGGCTGGTTTGGCCATAGCAGCTAGGTTTGAGTACTGATACGACTTGCTCTAATCTTAGGAAAAGGCACATGTAAGACCTTATTACATTATATTGATTATTATGATGCATGCAGATACATCTATGTCATTATTACTATTATTATTTATTATTTGGCTCTCGACGCCGATTAACATAATTCTTGTTTTTTGGTTAAGATCTTGCTTCTCAGGTTTCTTAAAAAGATCGGAGAGATCTTTGAAGCCGGGTTTGATGCTGCCGTCAAGGCTGGTACCTTGTCGCTGAAAACGGTTGTAGGTGGGTTCCTTATTGTGACAATGGAAGGTTGCAGTGTTTTTATACTTTTCAATAATTCCTTGAATCTTGTTTTTATTCTTCTTGCTGGAAACACTGTATCCAATGACCATCTAGGTTTAATTACCCGGGTGCAGACATAAGAGTGAGAAGGCCTCTATTAACTTCTCACATTGGTACCGAAAATAATAGATAGGTTGAAGAATGGAGAGGGAAGCCTTCAAAGTTCATGGAATTCGGTCCATATAATAGAAACAGCAAAGCCATCGTAGCAGAGGATGCCCTCTACAAGACTGGAATGGAGAAAGATTTTGCGGCGGGAACAAGCCCCCGGTGAGTTCCTTGATAAGTATTATTAACAGGTACATTATGTGTGAATGTGTTTCATGTATGGTTGATCTAATCCGTTCAATTCGTTCGAGGCGGTCTCTTAACGGCGGCCACAAAGGGGGTGAGTTGTAGTAGATTGTTGATAATGATGTAGTCTGTTAATCTTGTATTTATGCAGTATTTAAGTTGTATTCATAAATCAGAAAAGGAATGTGGTGAAACAGTCTGACAATTATTGTATTTTAATGAAACTAGGTAATTTAATTATATGAATTTAATTATCCCGGCGCCTTCACCATTATTCTTATGCAAATTGCCTCAAAAAAAAATACCCTTTACCGTATGTCTCGTTGCTCTTTTCAATGTTGTTATGCATTGGTTAGTAGTTTGATAATCCTATGATGCATTCTATCTAATAAAAGAGAAGCTTTTAGGCGCAGGTTATTTTTCAACAAGTAGGTTTTGACTGACAAACTGAATTGTTTTAAAAATCATACCTTGAAAATCCTTTGATCTATTTATTCAAGCTGCGTTTTTGTAATAATAGTCAGCTGGAAAATATTTCATACTTTTGAAACCCGTAAATTTTTGTATTTTTTTATTACAGCTGACTAGCTTTAATTTATGAGCTCCTGATCCAATAGCACAACAGAACACAGTATGCGGTCTTTATTTATCTTAAAATCAAAACACAATTATAGCTATTTTATATTTTCTTAATAAAAAATAATTTAGAAGTGCTTTACTTAAGGTAAAGCACTCAATTTCTAATGCTAGAGTTCTTTTTGGCATGGCTTTTCAATACAATCTGGTTTTATCAGGGTTAAATATTATCATTAAAGTAAGTTTTTTTTCTTAAAATAATAATTTACAACATTTGTAGTAATTTTTAAATCTTTTTTTTTATCCGACCTCAAATATCTACTTTATTTACAAATTATTGAAAAGTCAATAATTTTTCATTTTCCAGTTTTGTTTCGTATCTTCTTAATATTTTCAAAGAAAAAATACTAATGGTCTGTTGTGGTGATGTATGCTCGTTGCTATAGGTTGCTAACACAATGTTAATGTAAGCCATTACGATATGAATATATTGCCAGGATGATTAATATTAGACAGTTTCAAGCATAAAAATACGTTTTTACATTCAGACAAATTATAAAGATAACACTAATAAGGAAAATAAATTAAATTAATTATTTACATTACTTCTTGTTTCTGTTGATTAAATTTTCAGGCTCTCAAGAGAGTAACGTGTACTAGCTGAAAATTTTTTAGTTTGTATAGAACTCAAGGAAATTGTATCTTGTAACAAAATTATAAGTATAGCAGCGCTTTTAAATGTTTATTTACCACTTATTTGCTGAACTATTTTGCAAAATCAAAACAGATACAAGTGCAGTCACTAAGTAAATAAAGTTCTTGCTACGATTGTGAGTATTATAGCTACCAGTTGAATGCCAGGTGAAAGCTTGCGAATAATTAACCCGTATAATAAAATTTGGCAACCAATCAATTCAAGCATTTAAGATTAACGTTCTTGATAAAATCTACCATAATACGGGCAATAAATTAACATTTGTGTCAGCGCGATAGTATTTATGAAGTGTACAAATTACAGCAAATGTAAATCATCAACTCTTTTTTAAATAAACACTTCAATTACGTCATAACACTTTTTACAAAACTTGTAAAAAAATAAAAGCTTTAGTTAGATTCTGATTGTATAAGATTTTGTCGTGCTCATTTTATCTGTCGTCAATTTCTACACAGATAATACAACAAAATACCTTATTTAAACCAGCTTAAGGTTTTCTTAATCATTTTATGTAAATATCTACAGTCTACGCTATTTAAAACTTTAAAATTAGCAACCTATCCTCGTTTACTTGTCTTCAAATTTCTGAGAATTGAATTAATAGTTTCCCAAAAGTTGAATTGCAACATGTTCCAGCTGAATAAGCGAACTTCAATGCAGTTTAGATAGATTCAGGCCGTCTAATTGAAGCTTCTACGCAAATCTTGGTTCAAAAACAATCTTCCATTATTATGCACGGTAACGAACGTCTAACAATTCAAAATTTTGCTTTAAATACAAGTAACATAAAATTAAGGTTTACGATTTATAACCATACACAAACATTACATCAATGTTTTATGAGCCCTTAAAATACGTTGGCTTTATTAGAGTAAAACAGATAAGGGGGTATAAGCTTCGTGATATTAGGTTATCTCCAGCTGCCACTCTTTATAAATCTGTTTTCTGAGGTGAAAACAAGTTATTAAATTTAAAAGATATGTATTCAAATATAATACTTTAAGAATTTCCATTAAATTGAAATTTGGCGAATACTAGTACTATGTCAGCAGCTGGCAATTATAAAATTCAAATTTTAGAGCAACTGCATCCTTAGTGTTATTCATACTGTTTATTATATAAAAAGTCAATTTGCTAGTCATTACTGTGTCAAATGTTAAGTTGTTAAAATTTTTCAAACATGGAATAAAATCTACCACTCGAGGATACCAGCGACGATCACAAGTTTTTGATACATGAAAAAACTACTTCGCCGAACTCCTAAATTGACCAAGCTACCAAAAACAGCGAGAGAATTATATCTATACAGCTGAAGCTAACCAGAGTTCTCCTAGTTGAAAAAACTGGTAAAACTATAAAAAAGTTCAAGAACAACAAAGCCCCCGATCGTAATAGCATACCGGCAAATTGTTCAAAAAAAAACGAAACCTTGCTGTTAGAATACGTACATTGACTCATGGAATTTTTATAGACTAATAAATCTATGCCAGAAGCACAGATTAGTTATACCAGATTGCTCACTTGCCTCGAAACGTTTGATCTTTTGCGCATCGTTTCTATGACCTTGGCGTCTCTCGTCCCTTTAAATTGGTTAATAGCAGTGTTGCCGCGCGCAGTTTTTTGTCAGAATTACTACAGAAAATGCCCTGTTGCCAAAAAGTGTCGTCCTGGAGCTACTTGACACATCATAGGTTTTCTGAAGAAAACTTGTGTAATCAACATTAATTTTACTAATTAAGCATAATTAGGAGGTAATCGTTTGGTTTTTAAGAAAGATCCTACTTTATTCACATAATTACAAAAGCATTAAAATAGATTTTTTTGCTTTTTGCTTAGAGGTTTCCAAATAGTCACGTTTTAAAATGGTACATTGACGTGCCTTTTCGATTTTTTATATTTACAACAGCAAGAAAGATATTAAGGGTGGGCCGTTTTATAATTGGTAGATAAAGCCACGAGACAAATAAAACTGGATCGGACAGACATCGGACCAAATCGTGAATTTAGACACTGCATACAATCATCTCGAAGCGTTCCGAGTGTATCTTTGCTTAAAGTGAAATAAACTTCTACTGGGCATGCGTCAGCTGGACCTTTAAACTGGTTAATATTCTATCTCTCTCTTTTTTAAGCTTTCTTTTCTAAGTGAGCGATCTGGTATAACTCATCTGTGCCAGAAGAGTGGATACAAAGCGTATAGTCCCAATACACAAAAAAGTGGCAAATTGACATGCAAAAACTATCGTGGCATTAGTATCTATAACAACGCCTATAAAATACTGTCAAACATACTGTTACATTGTATTACCCTCTACGCTAAAAAGACTGTTGGAGAGAGACTACCAATCTAGATTTTGAAGCAAGGATTCTTAACAAAGAAAAAGTTTACAACAGATCAGTTATTCACTATTATGCAAATACTAGAAAAATTTTGGGAACTTATCACAAATCCGCCCAATCTGTTAATAGATTTCAAACCTGTACGATAATATAATCAGAGTACGCCTCTAACATGCTATGGATAAACTCGGAATACCCAAGAAGGTAAAATGGTTGGTCAGAGTTTGTCTAGAAAGGTCGAAAAGTTTCGTCAGAATAGACGATGATTATAGTAAAGTTTTTTCAATTACCAGGGTCTTAAAACAAACTTAAGCGCTTTGTCTTAAGTATGCATGTAAAACCTGAACACTAACAGTACAAAACACGCAACTACTTCAAAGATTTGATAGAAAGTGTCTGCAAGAAATATATGACCCTCACCGTGATCCTCACACAATAATATACAGAATAAGAACAAACGTAGAGCTTGCGCAACTGTACCGAAGTTCAACCAGAATCCGAGAAATCATAGCAAGTAGACTATGGAAGGCAAGACACGTTTAAAGAAGCCGGAAAACAATGCTGATAAAATCGGTATGAGCAAAACTCCCATGAGAAAGAAGGCCGCTTGGCAGACCAAAACTAAAATGGAGAAATAATATCCGGAAAACCTCTTCAGCCTGGGAGTCGATCTTGACAAGAGATAGCGAGAGTCCGGACAAGATGGAGTCTGTTTGTGGAAGTTACAGCATTTGAAGAGTTTTCAGCATTTGGTAATCCTTCGTTGCCTTTGAAGTCGAAAACATTTTAACTGATTCAACATTTAAATAACTTAATTCAATGATTTCATTAAAATTCATTCGATTCTATCATTATTACTAAATTTTTGGGTTTATATATTGATAAATGCCTTAACCGGAATCAACACTGTCAACATTCTATAAAAAAATTAAATAGTGCTTGTTATCTTTTACGGAACCTTAGAAATATTTTATCCCAAGACCAATTATTAATGTCCTATCATAAAACGGCTCTATTCTAATTACGGCATTTGTTTTTAGAGCATTTATTTGTTTTCATTTTTCCATGATGCATAATAAAAAAAAGGTTTGGTGCATTACTTATGTATCTAACATTACTTCATGTAGACGATATTTTAAGCAATCTAAAATGACTCTTTTTCTATTTCTTAACAAAACAAAATTTGTCAGACGAGCTGATACACATGATTGCAATATTGCAATACTAGGCCAAAAGATCATTTTAGATTTTTGTAATCTAAGTTTAAAATACCTAAGCGTTCAGTCAAGTGTCTTGGACTCAAAATGTTCAATCATTTACCCCAAGACATAAAAAATTGTTTTAATCCAAACATATTTGAAACTATTTTAAAAAAATACTGAAAGAACTCTGTTTCTACTCGGTAAAAAAATTTTTTGTTTACAAGTTGGTTCACTAGTTTATTATATTTGTTGTAAATGTGTTTTTGTGCCTAGCGCCTGCAAAACATAACTTTCAACGTGTCCTAAGCGGCCCGCAACGCCGTCTTGCGGGCCTAGGCTAGAAAATGATTACTATGACTGTCATAGTCAGACATTTATCAACAACAACTAACGGTTTGTATTGTATAATGTTACAATTAATGTATAGCCCCCCAAAGTTCCTAAGCCGTAATATGTGCTGAAGTATCGAACTTTTCAGAAAACAGCAATTTCACTTTTTAAGAACGCAAATAGGTAACTTTTGAAATGTCAAAGCAAATATTTTTTTTAATAAACAGGACATCTGGATTTTTTACTTAGCGTTGCCATAACATAAAAAAAAAGTTTTTTTAAATAAAAAATTTTTTTTATTTTTTACTGACATGATATTGTTGATTTTCGTCATGGATACGATATATGAAACGTATCTCATATCTCCCTTGGGACTTTGTAAAGTTTTTCACCCTCAAACACATGGTTACCATGCATTTGCAGCAATTACACATTCACGCATTCTCGGTTGTTGTTATTTTTCATATAATTTTATTAAGAAAGCAGTAATAAAATACTAAAAAATAAAATATTTAATGCACTACGGGAGATATTCTGTTTTTCACCCTCGGTAGACTTACAGACCGCTGGCCTCCGGCCCTTGGTCTGTAACACGTCAACCTCGGAGAAAAAACATTCATATCTCCCTTAATGCATAAATATCTATTAAATAAAAAATCGGCAGCGGCACAAAAAATTTTGTGAATCACACCTCCGAAAACGCTTTTGCAAGGGCTCGTAGTTTGGAGGCCAAGACCGAAGGCCGAGGCCCCCAAAATCACTCGCCTTGCAAAATGCCTGTTTCCGGTCTTGTGATTCAAATAATGATTTTTATTTATAGTTATTTTATTTTTATATTGTTTTTTGGCCGTGTTCTATACTTATCCGTTGTAAGTTGTAAAAAACTAATAAAAATCTATTTATCTATTCATCTACCTATTGCCACCATAAAAGTATCAAAAAACAATTTTAAAAAACAAAAATTCCTCAACAATTCTTCATCTGTTGACTGGCAAAGTATTAAAAAAAACACAGATTACGAAACAATTGACCACCTTTTGTCGATAATAAACAGTTTTACGTAATTTTTACACTATAAAAAGGTATTTTTTCCTGTCAAGTCAAATTATAATTTTGTGAATAATAACACAAGATCTATATAATTTTGTGTGAGCTTATGTTTTATATAAAATATAAAATATTTTTTTAAAGTAAAACAATCATATTTTTTTTGTAGTTAATAAATAGCACAGATATAATAGATCAATTCCCCATACATGACTCACCTTGTACAAAGCCGATTATTGAACTAAAAACATTTGAGAACAGTGTAGATGACAGAGTAGAAAACAAGATGTTCAAAAACAAGGAAAGACAAGACAAATAAAAAACTAAAAACTAATTTCATAAAAAGTACAACAAAATTGGTAAAAGCATATACTACTTCAAAAGAAAAAGAAACAATTTTGAGCACGTATAAGAGCACAATAGGAAGCTTTTCCCTACAAATGCAAAAATTGGTCCAACAAATTTATTATTCAAAATAATTTAATGCATTAAAAAATTAGCATAATTTTGTTTTTAATCACTCCGTTGCAGAAGTTTTTATGACTACTAATCTAAATACAAATTAGAAACCAATTTTCAAAACTAACGGTTGATGATAAATTGTTATAGTTACTGTTGCTTTACTTTCACCATAAAGTTACTACTTTTTTCTGTAGGTTGTTATGATTTTTGGAGTTGCTGGTGCTCTTAAACGAGCTGAATAATTATTGAACATCATTTTAATCATAGAAAATTATTTTAATTCAATTTGTTTGCAAGAAAAATAATAATGAAAAACAAAAATATTATTTTTTACATATTAATGATGAATGAATAGTTATTATGTGGGTACATAATTTTAACTTTTAAATGTAATCACAGTCATAATTTGAATTCCGACATGGTGATTTTGAACATATATTTAATTTAATCATTTTTATTATGTATGTGTTATTTATTATTACATTTTTTTTATGTATATAATTTTAATTCAAAATTCTTATAATATATATAGTTTTATTTCAGAATTTTTATTATGTGTGTACATTTAATTTTGAATATTTATTATCTACATAATAAGCATTTTTATTACATCCATTCTGTACATAATTTTAGTTTAGAGTTTTTATTATGTACATAGTTTTTGTTCGGGCTTTCTATTATGTACATAATACATTTATTTATTAGGTACATAATAAATAAATATAAAATAAAATAAAAAATAAATTTATTTATTATGTTAAAAATAAATATCTTTATATTATTCACTTTGCAGCATAATAAAAATTGTTAATTATATTTATGTTCTCACATAATAATAATAATAATAATAATAACACTGATATTATTTATTATCATTAAACATAATAATGATTGAGTTTTAAAATTTTGACAAACTCATCATTTTAATTAGTTGTTACTCTACTATGTTATTGCATAATAATTAATTTGAATAAACTTTGTATTGTGTGTTGACATAAAATTAATTCACAATTATTTTGTTTTGGGGATTAAATAGTTTATATTTGTTAGAAGTAAAAAAGTACTGTAAGCAAGCAGTTCTGTCTTTTGCCATTGTCGAAACGAGTTCTAGTTCGATAATTTTGGGATAAATGTTTTGTACTTCAAGCATAAGAAGCTTAAAGTATATGTTATTGTATATACTTTAAATTGCTGTACTTTGTTGTGTGACATATTTCTTGGCAAAAACATTTATTTTGTTATAAAACAATTGTTTCATATTTGGAGAAATTATCTGCACTATATTTTGACTTATAAAAATATAAATTACTTTTATATGTTTAATATCTAATTTGTTCTGATCGAGCTGTCTCGCAAACTATAAAATAAGTACGTAAGACTTTTATGTAATTTCAGAGACATGCATGACCAATAATTTTTTATTTTCAAACCAATTTTACGGTCTATATTGTCACAAATAGATTTACCGCTTCTATAAATAAATCGGGTCCATAAATTCTGTTTTTTTCTGGAAGTTCGAAGTGATAACGTAGTATGCTTTAGCAGCATCAGACAAAATACTAAAAGAAAAGATTTTTCACGTTCTCCTAGATGTGATAGCAATAAGCAGCTAAAACATATATTTGCCGTGTCAACAATAGGCCAAAAGCATCTATAACTGGTAATATTTTTCTTAATAAAAAGTTTGTACAATAAACATTATTATATTTGCAGATTATCAAACTTTGAAGTATAATATACAATGAACCAAATAATCTTATAGAGCTTATAGCTTGTATAAATAACTATCAAAATTTGTAGATTATGGTCAATTTTTAAAAGCATAGGGAATTTAAAATTGCATTGTCAACTTTGTAAAAAACTATACTACATTAACATTGAAAATTAAGAGTAAAAGTTATAGTAACAATAATTAAATAGAAAGCAATTAACGTACAATGAAATTTTTTGACCTATTTTTATTCAATGCAATTATTAGAAATTGAGCCACTGGAATGAAACAATTCATTAAGGTGATTAATAGCCATTGAGTAGAAATAAAACTCATTATTTTTTCGTAGATTTCTAAAACTAGTTTATAAATTCTATTAAATAGTTGCTTATCTGTATAATCAAATATCTGCTTAATGTTAATCAATAGCTCAACGAAGAAACTTCAGAATGATTTAAAAAACCACATATTTATTTTTTTATTAAAAATGATATTATTGTTGAAGTTAAAACAATTTGTAAATTGAAAAAAAGGTTTTGATCTAACCTCATAATTAACAGTTTTAGAAATATTTAATAATAGATTAAATATACAAGAATAAGTACTTAACTTCAATTTTTTAATTTAAATCAAGAGTTCAACGAAGAAACTTCAGAATGATATAAAAAACGACATATTTATTTTTTTAATAAAAATGATATTGTTGAAGTTAAAACAATTTGTAAATTCAAAAAAAGGTTTTGATCTAACCTCATAATTAACAGTTTTAAAAATATTTAAGAATAGATTAAATATACAAGAATAAGTACTTAGCCTAGATTTTTTAATTTAATTTTTTTTTTATTAATTTTACTTCTACTAATCACATTTATGCAAATAATAAACTACGTTAAAAAAACACATATTATTTACAGAAAAAAATCTTAATTAACCTTTGTGCTAACCTGGTAGCTACATTTGTACCGTATAGTTATTTAGTACACTTTCAATTCAAGCTTAGATGCAATTATTATATAAGTTTTGCGCCTGCAAAACATAACTTTCAACGTGTTCTAAGCGGATTGACATGACATTTGCTGTCATTGTCAATTGTCAGACATTTATCAACGACAACTGACGGTTTGTATTGTATAATGTTACAATTAATGTATAGCCCCCCCAAAGTTCCTAAGCCGTAAGCCACAAGCCCGTACCCCACGCCCCACAGACGTTGTGAGTGACAATTCGCCCTTGTCACTCTTGTAGGCCGTGTGCCCTACGAAGAGCCCGAACCCGGGGCTTGCTGACGAGCTTTCAAAAACCGTTCTCTCGTTAATCATTCTAGTATGTAAAAACCTAACTACCAAACATGGATTAGGTTTCAAACAGTTTAGCATGGATTTCTTTTTAGAATAAACTTTAGAGGTTAGTTTTTCATAAACAATCATTGCAATAATTTTAATATATGCTCTAAAAACATAACCTTTTTGATTTTTTTACTTCTAAAACATGAAATAGTAATAAACAAATAAACAATGGTAATACTATTCACGGATTCAGTTTATGTGTGCTGGAGTATCGATTTTTTCAGAAAACAGCAATTTCACTTTTTAAGAACGCAAATAACTTTTGAAATGTCAAAGCAAATATATATTTTTTAATAAACAGGAGATCTGGATTTTTTACCTAGCGTTGCCAACATGAAAAAAACTTTTTAATAAAAATTTTTTTTTTAATTTTTAAAATAAAAAATCGGCAGCGGCACAAAAAATCTTGTGGATCACACCTTCGAAAACGCCTTTGCAAAGGCTCGTAGTTTGGGGGCTTTGGCCTTCGGCCTTGGTCTCCAAAATCACTCTCCTTGCCAAATGCTTGTTTCCGGCCTTCTGATTCAAACAACTATTTTTTAAGTTACGGTGCACTGCACATAATTTTTTTTGTCATTTGGCATATAGTAGAGGTATTAATAGTTTTCAACTGTCAATGTCCTGAAACTCGAAAATTTTATCGAGCGAGATTTTCAAGTGCCATTTTGTCCATGCGGATATTGAAGATTTGTCTATAGATATTAGAAAATCTATAGTGTGAATACTACCTACAATATTTTTATATTCTGTTGCTAATGATTTTAAAAAAGTTTTAACACATTATTACCAATTATGAAAAAACATATTTAAGATTCAAATAAAGTAATTTTAAAAAAACGTTTATTTAAACATTCAATAAAAAACGGCTACTTGACAAACCGTTTTTTTTTATAAAAAAAATTGCTACATGCTACTAGTACAAGTGAGAAACTCTTGTAAAATGCTGATTCATTCTCCTTTAGAAAAAGACTTGGATGAGAATGAAACATACGATCCGATGCCAAAAGCAGCTTACCTCTGACTATTGACGAGTTAGCAACACAACCATATTAAAAATGAAATTAGCTTTTAGCAAAAAAACTTATGTTTACTACTTTTACGTTCATAAAAATTAAATGTACAATTAAATATATATATTTGCATATAAAAGTTCAATTACGTATCTTTTGAAAAATTATATAATAAAACATTCATATAAAATTAGTTAATCCAGAATCATTTTAAAGACTTTTTGTTAATTAAAGCCTCTAAAAATTTTCTTTTCAGTTTGAATTTCCTTTTGAATGCTTTTTCCTATTAACTGTTCACCAGATGATGCTAAAGCCTATCTCCCAGCTTTTTTAAATCAAGGATAATGCCTTCATTATGAAGCTACATAGAAGCTAGGTTTCTTCGAATACAATGGTTTGTGTAGGAACTGAAATCAGAAAAGTTTAGTAATTTTTTTCGGTGAGCTGTACAATGTGTAAATCTGTTGCACAATGCATTTAAGAAAAAAAATCTGAAATGTTCAGAGTTCGGCGGCTTTATTTTACAATTCCTTCTACACTTTGACTTTCGAAGTTAGGTTATTGCATCTATTCTCTTCTATAGCGTTACGTATGTGTGTGTAATTCTTTCCTTGACATTGCTTTGTTTAAACAGAGATTAAAGCTATTTTATAAATATTAATTACGCCATATAAAAGCTTCATAACTTATTCAAATGTTAATTTTGATTTTTGGTTTGTGTCTTTATTTTTGTTTTAGAAAAGCCAATAATTGTTTGCAAATTGTTGTCAAATGTTTGCAAACTAGTTTTGAACATCGAATATGTTGATCCCAACGACATTGCTTTCAGATTGTTTGACTAAAATTAGAAGAAATAATTACACTTTATTTTTTATCTTAATAGTGATAGTTTTCACTTTGAATTATAAAATGATTTCAAAAGTATTTCATTCAGTAATGATGTGTAGAGATAATTTTTTATATATATATATATATATATATATATATATATATATATATTTAAATAAGAGCATATCTACAGTTTTTAAAATTTTTTAATTGAAACAAAATTAAACTTATGTTGCGCAAAAAGATGTTTTGATACAATTAAAATTAATAAGGTGTTTCATCAATTAAATTTTTTTTCAGAGACTTGTTTTCATAATTATTTTTCTGTAAATAAGATTTTATTATCTAATTAGTTTAAAAGCGAAGCAGGTATCTCATACAATTTTTTTAATTAAAAGGTTAGTCGTATGGGTAATCAAAATGATATATAGGAAAGTGCAAGCCGTAAATATTCAGTTTGCTAGTATATTTAGGTGAAAAGTGTAAAATGTAGAAACTTCATTTGCTTTGATTGCATTTTTGATTATTAAATCAAATTTTACAGTTCCAAATATATTTTAAAAAACGCAATAATTAATAAATAAATGAAATAATTATTTTTTTAATGATTAAATAGTTATTAAAAATATGAAAAATATTTATTCAATAAAAAAATAATTGAAACCATATGATTGATTATATAATAAATAGTAAATTATTGTTGATTAATTAATTAGTTGTTTCATAATAAACGGCCTATCTAACCTAATCTCCTATCCTGCATTTTTAAGCGACATCCGGTAATTAGGTTAGCTATAAATAAAAGGATAGGGATCAAGTAAAACCCAATAAAATCCCATATAACTTGACAGTAAGTAAATCGGAATAAACATCAAATTTTGAAGACTATACACTGTACAGATTATAAAAAAAATAAAGCTAATCTTTTACTTTATTAAAGTTTTATTTGGCAGAAAATTTTTATAGATGAAATAATAAAATTCGTTTTAAGAGTAAAACAAATAAAATTATTGTTATATGTAACAAGTGATTTTTTAAATTTGTTTTAAGTGAATTGAAAGTGAACGTATCTTTACCGTCAACAATTATTAGTTTAATAAATCCAAAGTTCAACACGTTAAAGCGATTAAACTAAAAGCACGTAAAAGTACTTGTAGTGTTATAAGTTATCAAGCAAAAAAATAAATTTTCATGAAAAAATCAAATTTATGTGACAATTGCGTCACTGATCTGACTCTTTAAGGTTATTTGAGCGTTGCTAGAAAATTGAGATTTTTAAATAAGGCCACAATGAAAAGTCACAAGAAGTGAGGCTGGAGGATCTTAAAGGGTAAGTTATGGCTGTATTTCGGCTGATTAGTAAAATTTCTTGTATCATACTCAACGTTTCGTAAGTGGTATGTGGAGTGCTTTCCACTAATCCCTTCAATTCGTTTGAAGCGGTTTGTTAACAGCGGCCACAAACAGGGTGAGTTGCAGTAGATCGTTGATAATGATGTAGTTTGTTAATCTTAAATTTATGCAGTATTTATGCTAAATTAATAATCAGAAAAAAATATGGTGAAACAATCTGACAATTATTGTATTTTGATGATACTAGGTACTTTAATTATATTATTATTATTATAGTCATAAAAAACACTTCTTACATTGGCAATATTGATTACACTTTTTACAAGCGATTTTAATTTTGTACTGTTCATGTAGTTTTCTTATAAGCTTTTTACATTACCACATTGATAAATTTTTATTAGTGTAAAAATTAGTCTCTTAAAATATCACTGAAACGTTTAAGCTAGACTGCATATGATAGGGTTTATGCTACACACCAGTTATAAAATTTAAGTTGAAATCTCGGTCCTGCGCGCCATGATGCCCTCGGCTTTACCTCGGGCATTATGGCGCGCAGGGCCGAAAATTCAACTTTTGTCCCTTGTAGTGTAATATACTATATATCATAAGTACAATTTTATAATGTGTAAAAGAGTTGGTTTACATTTTTTATAAGTTAAAATTGAATAAGCAAGCAATAATTAATGTAGAAACGGATACTAACAGTAAGCAGATTTTTTTTAAAACTTGTTTTGATTATCTTTAAAAAACATTTATTTTAATGCGCTTATTTTAAATTTATTATATTGTTATAATTTAAATGGGTACTAAAAAAACTTTCATTGTCGGGAAAAATACTAAGATTCCAACATCAATATTTTCTTTTAATTTTAGAACCATTGACCTATTTAAGCATTTTACCGTTTTTTGTTCTTTGCTAGGAAACATCTCAAGAAAATTACTTTTATATTTTTTGCGTGACAATTTCATCAGAAAAGAGGGATTTTCACTTTTTCTTGTTATTACATGGTATTTGAGGCTAGAAACAAGATGAGTACACATACGAGCGATAAACATCACATTTCTGGTAATTTTTTTAATAAATTTATTTTATCTAAAGTACGTATTGACGCTATATCCTCTGATATGAATATTCTGAATATTAAAAAAAATACAGATGGAAATCCATTATTGGCAAATAAAATAAATTGCTTCGCTGCGTGGCCAAACAACATTGCAATAACTTCAAATATATTGATAAATACTGTTTTTCATGTAATTGTTACTGATTATTTAAATAATTTACATAGATCTAAAAATGTATCAAACATTTATAAAAAAATGTATACTCTACACAAAACACTCTATTAAATTGAATTAATCATATAATATTTCTTTTTTATGTACTAATCTTCCAATTTTCAAAAAAGCTTTGACTGAAGCGTAGAAAAAGCATCAATAATTAGCCTTTATTCCATATTATTTATTAGACTAACCAAACAAAGCAACATTTTTTTTATTTTATTGAAGCTAATTTTTTCCATTTGTTTGATTTTTTTGTAGAAATTATCAATAAACTTTTGTAATTATTATAACACAACAGCTGTTGTGTTGAGTTATCTCTGCAAAGTTCAAATGGAAACTTTATTAGATTTAACAAAATATGTATTCCAAAGTATTAACATTGGTTCTTTTAAAATTTTCTATTTTTCTTTGGCAATAGTAAATCCAATTTTGTCCTCAAGGCACGTCCAAACATTAATTGCACTGGAGAAACACCGGTAGGACAATAAGGTGTGTTTCTATAATCTAATAAAAACCTACAAAAAACTTGATTTGTGTCTGCAAAGCTATGTTTTTCAAAAAATGCTTTCTTTAAAGCATTTTTTATAGTTTTAACCTATTTTCAGCCGCGGCATTCGATTCTGGGTTGTATGGTAGCGACTGTATTGCTATAATTCATTTTTAATAATTCAATTTTCACTCAAAAATTATTTCATTTCTGCGGAAGGAAAGCAAGTCGCCTTATCAGACGCCATATAACGCGCTAAACCAAATGAAAACATTGTTCGTAAAACATTAATTGTTAAATTTGAACTTAAATTTGTTACATCTGAAACTTTAATCCTGAAACTTTAATCCCATTTAGTATGCACATCAACAACTATTCAAAGTTTTTTACCAAAAATTAGTCCAGCGTAATTGATATGAGTTTCCAGAAACGTTCTGGATATGTTCAGAAAACTATTTCCGTTTGAGAGTGTTGTTTTGCAACATTTGACATGCTATACAATTTCTAACTACTGGCTGAACTTTCCGGTCTATACCCGGTCACCAAAAGTAGCTTCAAATTTGAGCATAAGCTCAAGTAAATTATATTTGTCACAATCTAATTTACTAAATTGTACTCCACCTTACAGTTTATAAATCAAATCTTTAAAATCTATAAAACCTATAAAATCTCCACATAAAAACAGGTACTCCCGATGTTGCCCAAGCGCTGCATTCCACCGATGATTATACACCTAGAACAATCTATTGATCTCGTCTTCAACCTTTTTACTTTTAGCATAAGGCACTGGACCGGCCTTAAAAAATTTTAGCTTCACATTTTTTTCCTTTTTTTTAAATGTAACCATTTAGGTGCAAAAACATTATGATATTCAAATACAATAAAATTTAATTCATGCATTTAAATGATTGCTTGAAAAAAAATTTTTAGCATTAGAAAAATGTGAATTGAGCTGATAATAAATATCGCATCTCAGTAATGAAGAACAACCATTTTCAATTACATATAGTTTTAAATTTTCGATTGATATAATTTATTATGATTTTTAAATCCTAATGATTCAATATTCTCACCATTATAAAAATTTTCTAAAGTATTCATCATTTTACAACTTTAAAAAATGTTCTAGATAAAATAATGACATAGTTCATCTCTTTCGGCAAATGGCATTGAAGGAAACTGCTCTTGAGCCGCCATTTTGCCTTTTGCCTTTTTTTACAACTTTTTTCATAAAAATTTTGACATTTTCTTTACGTAACCGGTCTAGCACTAGTCCTTTTTCAAAACCCATATATCCTCCAAGCAAACCTCAAGTTTTGTTTTAAACTCGTAGCATACTGATAAAGCTCTTACTCTAGCCGCCCATTCCTTAATTGATTTTTTACTAGTTTTTTGGCTTTGTAAAACTTGTACTTCTTTGCAAAAACGCCGTGCTAGGAAGCAAACGTGCTAATCAAATAATTTCTAACATGTATTTTTATCTGAAATTACTCTTTGGTTTTCTGGCACAAATATTTTGTTCGCCAAAAATTAATTATTCTTGTTTCATAGATTGACCATACCGACACATTAAACACAAATTTTTTGTGTTTGGCGCGTTATGAGTAATTTTTTTCTCTTCACTTTGGTCAAATTTAATACTTGAAAAACAAAAAACGTTGTACTTTCTGATGTTTCTTATTTAATAACTCAGTACTTGTTAACTATTACCAAATTATCTTCGTCGACAATGTGATAACTTTAAGGATAATGAAAACCATTGTTAACTATATACAGTTTACCGAGGGAGGTACATGTATGGAGAGTTTTTTTACATAAATCAGAGCTTTTCATGTTTTATATACAAGAAATGTAGGGAGAGTCGATCGTCTAGGCGTGCCACAAACTTGTCTACAAAAAAAACATTTTTTGGTACTAAAGAACTGTTCGATTTAAAACGCTAATGTTGCTAAAGTTGCTCAGCCGCCTGTCTATTTTTACCATACTTAAAATAAACTTGTAGCATGTTGGTCATGTTACCAAAGCTATCTATGTTCACTCAAAAATTCAATTCTCAAACCAGTTGTCAAATAGCGCTAGAACTGATGCAGCCAACAAGTTGCATAAATAAACATGATTTTATTTGTCTTTTTATAAAAAAAAAATTTTTTCTATTAGTATTATTGCTACTAAACGTTAATCTTTTTTTCAATATATATAACTTGAAAACTACTGATCAAATCTTGTTCAAATTCAAATGGAACTAAATGTAAAGCACCAGCTTCCAAACAAAAGCAGAAACATCAAAATCGGTTTCCTCAGAAAAAAAATCTAAAGTAACACATATAAAAAAAACATACAGTCAAATCGAGAATCTTCATCTTTTTTTTTGAAGTCTCTTAAAAAGTGGTGGAAGATATACGCGCTTACAAACCAATTGGTACGGTAACCAATTATCGTACGGTTTCAAACAACGCTTTATTTGATTACCATAATAAATAGCATTAAACGCGTCACAGCCCTCAAGCAACTATCCAAAAACCAATTTACTAATACGTAAATGTTTAGTATGGCTTATTTAGAGATTAATTAATTATTAACCTCATAATCTACAACTAAAGACAACATTATTTCACACAATAATAGGTTTAAGTGGGTTGGTATACAAGATTTCTAGATCTTAGCCATTTAGTTTTATAGGAAAAAAAACCAATTTTGTTCATTAAAATTGGAAAAAACAAAAATCTTATAGCGTATTGTGAATCAAGAAAATCACATTATTATGTACATTGTAGTGTTGAGTACATTAAAGCTGCGCCACAATTTTTAATTATTTAAGACACTAAACATTTTCTATTAAGCGCCAATAATCTGTATTTGAAACAGCTTCTTTAAAATGTAATTTAATGCTTAATTAGCTTTCTCTATCGCTTATGCTTAAATTTCAAATAATAATGAACTTTAGGTATGTAAACGACGAGTTTAATAACTTCAATATTAGTCTGCAAATAGTCCTTATAAAGCAGCTTGAGTGCTAGATCACCGATTTGAATTGTATTAAATCTGTTGAATGCAAAAATAAATAATTAAAATTTTTTTTATGAAAACAAAGCTCCAAAATAATATTTCATAAAAAAATAATATTAAATTATTTGGTCTATAATTGATGATTGTCTAAAACTGATATAGATAAATTATTTTGCTATAACAAATTTAACAAACTGGAAAAATATTTAAATGTTAAATTAATATGCACATAATATTTCAAACATAACTATACAATGAATAACAAAACTATTGTTTCAAATCTGAGTTAAAAACACAATTAGATATTTTTTTATTAATTTTAACAACATCTCTATGACACAAGTTTCCTAAATTTACGGTTTCATAATCTGAGGAGATTTTGTTTTACATTGAGAGAGATAATCTTCTTTAGGTTTTTTACTTCTAGCAATCATTCAAAATCTTGTATTCTAATCATTGTCTTTCTATTGTTCTTCTATTGCTGTCTTTGTATGTATCATTTAGTAACGGTGTCGTTTTTCCATTTTATGTCTTTTCAACGATACATTTTATCAACGCTTGTATTCAAAAGTGGATTTATTTCTTTCAGACGCAAACCTGCATATTTTGTACACAACTGTAGAGCATTTATTTCGTTTTTTTACAACAGTTAAACCTTTGAAGGAACTTTTGTGTCTTGAATTTCTAAAAGTCTATCTAAGATTACTAGATTATAAGCTATAATTATCATATTGATGTCAACTTAGATTTGAACTCATAAAACTACAAATATATCAGTTGGAACATATTTATTTCTAAAAATGTGTTAGAATACCAAACTCAGTTTTTAACATGCTTATAAATATGTTTTTGCTAATTCAAATATGGTTTTACAAGACATAGTATCCAACCGTGAAAACCATCAAACAGAATAAATGATTAGTTAAGGTTACAGGGTAGTTTTTCACCTTACGTTTAGCGGATAACTTCAACTTGTGTAGCCACTGCTGTGCATTTAGCTCCTAAAACTCAAACGTTAACCACCTGGAGACTAGAAAATATGAAATAACTTTCAACTCGTCACATGAAACAATTTCTAACCACTTTAGCTGATCTTGAACAACTAATAACACAACATTAATTACAAAATGTAATTGAATTGAGACCAAAAAATACACAAATGAAAAAATTTTTAAAAGAAAAAAAGTACAAAATCCACAATAGTTTTACAAGGCAACTAGTGAATTAGAGCTTGAAAGCGATGTTTGTATTGCTGACACTTCAACTTTTCAAACAATAAAACACTATTCTGTTTTATTGATTACCAGATAAAATCACTAATAGATCTAAATCTCTGTTGATTTAGTGGCTTTAAGTCATGCACATCATAAAAAAAATTATAAAATTAAATTTATGTATAAGGTTCCCTAGAAAAAAGATAAGTTAAAAAACCCCTTATTTATGAAATAGTTGCAATTCTGCTTACACCAAAGTAAATAATTATAAATAGACAACAAACTGAGCTAAAAATATAAAGCTGTTACTGTAAATAAATAACGTTAAATAATAATTAACAAAATAATTACAAATTTGGCACTTTAGCGGTAGTGCTATTAATTTTATTAATAACAAAATGCATGGCTATACCAGATTTATTTAGAACAGCTTGTTGTCTATTTGTAATCATTTAGTTTGGTATAAAAGTAGTTTTTATCCTCTTATAAATTAATGCTCTTATTTTAAGACTGTCTAAAATTTTTTTGTACAAAGTTAAATAATTTTGTGTTTTTTTGTGAGTTATTAGCTAAGTTTATAAAAAAATTTAGCTATTGTTAAATGATACATTACAAAATATGAATATAAAATCTTGAACAAAAGTACTTTATAAAAAATATAATGTTCACGTAAGACGCATTGAACTCAAATAGTTTTCAAACCTTAAACAATGGCTCAAATTATGACATAGACATCAATATTTACAAAATGTTAAATAATGTTCTATCAACTTTAATGTTCAATATCCATAATTTTTCTGCTCAAAAATAAAAACATAATGTCTGGTTTAAAAACTTGTTACACTTGACAAAATTATTCATTAATATTTTTAGATATTCACTTTCATCTATTGTTTTAATAAAATTAACGTAAACTAGAAGTTTTCTTAAATTGATAAGCTTTTATTTTCACTAATAATTGAATTTTCTTATAATAATAAAAGTAGTTTGGTTTTAATTATTGAATAATTTGAAAGAACGGTAAGCGCCATCAAAATGTAAACAAAATTTTAGTGCATAAACACGTCTTAAGTTTTGTTTTAGATCAAATAAGATTTTGTTGAGGAGTGGAGGATCATAGGTGGGAGATATGAAAAGATTTCTACTGCTTAAAACTTTCTATTAGCATAATTGATACAATTTTAACGTGTATAATAATAGATAAATTTTGCGTTTACATTTTGATGGTGCCGATAATTGGTATAGTACTGGAAGCAGACGCGCAGCGGCACACGTGAACTGGTTTATTTGCGTTGACTCAAAACTATTCACACAGTTTTACAACTTGCTAAAAATTTTGATTAATAGATCTTGAGAGCTCTTCTTCATCACCCATTTAAGAATGCCACCCTTAATTAATAAAATATTTAAGAATGAAAAAATAACTATATTTTATATTTAGTTCAAATTAGTAAGCAATTGTCATGTAAAATTAAACAAATTGTTTTTTAGTTTGCAGCTAGCCCAAGCTTCACAAGAAAATAATAATTTCAAAGTTTATTGCTTTTAAGAAATTTACGTCTTTCATAATTAATCATAAAAAGTTCTTGCAAAGTTTATTTAATTAAAACAAATGAGTATGAAGGGAACAACGTTAACATTATTATAAATTTCGCAGGTGTCCAACAATAACGGGATTATTTATTTTCAGAATGAGTAGGAGAGAAAAACTCGTTAAAATGTTTACATTATTATAAGACTGTTTTTCATTTTAATAAGACATTTATATGAACAAATTACGCCTTAATCCGAACTAATTGCTCTATGATCTGCAATTCTTCATTCAAGTTAAAAACCAACAAGCGTAATTATTCTGAACTTTATAATACAGGAAATCAATAAAAAGAATATTTTACAAGAAAAACATTTATTTTATGGGCTGTTTATGTTCATTTTTATACTTTATTTTTCCGGTTCGGGAAAGGAAGGACGTTATCAGCATATTTTTGAAGGCAAAATAAAACTTATTTGCGGCAAGAAAGCAGTCAACATTAATTATAGGCATTTAAATGACTATATGTGAAAATTTAGAAAATGAAGTGATTGAAATATAATTATTCTTCGTTCAATTATTTAGAACAATAATTTTTGACAAACGATAATCCGCAAAATACTAATAAAAAAATTAAGATTTTTTGTAATTTAAGGCAATTGTAGAGTATTTTTTTCAAAATCTTTGGGGAAAAATAGTATTGCTGTTTATTTTATACATAATTAAATTTATAAAATTGATTAAATAAATTAATAATAATTTAACATATTGAAAAATTTTAATAAACCGATTTCATCACGATTAATTATTATTCATTTATTTTATTGATTCAAATTGTGCTTTGTCTGATTTGTTTAAATTATTCAAATATCTAAAGTCGCTTAAAAATTTGTCATGTTAAACAGTGTAGACAAAACTTATTAAATATCTATCAAATAAACTTGAAATAAGCTTTTTGCATCAATCTACAAGTAAGATATATTATTCAAAAAAATTTGTAATATAAAGATAGTATATTAATTCAATACGATATACATACTTTATTTATATTCTATATTTTAGTTGCATCAATAATTTGGTTTTGAAGGTTAAGCAGATAATATGTCATCTACATAGACCATCTACAAGCACACAACTTATTCGGCTTAGGCCAAACCGCTTTTTTTCCGTCGGCTTAAATCACCGTAAATATAAACTATTTTCATATAAACTTTGTTTCAAGTAAAAATATTTCTAAAAAAAACCTTAAAAATAAGATACTATTAAATTTGCACTTATTTCAATTTAGATATCAAACAACAATATTTGATTTTTACTTAGAAACATAATCATTCGAAAAATAATGATAAGTTTTTTCAAAATAAATTTCAAACAAATAACGTGGTTAAATCGACCAGTTTTATTTTTGTTCAGATTGCTTACTTATCCTAAGCGGTTAATTCAATTCAACGGGTACTGTTTTGTTTTACATCTAATAAAGAAAAATGTTCCTTAAAGAAAGCCAAAGTGAAAACAAGCATCAATGTTCCATTAAGAAAGCCAAAGTAAAAACAAGCATTTAATTATAAATTGGAAAAAGAAGCGGATGTACTAATAACAAAAATGAAAATATTCCCGTGTCAAACGCAAATATCAACACTGCACTACCAATTTAACATTTAACGTGACATTTTGTCAAAGTTTCAGATAGTAAGAAAAAAATACTATTTATTTATAGGATTGTACTAGCAAATGCACAATTATTGAAATGTTAAAAAAATACCAAACAATTATTTTAAAATTACTTATGTAGTATTAGTAGTGTTGCTAGCATCTGAAAAATCACAAAAAAAAATTGTTTTAAAAACTTGTTTTATTGTAGGTCTGGTTTAAAAAATCTTGTGTATCACACGTTCAGAAAGTACTTTGCAAACGTTTGTAATTGAATAATTGAATTTTCTTAGTAAATTTGTTTTTTTTGCACTTAAAAATAGTAAAATTTTTTAATAAATATATTTTATCGTATTTGTATATCTACTTTTATTTTAAAAATTAATACTAAAACTGTATTTATTTAAAGAATAAGTATAGTTCTAATACAGCTCTCATGAACTGATGGTCGTCAACTGTGAAATTGTCAATATGTATTTTATGACTTGATGAATGTGTTAAATGGATTAACCATAATGAAAATTTTGTGGAAACGACCTTCAATGTGTTTTTTTTTTGTAGAACATTGTGAAAATTAAGGCCCTCATATTATAAAATTCCTTGTAATACGATCGGATGGTGCAACCTTTGAGTAGACTTTTTTTAATTATCCTATCGTATCAAAAAACGATTTAAACAGTTTTCATTGATTTAATGATGTTTTGAAGAGTTTAGATTGTTTTACTGATGTTTTAACAAAAACTGTTAGAGAAGAGAAATAGCTCTACCTATTACCATTTCTGTTAAATACATTGTTTCTAAATGTCTAAATAAATATTGTGAACTAGTTTTATGAATGTTTAAATAGTCGATCTTAATAAAAATAACTTTCAATAATCAAATATAGGTTGCTAATACAAACATTTTCTGTTTGCTTTTACGTCTGCACCTACGAGGTTTTTAAATAAATACATAATTCACTCACCTAGTGGCTGATAGCATTCCAATTCAAATGTTTTCCCAATGATGATATTAAGCATTCCAAAAATGGCTTGAGGAAATTCTACCATTAAAAAAAGAAGAAGTACTGCTAATAGCATTCTCGTTGTCCTGTCAGCCTGTTTTTCCTTTTCTAGAAACCGCTGACTGGGTTTCCTAGATTTGTTGTTACTCTCTAGCTTTTTTCTTCTCTCCTTGGCTTTCAGCAGCTCCACAATAAGAAGACTAGAGAGTAATGTCAGCAAAACGCAAGGGATTAGTTTAAGAACAAAAGCATAAACGTAAGAAGAAATGTGTTGAAACTTTTCATTTTCATAGTTGATGAGGTACACCGTAGCATTGTCAGTTGCGGGCTCATGTTTTCGTACAATTTTTCCATCATCGTCAACTCGCACTTGCGTCTTCGATATTTTTAAGGAGACATTTAAAGGGATGCAAACAATCAAACATAGAACATACGTCAATAAAATAGTAATTTTTGTCCTCTGATTACTGCACCATTTGTTGTTGTTTTGAGGAAATTTAACAGCTATATATTGCCAAACTGCAAGAATTACACTCAAGAAACACGAAATTGAATGCGCCGCTTGGGTGAACAACGCATGGAAAATTATAAATACAGCCAAATTGTAGGTGAAATGTGAGGCATAAGCCTTATTTTCATTATATAAAAAAACAAAAGGAACATATTCCATCATTACGAGCAAGTTTGCTAACGCCAACCCAGTTAATATTAAGTTTGTAGGACTTCGCAGCGGCTTTGATGTTAAAATGTAAATGTTTAAAACATTCGTTACCGAACCGAAAACACATATTATCAAACTTAAATAATTGTGGTAAGGAAGAAAACTTTTTTTTATTTCCTTGAAATCACAGTAAGTCACGTTTTGTCCTGTGGAGTTCATCTTTGCATTTTATTTTGCGCACTTTTTCGCACTTATCGGGAGCGCCATTGTATTTCGACGCTGAGATCACATTCCCAACTGCGACAAACTCGCGCTGCTTTTCGAAATTCGAATGATGAGAAGCTTGAGTTTTGTGAACTAGATTTTGCGCATGCGATTTAATTATCTATCGTTTTAGATTAGATTGTCAAAATAGACACATTAATAATCGAATTTTGAATATTCCATATCTAATCGGGCACAGTGACGTTCAAGTGCCAACCAATTGGAATGAAAATGTCTTTGATTTGCACGATTGTCACTATTTGTTTGCAAAAAATTTTATCATATTTTTCTAATTAGTGCCACTATTGATTATTGATTAATTGATAAAATATACGTTATGCATCTCTACTAAAAATAAAAATTTATTAATGTCTAGACGACAAAGTTTTGTTAAGCTGTTTTTGAAAAATTGTCACAAAAAGCTTATTGAAATACACATAAAAACAAATCATTAATTATATATACCAAAAAAAATTACCTCTGAGGCAAGTCTTAGCTTTTTTTATTTATACCAGTAATTTAAAGTTGAATGTTTTACGCAGTGGTAGAAATAGAAATATTTATCTATAACTTTACCTTATCCAAATACCTATTCAAGCTTATTGTAATGTGCAATGCAAGACAATATAAATTAATAAAAAATGTCGAAAATTAAATTAAGTTTGCAAAATTTTTTGTAGTGAGTGTGAAAGTAACATTAGAATTAAATAAAATCAAAAAAAAGTAGATTGCTTGACAAGTAAAGACAAGTTATGGTAAAGTGAACAAAAAGCACTTTATTCGTTAAACACGTACTTTTTCTGTGTACTTAAAAAAATATATAATTTTTTCTTATAATTTTTGACTATCAATGTTATAAGCATTAAAACAACTAGTAAACTAAGAATTTGCAAAAAAACTTTTATGTAAAATGAATCAATCAAGCAATAATTATATAGAACTGTAAAAAGTCTAAAGCAATAAATAAGTACGAGACAATTTACCAACAAATTTGTCAATAGATAAATGAAATTATTTAAATTGCGTACTTTTGTGAAAAAGTTTGTTTTGTTTATGAAATTTATACAAGCACTAATTTTAAATTACGGAAATTACGAATCGCCTGCAGCCAACGAATTTATGGAAACTTACCTAAACACGGGATTAACAGAAATTATAACATTTCCAACTAGATATGGATATACGCAAGCAACAAACACTCTTGATCTTGTTTTTGCTCTGGAAAAAAATTTACTATTTGATGTAAAAGATAGCCCACCAGTTGGCAAAAGTGATCATATAGTACTAGCAGCGAAATCGCAGTTATCAATTTCCACAAAAAAATCAAAAATGACTTTAATAAGAAATTACAAAAAAGCAAACTATACAAAAATTAACCAATATATGCACGAACAGCTTAATACTCTTTAAGAAGAGGTAAACAATTGTTCAGCAAGCAAATTATACGATAAATTTGTTCAAACAATCGATCTTGTTGTAAAAAGATATGTACCTTTTTATAATAAAAGAAGGAGGGTAACTAAACTCTGGATAAACTCACAAATATTAAGCAAACTTAAAACAAAGAAATTTTTATGGAATAAAACAACCAAAGCGAACACTAATTATAAGAGTATCAAAAATGTAATAACCAGGTAAAAACAATAATAAATAAATCTTATAATCAATACGTCACAAATATTCTGAAAGGCAATGATAAAGACTTTTTAAACTTTATTAAAAGAAAATTAAGCACAAAACTTACATCATTTTCTTTAAAAAACGATGTTACAAAGAATATAACGACTAATCCCAAAGAGATTGCCCAGATGTTTTCGGAAACATTTAAACAAAACTTCGCAAAAGACAATCAAACCACAATGTTAAAACGCCTACAAAATACACAGCAAAAAATATTCTACAAACAGTACAATTTCCATCAAAACTTATAAGCAACTATTCCAAAGGCTTAAGAGACAATATACAGCTGATACAATAGCTCCAATTTTATCGGTCATCATGACCAAATCATTAGCCGAAAATCATATACCAAGTAGTTGAAAAACTGCTTTCATCACTCCGATTTACAGATCCGGTGACAAGCTAAAGCCAGAAAATTACCGTCCAGTCAGTGTAACATCAATTTTTTCAAAATGGATGAAAAAAATAATTGTAACTGAGCTCACTCGTCACAGCATAGAAAACAACATTATTCCGAATACACAACATGGATTTGTTCCAGACAAATCTACAGGTACTAACCTACTATCAAGCATTAATGTATGGACAAAACTGTATGATAACACTACCGCATTTGACATCATTTACCTCGATGTTGTCAAAGCTTTTAATCGAGTACCAATAACCAAATTAATAACAAAATTAGAAAAATACGGTATCCAATGAAATCTTTTATCATGGTTTAAAAATTTCTTGACTAATAGAACTTATCGAGTACGAGTAGATTCATCTCTTTCTGACCCAGTAAACACAACAAGTGGTGTAATTCAAGGCAGCGTCATCGCAGCTATAATAAATATATTTCAGACATGCATGAAATATTTCAATCATGTGTATTCTTCTTTGCAGACAATACGAAATTTTATAACTCTTGTGAAAATGAAAGCAAAATAAAAGAAGATCTAACTGCTGTAGGAAAATGGTGCAACGAGTGGGGTCTAATGTTAAACGTATCAAAATGTTGTGTAATGCACATAGGAAAATCAAATCCGAGAGTACACTATAGACTATTCAATGAATTTTTACCTAAAGCAGACATAGTCAAAGACCTGGGAGTATATATTTCATCTGATTTAAAATGGCATACTCACATATCAAAAATAACTAAAAAATGTAATTCATTCGTTTATTTAATCAATACAGTCTTTCCGAAGTTAACTGAAACAAACTTTTCCAAAGTTTTCAAAAGATTTGTCCGTCTTCGATTAGAATATGCCGCTGTAGTTTGCAATCCACATTTTCTAAAATATGGTAACTTATTGGAACGAGTTCAGCGTAGAGCAACCAAAAAATTGTCCTCCATAAATAAGCTATGCTACGAAAGTAGACTACAGCATCTGAAGATACCATCTTTAAAAGAAAGGCGAAATAGAGGAGATGCTATAGAAACGTTCAAAATCTTAAAAGGTTACTATAAGTTCAACCTGAACGATATGTTTGAGCGCAACAGTAATAACACATTGAGGAGACATTCTTTCAAACTATCTACATCGCGATGGAACAAACTACAAAGAAAGTCTTTTCTGAGTAATCGGGTTGTAGAAACATGCAACGGGCTACCTCAGGAAGTCATCAACTCAACATCTTTAAACATATTTAAAAATAAACTAGACAAAATTTATACTTATAATTATTAATCACTGCTACATATTATGTTAATTTAGGCATGTCATTTAAGTATGTAGTTTTGAGTGTTCAGTATTTAATCGGCTTTGGCCGCCTAACTGAATGTACGTAATAATAATAATAATAATAATAATGTACAGAAATTGAATAAATAAAAAAAGTGTTGCTAACAAGATAATGCCCCACTTTTCTAAATTAATTTGGATTAAACAATATTATCAATTTTAAAGAAGTTGGCAAAAAAAGAATAAAAATTAAAAATAAAATCGAAAAGACAATTTTGTAAAACAATAAATCAATTTTATCTAGATAAACACAAATAAATAATAAAAAAAGTAATTTTCTAGAAAATAAAAAAACAAAACAACACTTATTTTAGTAAATAGCACGTAAAATAAAAAAAAACTGACATATAGTAACAGATTTTAGTGCAAGAATAGAAAAAGTCTATCAATTTTTTTCCTACGATGAAAGCACGCGTTCAAAAATTGTCATCTTGCTTATTTATCTCTTAATAATAATAAAGTATTTTATTGGTGTTGATTATACAATCTAAGTTAAATTTAAGCAACTTTGATCATAGTTGTTATAAACAGTTATTGTTGTTATTGACATAAATGTTTTCTGAGGTTGCTCGTACTACTTGTCATTTTCGTTTTTGACGACACAAAGATCAGTTATGCAGTAATTTATTGAAATACTTCTTAATTTTTACGAAACATAATCAATAGAATTTTTTTCTCTTAAGACTAGCCTTTTGAACTTAGGCGTAAACAACTGTTAAACTGTCCAAAATAATAGAGATTTTTCAAAGCTTTAGTTCAAAAAGTTTAAAGCAAAAACATGCGGATCACTTTCCTTTCACCACGTAACTTTTGACTACAAGATTGCCTAATTGCTGCTTTCCGAAAAAATTGAAACTAAAGCACAATCTTACTAAATGTAATTTTTTTTAAATCCATGTTTTTATTTTAGAAAAATAATTGTTTTTAAATATTTTACATGTTAATTTATTATAATAGTGGTTTCTACAACAAGCTTCCAAATAATATAAGTTTAGTAAGAATGATCCAGAATTTTAAAATTAACTATTTTTTGGTATAAATTCACATGTATAAAATAAAACTAAATCTAATTTGACATCGGTAACTCGTAAAAATAAGATTCAATAAAATTCAAATAAAGACCGCTACAGATTTGAATGACTAATAATATCAAGAGAGTTGAGATTACCTTCGAGCATTTAGTCATAGTGGCGCACGAGGTTATTCTGTAAATTTGGGTAATTTTTTTTCAAGAACAATAGAACAATAATTATTGATTAGTTTTAAAAAAGCTTTGACTAATCTTCATTACTAAACCTGGTTTATCAAAATTAATACAATTATTGTCAAAATATTGAAATTTGTAGATAATTTTTTAGAATAAGCATGTCTAGAGTACTAATAGTTTTTCTATACTATTATATTAAGTTTCTATACTATTGTATTAAGTTTAGAGTTGCTATTTGGGCTTTTTTTGTTTTAATTTTGAGTTATTAAACATTTAATTTAAATTTGTATAAATATATTTAAAAAATTTGTATTATGATAGTTTGAATCTTGTTTGGCTTTATAGATGATATGATTTTATTTTATTTATAAATTAAATCTTATTATTTACATTTTTTTAAATTTTTGTCTGTTTGTTGTTTTGAAGAAATTTCAATAAAGGAAAAGCAAATCAATAGTGATCAGCTTCGATCACACAAGTTTGTTTTATAGGTTAGAATGGTAGTGTGAAAATGTGTGTGTGTTTGTGCTAAATCTAAAATAAGATGCTATACAACAATTTTTTTAAAACTATAGCATTTTGATCAAGTAAATGCACAATGTACAGAAATATTCGAATAAAAAACTTAAATTGATTTATAAAGATCATTTTTCATTAATTATCAACATTAATAAATTGTAATCAGTAATACTTGTTATCAGTCATAATTGTTATTAGTGTTAACTGTATAATTAATCTGATCACATTATGAAATTTAAATGTAAGATAAAAGGAGTGGATATGTCTTTCAAAATAACTTCAAATCCTTGCCATTAGCGAGAAGTAATGTTAGGCAGCATTTTTAGTCGTTGTTTACTTAATCTTTTTCATTAAGAAGATCTGTTTGGTATAATCTTGGATCACCTACTCCACTCCAAACCGATAACTAAGGAAACATAAATTTCTTGGGCGGCTGCAACATCACGAGAAAACCATCCAGCCCTTCAATAATTAGTAACAAGACGGCTATTAATTATATTTTAGCCTCAAGCAATATAATACCAATAACTCTTTTGTAATTTAATGTTGTAAACAAAATAAATACAAAAATGTTAACTTTATCGCCAATAACAGTTAAGAAATGTGATTTATATCAAATAGAAGCATACATAGCAGGATTAAAGTTTCAGATACATTATTGATAAGCTGTGCTTTAATGGAATGTCCTCGACCTAAATGCAATTACAAAAACGAGTTAATAGGAAAAACTTGTTTCTTTATTACGTGGTAATGTGATATGAAGTTTAATTGTATCTAATTTATATTACATTTGAATGTTTTATTATTATATCTTTCCCGGAATTTTTATTTAACAAAACTAAAAAAACACTATGACAGCTGTTACATTATACAATTCTAATAGCCGACATCCTTAGTCAAAAATTTTATTAAAAAAAACATTATCCTTGTGATTCTACTTAATTTTTTAGTGAAATCTTTCTTTTCTTATTAAAACTAATTAAATTCATCTTTTTAAAGTGATCCAATCTTATCGGGAACCTCCCACAACGAAGCTCATGAACAAAAACTGAATGTTCATTAGCAGAAACGATTGATTGAAAAATTTGGTTGCTCTTTTATTTACATTTAATTGGAATCTGAGGAAAATGTAATTTATTAGAGATTAACGGCTGAGCGTTCAAGCTGAAGACAAAAAATAATTGGATAAAGTTTTATTCCAATATTTAATTATAAAGTCGTAGAGAAAATAAGCTTTTAAAAATGCCAATGAGTTGAGTTATATTAGAACGGTGTGGAATTTCTTATTAAGTAACCAGAAAAGTTTTGAAAATCTTGAAACGGCAAAGCGTTCCGCTAGAGAGAAATCCCTTCAACCAGTCGATCGATAAATAACTTCTGTACAAAATTTATCAATCGAAAAAGTATAAATAATTAAACTATAGTAATAAACACTGATACCAAATAATAAGTGTTTAACATAAAGTGAACTTTAATATTAACTACGTCTTATTGTGTGAGTGATGACCTTTTGCTGTTATTGTTTGTGAATCTTAGAAATATAATCTTCGTGCTCGTTGAATTGAAATGCTGCGATTTGACATCTTATATCATAACAATTTTATTGAAGTTTTATTTTTTTCCATAAATCATAACATTTTTCTGCTGCTCTTGCGAAAACATGTAGCACAAATGTCATTCTTATCCAAAACGTAATAAGAGCAATTAAAAAAATCTGATTTTAATATAGTAAGCTGATTTTTAAGCTATACTGCTGTTTAGCGTTTATGCAATTTAGCTTGTGTTTAATTCTAATTTCTAATCTATAAATGTTGACTAACTTTAGTAGTTTGTACTGCTCTATTCAAAGTTTTGTGTAGTAGTGTCGAAAGAGGTGTCTAGTATATTCTACTTTTCGTATGTAACTGTTGCCACCCTAGTTGTGTCTATACACAACTTTTTATATACACTTCTGTCCCCATCACCAACTAACTTTATATATTTAAACTAATGCATACTAGTTTTAAAACCCTCTAAAACTCTAGAATTACGTCAGACTCCATTCTAGTCGAATAAAATTTTTAGTTCTTGTAACAAAGATGATGTAGGCCAAAATCTCTCTGACCACCTTGTGAGTCGCACTTCAACCGTCAAACCGCATTATACTGTTCTATCTAAGTGTAAGTACAAGCTTTTTTTATACCAAATTTGTGGTTTGTGGCAATTATTGAGAGAAAAACTGAAAAACCACAAAAAACGATAGACATTTTTTACTTTAGAATAAAAACACTTTACGTATAACTTAGAAATAAAAATATTAAAATTTTTACTAACACAATTTGTGCAAATCAGTGCAAACTGCACAGAGTAAGAGGACTAATAGACAGCTGATTTATATGTTGCCTTTTTCAAACAATTTATTAGAATTAATTTTTTATGTAATGGTTTATAGTGGGAAATTTCTGTTTGGTGTATATTGAATTAATTTTGTGTTCTATCAGCTATCACACTTATGAGTCCGTTATTATCAGCTTTTACATCGCCGATGTCTATTGCTAATCTAATTCTTTCTCTTCCAGTCTCTTCCATTGCAGCCCACAAACTATCTAAATTAGTTAGCGCAACAAACTCGTGATAGAGTACCTACGTGTAATTAAAGAAGAAATATTATGTTGTTTCGCAAGTTCAAAGTTTGCATCTATAGCCGTTTTCTTTTTTTTATGTGCACTTTAGGTTGATAGACGTTTTCTACATTACACGTACGGCACCTAAAGACAAATACGGTCAATAATCTATTTTTTATCTTGCGGATAAATTTCATATGTGTAAAATGACAGACAGATGGCTTGTGGTTGTTGAAGTTTTTTACACTGTGAAGTGTAACACTAGGTGAACGAGTTTTTTCCTTTGACTACACAACATTTTCTTTTGCAAGTAAAATTGTTTTAGATACAAACAAATTAATTGCTTTAGAGGTTGACGGTCTAGAATCCAAACTATTGTTCTCAAATGTTTTTTATGCAAGTGGAATAAAACTGGGCTAGTTAGAAAGCTTAGGTATAATAGACTCAAAAAAATGACCTCTGTTGAAAAAAATCTATTTTGTGTATGTTTACAAAAGTTTGATGAGTTTGTACCGTATAAGCAATCTAAATTAATGTTAAAATTATCTTTTTTTGTAGTTAGAATGACCCAAATTTACAAGCATTTACAATTGAATCCAGTTAATAAACTTTATGACTTTCTTTAGTACTGTCTGCAACTACAATTTTTAAGATATAAATATTAATAAACACATCATTATTGCATTATTTTGTAAAAATTATAAGTAAGCTTATTTTTTTCAGAATGGCATTTTTGGAGTTTTTATTGACAATTTTGAGTGTCGGCTTTTCTTTTGCTCAACATTTCTTCTATAGTTTCCAATAATGTGGAAGCATGAAGCTGTTGTGCACTAATGCATATTAGTGTTGGTCACTTGATATTGGAAAAATATTGATAACAGAGTTGTGTTTGTATATATGTGGCAGGTATTATAGTATATTAAATTTAGTACTTTTTTGTACTTTTGAGAGCATCACTTGAGTTGATAATAGGTATCTGGAACATGCATAATGCAAGTCTGCTCTTTATGCTTATTGCACAAACTCAGTATATTGCTCTGTTTATTTTAAGACGGACAAAACGTAGCAAGTTTTCTTTTGCGTTTTTTATGCCTATCTCTGTAAATGGCAGCTCTATAAACGAGTTTTTTAAAACAACAGTTGTATAAATTGTAGCTCTACTAACTCTATGAGCAGCAGGTTACAAATAATATTGCTATCAATGACAGATCTATAAACAGTAGCTTTATAAGTAACAGCTTCATAAACAGCAAGTAAATAAACAATAGCTCTATAAACAACCACTCTGTAAACGACAGCCTTGCGAACGACATCTTTACAAACGACTGCAACAGACATTTAAAAATGAGTGTAATACATAAACAAATAACAAATCAATTAGTTGATCGACATTAAGGTTAGGCGCTCAATAAAATATTGAGCGCCTATTATTGACACTGTGACAAGATAGGATATACTCGAATAAACTCAATGTCCAAGCTAGGTAAATTTTTGAAATCTTGTGAAATACTCTTGAAATCTAATCGTTGATAGAAAACTTTTACAATAATTTTTGTTAAAAATATTAAAACTTTTAAATTTATAATTTCAACACTTTAGCAAAAAAACAAAGCTCAGAAAATTTAACCAAATTTTTATTTCATTATTTTATCTATTGTAAAAATCTTCTTATGTAACTGATTTTTAAAGTTATTCATATTGTTTTTTAAGCCTAAGAAAAATAAAACAATTAATCAAAACTTCGCTTACCGCCTACTGATAATAGAAGAAATAATTGTGTGAAATAATGGATACATTCATTTATCACCCTAAATTGTCCATATCGTTTTCTTCAACAAATTTAATTGAACTTTTCAACTTCGTTTTTCTAAATAACCCGCTATGCGTGATGACTACCATCGTCAACTTAACATTCTGCCTCACACCGTAGAGTTTAGCATCCATCTCTTGTACAAAAATTATATTTTCATAATAATGCTATTTTATACATAATTGACAAGTCCTTCATGTTAATGAAATGTTTTTCAATAATAAGAAGCTAGTCTTTAATTTTGTCAACACATTGATAGCTTAAAAAATACAGTGAGACAACTTACTTTATTTGCTAAAGAATGTATATGTATATAGAAAATTCTATTTGTAGAATCTATTTTTGATGTGTTATTTTTATTTGAATTTATTGATTTTACATAAATGTTTTGTTGACCATTTATAGCTGCCACTGACATATCAACGCCATTGCAAAGAAGAGTCTTATGTCGTGCAATTGCAAAAGTTATTTGGTATCCGCATGAGCGGATAACTAGCAAATTTTAATTGATAAAGATCAATAATAATTTATAGCTGGCACTGACAGCAACGCTATGGCAGGAAAAAATCTCATGTCCTGAGATTATAAAACTTATTTTTGCACAACCCCATTGTTTTTTACTTTTCAATAAAAACTAGAAGAAAATTATCGAAACAATGTTCTAGTATTTTAATAAAACTATAGCAACCAAACAATGAGATTGTTTTAGATTTAAAAAACTAGGTGATCGGTGTGAAAATAAGTAAAAAACTAAATTTAAATAATACTAATTTAAAAAACTTAACTTTTTTGGAATAAAATTTTTTCTATTTGCACTAATGCAGCACGACAGAAAATCTGAATCCGTCTAGAAAATAAGTTGTTGTTTAAAATTTTAAATCCACTTCTACCCCTTACAAAAAAGTAAGGGAGTGAGGAATGATTTAGTTACTAAAGAATTTGTAGCTTGTAACCAAGCGATTTTGCAACAAAAATTTTTTTTTTGAAAACTTTTTTCTGGGGAAATACCGGTCCGCTGCCGGACTTTTAATATCTAAAAAAAATATTACAGAGAAATTAGCAACATTTTGGCTTGCTTAAAACATCGTAATATTATCAACGCTAGATTTTTAAAATTTAAGAATCTAGATGTTTTTTAAGAGTTATGATCAATTTTATTTAAATATTCAATTCACTTACATTATCTCACGACAATAGGTGACTTAAATATTCAATTAAAATTGAAACTAATTCGTGACGTGATGTGTTCAGTTTGTATCAGGCGTCTTAATTTTCTATCTGATTGCAATATCTCAGTTTTATTTACTTTTTGTAAATTTACCTTAAATATAAAAAAGCTTACAAAAATAGTAGGTTCAATAGCTGCTATAAGCACTATGAATAAATATTTTTCAAAGAAATATCGTAACAAAAAAAAACATTTTCCAGATATTTTAATAGGTATCAAAACGCACACATCAAATTAATTACTTAGATGAAAACATTTCTCAGTATTAAATCAATTTTGATTTATTTATTTGAAGTTTCAAACAAAGTTTCACATAAGAGCATCAACCGTGTTCAATTATCTCAACATTATACAATTATACTATTTGTATACAGTGTTTAGAAAAAAAACGCCGCAGCTTGTAGCATTTGTGATTGTAATAGCCGACATATCAAATTAAACCAATTAAAAAAATTGTTAAAACCTTGTTTTTAATTTATAGTCTATTTTTTATTATAAATAATTGTCAAACAGTGTTTATGTTGGCAACGCTATAAATAGAATTTACTATTCATTGACTTAAAAAGAAATCATAAATTTTATTTTAAACTTTTTTATCCCAAGTGATTACATGTTACTTTTTTTCAGCATTTGATTAGACATTTTTATAAATTCAGTAATGTAGCACAATACCTTCTTCTGTTTTATTTCGGCTTGTTAAATAATCAAAAACACATTCATAAAATATTTGGAGTCTAATTAGTCATAGGGAGCTTGGTTATTATTAAGTCGCTGTAGTCTTATGTTAGTAAGTGTCATCAAACCGATTTTAATTGCTTTGAAAGTTTTCTCATAATAAATAGCAAGTTTGTAGATATGCTTGAAGTTTATTTTTAATGTCAAAAAACGTTGCACACGCTTGTAGAGTAGATATATGGAAAATGCTTCAGCATGCAATAACAGATATTCGACAGCAGTTCAACCAGAAAGAAATTTAAACAAAAAACGGTTATGTACATCACTGAATTTCGAAAAACATTTTTATCAAATTTTGCAAATAAAGTAATAGGATACCTTTAATGACTATTGAAGGTAACAAAGTTGATTATCGACTTTTAACAAGTTGAGCAACCAAAAATAAGTGCTACGAGCTGGAGCGATTTTGTATACGGTGGTTAATTGTACAAATATAATGTATCTGTATTATATGCGGTTTTTTTAGAAAACATTTGAGCAAATATTTGAGTATTCCCGGCACGGTATAAGCTTTTAGTATATTGGAAGTTATACAAAGCAAAAGCTTTGTTTTCAGAAAGCCGGTTGATTTTATATATTGAGACAACTATTATTGCAATTTATTAATAAAAATGTGTAAATAATATTCAAATTTGCTAACAAAAATATGTAGCAAGACTGATAAAAGTTTTTTTAACAAACTAATATTAAATTTGATATATAAATAAGCAAATTTAAACTGTTTGAAAATTGATATAATAAAAACGGCTTTTATTTGTTTAATTTTATAGTGAGAAGTTATTTTCAACAGTTTAAATAAAAAAGAGCTTAAAGCTTTTATGGTCGGAAATAAAGTTCTGCATAAAAACGTCAGTTCTAACAGTCTTTTTTTGTCTTGATGTGTTACACGTGAAAAAAGTTTAAATGTTCGCATTTAGAAATGTTTTCTTGAAAAGAATGTAGAATCCTTAGAAGCTTTATAGAGACAAAAGCTGCTTTGTAGAATTTCTAAAAAGTTTACGTATAAAAAGGTTTGTATATTAAATTAAGCCAATAACTCAGTTCTTTTAGTTGTTGAAGCAATAATCAGGGTGCCAGCTTAGAATTGTTCGAAAGAAATAGATATATATAAATATATATATATATATATATATATATATATATATATATATATATATATATATATATATCTTAAATATATAAAAGAAAGTCGTGTTTGTTACAACACTTATAACTCGAGAACGGCTGGACCGATTGCCATGATTTTTGATTTGTTGGATTTGTTTCTGTCTCGAATAGCAGAATACATCTTAAAAACAATGAAAACTCGATATGTGTAATGAATACTTAATCATTTCAATAGAAATAATGTCAAATAATGTAACAACTATTTTTTTTTTGGAGTTTATGGCCTGGTTGCTGAGACCTTTAAGCCACAACTTTATTTTTTTCTGAAGACATCATGTGTGCGTTCAGAAATTTATTTTTTGTAAAATGTCTACAAAGTTCAGGTAATGTTATATTTGTTTGTTTTAGATATTAATTCCCGAAAATAATACCTAAGATTTATTCTACAGTAAAAACATAAAATCATCGGAAAGGAACGGAATTTAGGGAATAAAAAATCAGTTGGTAAAGGTTATAAGATTAAGAAAAAAAAATCTACAGGTTAACAAAAGTGTAAATGTCTTTTTATAGGTTGTCTATGATTTTTCTTGATAAGCTATTCATACGTAGTGGTTAAATACTCTTTGAGCTATTGTCTATGACTTGAAAGTTCAGGCACTGTTATTATATTTGGTGGTTTTATGCGAGTGCACATTTTAATAACAATGCCGCGTCCTAGAAGATCTAATCTTTCCCAGCGAAGCCGTAATGCAATTAGGCAACGGAATATCGCGAGTCAATTATCTGCGAGAAATTGCACGCGTCGATACTTAAAGGAAAATTTAAAGATGAGGAAGCTTTTATTCCAAGGATTTTGATGATCCCAACGATATGCCTTTTGAATTTAAACGAATTCAATTTCCGATTCGTCTTGCCTTCGCCATGACGATCAACAAATCACAGGGCCAATCCTTGACTATTTGTGGCCTCAATCTAGAAAATGCATGTTTTTCTCATGGTCAATTGTACGTGGCATGCTCACGTGTCGGCAAAACATCCGCTTTATTAGTTCTTGCGCCTGACCAAAAAACAAAAAATGTCGTTTACCACAAAGTGCTTGAATGAAAATCCTATTAATGAATTAATCCGAGTTTTATTTTTTTTCCCAATCTGCACAACATAGTTTTCAATCATTTCTTTCTGACATGAGTTTGAAATACTTAATTATTATTTTTTATTATTTTTTATTTTTATTCTGTATGTATCTTTTCATCATCATTCATCATAATGAAATACTTTTTTGTTTCTATCTGTATAAATATATTATTTTGTATCATTGTTTTACGTTTATCGAAGCCTAAATTAGTTCAGCTAAAAAGTAACACGACATTCATTGACTGTTAGGCGGTACGAAGTTCGCCGGGTCAGCTAGTATTTATATAGTATTTATTTATAGTTTTAATTTAAATATAAAAAAACATTGTCATTGCTAAGGTAATAATAATAATTTAATGCAATGAGACAAAAAAAAACAAAAATCTATCAATAAATATAAATTATATTTTAATTAGAATTAATAAACTTTTTTTATAATTTAATATATGTAATAGCAAAATTGTTGATTATAATATTAGATAGTGTTTTTTACTGCAGTATAGTTAGATATTGCAAAAACTTTATCAGCTTAGAACCTAAATTGTTTGGATTTCAATCATTTCAAAACTATGTAAAAACACAATGTAATTAATTATTGGAAACTATATCCGTTTGCAGCTTTATTAACTAAAAAGATAAGACATTAGATTGTGTGTACACTTTTTTGTTATACCTAATATTGACAAAAAAAAAATTTAAATTGTCCTTGCAATTGTTTGCAATTTTATGTAGGGAAGAATTATTGTTTGTAGTTTTAATAATTAAAAAACAATATGAAGCTGTTAATGTTTTTAAAGATTTTTGTTGTTTTGCTTATCGTAAAAAAGGAATATTCTAATAGTTCAAATAATTCAAATGCTCTAGAAAGCGTGCAACGTCGATTCTTAAAATATTTGTTTTATCGTTGCTAGAGGGCTTATTCATTCATCAAAAAGGTTTTTTCAAAGGCAGCTGTTGCTTGATTCTACATTTCTTAGAACGTTCTAAGATAGCTTATCTGAAGTTGTAAACTCTGCTAAGATGCTTAAAAATATTAGAAATGCTCAGTTTTCACTGTTTTAGACTCTGTGCTAGAACTTTCTTGCCTTTGCACAAAATGAGCCGTTTGGGAAATTTGGCAAATTTTGACTTTTATGTTGACATGTTTAGATCACCAGACTTGATTTATTTTTATTCTTCTTTTTTTGTTTTTACCAAATATTCTGTTTTATTTTTGCTTAGATCTGATTCAACTCTTTTAGTTTAGGAATAAGTACTGCTTCTACTATTTTACATTTTAGTTTGACAAATAATAGAAATGCTGTTAAGTCTAAAAGCAGACATTATAATATTAAAAAAAAATTTGACGTTTTTATTGCATAACAATAGTTTGACAAGTTACACAAATATAATAATATAATAAGCGCCCAACTTTAATTTAAAAAAATTATACTGTGTGAAATAAAAATTTCAACTTTTTGTTGACTCAGAAATTAAATGCAAGTCTCGTTTTGAGGGCTTTTAACTTCGCTCAATTATTAAACACTACGCTGACGCGTTGAATTTTAAAGTTCCCACGCTCGACGATAAATAGCTAATGTCAACTTTCGCCGGTTAGTCATTTTTCTTTCCGTGGAAAAAGAACTTCAAGCCTATAGATAGAATCGTAATATTTATATTATAATAGAATTAAAATAGTACGTTTTAGTTCTTAGATGATAGTCCATTATTTTAGTCACAAAAAGAAGAATTTTATAAGACATGGTTCAACATTAGCCGGTTTATTATTTGAATATTAAAATGATTTATAATAAAACTACTTTGTTTTCAGTTTTATTTGATTGTGGTTAGTCCTAGTTCAAGCGATTTCAACGGAGGTGGCTGCTATTGTTCTCAAACCTGTCATATGCCTACAACGTTGTTTACAATTGAACAATTAACGCTTTCTGTGTTGACTGAGTTGAGTACAAAGTCTTTGCAGTTCGATGAGATTTTCCCAAAAATATTAAACATTGAATAATGTTCTTCAAAATAAGTAAAACGAGATTTTCTAATATTAAGTTGGAAACTTGCTCAGATATGAATTATTCAGTATTTTCAGTTATGTAGAAAGCCCTGAAAGCAACAGGGTTGTCCTGAGAAACGTCATAAGCAATTTATTGGTTTGATGTGTTTTCTCTTTGAAGCCTCTTTGATACTTTCTTTGCGTCAAGTAAACTAAATCAAATTGTTAAATTGATAAGTTTCTGGTGCAAGGAGAAAAAGGAAAAAGTGCACAACAGCATGTAGAAGGTTTCGTCTGATTTTATTTAAAAATGTGTTATAATGCTCTAACAATTCTATTTCTGAATATGGTTGTTTTGAGTTTAGATTTATGTCTCTTATTTTTATCTTTGCTGAAACAAATTAATTTTCAAAATAACAACAACAACAAAAATTAATAATCTAATTGACTACCTTCCTTCAAACAACAGTTTTACATAACAAATATTACGCTTTATTACTTTCTTTTAATCACTATAGCAACACAAATAATGGTCCTATGAGAATTTAATTTTTGCGCTAATCATTTTAGTTTATCTCTAAATGAATAAATACTTTTGTTTTCTATTAGTAGTGATTAATTTTTTTTTCATTATTTAATTTGATAAAAACGACTTTTTTAAAACAGCTAAAAAATAAGATATTTATGGTTATGTTGTTTTTTTTTCAATTCGTGAAATAATCAAAGCAAATAGTGTTTATATGTTTGATTAGCTACTCAAAATGTATGTGCTTGATAAATTCACGGATTTAAACCTAACGTTTCCGTTCAATAACAGAAGCCTGACAGTCGATAGTGCAACAGGAGAACTTTAATCTCTAATCAGAACAAACATGTTCAATTCAAACCCATAATTTTAACACTAACAAAATTTTGTAAAACAAACAAAATGTCTGATTAAATATTTAGCTTCTATAATAATAATAATAATAATAATAATAACTTTATTTTTCTACAGGTATACACCCAATTACAGAAAAAATGTTAAATACATATTTTAATTTTGCAAAACAATACAAATGAATATAAAAAAATAATAATAATAATGATAATAAAAAAAATTAACATAACGCTGCATAATTAGTTAACATAAATACTACAAATTAATACTACAAATTAAAAAGAAGTAACAGATACAAAGATATCAAGATAATAAAGAGTCAAAAAATTTTTGAATATGACTCTCTATCATTTTCAGACTGTCAGCATGAATATCGCAAGTTTCAGAGATCATATTAAATTGATCGCACATGAGAGATATTGGTGACCTGAGTAGGGCATTAGACTTACGAGGCATGCTGTAAAAAGTCTGACACTGACGTGAGTTTATACAAGGAATAAAAAAATTTAATTTTTGTACGAGGTAAGGGCAGTCAATATTGGAATGCAATAGGTTGTACAGGAATTTTATGTTAATGATTACTCGCCGCACTTGCAAAGAATTGAAACTAAATCCAAAAGTAGGTTATGGTTAAACCCTCTAATTGGGTATTCCCCATCAAGCTGATAAGAAAGGAATTTTAAAAATCGTCTTTGAACACTTTCAAGGTTACTAATATAAATATTATAAATGGGGTACCATATCAGGGCTCCATATTCGAGTCTGTAACGTACTAGGGAGCAATATAATATTTTTAAAGTTTTTATGTTTGAAAAATCTTTGCAGTTCCTGTATATAAAACCATATGTCTTAAAGGCTTTTGTTATTATTTCATTGACATGATTAGTGAATGTAAATTTTTCATCAAAAATAATACCCAAGTCTTTTATTTCAGATTTCCTTGCAAGTAGAATGCTATTAATGTGGTAAGGAAAACTTGTACTCAAAGTTTTTCTGGAGTATGTAACAACATTGCATTTTGAAATGTTTAAGTGCAGTCGGTTCAGCTTACACCATTGAACCACTGCATCCACACGGTTTTGCATAGCAATGCAGTCACTTTTGGAACGAATTTTATAGAAAATTTTTAAATCATCTGCAAATAAAAGCTTATTACATTGTACTACACTAACTGTATCATTAATAAACAGCAGAAAGAGCAAAGGGCCCAAGTTGAAACCCTGTGGGACTCCAGAAGTAGAAATAAATGAATTGGATAAAAAGTTTTGATATCTAACATATTGCTCCCTACCAACTAAATAAGATTTGAAAAACATAAGTAAAGAGTCACAAAAGCCTTGCGATTTTAACTTGCCCAATAATATATAGTGATCTATTTGATCAAAGGCTTTACGGAAGTCAGTGTAGATTACGTCGATTTGATGTTTATTGTCTAAAGCCTTTGAAACGTATTCGCTAAAGCTAGCAAGATTTCAGATAGTTGACCGTTTTTCCATAAATCCATGTTGTAGAGGGGATATTGATGTTTTGACACAGGAGTATATGTGTTTGAAAAGTATGAACTCAAAAATCTTGGCAAAATTACACAATAAAGATATAGGTCTATAGTTATTGATGTTATTGATATTGCCTTTTTTAAAAACTGGACATATGCAACCTTTTTTCCATAATTCAGGCAAGGCTAGATTAAATAGGTGGCACAACGGTTTCGCAAATATAACAGCACAGTCTCTTAGGAGGAAACTGGGAATTCCATCAATACCAGATGTCATACTGCTTTTTCTTTTTTTTTAGGCAAATCAAAACGTCATCCTCTGTGATCTGAGGCACCTGAATGGTGAAGGAATTAGACTCTAATATGTTTAAATTGGATACATCAGGATCTGATGTTATGTATGAATTCTCATAGAAACTAGCAAATGCATTAACAATCTCATCTGGCTTAGTCAACTCGATACCGTTGAAGTGCATATAACCCGGTATTTGCGATTGTCCTTTTTTGTTATTTATATAACCCCAAAGTTTCTTAGGTTCGCGAGAAATAGTGTTTTCAATTTCGAGTAAATATTCTTTATAGGCATCCTGTACAAGACTTTTACATTCCGCCCGTAGAACTTTGAACTTATTGTAATATGTGATATCTTTTGATCTCTTGCATTTTTTATGTAACTTGTTCTAATTCTTTAAAAGTTTAATTATTTGTGCGGTAAACCACGGTGGATACAAAGGGTGACGGTTAGAGCTCTTTATTTTAATTCTAGGAACTAACTGCTCAAACAATTCATTCAGTTTTTTATAAAAAAATGAACACCCTACGTTAAGGTCATTCACTTTGGTTAATGAAGACCAGTCAGTTGATAGAAGTGTGCTATACAGTAATGGAAAGTTAGCTTTCCGAAAGTTAAAATTACTCGATTCAAGGTTCCGTGGAAATAAGGTTTTCTGAGACCCTTTAACAGTGAATTCAATATCAAGTGAAGGGTGATGCGGATCTTCTGGTACAAGTGGAAATTCGGACTTATGCACTACACAGTTGATATTTGAGAATATTAGATCTAGTTTATGATTCAAAGTATTCAATATCTTATTATATTGCTCTAAACATAAAAACTCTTTAAAATTATGCAAATTATGACTATACCTATTCCTGATGCCACTGTCATAGGATGGAGTATTGAAGTCTCCAACGATAATAATTTGGCCTTCTAGAACACCATCAGTGCTACACAGTGCATCAAGAAAGGTTTCAAATTCATCAAAAGCAATGGAAGGAGGAATGTAGAAAGCAAATATACATAAATTTATATTAGCGCTATTATTTAATTAATGCTGGAGAAGTTGCCAGTTATATTGGAGAGATCAATTTCCGTACTTACTAAATCATTTGCAATTGCAATTAACACACCTCCTCCACGTGTAGTTCCAGTTTCCTTCAAATTCCTGTCATTTCTATAAACGGTGTATTTGTTACAAAATAACTCACTGCTGGTAACATCTTCTATAAGCCAAGTTTCGGACAGAACTATTATATTGTAGTTACAAAGAAGTACGTTATTATAAAAAACATTAACTTTAGACCGAAGGCCGCGCACATTTTGGTATACACAGTGCAATGACGGTAAATTGTAATTGGGTGTACTGTTTAGTTTAACTGTACGATGCGTTGGACACCATTAACATATTTAATTACCAGGTCAGATTCTCCATTATTGAGCCTTGCGCCGAGTTCATTCTTCAGTTTCTTATAGTGCTCAATCTGTTTTGGCGTTCGGTCAGGTGATAATCTGATGTTTTTAAAACGTTCTTGGGAGGTAATACTTTTAGCGTTTTTACGAACATCACTTTCACAAGCCAGTGTAATTTTGATGGGTCGTGGACGTGTAGCATTATTGGAGTAGCGTCCCAGTCTCTGAATATTATTTATTAAAGAGTTTGATCTAATTGAAGTTAGAATAGCAGACACAGCTGAGACATCCTCCTGTGATCGTGTGTCTCTACCCATTTCAGTAGGTTGCTCATTAACACCGAAAATAACGACATTTAATCGTCGCCTTTGTCGGTCCGATACTTCATTAATAATTTCTTTATTAAGTTAAATATTGTTAACTGTGAATCAACTTCGGTAGAAGAGGAGTTCATATTACGCTTTATTTCTGTTACTTCATTTCGTAGTTCATTTATTTCCAACTTTAACTTATCCTGATTAATTTTCATGACTTGTTCAATATTCACAATCTTATCAGAGAGTGTCTTTAGTTGCTCGCTTATTGACTTCATCAATTCATTTTTAAATAATTCAAATTGAGATTTTATAAACTGCTCTAGTGATGTGTGAATTACAGCGGGCACTACGGGATTTAAACATTTAGAACATTGCCAAGAGGATTTATTTGCCTGAAGAGATGCTAATTCGTAATCAGTCAAATTCGTACATTTTATATGGCAATTTTTTTTTTCATAGACCACAGCATTTAATCGATGGAGTTGTGGGAGTGATGGCCCCATCGCAGACTAAACAATTGTTAGGCATTTTATTTGGGCAGTCTTAAGTAAATAAATAAGGAAGGTCATTCACCACTAAGCTGTAATCGAAAAGCCTCAGTACTTCGCCTCCGTCGAAAAACAACACAAAAAGCAGTGTCTTTTTGTGTTGTTATTGTGTTTTGTGTTGTTTTGTATTATATTATTAAGACTATTTCTTTTACATCTCAAATTTACCAACAGAAGTTCTTTCAGTAAAAAACTTATATGAGCTTATAATTAAAGTAAAAACCGTAAAATTAAACAGTAACAAAAAATTAGCGTCGTTTAAAGTCACTTCATTATATCCTAGTGTTCCAATAAAACCACAATGGTTTATTTAAAAGACTTGCTCAAGTACAACAAAATTGAGCCTAATATAATTAATTTACAAACAAAATGAAGGAGGCACCATATGGGTCAATGTATAATGTCATTTCTGGCTGAGTTAATTATGCATCATTTCGAAAATAATGCAAACAACAGTTTTCAATAATTTTCAAAAATGTGGATAAGGTTCGCAGACGACGTTTTAAAAGTTTTTAATACTTCTTAAAGTTTAACAAATGTTGTGTTAAACTTAAATAATTGATTTCTTCAATCAAATTCCTTTATGAATAGAAAATTAATAGCAAGATCTTTTTTTAGATATGAACGTAATTGAGAAAGCTATGAGCGATTTAAAATTTAATATATTTAAAAAAAAAATTTTTAAGATACATATCTAATGTTCCAAATTTTTGTGTTCAATATAAAATAGCAAGTTTAAGTTTAGATCATTTAATTTTCTGTTATGTCAAAAAAACCTTAAGTACTCTTTGAACCAACAGACGTGGCATAGTGTTTTGTGACATTTAGGATTTAGAGGGGTTTATCAGTAAAGATTGAAATTAAAAGATTTTTTAACAGATTTAATAAACAAACTTTTTGGCAAGTGGCAAAATGTGTTGATAGTACATGTTGATTGAAATGTTTGACTTTTTTGATTTTTTAATTTGTTTAGACCAAAAATAACTTATTGCCAAAGAAATTTTTATGAAATAGATAAAATATAGACAATTTGAATTAAATGAAAAATATTTACATGTTTTATTCTAGTGCTTGTAATAAACTACTTTAAGTTGGTGATCTGTACTTTTTGCAATTGTATAATAATAGTCCTTATAAGTATAGAAGATCTTTAAAACATACTTATTTTGTTTTTACAGGAGAGTTCCATTAAACGTATTGTGAGAAATTCTATTAGAGATGTTTTTCAAGCATTTGTATTTATAGACTCTGTAAAAAGAAACCTTTGCAATTTAATCCTGTATAAAGTCATTACTTCCATTTGCAGAATTTCAATAAAGCAAGAAAAATCTGAATATAAGTACACCAACGTTTCTAAGAAAAAGAAATTAGAATTCTAAGAAATAGCAATTTGTTAATTCTATGCAAATTATCAGACAATAAAAAGTCATTAGATATTTGATAAAAAAGATACTATTTTTGTTTTCAATTTTAAAACTTGAGGACTCTATTTTGATACTAACGTCATGGTAAAATGTTAAAGCGTTAAAAATTACTTAATTCGCTTTTCTTTAATATATTTGTCAATCTTTCACATTTTACGTTTATTGGCATTAACCATTAATTGGCGGTTGTTTTGAGAACCACCTTCATTATCATCAGCAACTTGCTCTCTTATGTTCATTGTTATAGAAGAACTTTAACGGTCAGACTTATCTGTCAGACCTCATATGGAACTGATTGGCTCAATCTCTTTTAATAAAAGCAGCTTTTTGAAAGCTTTTCTTGTTGTAGTCTTGAATAACTACTTAATGTTTGAATCAAGTAACTGGATTGATAACTCAGCTGCAGTGAAAATGATAAAACTTTGATCCTGTTGTCTAAAAATTTCTAGTTATGCTAAATTTTATTAGGTTGTAAGCTCTTGCTGCAAATACATCTTTATTGTTTTTAAACGCTTATTTTCATTTTTCAATCAACTGCAAAAGTAACTATAAGTTTTGTACTGATGTAAAACATTTAAATTACTTTTGTATCAAAACACAACCAAATATTTTTTAATTTTTTAATAGTCACTGCGTTACTCTAACTAGAGTTCTAAAATTTTGCTCAACATTTTATTGCTTCTACTCATCACCGTATACCAGTAGCTTTTGTCTTTTATAGACATATAGTTTTTTCAGTTTTGTCTAATACTGTTCTACTATATATCATTTCTAAGTTTTTACTATGATTTACAATTAAGAATTTTATGTGACTTGAGTCCTAGTTGAATACCTCAATTGGTTAATATACAGCTTATAATGCATCTTTCAGAGCTGTGGGGTTGACTATGTAATTATCTGAAAGTCCTGCTTTGACATAATATCTCTGCTAAGACTCCAGTGAAGAGATCGCTCTTTGAACAAGATGCTACCTCACTTTGCTTCCTTCACGCAACAGCAAACATTCAGCAGAGACAAGGATAATAATTATTCTAATTAATTATGTAATCAATTATTCGGTTGAGTGCAGCAATACCCATGGCTTTTACACAGAAGAAAATGTTGCGTCAACGGATAAAGCTTAATAGCGTAAAATCACATACTATTATTAGTAACGAGAGTATGGTTTCGCACCCTCCGGGTGCTTACCCTACTCTCTTGAGTAGAGGGTTGCCTACGGCAACGTGTATGAACCTATAGGGGTTGCCTTCGGCAACCGTAAAATAAACGCACTTTTTTTTTTTTATTAGATTATTGTTTATTTATTTTTTTATTGTAATATATTTTTTTTTATTTTTTTTTCTACTTTCTCATATCAACGTTTGGCTTCGACAACATTTATATAAACCTAGCCCATTATTATTTATGTTGAAATTTATAACTATTTATTTAAAAAATTTTAATTAGATTTTATTAATTATACTTATTTCTTTTTCTTTTATCTTTCTCATCTTTTTTTTTATAATAAAGCAAGCATATTACCATTTACTAAAATTTTTTTTACTTATTTTTTTTTGTACTTGTTCTACTCACTCGTATTGAATGTTGCCTGCGGCAACATATATAAATCTATTATCATTTATTTTTGTAAATACTTTTACTATTCATTATTATTATAAAAAAAATTTTTAATTTTTTTCTCATTATTTAGGTGGCGGACAGTCATTTTCTGTTATAAAAATTCTCGTTATAACATTTGAGATCAGATTTTGACAAACGTTTTCATATTAATATTACTTTAATATTTAAAAATAGTATTACTATCTATCATTATTTTATATTATTTTTTTCAATCATTATATATATATATATATATATATATATATATATAAATAGTTTTTTTTTATTCCTTCTTGTTCTTACCATACTCTCTTATATGTAAAAGGTTGCCTTCGGCAACAATAACACAACATTTTTTTTTTATAAAAAAATTTTGCATGTATAATTATTAATTAGAAACATTTGTTTATAATTAATACAATCAAAAAAAAATTTTTTTTAATAAATATTTAATTTGGCAACACTTTTAAAAAAAAATTTTTTAATTGCCTAGTGGGAACACTGTAACCGAAAACACTTTTTTTTTTCAAATATTTTACGTAACTTTCATACAAAAATGTATGTTATGTCATAGCTCAAGCACAATAACATCTGTCAATGATGTTGTCGGTGTCAAAGATGTGTCACCCATCAACAATATGAAGTTGTTGTTGTGGTACAATTTTAATATTAAATTTAAAATTACCATTAAATTAAAACCCTCCTAAGCGTGATTAATAATGACTTTTTTATTTGATAACATTTTTTAAAAATTTTTTTATTTGCGCCTAGCTGCAACACTGTAACCGGAAACGTCATTCCTATTGCCTCTTGTCAACAATTTAGATAAACACAAATTTGAAACTTTTCTTTAATATTTAATTATTATAAACATTTGTTTGTACAGCATAATTCAAAAAAAAAAAATTTATTAATTGCTTTTTTAGTTAGCATCACTTTTTATTTTTTTTTTATTTTTCTAGTGTTAACAGTATAACCGGAAACACTTGTATCACAAATATTTGACGTAACTTTTATAAAAAAAAAAGTAGGTTATGTCATAGCAAACATAATGACATTTGTCAATGACGTTGTCGGTGTCATAGATGTGTCACTCATTATCAATAGAAAGTTATTACCTTGATACAATTTTAATATAAAATATTTAAGTTTTCCAACTCAAACACTCTTAATTTTTAATGATTTTTTCATTTGGCAACACTTTAAGAGACTTTTTTATTTGCGCGTAGCTGCAACACTCTTTAAAACTATAAACGTCGTTTCTATTTCCTCTTGTTACAAATTTAGATAAACACAAATTCAAAACTTTTCTTTTATAACTATTAATTATAAAAATTTGCTTGTACAGCATAAAAAGAATCAAAATTTTTTATCAATAATTTTTTTCAGTTGGCAACACTTTTTATAAATTTTTTTATTGACCTAGTATCAACACTGTAACCGGAAACGTATATTTGACAAATATTTGACGTAACTTTTATAAAAAAAAAAATGTAGGTCATGTCATAGCAAGAACAATGACATCTGTCAATGATGTCGTCAGTGTCAAAGATGTGTCACCCATAATCAATAGAAAATTATTGCTGTGGTACAATTTTAATATAAAATAAAAGATTGCCAACTCAAACTTTCTAAAGCTTGTAATTAATAATGACTTTTTAATTTAGCAACACTTTAAAAAACTTTTCTATTTACGCTTAGCTGCAACATTGTAACCGAAAACGCCGTTCCTATTTTCTCTTGTTAACAATTCAGATAAAGACAAATTCAAAACTTTTCTTTTATAATTATTAATTATAAACATTAGCTTGTACAGCATAAATAAAACCAAAATTTTTTATCAATATTTTTTTAGTTGGCAACACTTCTTAGAGATTTTTTTATTAACCTAGTATCAACACTGTAACCTTGAACGCTTGTTTGACAAATATTTGACGTATCTTTTATAAAAAAAAAGTAGGTTATATCATAGCAGGCACAATGACATCTGTCAATGTCAAAGATGTCTCACTCATCAACAACAACAATATGAAGTTGTTGCCGTGTTACAATTTTAAAATAAAATTTAGGATTGCCAACTCAAACAGATCTTATTGATTTATTTTATTACTTTTAACATACAGATTTGCAGCCTTCTCTCAAAATGTTTACATTGTGTAATTAAACAATAAAAAAATTACATTGTACTTTGTACATAAACATTTTAGATAAGTATTTACTGGAAGAATTATTAAAAGTAAATGCTCTTGTCTTCATATTAATATAGCAACATACAACTCATATTAAATTAATCAATAAAATATTGATAATAAAGACAATATTTTGTTTTTATTTTTTTATACAGTATTTCGGATATCATTTCATGCACTACAATCGATCCTTTGCTATCTTGGAAAAAAAGATTTTCAGAGACCTTTATTACTTGTATTTTAATAGATCTTTTTATAAACACATCTTCTTCTAATTCATGTATGCAAAATTCTTCTTCTATTAATAAACAAATTATGAGGTCATTGACCTATATTAATTATATTTATTTGAATCTTGAATCGGTCGAAAGTTACATTATTTTTGATAACTTTAAATACATTCCAACTAATTAACTTACATTCAAAACCAATTCATTTGTAAAATGAGCCAATTCTTTATCAAATAACTTTTTGACATAACCTCACTTTTTGTTTCTTTTTTTATGTAAATCTGTAGCTATCTATAAATTATAAAATATATTTTACAATATTAATCAAAAATCAAGCAATAACCTACCTCTTATATAATATTATTATTATTAGAATAATCTATTATCTGATATTGACCAACCAATCCAATGACTTATAAGAAGAAGAAGACTGTATTTTTATAGAGAACACACTTGTATCACATTTCGTCAAACAACTTAGGACCTTCTAATTCGATATAATTGCAGCGGTAAATTGCTTTTTTGTAGAATATTTTATCGGTCATTCGTTTGAAAAATTGTTCCAATAAACTCGCGTCAAATGTCATTCCATTTGACATTTAAACTTTTTAATGGAAAATTTAGCGATATTTCTATTTTGGGCCTATAAAATCCATTGAAAATTATTCTAATAATTATAATATAGCAAATAATGTAATTTAAAAGGAATTTTCTTACCGAAATCTTATCTGAATCGATTATTTTCGAGCAGCTCGTTTCGTCGACTCGCATTAGTTATTTCAGGAAAGCCAACAAAATTGAAAAAATTCCCTAAAAATACCGACTGTTTTCTGAATTTGAGTATCTATCTATTGTGGTTTTTTGGCCAACGTCCTATAAATGTCCTATCCGTTTACTCTTTTTATCGGACATTTTTTTGAAAATTTTTTTTTATCAGAAATCCCTCCTGTCCCTTTATCCTAGCACAAAAAAATCCAATTCTTATCTCAAAACATCACACCGAAACTCTATTGATGCCGTTTTTTATCAAATTTCTTACAACATTTAACAATTTGTCATAATTAATAAATCTTTTTTACGCCGCACTTTTGCAAGAAAGAGACGCCGCTATCGCGTTTTATTTATATGTAATTTGGCATGGATTCCTCATTGAAAACCTACACTCTAAAAGTGTCAAAAAGTATACTGTCTTTTTCAATTTTTAGCTATTTTTCTGTTGCTGTTATCTATTATTAAATGTTTGAAATTAGGAGTGCAAATTACAATTTTTTTTAAATAAATAAATACGTAATGACAAGTGGTTTTATTGAATATATATAGAAAGTTTTAAGAGCTTGAGAGTAAGGTATTGATAAATAACGTTTGCAAGATCACAGGTTTGTAATTTTTAAGCTTTTTTTTGCTACTAGCAAACTCAGCGTTATAAAAAAATCTTAGAACAAAGCATCTACTGACTTGGCTAAATACTCGCTTTTAATATTTATTTTATGTCAAAACAACTTTATATTTGGGATGAAAAGATTTGTCGGAAAGCCATCAGACAGAGAATGGGTATTAGTGAACACGGTATTTATCTATGTTCAAGTCAGGTCGAAAGAAATCGAGACATAAACGGTCTTTGGTATAGCAATAGTATATTTCTAATTGATATAATGGTAGTTTTTTCTATACTCAAACGAACTTTTTTAAATAAAATGATTAAAAATATAAAATCTTACGGCAGTAATTTTGTTCTGTGTTTGAAACGGTTTTTGTTATTATATTTATTATTTAGTTCTCGACGCTGATTAACACAAAGCGTGTTTCTCAGCTAAGATATATGTTTTCAAATTTTTCAAACGCCTCAACAACAAATATGTTGTTGAGGTGGGAATTGGTGCGTCCGCTAAGGCTAGTGCTTTGTCGCTCAAACAGTTTTCAAATTTAATTTTTATTGTGACAACAAAACGGTGCAATGTTTTTTAAATTTTTTTTGCCAAAAACACTGTCGCCAATAGACTACAAGATAATTATATCTGAGAACAGGCTCAAGTAGGCATATAAGAGGATATATGGTAATGATAAGAAGAAGCATATAGTAATATAATATAATAGAAACAGTAAAACCAACCGTAGCAGAAAATGCTTTCTGTAAGGCTACTATGGAAAATGATTGTTCTGGGGGGACAAGCTCCCGGTGTATTACGTGATAGATATTGTTCACAGGTGCATCATGTGTGCAGATGTTTCAAGTTTGGCTAAGCTGATCTGTTCATTATGTTTGAGGCGGTTTTTTAACTATTGCTACAAAAGGAGCGAGTTGTAGTAGGTCGTTGATGTCAATATTGTAAATCAATTTGACAATTATTGGAGTTTAAATTAATTGAAGTATTATAATTATATTATTAGAATCATTCCTATTCTCTAATAATTCAATAGTAATCTTATGCAAACCAAACTGCCTCAAAAATTTTTTTTTGTTGCCAAGTGACTTGTTTATTATGACACAGTTTTTATCCTTAAATATACTTTAAATTCAAATACAAACCTACTCTATTTGACATTTATAACCTTTATTATAATTAAATTTACCAACATTATATTTGTATCAGCGATAGCATTCGATTCACCTGAATTTTTGCCGACCTAGTCTCACAAAAATTTTTTCCGGCCGGGTAAGACCGGTTAACACACCTTGTTTTGCTTTACAAGCGCACAGAATAAAAAAACTACTAAATTACATTATAAAAAAAGATGTCATCTTTTATCTCACAAATGGATGGCGTCATTAACAGTTAAAGCCACTTAATTAAACATGAAAAAATTGAGGATCATAAAAATTGACCTAAATAAACATTTTTGATAAATGTCACTACTTCTGTAATACTGGATTTGTTCTCCACATTGTGAACTATAATTAATGACATTATTTATAAAATCATTTCTGCATAAGCAATATCGAAAACAAGAAAATCAAAAAATTTAAGCTTTTGTTTATGTGAAAAATTAAGCAGATATTTTTGATGCTAATATCAGCTTGAAAGGATCTTTTCGAATTATTCTCTGAATACACCGTATTCAGGTCAATTATTATGATGCAACTTATTTTTAGATAAAGAAAAGTTTTCCACGTCATAGTTCTATTAGAGATAAATTTTATTGACAGAGTTATGTTTAAAACAGCTTTTCAATAGAGCATTTTGCTTACAATGTTAATTTGTTTGATTAGGATTCATTCTAACTCAGGGATCAAACTCATTTTATAAACATTGAAGCTCAAAACAAATAAATATCGACTGATGGTTTGCAAAAAGTTGCTTATTTGATGAATGATGAAACTCCATTAATCAATTTATTATGTAATTCAACTTTGCAAAAAAAAGCTTTTATATTTGAGGAAACTTGATATGCTGGAAAGCAACCTCTACGTTGACTACTTTTACGATCAGGATTATTATGTAATGCTGTAGTGATGGGAAACATTTTAGCGTGTTTTTTATTCATTCTAATGTATATATTTTATTAATTTTGCTAGAAGAATTTGTTTGTGGTAAAAGAGTTTGCTTTTGTTTACTATAAAAATGATTTACATGCTTTAATCTCTTGAATAAAAAACCCATGTATTTCATTATTTTAAAGTAATTTTTGCTCTCATAGCTTAAAGATAGGTATTTTCCGATCGTTCTCAATGCATAGGAAAACGATTTTCCCGCACCGCGGTGTTTTTTACATTGCTGTTACAAGGTTTTTTTATTTTAATAAAACCATAGCAACCAAACAATGAAACCATTTTAAATTCAAAAAACTAATAATTAAGGCGAGGGTAACGCTACCAACCAATAAATAAGTAAAAAACTTAAATTATTTATTATTAAAAAATTAGAGATATTTATTATTTAAAATTTAAAGTTATTTATTATTAAAAAATTTGAATTATTTGTTGTAAAAAAATTGTTACCTGACTTTTTCGGAAAGAAATTGTTTCTATTTGCACCAATGCAGGCACTCCTGTCAGTCGTGCTGCAAACAAAGTGCTCATGTAGAAAATTTTATTTTCCAAACTTGTTGAGTAAATAACTGTTGCTGTTCAATAATTTTATCATAAATTTTATTTTGTTTATGAGTTTTACTTATAATAATAATTATGATTGAACAAATAGCAATAACTAATAATGTGAGTAAATAACTTATAATTATTATTATTGCAAAATGAGATAGCATTCATATTTTGAAATAAACGATGTATTATTAATTATTCAATTAAAGTGTTGGTTTGAATTTTGAATTGTTAAAATTACAGTGTTTTTTTTATTTTTATGTATGTTATATGATTTTGACGGTAAATATATGAAACATTTTTATTGTTTTTTTTTTTAAATAGTAGAAAATGATTGTGTTTTTCTAATCAACTAAATGCTTACTGCATTTTAATTAAAATCCATTGATGACTTATTTTACGCATCAGGTATTATCGTTCTACTATCAAACAATAATAAAAAACCAACAAAATACCAATGTTTCAAGAAGTTTCTAGTCAAGCAAGATATGAAAAACAAAAGCATAGCAAACGTATGGCTTATTTTAAGTTTTAGGCGTAAATTTGTTTTGAACAAAAAATGACAATTTGAGGCTCAGCTTGAAAATTATTTGATTTTGAGCCCTCTCAATGTTTTTCTGAGTACGAATCTTATATTATTCACTTTCAAACTTCCGCTAGACATTGCCACATTTTTAAAATTTATGAGCTGTTTACCTCAAAGTATAGAAAAAAAAAGCTTATAAAAAAATTATGATGTTTTTTGATTTTTCAATATTCTTAATAATAATATGGTTCTAATATAAGTATATTTGCTAAATTAGATTCCGTGGTCTCCCAACATCAAAATGTTTGCAGACGGGAAGAGTAGTCATCATATGATTGCGTAGTAAAAATGTTATTATTGAAATTTTCGTCGGCAGTCTGTTTGGTAATTAATCCTGATAAAAATTCGAATAATAACACGTTGCTCATTTGTCAGTCAAGATTGTATATTATTATAGGCAAATTCGGAAGCCTCGATTGAAATTCTATCACTATTATGTTACAGAGAAATAGTATATTTGTAAATCTAGGCGGCAAAGTGATATTTTTCCAGGCCAACAGAAAATATGGGCAGGCGAGCTAAAGGTAAGCCTGGACATTTCTCAAGGCCTAGAAAATTACTTTGCGGACGTGGTTGACACATTATTTTTTATGCTACACAACGTTACCCTATAATCGAGCATTATTTTAAAATTTGCTAGAGGTTATTACCGTCAATTCAAAATGTCAAATCTCGACAGATGTCAAAAATTTAAGAATTACTTTACTGCCTTAATTTACACCATACTAGTTTTTTTAAATAAGATTGACGTTCATAAACAGTAAATGTGATTTAAAATTTTAACACCGCTCATGAATAAAGGGACGTTTAGAGTATCTTTGGTGCGTGACGACTGTTCAACCGTCAATATGGATTTCATTTATCTTATATCAGCGACGCCTGGCGGAGAAAATCAGATTTTTTTTTCTCGGTTATCAATGATGCATTTTTCCGGCTTTCGAGAAACAAAAAATTTTTATTTTTAGTTGGTGTACGATAAAAAAAGATGTTTAACAACTTTAGTCAAAAATGAGAGTCTAGCCTAGTTCCTAAGACCGCCAAAAAAAGGTTTAAACAAAAATGAGCACTTAGATCTTATAATTTTTTAGTCTTAATTTGTATTATATCTGTATTTTCCTGTAAATATGTCGTGTCATCAGCGTGCAGTAACAAATTATCACATTTAGCCACATGCAGCACATGCTCTATGTGTTAAACATCTGCATGAGACATTTCTAAAGCATGGATTATATTATAATTTTTATAAAATAAAAGTTGTCTTACATCGTTTCACACCTTTAAACGTGTCGAGTTAAAAAAGATAAAAAACAGCAAAAAATTTATTTTTTGAAAAGCAATAATTGTGTTTGTCACAACAAAAGCTATTATAAAGTCTTTAACAAAAAAAATTACTAACTCAAATATGTAGCTTTCAGAACTTTTTTTTACATTTGTGCCAAATAATTTTTTTAGCTTGCTTTTATCACGCAAGTTATGTGTAGGCGGGCGTTTTAGTAAATTACATAAAAAATTACTGTTTAATAAAGTCTTTATTATTTCTGGTTACTATCAGATGATTGAAAAATATTTCTAAATTTTATTTCAGTAATATAAATTGTTTACATTCCTTTGAATTCACCGTAAATTTATTTATAGTTATGCAAGAATAACCTCATCACTTAATTTATAACTATTGATTGCAAACAGAAAAGTCTCAATTTAAGTCAAAGAAAGTATTTTTACAGTTTTGTTTGGATTGCTCCAAATTTGCCCGCTACTAGTATTTGTAGAATATTACATTTGCATAATGCAATATTTAGATAAGCTCGTCTCTTCAGAATACTAAAACCAATTGAACAAACAAAACAATTACAGAGATGAAGTTTGTCATATTGTTTATTTCGATAAGGAAGTTGTAACTGCGTCTAAATAAACGTTTTGACTTACATTTTTAATTTGAAAAAAACTTTAAACTAGATAGAAAAAATATATTATACAGGAAAAACCTTTTGTAATAATTATTGTAAACTCAATTAATTTTTAGGTTAGAGCCCTGCTAGATTGCGTTATTATTTAGAAAAAACAGAAGTACTATGTATTTATCTTCTCTATAATAATCTATTTGTCAAGGCACTACACTTTGCGATTATTGGCATTAAATGTGTACATAAAAGCAGTGTAAAAGACGTAAACTCCAACAACAACATTATTATCGGCAATCTTATGCAACTTAGCCTTAGAATATTTGAAAAAGCTTGAGCGCGTTAGACAGATGATTAACACCACACAGAAACTTTACGCTTGTCAATATTAGTTGAAAAATGACTCTAAAAACTTCCTCTTGTGTTGCAGTTTTTCTTTATCCTAACAGGAATCAGCTTTATTTATTTTGTTTAACCTCCTCTAATACTATATTTTATTTGATTCTACCATTGTCATTCTTCTATTATTATTTAAAATTTTAGCTCATGAACTTTTTGATCTCAGTTATTAGTTTACATGTAAATGTGTCAAGTGATGTTTACAACATGATTCTACATAAGCTATATTCATCATTGCACAACCTGAATAATAAGCACAGCCACAATGCATTTTAAACCACGTTTTTGTGTACGTAATCTTTAATGTCCAATCACAGACTATCAATGTTATCTGATCAATCTGCTACATTAATTAATTGACAACATGCTGTATACCACGTGTTTCACATAAGACTACAAGCCATACGCATCTAAAAATACATTATTTGACAAAGCGTTGCCTCTTGTTATTCTTTTTTGTCTATATTCTATTGTGTAGACATAGCTGTCAATAATATTAATTTAATTATTGACACGTCACAATTTATCAAAAAAAGCTTATCTACATTAATGAGTCGTAGATCATCTGTTTTGCACCATCTTAAAAAAATATTTTATTGTAAAATTTGATTAAACCACAAAAATGTTTTCGTCTATAATGTGATTCCTTACTTTCAGCAAGAAATAAGTTACGTACGCAATCTTTAGCCTTAAAGCATCTACCGGTATTGTTCCTTCTGCATGGAAACCACGCCACGTATGCTGTAAAATTTACCAGTTTCAAAAACCACAAACATTTTTATTAATTTGCGATAATACTTATTTATCTGAAGTCTCCCTGAAGGCTGTATAAGGCTAAACCTATCGATTTTGCGCTAAAAGCAGCGACAAGTTAAGCTTCATTAAGGATTTATAAAAATCCTTACCCATGTTATTAGGTTTAATGTTGTGCGTAATAAATCCTCACAAAAGCTACTAGAAATGACCTTAGGAAACCTAAACCCTACAATGAGAAGACATTTGGAGAAATAACTACAAGTTATTAAGCACTAAAAGATAAAAATCTGAAAACTTTTTCTGTAATATTCAGCACGCAACAGCTTTTGTTGCTTATTTTAACACATAATGCTCAATAATTATTGTGGTTATTATATTAATCATCATAAAGTTCTGGCATTATATCTCATAGATTCCTCAATTCTGTAGAAACTCCGTCAAATTAATCAACTGGAAAAATCCAACAGCACATCAGATTAAACTGTTTAAACACATTAAGTAATCTAACAACTCTAAAATTTGATAAATTTTATAACAGAATTGTTTTTATAATTTAAGCAAGTTTTTAAAGTTCACAAATTATTATTGGTTACAAAACGTAACCGTAATCACGCGAGCGGTTTAATTAAAACTTGTAGCTACTGAAGACTTGTGGCCGAACTTTATCCAAATATTGTATTATTGCTCTCTACTGCTTCATAAACATATTTATTGTATTTTTAAATACTTTATTCAATCTTTCACTTTTTCTTTTAGCGATTTTTTTTTCTTTATTCTTCGTTTTATTCTTAATAATGTTTTTAGTTTTTTATTTTTCTTCATCTTTATGTTGTTCAACAAGTAGTGTCGAATTAAAAAGTTGATTACATTGTTTGTTAGTTATAAGTTTTACTTAAACAAAATTTTACTCATAACAATGTGTATGCAACTACCTTTACACATACTACATACAAAAATAGAAAATTTTATACTAGTTGTTTTTAAATTATATAACCAATATTTGTTACATTATGTTATTTTAACAATAAATCTTCTATATATTAAGAGCGCTGCCTCACTTTTAAAGATTCGAACTTAGGCGTCAAATTTTGTCGCGTTAATATTTAATTGTATTTTTTAATGACAAGTTGAGAAACACCAATAATATAGAAAAACAAATTGTGCAATCGAGAAAATAAGTTAAAATATGCAGACAACACAGTAATTTTGAGAGAAAATTTTAAACATCTGCAAAGACTAATAAATAAACTTTTTTACAATAAAAATGTATTATTTAAACTAAAAGACAAAATTTATATTAATTTGAAAAACCAATTTTATACACGTTTGTCTCAATGTAGAAGACAAAAATAAAAAAAATAACTGAGCACTTTAAAATAATGATAACTTTCACAACTGTAAACGTTTAGCAAATGAAAATAAAAATAGAGAAAATGCTAATAAAGTTTATAAAATAAATGTTTTATAGTGAACATAATAATATAAAAATAGTCTTTTAGAGCTAATCAGATGCATAATAGTTATTTACCTTATTAGTGGGATAAACGCATTATTAACATATGAATGCGGTGAGTTGCAAGACGAGGGCGTTAGCCCGAGTCAGTAAGAGCATGAATATGTTAATATGCCTTATCACACGAATTAAGATACAAAATTTTATCTACGACTACCCTAAAATTGAAAAAAATTTAATAAGTCGGAATTTTTTGACGAGTCTAATACGAATGTTTCATTTAATATCAAAGTGTCTAAGCTTTCGAAGTCATGGTAATATGTCAACAACACTGAAAAATTGTTTTTGTTTTGCAATTTCTCTTTGTTTTGTGGTGAGAATTTGTGAAAATATTGTTGAAAGCAAACAAATATAATCATGAGCGAGTCTGAAAGTCTTCCCTCGGACATTGAAGAATCGGCAACAAATGTAATTTCGTCACTGATACCTGAAAAAAATTGTGGGAGAAAGGAACATGCAGATGGGAGCTTCAAACAGCAGCCACAGAGGAAAATTTGAAATTAATGCTTCTTCGTCAGAATTGTCGTCCCCTGGAATGAATCTGTTGAAATGCCAAGATTTTGTTGTTCATATTCATAATTATTATAAATAATCATTTTTCCCAATGTTCATTGGTTAATAAATAATTTTGCTATAAATCGTTATAACAATGAGTTTGATCTTGATTTTATTACGTAACTAGTGAGGTAATGAGCTTCATTACCTAACTCAAATAATAACAGGTTCTTATCCAAGTAGTAGATAAAATATATTACATATATTTCTCTCAAACTGATGATAAGAAACAGACACAGCGATATTTTTTCTATAATTTTTGTATATTTTTTTATCGTTGAGGTCAGCTGCAAAAACCTAAATTCACCTGAAAGTCTTTAGGCTGAATATTCTATGTTAAAAAGTACAATTTTTCTATATGATCCAATTGATATATCTAAATTTGCAATTTTGATAACATTCCGTAAAAGAAAAAATGTTAGTCACAAGCCAAAAAAACTGCCATTTTTACGAAGGAAAATATGACTGAATTTTTGGAAAAAAATTTTTTTAATGAGGATTTTTTAATTTTAAAAGTATTTCTAGCCAGCAAAATTTTACCTACAGAAAAATCTAGCAAAATGAACTATATCAACAATAGTTTCTCTGAAAGCATCTACTAAAGAAGCCAGCGCCATTACATTATTATTATACGTCCATTCCAGATTGTGAATACTTTCTTTCAAGTGTAATAAGAACATGTATCATTAAAGATTATTTTCAAATGTTTCAAATAATTACAGTCAATTTATTTACTTACCATTCGAAGACGGTAAGTAATTACTTACTGTTCTGTTTATCTTAGTAACCTAGTAAACCCTATTTACTGATCTGGTGAAAAAACATTTTGTTAAGTGTTTCAATTCTAAAAACAAATACAAAATGTAAAGTTCAAACTTGTACCATTTGAAGTTATAAACATCTTAAACGTCATAAACCCTAATGTATGTAGTATGTACATATGAATATTATCTCTACCGATTAAACTGACGTTTAAAACTAGTAGTTATTTTCTAGATTTAACAGTCAAATTGGTAGAACAACTGTCCAACTATCTGAGAAAGCCATTAACACTATTTTTTTTAATTTATTGAATAGTTTAGCTTTTAGTAATTTTTTATATAGTTTTTTCAGCTCTGTAGTATTGGGTAGTTTATATTTTTTTATTTCAACTAAAATCTAAATGCATATTTTTTTATCCATATGTTCATTGTTTTTAAGCTTTGTAGTATTAAATAGTTTCTATTTTTTTTAACAGTTTGAATTGTAAAAATGTTTACATTCGACGACAAATGTTGCACACTACTTGCTATACTTATAAGTAAGCTATTACGCACGTGTGCTGTAAGTACGTTGTTATGACGACCAACATAACATAAGATTGCTATTAATTTATGAGCGACTCATTTGCAGCAAACAAGAATAATATAACTTTGTCTTGTGCGTCAACAAATTCTTCTTTTGTGCTTAATAATTGTACAGTAAATATAATATATTATTTCATTTATAGCTCTAGTTAGTTTATTATGAGAATAATGTAGAAAATTTATAAATAATACATTATTATTTACACTTTCAAACAATTGTTATTTTTTTTGCTACAATAGACAAACAGAAATTGAGAATAAGACTTTAGAGTATATGCAAACGGTTACATTTTATCTATTTTGTTAAAAATACTTTTTTATGGAAATACTAAATAATCTGTATAAAATCAACTAATTCCAAGCAAAACAAACACTGTATAATACCAAAAAAAGAATTATTATTCTCAACACGAATTTGTCGCTCTAAACTCTATTCAGAGTGGAACATTTGTAGTAATAAAAAAAGTTGTAAAGTATTCCGTTCTAAAAATTTTATGGACTGAAGAGAGCTTGAATTCATTCTAAATATATTCTGAATATTTATGAAATATACACCCTTGAGATACTCTGTTCTTATTTTGTTAGGATCATTTTAAGTTATTCTGTTTTATTGTATTTGCCACAGTATTTGTTTAAAAATAGGTTTGTTGTTTTGTATACTTCATATTATGAAAGCATGCTTTATAACAATAATGTTGTGTATATATATATATATTATTTATTAACTCAGATACAATAAGTTTCTAAAATCAAATATGAAAAATTGCGAGTGCAAGTAGAAAAGTTTTTTAAAGCTTTAGCATTTTTTTTTATTTTGTTGTAAAATATAAAAGCATTTAATGTATAATCCCTTTTTAAAGTTTTATTTGCATGCACACATTTTTTGTACACACTGTTTTAGAATAAAAATTACACGAAAGAAGCATTTGATTTTTATAAAACTTTTTTCTTGTAATACAAAATAGATTAGGCAAAGAATGGGACAAAATTATTTGGTTTGAATTTAATAATTTATCAAGTTGGCACTGAATCTCAGATATTATGTTGATTTGTTTTAAACATTTATTTATTTACTTATCGCTCAAGTTTTATAACTGTATATTTATATGTTACTACTAGACCAAGACATTTGGCGCCTTAAAAAAATCAAAATCTTACAAATATAAAGGCCTAATAAAACTTCTTTAAAAGCAGAAAAAATCTTTTCATTCCCAAAAAACTCAAATATGTTTGTAAATTATTAAAAACCGGGTACAGGAAAAAATTATAACAATCTATAATAATTTAAAAATAATGCAAAATGACCTTAAAAACGCTCTAAAATTCTAAAAAACTGAATTAAACTAGATTAAATTTCAGTTAATTTTAAAGACGCTAAATGTTTTAATCCAGATATAAAAAACCATTTTAGGGTGCTTCAGAACCAGACATTTAGAAATTTTTTTAGATTTTTTTTTTTGAGAAAACACTAAATATGTTAAGCTTTTTTTTGTTTTTTGTATGCCTAATTTTTTGTTGTCTACAGATTTTTCGGTGCTTTTAAAGCGCATGAAAATTTATCAATTTTTGAAAAATGTATGGTTGTCTTTAAAAAAATTATATTTTATTTTGGGTTGTTTTTAATGCTTTTTTTGCCTACCACATACACTGGTTCAGAAATAAAAAGCAAAAAACCGTTTTACAGTGCTCAAAAAAACTAAACATTTTGTAAATTTTGCAGAATGTTTTTTGGATGTTTACTTTTGGGAAATCATTAATTAAGTCTAGCTTGTTTTTTGTGTGCCCAATTTTTGATGGCTTACACATATTTGAGTGCTTTTGGAATGAATAAAAATTAATGTTTTTATGATAGGTTTTGGTCTTTTTCGATTGTCAATTTTTAACAGTTAAATTTGTAAGATTATACTTTGGTTTTCAAGACATCAAAAGTCCGGGTTTAGAAGTAAAAAGCCATTTTTGAGTGTGTGAAACCAAAGTACGTTGTTAATTTCTTAAGACGTTTTTTAGGTAATTTTGTATTATTTCTGGAGATTTTAACGGTTTTTCAAAGCCCAACTTTTAATGGTGAATACTTTGAAAGTAGATAAAAATTAATGCTTTTTGAACGGTTTTAAGCTTTTTTCTGACTTGTTTCTTAAGACGCCAAATGTCCTGATCTAGAAAAGATTGTATACTATAGCAGTAGAACAAATGAGTGACGTGATTTGCTATAATTCATTAAGGATCAACTTCTGCATGAGTGGCATTTCTTACTGAAATTAAAAGAATTTCAATAGAGTTTTTAATTTTTTGGTGCAAATTGCAAAATCGCTGTATAAGAGACAGCATAAAAATAGTAGTTTTTTACCCATGTTTTTCATCAGTTTAGGTCTAGGTGTGGGGTTTATGTTTCATTACAAGGGCACAGCCCAAAATAGACCTAGTGGCCTAGCTTGCTAACTTAGCGGACAGATTTTTATTGTCTTTGATAGTATGATTGTCAAAAATTAAAAAAAGGCAACATATCTAAAAACTAAGACAGCAAACATATTTGTCATCGTCACCTTAAACTCTTAAAAATCTAGAATTACTTTGGATTTACCAGTGACAATTGTCAAATAAAATGCAACTAGAAAAGTTTATATATTTAGTTATATACATACTGCTTTTTTGGTTATAAAGCATTGAAACGCTAACCGAAAAAATGTCTCATTATTTTTGCTAGATGCCATCATCTACCTTATTTTATAGGTTTTATAGACATTTTAAATATGTGTGTAAATATGTTTCATGTGTCGCTCAATCGATCCGTCTGACCGTCCAAGCGTTTCTACAAAAATGAATATGAATATGAATAGAGGGGTGAGATGAAGTAGATTGTTGAAAATAATGTAGCTGGCTGTTGCTAATTTGTACACTGTTTTTAATTGAATATTTAATGCTAATAATCGTAGAACATAGACGTCTTGGCACTTTTTTTATAGAGAAGAAGTTAACTGTTAATTAACTCACAATAATTGTTAAAATTTAGCAAAACGTTAGCTTAAAATATGGAAGTCTTACACAAGTGAGCAAACACTTTTCAGATTAAAAAAACAATCTAAATATTTTGATTTTAATTAAACTACTGAAACAATTGAGTTTCAAATGTCACAATGTTTGTACCTGTCAAAATCAAAAATAAAAACTTTAATTACTCTTAGGTTGGGTTTATTATTTCAATAAAATACAATCATTTTATAATTGAAGAAAAATTAATTGTTATTAAATGTTTTAGTTTTGAAAACACCTCGTTTATTGACTCTTTAATCGATCGACGCTATTTATTTTATTTTTTGGTTTACAAGGCACAATCGTATCGTATTGAGGTTTCAGACATTGGTACTTGAGCTAGAATGTGCAAATTTTATTGATAGAGTCTTTCAACTATGCCGAGCTTTCTTGGAAAATATTTCATTGATTGTTAAAGTTTCACAAAATCTCGCATAACCCAAACAAAAAATGTAAATAGATATGTTTTTGACACGTACGAATTTTGTGACATTGAATTTGAATTGTTTCAATTGTTCAATTAAATTTATGCCAAAGATTTTCAACGTCTTCTTTAATTTGAAAACTATTTACTTGCTTGTTGCAGGTAATCAATATGTTGATTACTATCTATGCACTGTTATCAATGATAAGATTAAATTTAATAGAGAAATAACAATCGTTAATTAACATCTTTATTACATATTTACAAACAAATAAAAGACTATAGAGTTTGTAATAATATACCATTAAATGTTGTTACAAACTCTAATAAATTGTGGGAACGTTTGAATATGCCAGAAAATTAAGTTGGTTGTTAATTTAAGTTTAATTATTCTCCAGAAACAATAAAGGAACATCACACCTAAACACCCGTGGGCTTGATAGCAAATTTAATCATTATGTGTTGATAATTCAACCTTTATTGAAATTGTTAGAATTTACTAGTGTAAACCTTTATACAATTTTGTAAATCTAAACAGAATGTTTGAAATACTTGTAGAAATACGTCTGTTCAAAATACCCTTTGTCAGGTAGATAAAATTGGAGTATTGTGAACATCCGCCAGCATCCTGTTCAAAACTGTTACAAAAAGTGTTCGTTCTTGCAAAACTTGAAGTTGAACATACCAATCATATACATTATTTGTGGCTGATCGTCTTGTCTTTCCGTGGCTGAGGCCAACAATTGACAGCCATGTGACGTCATGCGCAACGGTTACGACAATGAATACTAAAAAAAATAAAAAACAGCTGAATTGTCCGCTATTTTGGAGCTAATTTCCGTATGTCACTTCTCAACATATTTCACGTCAAACGAAGATTTACAATATTTTTTTTGAAAAATGCTGGAATGCGCGACACTAAACTGTTGTAATAATTGTTTTGTACTTCTTATAAAGTACATTTTTTTATAAACATTCGATTTCACAATGTTGCCGTATTTTGGATCATATGACGATACACCACAATTAGAGGTTTGGGCATTAAAAGATTTGAAATCGATAAAATCGAGCGAACGGAACACCGTTATATAGATCTAAGTCAATAAATGTGGAAAAATAAATAATTATGAACGTAACTCTATCATTTTGTTACCTAATTCTGATAACAAAAGTGATACTTTAAGTCACTCCTTGGCGTATGGCAACCTAACATTTTTCACAACAGTTGCGACTACAGAGTCGGATAGTCATACCTTCTAAATTACTGCACTTTAATTTTTTGACTAGATCAACATACTTAACAAACGTTAATTTAATGCTAAGCAATCTTGTAACATTTGCGTTTATTTCATAATTACTAACAAATACAAACGTTTGTGAAGATCAAAATTGCTAATAAAAGTTTACGAAAAAAACATAGTCTTTAGAAACGTAACAAACCTTTTTTCTAACAATAAATATGCTCGAATAGCTATGATCATACAAAATTAAAGATACATACCTAAATATAATTTTTGATACAAATTTTTATAGATTTCAGATTTTAATCTGTTACATATTTTCTTTTATCGGTGACTGTTTTAGTACATTTATAATAATAATGTGAGTATTATGACTGTACAACTCATAGCTTTCTACAACTTTATTGCTCTTACATAAAGGTTCAAAATCTAACAGTATTTAAGTGTTTATTTAAACGATGTCTTTCATTAAACAAATCATGTATTTAAATAACTTGATTTTTTTTATTGTTAGAGTAAGAATTTACAATTTTTGATGTAAGATTTGATTTTTGTTATTCAAGTTAAAACAACTTTTGGATAATAGAGTGCCAGAGGAAGAGATTGCTGAGTAGAGGTTGTGCAAGCACAGAAGAATAAGAAAAAGAAAAAACCCACCATCAGTGAGTTTAAAAGAAATACCATAAAATAGTATAAGGATGGCTCTAAAACAGACCAAGTCACGACTGCGGAAGTAGTCGGTTTTAGAACCAAATTATTAAAAATGTGAATTTGCAATGTACACTAATAGTTAAGCAGCTATAAGAGTGCTAAGTTCTTATGTCATTAGTTCCAGAATGACATTGGAATGCCGAAGCAATTTAAGCAAACTGAGTAAGAATAACATTGTTTTCCTCATCTGGATACTTGAACACTTGCGAATAGAAGAGAACAAAAAAGCTGATAAGCTTGCAAAAGAGGGCGCATTAACCTATTTTATAGAGCCAAAACTATTCTATGGTTTAAGAAAACACACCTACAGAAAAAAGTTTAAAAAAAAATAAAACGCACAGATCAAAACTTTAACTGTATTTTCCTAATTTGAGACACTCTAAAAAATGTCTTAAGAAATTTGAGTATGCAAGGTCCAAGGTAAACTAAAAATAAACTTCGCATCTTTTCAGCCTTTTTTGCCGGCTACTGTCGACTAGAAAATGCTACTGGCGACTAAAAAAATTATAAAGAACAAAGAAAGCAAGATGCATATCGTATAACACTTGCGTGCTTCCAATTCTAACCTATAACTGCTAAACAAAAGCGCCAAGTAAAAAATTAAAAACGTGTCAGCTATGGAGAAAAACATCCTAAATTTTGAAAAATTAGACAGAGTACGAAACAAAGCCACCAGAAATCGCACTAAGATACAAAATGTTACAACTAGAATACAGAAACTAGAATAGCAATGAGCAGGACATACAGCAAGAGACATCAAAAAATTAACCAAAATTATAATATTTTGGTACTCTAGAAAAAGAAAAATGAAACGAAGCAGACAAAGTAGGAGGTGGGGTGACAAAATAAAGACGACAGTAGGAAAACCATAGACAAGAAAACCTCTAAACCGGGTAGAGTAAAAAGAAGGAGGTCTTCGTCATTGTTAGGCAAACAGACGAAGTCAGACAGTAAATATTTTTTTGCGTCTAGCACAAATAGAAGATGGTGAAACAATCTGACAATTAATGTGTTTTAAATAAAATTATATAATGTGTGAGAGTTTTTGATTTTATAATAACTTATAGTTATTTTTTAAAGTAAAAATAAGCCAATAAGGCGCTAAATCGCTTGTATAATTAAATCATCTCGATGAGGGCCATATGGCATCTTAAGTAAAAGAGGAAGAACATCGGCTTAGCATCCCTGGAAAGGTGGTGGTAGAGGCCAGTCAGAAAAACTGAGCCGGGCGTCAGAGCAGTCGGACGGGCAGTATTATGGATATTTAAACTGTCAATTGTTTATTGAAAGAGAAAGATAGTTAACCTGCTGATCTTGTTGATCATGTGTTGTTTTGTGGTATCATTGTGAATTCAGTGCTGTCTCCCTGAATTCGGAGGAATAATGAGTAAAGTTATATTGATAAACATCAATATGTTAATATGAAATATCCACGGCAGAAACTATAGTTTAATACCTGAGGTACGGTCTATGTGTTAATTCATTTCAGACTGAGGTGGTACTCCCATGACGTCTGTAGACATTTACAGATTGCTATCCTGGTTCTCTACTTCCTCGAACAGAGGTGAAGAGGTAGAGGGGTGGGCTGGAGCCTGTTAACCGCTATGTTTATGTTTCTATCAGTGTATAAAAAGGTTGTGGATTTCCCTTTTGCTGGTATGACGAGGTAATGCGTAATGTCCTTAGGTTCTTCACTCATTAATCTTTATTTTATATCTTTTCCTATTACGTATTATTCTTGGCCAGTCTATTTCGCGTAATGTGATTGAGGCCTAGCGACACCGTCCACGTTGCTCTCGAACCAGGTGTCGAAACAGTGAAGACATCATTGAGAACACGATGCTAAAGAAAAGGGGTGAAGATTGAGTCAATCGAGTCCATAGAGTGGTTTTCCAAGTCCAATGAGTCTGGTGATGTCGTCCACAATCAGTTCGAGAGGAAGAGAATCCTGCGAGGGGGAGAAAAGCCCCCGGTGAGTTACTTTACAGGTATTATTGACAGGTACATTATGTGTAAATATGTTTCATGTGTCACCCAATCGATCCGTCTGACTGCTCAAGCGTTTCTCTAACAATGAATACAGAGGGGTGAGTTGAAGTAGATTGTTGATAATAATGTAGCTGGCTGTTGCTATTCGGTACACTGTTTTCGAGTGAATAATTAAGGCTAATAATCGTAGAACATAGACATCCTGACAAATTTATTATGGAGAAAGAGTTAACTGTTATTTAATTCAATTTAATTGTTAAAATTTGGCAAAACGTAAGATTAGAATAAAAGAGTCTTACAAATTTAATCAAAATATTTTAATTACTCCAACACCTTCATCATTATTTTTATGCAAATTTCGCTAAAACAATTATCCTCTATAATAGTTTTTAAGTATTGCAGTTGTCTATTTTATTGCATCATTTTGCTTCTCTATTAATTAATCATTTTGAACGAAAGTATTTCTTTGCTCAAAACGTTCTAATAACATTTTTTTGACTAAGATTAGGTCTGACTAAGATTAGTTTTTTGGTCAAAAAAAAATACTTGTGTCAGAAACTTATTCAATTTAAAACTGTATAGCAATCACCGTAAAATCTGCAAAAGGCCAACGCTGCTTTAGATGTTTGAGACCAAAAGCTAACAAACGAACTTTGACAATAACTTAATTTTGTAGAGAAAACATAAGATTTTAATCAAGATAAGCTAAAAATAAGTGTAGTTTGATTGAAAAATTAAGGTTGGTTGAGCAAAATTCGGATTCAATAAATTTAATAGATTTAATTACTGAAAGATGTTCGTTGATTAACCTCTTTCTTTATCGATTCCTTGTCTTATCTCAATATACTTGTACTAGCTTGCCTCAATGAAGCGTAATGTATTTTGGAATTTTTATCTGTTATTTATTGCCAATATATCGGCTAAGAAACCTGTTGAGAACAAGGAAAATCAATTTTGTAAAGACATTATTGAAAAGCGTATATTTATGAAAAATGGGTTCTATAGTCAACAGTTTTCCTTTCTATCATAAATCTTCACCAGAATATTTGGAAATACCTGAAATTGTAAATTCAATTATAGAGATGTTTATCAAAAGTTTCTAGGTTCTCTTGTCACCAAATACATAAATAATAGGTCGAACGATTGAATTTTGGAGATAATTAAGTTAATAACACAGTCGGTGGCCAATTGTTGACAGCCATTCTCGTAATTCAAAGTGTGTGTTATTTCGCAATACAAACCACATTAATTTGCAAATTCGGAATGTTGAAAGGATTGCTAATTAATTTTGGTCAAATTGATTATAAGTTTAATACGTGCAAAATATTAGTGTATCGTCATTGAGTTGTAAAGTTTAAAAGCCTAAACATAATTGTAGAATTTAGCTTTTATTCTAAGTGTAAAAAGTAGTTTTTCATTACTACATATATCTTTTAAAGTATTCAAAAAGTGTTTTAACATTAATAAGTTATTTGTTATTGTATCTAAAAAAATCTTTGTATATCATTATAAAATTACATCTATATAAAAAGCTCTTTTCTTGTCCTAAAACAAGAATTGACATAATTTTTTATATTTATGTTCTCATTAAAAAAGTACATCTTTATAAAAAGCTCCTTCCTTGTCCTAAAACTACAATTGACATAATTTTTTATTTTTATGTTCTCATGAATAAAGAAATGAATGATTTATAACTTTGTTATTTATTTACTTGACCATAGTTTTAACTGTTCTTATCATGATGATGATTATAATGTAAATAATTTCTCAGATTGAGGTGGAAAAGCTATGCTACCACATTGTAATGCTCAGACTCACTGACGATAGATACCAATTTAAAAAAAAATGTTACGTGAGCATTGAGCACTTGTAAATATCTAAACCCATCTCAGCTAAAGCAAATTTATTCAACAATATTTTTTATTCAATTTTGTAAATTATGTACAAATGATTAAAAATCCTAATTGTAAAGTCTTATTGAAGGGTGTTGAGGAAACACAAAACATGTCTTAGTCTACAATTCTTTTTTTTGACTTTATTACCATAATGATAGATATAACTTTAATTATTAATGTAATCAATGAAATGTGAACTAATATTTACACAAGCGGTATAATATTGCAAATAATATTTTATTTCCAATCCTTAATTGCTTAAAGTTTAATTGAGTTCAGTCACGAGTTAATGGTTTACACAGGATATAATGGTATTATTGGTTTCAGAATGATGGACGATATGGTTTCGTTTGCAATACTATTTGTATCAAGCCAACAGCATTCTGTTCCTATTGCCAGTTTAATGAATTTTGTTTTACAAATTGGTAAACAATACCGAATTTGTGTTGTAAACAACACAAATTGTGTCGTACTGCCCACGCAGAATAAGATCTTATTATTGATTCAGAGATTTCATTTATGTGTGAACGTGAACGTGTTTGTGTCACTTCGTTTCTTTAGAAAATTTCCTCTTACTTAATTCACAAGATTTGTGAACAACTATTTGATAATTTAAGATTTTATTTCCTTTGTGATCTATACGTTTTACGAGTTTATGCATGTTAAAACTTTTTACCATTACGCCACTAAAATATTCTTTAAAATTATTCTTTTGTTTGTTTGCTTCCAAATTGCGTCAAATGTTTGCTTTCATACTTATAAAATATAACAATTTATCATCAGCATCAATCTACTAAGTTTTTGTGCTCATAATAAAAGTTATTTAAACATTTTCACTTCTATACAAAATGGCAAAGAATAATATTTCTACTTTCTTTGACTTCGTCGTTTTATACTCAGTACTGGTGCAATTAGGCCTAACGGATTAATCAAGATAAGAAAGTGATTAGCGCTTGTCTCTGTTTAATTATTTGGTACTAATAAGTTTTGATGTTTGCCATCAAAGGTAACATTTCAATAATAGAATAATCTTCTTGAAAGCACATTATATGTTTGGTAATCTAATACTAATGTTGTCATAGTTAGCAATCTCAGTGAACCTGATAAATTTATTCCAAATATAAACGTAATCAAAATTCAATTGAAATAAATAAAAATCAATTTACTAAAGCGTTTTAACCAACTGTTTGCAGTAATTTTTTTGATTAAATTACGTTAAAAGTAAATTTTTCATCTTTAATAAGTGGTTGATTAATGTATAACTTGTTTATTATCTGCAAAATAATAAAAAATTATTAAGTATTGATAGAAATATATTAATTGCAAATTACAAATTCAGAGGTGTTCCAAATCTCATGATTTTTTATGGTGCTTAGATCCTCAGCTTGCTTGGCTATATTTAGCCAACCAAGCTTAAGTGCTATTGCACTTAATCTTTTATGGCAGTGCCCTGGGTACTGCTCCACATAAGGTACTTAACTAACTTTTTTAATGCTAATTGGGCTTTAGAACTTGAATACTCTTAGAAAGGTATCTTTGGATGCACTAACTCTTGCTAAAAATAATCTTACGCCAATATCTGTGCTGTTGCTAACCAACACGACGCTTTTATCTCTCGCTGTACCACTGCGCATCTAATATGAATAAGAAGTTAATTCCATCTAGGAGAAATCGTACTCTAACACAGTGCTTGCTAGGACAGGCTAGCAAGAAACGAGTAAAAATTGTAAAACTCAAAAAGCCAATCTTAATATAATTAAGCCCAACAAAAAAACTTAGAATGTAGCGATCTAATTAGAATACTTTGTTAAAAAATGTAGAAGTATTGACAAGCCTGATAATTTAGTTTATGTGGAGAAGCTGGAAGATTGGTCAGATGGAGCAGTTTTTTAATTTTATTTTATTTAAGTTATCAATATACTTAAAATACCATAATTTGTAATTAAATTTGTATTTATAATCAAATTTGGCATAAGTTTATATTGTATATGATATACTTTATATTATATAATTATGCCTGCATCGCCATATGATGTTTGATGTTGTAATAAAATACTGTCTAAAGATTTAGAAAAAATTGATACAAAGAGAAAAAATTAACAAGCTTCCAAAGTATTACAGATCGGCTCTACAAGCCTAAAAATGTATTGGATGTATCTTTTTCATACCTGTAAAATATTAAAATGGTCGCCCGTAATTATTTATTTTGTTAGTTATTACAAGTACCCAAGAAATGATTTAGAAAAAAGCAAATATTATTTTTTCTGCTACTATTATCAACTGTTGCTTTTCATAAGAAAGCGCACAATGCTAAATGTGTAGTAACTCGAGCGTCGTCGAGACCTATTGAATTTTGTAGTTTAGAAAGTTTGAAAAAAAAGAAGCTCTAAAGTTTTTCAATTTAGCGGTGGAAAGATGATTTACAAGTTTTAAAAAAAGTAAAAAACAGACACATGAAGTAAATAGAGCGCGTTAGATATTGAAACTTCTACGGTTTCGGTGGTGGGAATAGACGTGCAGACGTTTTAAAAATAATAAATAAAAATAGTAAATCAAGCGTTTCAGATATTTAAAGAAAATCTTAAGTGAGCCACAACAAAACATGTATACCAAAAACTGATTTAGACCACGCCACCTCTCGTAACTTCATAGCAATTTTTTGAAAATGTAAAAAAATTAGTATGTGCTGTGACTTGAGCGGATTAAATTTTTATACTGGGAAAAATAATTTAATGCTCTATTATACTTCAATCTGATAAAAATTTTGTCAAGTTGTTTTAATCTGATGGTTTAATTTTTTTTAATTGACTATTAAATTGATGATCTAATTTCTAATTTAATCTCAGTTAAAAGAATTTTATTATTAATATTTTTTTATATAGTTTTAATTTTTTTTATAGTTTTAATTAAATGAATGTTATTAAACTTTTTTCCTACATTGTTTTAAATTTGTTTATTTGTTATTGCTGAAACAGATTTTTTGTTCATTTTAACAAACAGTTTATGTTGACATAAACATAAACAGTTTGTGTTGATATAATGTTCTTTTAACAATTAACACATATAAACGTATGTGCTTTCTAACAATAATCCAAGTAATTAAAGTGCAGTTGAAAAAACATCTCTTGTGTTTTCTCAAGTGACATGAGAGAGATGAACACATTTCTAAATCAACGTTTTACTTTTACCATGTATTGTAATTTTCTGTTTAATTACTTTTACTGTGCGAACTTTAACATTTCAATTACCGTAAATTTTGTAGAGAGATAAATGTATACGAGATTCCTTTAAGATACAGATGGTTTTATAGAGCAGTGTTGTTAAAAAATCAAACTTCATTAGTCTCAACAAGTGGTTCATTTAATTTATACATAATTTATTCAAGAAGAAAAGAAAGCAATCATTAGGATGTTCTATTCCGTATCATTATTTATTGTTTATTATTTTACGTTGTAAAATACTATTTCTGCTTTATTTTTACATTATAAAAAATTACGTCTATACCACAGATGAGTTATTCGATACTTTAAATCACTTTCACCTAAAGAAAGGTAGTGAAAGATCCTTTTTTATTAGTCTGCATTCCACACTCTTTCTAAAAATATAGCTTTATTGATTTGAAAAAAAAAAACAACTTTTTCACTAATTTATTTATTTTTCTGCACATTTTTACAATAATATAAAACACGTTATCATGTATTACGGCAAACAATTTTAAAAAATTATTTTTTATAGGTTTAATGAAAAAGATATATTTCATTAGGTAGAAGTTAAAAAAATTATTTTTACTAGTTTTATTTCTATAAAATAAAAATGTACAATTAGATATATGCTAAAAAAAAATTCTATGTAATGTATTTTTTTATGCGTATTTATTGTTATATTTCTTATTCTTCATACAAGTCAAACTCTTTATTTTGTTTTAGTTAGTAGCTAAATTAATTGCTGCTCTCAGATTTTTAACCTAAAATTGACCAATTTATTTTTAGAAAGTTTTAAGACTTTCAAAGTTTTAATAAAAATGCTAAAATAATTTTCAGACTTAATACCCAATATCTTGTATTGCTTTTTTATTAACAAAATTGCTCAAAGGTTTTATGATATTATTTTTTAGCCGAGATTGAAGAAGATATAAAGTAAATTTTTTCACAGATTTTGAAATACCCTCATTCTTTTCTGATAAAAATCTGTCTTGCTTTTTATTTAGTTTTTCATTAAGTTGTCATTTGTTGCTGCGGTTTGCTTGGTAATAATTGTAAAATTGTCAAAAAACAATTTTTTTGCAGTCATCGCTCAAAGATCGGCAGTTTCCGATCGTTCCCAATGCATATTAAAACGATTTTCCAACACCTGGGTGTTTTTTACTTTGCAATCGAAAATAAGGAAAAATTGCTGATACAATGTAGTTTTATTTCAATAAAACCATAGCAACCGAACAATGAGACCATTTTTACTTAAAAAAACTAGGTAATCGACGGGGACAACGCTACCAACCGAAAAATAAGTAAAAAACTAAATTATTTGTTATTAAAAAATTACGAGCTATTTGTTGCGAAAAGAATTGTATCTGACTTTTTCGGAGAAAAATTTAGCTCATTAGCACTAATGCTGATCTAGGAAGTTTTAATTTCCAAACTTGTTAGGTGAATAACTAATTATAAAATAGTTTTTGATTGTTCAATAAATAAATTTTCTTTAATAGTAAATTATATTATTATTATTATAATATTTACAGTTTATAGTTATAATATTAAGTTTCTACAGAGACTGCTATGTTGACTGACAAAATAACCAAATAACCGAGACACAAAAAATACATAGTGCATTCTATAATACATACATACTATTTTATCTCTAAACGTCTGACCAAAACAAAACATTAGATCATTTTTTAGTATTAGAAAAACTTACAAATTAAAATTTTAGTTAACCTAATTATGATCATACATAACATCTTAGCCAAACTGCTTCCTTAGCAAATAAAAAAACAAAATTCAAACATTCAAAAAGTAAGACTTAATTATTTTCTGAAATCGTTATTAAATTTATAATAGAATGTCATGTTCCGATAGACCTACTACTCTTTCTTAACTTTTTGAAACTGCAAGAGAGTTTATTAAATAAGTAATTATTTGAGAAACTTTATCATGTAAATTGACAAACGTTCATAAAACGGTCTATAAAAAAGTGTGTTTTGCAAAAAATGTGCAAGTGTTTTAGAAAAAAGGTGATAATTACATAACCTTAAAATAATTGTTGATAGAAAAACTTATTATAAAATTTTTATAAAACTTATTAAGCCAGTATAGAACAAAAGAGTCAGTATTTGTAGCGTTTTTTAATTATTAATTATCGAATTTTAGAGATATCTACTAGTTTTAAATTACAAATTTTTAGATTATGCTGTGCGACCTCTGCCAAAATTAATTCTTTAAGATTATTCATTGTTACAATTCGAAACAAACATTAAAACTTTCTAACTTGCAAGAGCACAATCCGCAGAAAACACTTCAAAGTTTCAACAAAACTTAACTGCTATTGAGCTCGGAACTGGTATTACACGTTGACGTACGTCTAAATGGTTCGTCCTCTTATTCTCTTTTATAATAAAGTTATTTAGTGTTTTTAAACTTTAATATTTTGTGACTTGTTTATAAAATAGTACTTTTAAGCCTTTTTACCGCAACAGTTCACACTTTGAAAATAATATTTTTTTAAATTTACTGAAAAAATTTAAACTGCTTATTTTGGTTAATTTTAAGTGATTCAATTGTAAGTTAAGTTAAAATTTAGTTTGAGATGTCAACCCGTAGAGGCAAACTAGTAAAGTATACTCTCAGTTCTGTAGATTTATCCGCAGCAAAAGTTTTGTAAAGTGCAGTAAATGTTTGTTTTGTCCTTTCAAGCTCTCACCCTTGATGTTGGTTCAAGAAAATTGCAATTTAGAAAAAGTGTTTGAAGTAACAAAAGTCGACTTTATCCGACGAAACCGATGGATTAAATTGAAAACACGTCTAAAACACAAAATATTGTAAATCACCAACAATACAGTTGAAAACCAGCTAAACCCCGGTTTCAAGACAATGAGATACTTTGAAAGCTCAACGATAACAAAATATGTTGCACCAATTATGAAATTCAAAAGGCAAGGACATACTATAGATATCGTTACTTCATCAATAGATGTTTGAAAATATGCTCAGACGCTTAGCTAAGCCAATTATTACCCTTGCTGAACATAAATAAACACTAGTAATTAAATTCGATATTCATAATCTTTAGAAAAAAATAGTTAAACAAAGAATCGTTAAAAAGAAAAAGAAAAAGAAAAAAAAAAGAAAAAGAAAAAGATATAAAAGAATTTCAGCTAGAGTTGAATGGTTATAAGAATTATAAGCACGTTCTAATTATGTAAAAAAATTAATTGAAACGAAAAAACCTTAAAATGTCCTTTTGCATGTAATACAGATTCATTCAAGATAAAATACATGATAAATCACATCAAACCCACTAAATTGAACTTTAAGTCGCCAAACTGGTAATTCTTTTGAAATCAGTACCAGATGAACAGATAAATTTATTATTTCACAAAAATTTTGAGCCGGATAACGTTGCAGATCGTTATTCGTTATTTTAAGCCAAAATTAAATTTTACAAAATAACAATAGGCTTTTATCACCAGGCTATGCTTTTTTGACTAGTTAAAAGCAGTTCATTAATATATACGCTTGGTCAGCATATGAAGAAGAAAATTATATTTTGATAAATTAGCAATATTAAAAAATTGGTTACCTTGTACATAGTTTTTTTTTCGCGCAAACTAAGCGAATAACGAGAATGATACATTAGTTTACCTACTTTCTTTTATTCTAATATAACTCAATTTATGTTTAAAATTTTCTTGTTTAGTCGGTATACAGAGATTCAAAATTTACGAGAAAATTTTAGATCTATTAAGCTGCACACGTTGTTACTGGTTTTGTTTTTATTATTTTACAATTTTAATTTTTCAATCACGATTGAAGCAGAATATTGTATTTTGCAATAAATGCTAAAAATGTAAACATATAACTTCAAATGGTGGTTGTCGCTCGATAACCGATGCGTTGGTAACACAGTGCCTCACAGAGAAGAAAATAAAAATAAATGAAAAAAATGCGCACTATAGTATATTCCAATTCAAGAAAGAGTAATAGTAAATAATGTGCAAGACGTGATCAATGCGTGATTCATTGATAAGGTTTACAAGTTACCGAGCGCTTCGAAATGTTGGCCGAGCTGGAATTCGAAAGCACAGAGGTGCATTGTGCATTTGTTTCGTTGATGTTTCTGTGTGCTGTCTTGTCGTAAAATTTCGTCTACGGAGACAGAGACTGAGGTTTATGCTTAAATTCTCAGTCATCCCAGAAAAAGAACTAAACAAAACCACTTAAGTGAAACAAATATGTTTAAACCGAATTGAAAACCAATTGGTTTAAAAAAAATTTTCGATTTATAAACTTTATTTTTTATTTTTATTTTTTTTATTCGTACTCTTCTTTTCTTTCTCTTCTCTGAAACTTATCTTTTGTCATCAACTTGTCAAGAAATGACAAAACAAATTAATATTGTTGATTGCACAAACAGCATGGTTAAAATTCATAGTAGTAGGTATATGTATTTTAATAAGCATTATAATAGAAGATTTATTTTGTCATTTGTTATAGATGCAAAACACAAAAAAAGCATTAGAAAAAAACATTCATAGTCTAAAAAATTTAGAATTTCAGCTAAAAGGATTGATTTTATACTGAATAAACTTCTAGGGGTTTATTCAGGAGTTGAGAAAACCTCTAGAGATTTATTCAACACAGGTAATGGTGCTATTTAACCAGCTTTTTACCTATTAGAACAAAATTTGCATCTTTAGATAATTTGGAACTTTTATTTTTCTAACAATTATTTATGTGAGTGAAATATATGATATAGAATAGATATAGTAGATCATAGAAACTGATTCCACATAGATCTGTAGATCTTCAAAGTATTTTATGACACAGATTTATCGCTCAGGTATACAGAAGCACTACCAAACCTGACTGACACTTTCAAATTCATCTTAAAAAAAAACACAAAGAAAAACACAGAAACAAAAATTTTGGCTGTTATTTGATTGCTAGGTCCTGTTTCTAAACTGATTGCTAGGTCCTGTTTCTAAACTGATGACCGCTAACTTTTTAATAAAAAAGATATTGTCACTAAATATGTCACTGGTAGTGACAAAATTTACAAAAAATGGTTTTATGGAGTAATCCTTCTATTTCCACAACTACCTTAAAATCTTTTAGTAATAATCTATGTAGTAATCTATGTCTGCGCTTACATTATTTCCTAGACAACAATGTTTTCAGGTTACCTATTCATTTAATCGGCTAAATGAATAGTTCTTATATGAATATTCTATCCCAAGATGTGAGCGTTTTACTTTCAATAGTTAAAAACGATTTTGACGTTATTACATTACATTTTGGTAATGGATAAAAATTAAAACTGCATCACGGTAGTATATCTAATACAAATGTAATTTTTTGTCTCTTAAATTGATGGACTTTAAACGGAACAATTTTTATACATTAATGTTGGCTCACAACATATTCTGACTCCACCATGTTTCAATTTATAAATAACGGCATAGAATAGTCATTAATAAATAAAATTATGACAATACCGCTTTAGCGTTTTAGTCATTCAATAAATTAAACTGTCAAAATATATTATTTTAATTTGTAGGTTTTTTACAACTGCACACAAGACCACGTCTTATTTAAAAAAAATAAATTTTATTTTAAAATAAGAATAATGTAGAACACTTTATTTTATTTTGAATAAATAGATACAATAAAAAATAAATAAATTACAAAGTATACATACACTATACACACAATAACGCACCAAACAGAAACAAAACAAAATCACATAATACAGAGTAAACAACAAAATTTTACAAAACAAAACTTTTATAAAAAATATCAAAAAACACTTTCAAACTTGTACCTTATCTCTAGTGCTTTTAGTTTTATAGTATTGTATAACAGTGGATTTATAATGTTTAATATTATTTAGGCATTAATCCAAACTGCTGCTAAACCTTTGATTTATTTTTAGGAGCAGCATTGTATCATAAAATAATTTTATGCCTTTTGTGAGTTATACAGTTGTCACAGAGGAGTTATGCTAAGAGTTAGTTAGGTTAGATGATGTAAATGTATTTGAACGAAAAAGAAAGACATTAACACAGTGTTTCATAGTATCATAAACTTACTATTAAGGTGAAAATATTCTACGTGACTTTGCTAAGCCGGTATCATTTAGTTAACAGTCTAAACAACATTTTCACATCTTTGGTAAACTATCCAGTAATTTTCTGTTCAATTTATTTTTTCTATTTTTAGAAAAGTACAACTTATAAATATTAATTTTGCATCTTTGAAAATACGCAGAATTTGACAACTTTTCTTATATTATTCTTAGTGACTGTATAGTAAAAGATACAGAAGAAACCCTTTAATCAAAAGTTCGCCACGTTATATCTTTTCAAAGCGATGAAAAAAATAGAGTTAAGAGCAGGTAAATAAAGTGACGTAAAAAATGAGAAGAAGTAAATAAAATAACGCATGCTGTAATAGCTTCAAAATAAACTTAAAATCTGAAGTAAAATTACGGCACCAATCACAACTTGGCAACCTTTTTTCTCCAGACTTGGCAACGTTTTATCGTAATTTACAAGTAAAGCAAGATAATTCTAATTTATTACCCAAATTTATTTTTCCGGTTCAATTGACTAGCTGTTGGTGTTTACAGAATTAATTAATTAATTTTACAATATTATTTTACTAGCAAATAAGTAAATATAACAGTAATTTTTAAAATTAATATTTATTGTTATCAAAAAAGTAACTTGTGATTCATAATTCTGGAGGTTGGTGCAATATAATAAACTTTTAAATCAAATAAGAGGTAAATCACTGCTCTATAACTTTTTAGAGTGGAGAACCAAAATTTATTCTTTTCAAGCGCCCTTGTACACTTTAAGGTTTGTAGATATAAAAATGTTTAGAATGTTACTCAATTCTAGGAAATGCTAGATTTATTGTTATTGATTACCTGTTAGCAGTCACGTAAATTTTCTTATTATCAAAATCACACAAAACAAATTGAGCAAATAGTGATAACAATAATCAAACGGGTTGAACATGAATTACATCGATATCTCCAATGCTTCTAACCCGTCGATGCTGTTTTTTCTTCCTATGAAGACTGCCTCCAATAAGATTGGTAAAAATCTTTCCTTTGTCTGCCTTAGTCGATATGTTTTCCACATTCATGTTTAAAGCACTCTTTGTTATATCGTATTCTTCAATAGACCTTCGGTTTATATAACTGTCGTACTCTTCAGATCTGCGGTGGTACACATAGTGGTTGGCAAAAGGTGTAGCATATATTGGAGATTCACCTCCAGATCGTGTAGATCGGAAGTATGGTAAAGGTGGGCTGATGCGACTAATTACTGAAGAACTTTCTGAACTTGAAGTCGGAGACTGCTTCTCGCGTTCGCGTTCAGACTTGCTTTTCGTAAGACCAAATGCTCGACTTAGAGAGCCCTGAAATTTAAAACATGTTGAAAAATGCCGTATTTAGAGCTTTTTTTCTTCAAATTGGCTTTACAAATTTTTTTAGTGATGATTTTAAGAAACTGAGCATCACAAATATTTTTCAAATTTACAAAAATCAAGAGTTACCGGAAGCATTGGTAACCATAGTAATTGTAACTTTAAGAAGTGGTTATTACTGTATTTCGCTTAGACATGTGATTCAAACAACACCCGCACGCAGTACAGTCTCGTTATTTACAAAATAAAAATATGATATCTTTTGATATATCATATCAACCGTTTACTAGATGTTAGCATACATTAGAAAAATACGCAAAAAAACTAAAACACAATTACTGTTAAATAAATTCATATTCATTACTGTTAGAATATACAAAAAACTTGCTATAGAAATTGCTCCAATAATTTATGTATATTGAACAAACAAATTTTTTCCTTCACGTTGATGTTGCAAATTGTTTATTGTAAAACTGAAAGCAGCTGCACAACAGAAGCTTTTGTTAAGCAAACCTTTTTATAGATAATAATATTTAAAAAGAACTCGCTTCCGCGTTTGAGCCTGAATTTTATGTGAAACTACAGCAAAACTTACAAAGTGAAATAAAAACTTTATATATGTTATAAACAATTGTAATAACAAATTTTTTCTTTACAATATTTCAAAAAATAAACCAAATTAAATAAATCATAAAAATACATTTGTTTAATAATAACTATTGTCACACTTGTTTCATTACGTGACAACAAAACGTCTTCAATTCTTATGTGAATTCAAAGTAGAGTGGTTTAAATTTAAACTAATTAAAGCTACAATTTTGATTAAGCTTACACATTAGAGACTAAATTTATGTTTGTTATAGTTATTTACATACAAGTCAGGAAAATTTCACATTACTGAAGAGGAGCTAAATTGAAATACGAGGCACTTTGTGCCGAGTATTTTGAAGCTCCTAGTCAAGTAAGAGATTTTACTGACGTGTTTTGTATTAAATTTTTCCGGAAATCGAAAAAAAACGACGAAATTAACAAATTTTGGATTTTTTTTTTGACAAATTCCACAAAAATCAAGTTTGTCAATTTTGTTGGCAACTATAGTTACTAGAGTATTTTCTTTATTTTGCGTCTTGTAAAGTTTTTACAGTACTAGTCCGGAAAACTTAATTTTCCTGCGCGTAAATAAGCAGGAAAATGTTGTTTCCAAGATGATTTCCGGAAAAATAATTTGTGAGATTTATTTTGTACTTCTATACCAAAAAAAAAAGCAGAGCAAGTGTACTCATGTATAACCCTGCATAGGAATTGAGTACTCTGCCAGTACTTAAACCATATATGAAATATATGAGAAAAGAGAACATTAAGAAAAGTTAATAACTATAAAACAAAATTAAAGATGAAAAAAAATATTTGAAAAAAGAGATGAAAGACGAGATACAAAAAATGAGAAATAAACTGATAAAAGTACAAAAAGAATGCTAAATAAACAGTAATAAAAAAGCAAAATTGATAAAATTGGCAGCGAAAAAAAGAAGTCAAGGAAAAAGTGCAAAAATAAATTGTAAAAAAATCTGGGTAGAGGTGAAGTGGAAGAAATTAATAGGAGATTCTAAAAAAAGTTTTTAAAAAAAGTAATAAAAAAAATCATTATGCGTCATAACAAAAAATTCGAAAACAAACATAAGAAAAAATATTATTGGATCGGATAAAAATCGGTAAATAAGAGTAGACGCGAGCAAGAGAACATGCAAGTTTGACAAAGAACAGATAAAGATAACTAGAAAAAATAGACAAAAAAAGTAACTTAGAATATATATAAAAAAATGCAAGAAAAGACCTGGAAAACAAAAAGTATTTTGAGAAGAACGGAGAGAGTATTTTGAGATAAAAAAATACGACAAATAAAAAAAAAGATGTTGATAATTTAGGATAAGGAAAAAAATAATGACGAAAAAGACAAGATACAGTAGAAAGTACTTAAGGTAGTTAACTAAAAGAATACCAAAATATTAAAAAAACAAACAGAAGAGGAATTTTATAATGTGAAAAGAAATCAAATGAAAATAAATATTAGTTGGAAAAATAAGAGAGATAATGTAGGAAAAAATAAGAGAGATTATATAGGACGTGCTAAGAGAAAGAATGTTTGAAGAATTGTAAGCTCAGAGAGACAGAATAAAAATTAGGAGATCTAAAGCATAGAAACCGAAGAGAAATTAAATAGATCAAAAGAATGTTAAAAAGAAAACCAAAATGTAAACAGAATTGCATATTTTACATATTATGAATTCTAAGCTAGAATGAGCAAACCGTAAAGTAATTATTATTTTTAGTTTTTTTCATTCTCTAGACAGTTTTACCATCTCATTTTCCTCCATTAAAATTTTTAAAAATGATTTTTAGTCAATCTATAATACTAAAAACTTATTATCGAATATTTGTACAATATAAACTATGATATGCAAACCGCAAAAATTTGGTCACGTTTCTGTAAGTGCATTTGATTTAAAAGTTGATGTTTTTTGTTAAAAGTTGTTCAAAAGCATAATTACTATATATTTTAGGTCAAATTTTATTTCTCCATGTACTTTTTTACCAATTTCTTTGTCTGTTTTTTAATATTGAGTCTAGCAATTGACATGTAATAGTTTTTAGTACCAGATATACTGCTTATTTTTACAAATTACAACGTTTTTTAGATTATTTTGCTTATCAATGCACCGGTCATCAGTATAGCCCAGCGCTAATAAGCCATATTATTGGTTTTCATAAATTTTATGTCAGGAACAAGTTGTTGAAAATAACACTGATGCACCTTAATGAATACATAGGTATTAATCAATTGTTTAGTTCTTAAGTTAATTAATAAAGTAAACACATTTGCAATCATTATATTAAGTTCAATACGTGCTCTGCCAATTTTCAGAAAAATGACTCATAATTTAGGGATGAGGATTCTTAACTTACCCTGCTACTTTTGCAATCACCCTTCATTGCAAGTAACTTTTAAGTAATCATTGAAATTAGTACATGCAGGTGTACAAACATGCAGAATAGGAAGAAAAAACTTTCAAAGAAACTGTTTTACTTACCCTCAAACTGGCTCTACGGGAATCAGCATTAATCTGTCCTCTATTCACAGGAGGAGGTCCTACAAGTCCTGTACAAGATCGGGAAAACGAACGGCCTAAGGAACCTCCAAGAACACGCGATTTTGCCCTGACTCTGACATAGTGCTCTAGTGTGGATCTGGCATAACAGTGCAAAATCAAAACGATGAATAAGCGGTGCGGGAACGGAACAAGCATTCTATGTTGAAATTGGTTTAGATTAAACATTCTTGTTAAAAAAAAGATAACATTAGTTTCAGTTAATAAAGGTTAATTGGTTATCAATCATTAGACAATAGGTTAAGATTTTTCATTAAAATACATTCACATTGTATATTTCTATTAAATAATTTATATTTGTTCACTGGAAAATATTTTAAACACTAATAATTTAACAAAAAACATTTTTATCAAACAAATGAAAAAATTGACAGGCTAAATTGATTAGAAAACCATTTTTTAAACTACCTCGGTTACTGGTAAAACTTACAATAACGCTTTGCAATACAGACACGGAAAATAAATCTAAAACAATTTTTGAAAAAGTAATCTGGATTGCTTATAAATATTCAGTACGGTTGTTCTTGATTCATTTGCTACTGACTGTACATAAAACTTCTATGTTACAGTTTTTGTATTATATATAATATAATATTGAGACTATGTGACTGTATACGTACCACAATATTCTAAAAATATGCAGCAAAAGTACTGTCATTTCAAATTAATTCTAGTTTTAAATTAGCAGAATTATTGACAAAATTAGAATCAAGTAGCCATGCAACAGAAGTGTTTTAAAAACACACAATCTAATAGACTTTCATAGCTCAACTCTCACCAGATTAAGCATGAGCATTTGAAAAAATATATCAACAGTAACGCAATAGAAAGCGTAAAATTAGCCAATAAAATATTGACGTTTTGTCAAAACTTTTAGTTTGAAAATATGTAATTTTCTGCATAACAAAATAGTAAGTGCGTTGCGCAAAATATTTTGAATAAAAAAATATTTCTAAATTAAGCAAAACGTTTGGAAAAAACGTTCAAATTTAATCAGGCTGTTTCCACGCAGACAAAATATTAAAAATAATATTTTTTATATATATGGTGTACTTTTTAGGCTTTATGTCAATAAAATTTGAAATCATCCAATTTAATTGAGTTAAAATTTTGTTGCTACTAAATTTTTTACTTAACATAATAATCAAAGTTGCAAAAAAACCTATTCGCTTCAATACTATAGAAAATAATCATTCTATACACCCTACGTAAATAAGAATAGCCAAATTAAATTTTGACGTTATTTTTTGCAACGTTCTGGTCAAATAAAATGACTTTTCGTAAATTTTACATTTGAAAGTTTTTTAAATCTCACTCCAAAATTTATTACGTGGACAATTTACTCGATAATTCTAAAAACAATACATTTTGACAAAACGTAAAACTTGAATCGGCTGTTTTCATGCACTAGAAATATTCCTATTAACTATCTCCAAAATTATTATGACAAAAAAAATTTTTTTTTATTATTTTTGATAGTAATTGCATTACCTGATCAAACTTTAGCGTTTTAAATTTAATTGATATAAAAGCTAACAAAACTATAGCAATTACCGTTTTTTAAATGTATGAAAAAAATTCTCAATATAATTTTTGGTTTTGCACTAGTGCAAACCGGTTTGTTAGGCTAAAATTTTGCAAAAAAATTCCCTAATAATAAACTAGTTCTAAAGCTTTTTTGATACATTTAACTGCTATGTATTATTAATTATATTTGATTCATTATTAGTTTAGCTGTATCTTTTGTTTAACCATTTTATTTATTATTAAAATAATCATTAATAGTTTTTTTCACTATTTATTATCGCAAATTCAGTTAAACTTATACCTATAAGCTCAATAATTGAACTTATAAATTAAAGTTGAACTTTGTGTCATAATTGTGACGTTTGTTGTTCTCATGCTCAATTAAGTTAATTTAAAAAAAATGAGCTACTTAATAAAAATAAAAATGTTGAGAATTACATAAAATGTTTTAACTATGCGTTTTATATATACAAAAGTTTTTTCTAACACCTGAACTGTTGCATTAGAAATTCTTTCTTGTAGTTTTTCAAGATGCTCATTTTAAGAAATACGGTTTCTGTGATATGGAAAAATATAAAAATTTATAATTGTCAGATTTTGATTTCATAGGAAAATTTCCATATAAATCTCTCAAATTTGAGCTGCTGCATTGTCTTATATAAGTACACACGTGAAAGTTTGTTATCAAAAATATTTTAGAGAAAAATATACGAGCCAATTATTTTGTTGCCTTTCGGCATTTACTGTTCCTTAAGAAAAGAGATTCAATTCCCTTCTGCGTCTTTGAGAGACCGCTGGCCAAACACCAACTTTCTGTGAATTTAGAGACGATAGAACAAACTTATGAAGATCTTTTAGTATTGCATATGTCAAGAGTAAATAATAAAATTACACATGACAGTACAAAAAACAATTAAAAACATCTCTTAGAAGACGTCGTCAATTCATAATTTAATTAAGAATAGTTCTTGTAAAAAACCGAAAAAATAAACAAAAGCTCTTATTTAGATTTTTTCTCACTATAAAAAGTCACGAACAGCAGTTTTAACCGTGCTGGGAAGATAAATGTAAAAGATAAGATTAAAATTTACCTGCTTGCCGTATTAGCAGCTATTGTCATAGACAAAGACGAGCAAAGACACAATATTGAGAACAAGTGAGCAGAAGTAATAAAAACGGTTTTACTTTATTTGTTCTTTTTTCTTAGCCGCAAGATCACAAATTAAACTAGTCAATGCAATCATCTTGTCAACTGAAATGACTACACGCTACACTTTTCGCAAATCTCTTCATTATCTAAGTACTCTACTCAATAACGGAATTTCAAATGTTGTTATAACCGCAATAAGATAAAAATTATGTACAGAATAAATTGCATGATACAAAATGTACAAAACAAAGTAAAAAATACATTTTTGACAATGCCTTCTTGCTTCAAACCAATTATTATTTGTAGCTATGAAGTTCACTCATTGATTCCACAAATAGAAACTCTTACAATTCAAAAGCCTAAGCTATTACTTTGTCAGGTAATATATAAATTAGATGCCAAAAAAGAAAACTTTGAACAATCTTTATTGGCGAGTTTGATACAATAAATGGAGTACCCTCGTTCTGTTTTGGTATGTATTTACTATAACTGCTAATGACGCATACTATTATTATATTTTTTAAATGCTTAACAAAAAAATGAGTAAGAAAAAAAAAGGTTAAAGATGTTCTTTTCTAAAAGAATTTTTTATCTTACCAGAACTTTTTACAGTTTATTAAAAAATCAAAAATAAAAACACTGATACAAAATTTATTGCTTGTGTTGCGTTAATGTTATTGTTTTTGTGATTTGTATACCAACACCTTATTTTTTTTTTGATATTTGAAAATATATGCAATATGCAGCCTGTTATTTAAATGATACATAAAATGTGAATGTAGTTTTTCACCTCTAAACTAACATATAAAAGCATGCAAAAATTGAATAAATAACATGAAAACATCAAATTGAAAAAAACATTAAACTAGAATTGTCTAATGGATCTTTGTGCTCTAACATTGAAAACTGGCAGTGCAAAGCAAAAGCAAAATAACATAGAATGTTCGTGTAAAATGTTCCCGTATCCTATACACATCATTAATATACAAAAGAATCCACATTTCACAACCTTTATTTTCAAATAATTATAAACAAAATAATAATATAATTTGATTATGGATTCAATAAAGGCAAATACTTTGATTAAAATCACTTAAAAAATTAAAATGCACAATTATTTTTTGTCAAAATTATCTAGACGGTAATTGAACGAGATATGTAAATATATATATTCTAAATAATTTTGAACATTTCTTTCGAGCGTTAAAGGCAAACATAATATAATTATTATCAAATATGATTGTTTATCTGCCATGTTTAGATATAACTCTTGCAGCTTCTGCTTGGAGTTCCTCCATTTGACAGAAAATGACGTACCTTGCTGGTAACACCAAAGCTTCTAGTTCTGCATTTAAATGACGACGAATTATGTTTTTGCTAGCAGGAATTCCCAGAGCGGTAGCCATTGTGTCGCCATTGAAGGAAGGCTCTAACACTACTAAGCCTCCATGTACGCCGCTGTCTAGAAGAAAATCATTTCTGTTAATATTTAAATTAATTAATCATTAACATGTTTTGAATATTAAAAGAACGCAAGTTCAAAACACGTTATCAGAGGAGTTACGTATGTCGGATTTTGGCCTGTAAAATATTTGATCATCATTACTGAAGAAGAAAAAAATTACGATAATTATAATAATACGCCAGATTCGGTAAATATCTTTTTATAACAGCGCTTGCGTTTTGTTGTGCTTTCCTTAAAACACAAACAAACAGATATTTTTTTCAGTAATCGTAATCACATTGAAATAAATATATAGATAATTTAAATTAAATATAAAGATGAAACTAATAAAAATAGAACAAACAACTCAAAAAAAAACTTAAGATAGAAAATAAAAATAGAGCGTGCCTCAATGCCTGTAATTATTCAAATTAGCGTTAAACTTAATTTTCAATGTATTATAAAATTGAACGCTGTAGAATGTTTTACACACAAGACTCATATTGTATTTTTTGCTTGATAATTATTTTTTTATTTTTTTATGTTTTTATTGATTCTCTAAGCTTTATTCCTGAAAAGTAATTCTATCAATATTTTTAATTTTTTTTTTACTTTACCGTAGGAGCATTGTATTCTTCTTTGTTTTTTTTTTGTTCATATTTTTGTCATGAGTGTCTTTCTTCTCTAGCAATTTTCGAATATTTTGATTCAAATTATTTTAATCATGGCTTCTCGGTAGTGTCAATCTCTTGTGCAATGATTATGTGATCATCAGCCAATTTAAGTAATCAACGTTTTTTGGTAGATTGTTATATCGCACTTTTTTCTCCATTTTTTTTTATGCAAATATATGTAAAAATTAAATAATATTGTGATATGTTATAGTATTTTTTATGTTTTTATTGTTTGTAATAGCATTGTTCTAGCCTTCACAAGAGCAATGTTTTCTTTGTCGAATTGCTTAATTTCTTCTGTTATTTCTAGTTTGACTTTTTTTTTTGAAACTTCTGATAGCGTGCATCTTAGTTTTCTGCATCTTGTTTTTAACCGTAACGTTTTTTAATTAAATAACTTTAATATGTATATTTTCTGCTTTGTAGATTAGTTCGTGTCATAATTGTTGGATTAGAAATAAATCATGTAAGCATACATAGGGTCAGTTTGATATTTTTGTATTTTGTGATATATTTGTAACCATCTTCAAAAACAGGAGAAGCTTGCTTAATAAATGTATATTTATTTTTTATTTGTCTGCGCTTAACTTTTTTGCTCATAAATCAATTTAGGTCACTGATGTTTTGTTGGGAAAAAAGCATTTTAAAGTAATTTTATAAAAATTAGCTGCTAATTAAACAAAAATCTTCAAAGTGACAAATGCAATTTTATATAAGCCCTCAGCTTTTATTTTTTATTAGAACCAATGTATTCAACGCATAATTTCTTAGTATATGAACAAGCATTGAAAGTTTTTGTTTTGATTGAAAGAGGATATTCCGAGAGTAATTCTATAAAAATATGTCAATGTTCTTACAGATATTTTGAAAGTGATGATTGGAATTGCATTACGATAGTGCATAAAAATGTAAAAATATATAAAAAATTATAAGTAAATGTTGATAGTGTACTATCGCACGTTTAAAAAACTAGTCTGGCAAAACGTTGTAAAGAAAAATGGATTATATAAAAATATCAAAAATAGACCTCTGTTATTATGACAAATTGCATTATTGCTTGCAAATGATAGGTATATCAATCACAGATTAAGTTATATAATATACTTGATATGCGGGAAAATAATAACCAATTAAACACTACACATTTTTGGAAAAATTAAGGTAACTATGACGCTTGGTTGCGTTGGTTTTTTAGTTTGAGAATACATAAATCATCTCCTCGATAAAACGTTAAAATTTGTAAAAATAAAAATTTCTTTTTATTAAATTTGTCTAAAAAAGTTAAATAAATAAATTATAAATTTATAATTAAAGATGGTACTCCTACTTTTTAATTTGTTACTTTGTATTCCTAAATTATACATGCATTTTTTCTAAGAAGACTTAGTGTGCTTAGATTTATTACTTTGTTTTTTACTGGATAACTGTTCTTTATTTATTTTAAACTCTTGTTAATTTTTTTTGTCACTCTAAAGGTTTTGTTTGCATTTACACAAAGCTATGAGAATGTGATTTTCACAGATTAGCAGATTTTTACTATTTGTCTGTTTTTTTAAACTACCCCCTTGTTATGCTCCTGTTCTTATCAAAAAACAGTATTTTTGCAACAACAAATTGACGATTCGATCTAGATTTTGCGTTTTTTTAAAGATTGCAGTCTTGGTCGTTGGTTGCGTCGTGTTTTGTTGTTGTGTAGTCAATTTTGCAGAGGTTTGTTTCATAAACATTTTTATTCATAAGCTGTATTTTTTAGAAAACCAGTAACTTTTAGAAAACATATGTTCATTTTTTAATTAGTTCATACGCAGATACAGGCGTGCTATGTATTAAATAACAAGCTTTGTCGTTTGATCAAACTATCAACGGCAATGAAAATGTATGAAGCTAAATTGCGAAGCAAGAATTGATTTAAATTCTTGTAAAATTTTAATAAGCATCTTGTGGGTAAAAATGTCTTGTTTAATATCTTTTTATTACAGTATCAAATTTAAAAGTTAAAAGCATTGTCAATGTCAAAATCAATTTGCAGTTATTGATAACTAAAAATAAACTTGATAATAAGACCTGGGGATCTACCAATATTTGTCATCGGAAAGTGACGTCATTCTTGTAAGAGCCCAGATAAAACAACATAAAGTCTATTGTGACTTTTCTCAATAGGAAATCAATGAGTATTTGCAAATGGTATTTTCTCGGTGAAAACATAAAAATAGTGTCACAAAAAATTTTTTTTTTCAATTATTTTGTGATTAATTTTTTTCGGTTATGTTTTTAGTTTGCAACGCTGTCATATCTAGTTCATGACAAATTTTACCGATAGGACCTAGTTTTATATATTCGATGCCAATAGTAAAAGTTGTATAAAATATGTGAAAAAATTTGCTACTGTCTTTTGTCATCAATGAAAAATTTAACTAAAGTTGGTAGATAACCTGTACCTAGTTACTAAAATACTACCTACTATCGTGGTATTAAAAATTCAAAGCGCACTGTAGCCTTGTGACCTATATTTATGTAAAATTATCATCTAGCGAATTAACAAACATCTTTAGCTATCAGCAAAGGTTTATAAATCTCAATAATATTCCTACCTTTCAGGTTATCGGCGTACTCAGTCAGATCAATACTTCGTGCCCAACGTATAAATCTTTGATTAGTCCAGACTAGAGGATCTGCATCCATATTTTCACACTGATGTCTTCGAACAGCTAAAGCCTATAAATTAAAGTTTTACGTTTACTTCTAAATTTGCTATTTATAAAATACCTGGCGATCATATTTCATTATTCGAAGCAGATGAATTCCATGAACTATTGAGGCTTGATGGAATTTTCTAGTAACTCCTAAATACTTTTCCAACTCTTTTTTGCTTAGGTGTTCCAGCATTCTTGCATCGACCATGTTAGCCGTAAAACTTTCTGAATACTAAAATTAACATGAAAACAAAACATCTTTTACCATCAGCATTATTTATACTAAAACTTTTATTTCTTCTTGCAACATTGTTTGCGCTGTAAAAGCACTCCAAATATGTTGCTACTTCAAATTCAACATACTATTGAATATTAATATTTATTAAAAAATTAATATTTTAGGTATGTAAATAGAATATTGGTTATTAAACTCTAAAATAAATTACCTGGGCGAGTCCTAAATCTGGTAACCATTCACTAGCTACCCAAGTGTGTCCTAACTGGGCAATACAAGGATACCTCACTAATGCCGGTTGACGATGCTCCTCAATGGCCAGACGTAATTTTTTTCGATGCATCGGATGCGTGATACCCAAGCCACACTCCAATTCCAGATCGCTCAATTCTAATAATACCTGACCATGCAAAGCACCAATCTATAAGATTTATGACACAGTCACAGGGTTTACGCATTAAGGAAATGCGTGGTAAGATACTTGCCTTGCCACTTTTTATGTTTTCAGCGCATCGGGCTCCATACTGGGGCATACCTAAAGCTACCTCCAACCATGCTAAAACTGTTGGAGCTCTCCATCTTTCCATTGGTACCGAGGAAGCCTCGCGGAGTAAGCGTAATTTTTCAGCATAACCTTCTTCTGTGAGAGGAGACCAGCTGCGATAAGACTCAAAATTGTGCTCACCTTAAATTTGAAAAATTAAAAGTGAGGCTATACAACAATCCAAGAATTTAAAACAGTTTTAATTTACCACATTTAATTATCAGATAAAAGTATGTACATGATATAGGAGTTAGTATTGTTCTATCTTTTAGTCAAAAAGCCATCAAATATTACATCAACAATTCACTCCATAAGAGGTAAATTTAGAGCTACATATCACTGCTAAAAACACCAAGGTCTTGAAAGTCTGTAAGTTAGCAGCCTGTCAAAGACAAGCTGCTAACTACGGCATTTTATTTTTTTTGATTTTAGCCTACAATTTTAACATATGACTTTAACATAACAATTTTAATCTTTAGAGTGTTGTTAAACCCGTTAAATTATTTGAACAGTTTATTAGTGTAGTATTTGCGGTAAAAAATTAAATTATTTTAAAGTCGTCTAAAACAAAGCTACATATATACAGCTAAAAAATAAACTAATAAATACACTTGGTTGCGTAGTAGACTTTTTGAGGTGTATGAGGAAAATAAGTATTATATCAAGTTTTTACTTTTGAAAACTCATAATTGCTTGCAGAAGTTGCATGTAGCACTGTCATCATTGCGGAAAATATTATCTCAAAAACAATTACAGGAAAATTTATGTCAAGAGCTTCTGTTGTTTTTGATAGAAAATAATTATTCTAAACGTAAAGTTATAAAACTGTTTTTTTTTTAAATCCGACATAGAATTAAAAGATAAAACATTGACATTAGTATGTCTTTATTGATGACACTTAAATTTTATATGTTTTGCACACACTTTTACATTTGATTACAATTTGATTTGATACAGTTACAGCTTCATTTTTAACAATAATGTAAAAACAATAGGTTTTTATTTTGTATCTGCGACAAGTAAATATTATCCAGTAGCAGCTTAAGATTTTTAATTAAAAATGGTTAAGAAATAACTTTAGATCTCAAAAGCCAATAGTAGAATAACAGAAATTTTAAACGTTTTGATAGGTTCTTAGAGAAATAATTTTTTAACAGATATTATTTCACTTGTGTCATAACTGTCTTAACAGTTATGACACAAACATATATAATAATAAGTTTATTCTCAATATTATTTTTGTTGCTCTTCATAAATTTGGTAAAAAGTTTACAACTTTGTTATCTGCTAAGATTTATACAAAAAAATAAAACAAAAAACGCAGCTTCATAAACAAGAAGTAAACCTTAAATTGTTTACCTTTAATAATTCATCAATCAATTCAAAGTACAATGCTTAATTTTCTAACAGAATAACAGCTTTGCACAGAATTGGAATAGTGTCTAGCGTTAGAAAAGCCTAAGTCAGTAATTGAAAAAACTGAAAAAAACTAAAATTTTTTTTTTTCTAAGAAAAAGTAAATAAAGGAAAAAACGTGTGAGTCACAAAGTAATCAGACTATAATAAGTGTCGCGACTTTTTAAATCATTGACACACTGGCTAGCTGTAAAGAAGACGTAGAGAAACAAACCGTAAAAAATGATACCCTGGTCATTTTTGAACCAGTTAAAAATAACACTATTGTTGTTAAAAAAAAATTTAATTACAAAATGCTGTTGTCGAAAACAAAAAATTGATACTGGTCAAAGTTATAAATTTTAACGTTCTAATGAACTAGCGAACGAATTATTTTAGCAAACTGCATAAAAGCCTTTATTATTAAATCTACCTAACTAACAAGAACACTTTCTTTTTCAAGTAAGAAATTTAATAACATCACATTTTTGCCACAAGTGATAAAGGATCAAATAATAGAACCAAAATAACATAACTTGTTAATTTGGTGTAAATTTGTACTACAAATTTTATGTAGAAATTGAAGTTTTATTAAAAAGTAAGACAAAGTCGAAAATATTTAAGAAACAGTCAGCTATTTTTATTATTTATAGTTTTTTAAATGTATTAAAAAGTAGTTATTTTTAAGACTTGTTGTAATGTCAAAACATGAAAATTGTTCTAACTTTTGAAGAATTTTCTAATAAATTTAATGGATAAATTTTGATCTCTAAACTGATTTACACTCAAAAATACGGGTTTGCTACCAAACTTACAGTTTTCCTGCAACGAATTAGTTTTGTTTCTGTGCCTTGATCTAGCAAAAACCCTGGAGATGCTACCCCATGTTCCCCCACGTCCACCTCCCGGTCTCCCGTGGCCGTGCTTTAACCTCCTTCCAACCGGAATCGGCTCCGGATCTAACGGGGAGCTTAATTGTTCCACAGATCTGGAATTAGTTTTCCTTTTGAAACAATTTGAAATTAATTAATTGGCTTATAGCATTCTCAGATTTATTAACACTTACCGAGATAGCGCACCAGAATCTATAGATCTGGAGAAGGTGTTAGCGTTAAGAGGCGATAAAGTAGGACTGCAGTCTTTAGTTGATACTGCTGGAACAACAAATCTAGTAGCATGCTTGGATACTATATTAGTGCTTTCATTAACCTTTCTATAACATTGTTTTTGATTAAACAAATTAATTTATGTAAAACAATTAATTTAAATATATATATATATATATATATATATATATGATGACTAATTCGTACGTAGACGAATTTTAACATAATCTACTAAAATTGAAAAACAAATTTAATATTAACCAATGCTATATAATTTTTTATTATTAAGAGAAAGGTTAATAAATTATTATTATTATTAAGGTCAATTAAAGACATTTAGTATTTCAATCTTCTACTATATATAAGAGCTTTACATGTCTTACGTTGATACAAATGAGGAGGTGCAACCGAAGAAACAATTGATACGGAATCTACTTCAATATTGCTTCCTTCAACAGTTATCGTTGGCGTGCCATCAGTTGTGGAATCTGATAAATTTCCAGCAACTGAAGTAGCCCCACTTTCCCTGTCAGAACTGACACGAACTCCAGAATCCGCGCTACAGCTGCCTCTGTCACCTGGCAATAAACCAAGACCGTGATGTCCAGAGAGAAGACCTCCAGATCCGGGGGTCAGAGCGCCACCGTTGATGCTATGACGTGGTAATGAAGCAAGGGATTCCTGATCTGAAAGACAGCCGCTTGATGCCAACTGTCTTCGAGCCTGGATCACAGTTAAAGAATTAGATAGAAGTATTAAAACAAAATAATATAATATAATAAAACAATCGAGATTTTTTACTAGACTAAAAGTTAAAAAATTGTATTTCATTGTATATTAAATGCAAGACGAAAACAAAAACATGCATGTGGATGGCAATGGTAAACAACCGGAGAACGCTATGTTAAACTAAACTATGTGTTAAAAGTAAGCTTAATATAGAAAACTAATAGAGGTCAAATTTAGAAAATGTGCATTCTGCCTCTACAAAACTTAAGTATGTCGGCAACCATTATTTTGTGTGTTATTGTGCGATAATAGACAATAAAAGAAACTTATGCATGATCAACAAATTTGCTTAAAGTTGACTTTACTATGATGAATTAAAGGATGAATTGAGATTTATTGGGAATGAATAGAAAAATTGTTCCATTTACAAGATGTTGCAATTTCTAAATAAAAACAAACGTTTTTGCAATTTTAAAAACCACAATATTTAGAAATATTAATACACCAGCACAACAAAATGCAAATTAATTATTGAAGAAAATAATATGTTTTTCCGTCGACTACAAACTAATAATTCTAAAAAATTTCTTTTATTTAACTCAGAACACAAGCAAACAGAACACTTAATGAAATATACAGGATAAAAGCATAATAGATTTCAAGCAGCCAAGGTCATATGCTTAATAATTTACAAAATTAATAAATTAACACGCAAAATAAATTTTGACTACCCAAATGACGATCCCAACATTTGACATTCTGTGTTTTGTCATTCTTGTTGTATTTTAATATTTTTTCTCGTATTTTCAAAGTTTTTGATTTTATTATTGCGTTTTAAAAATACAGACAGACTGAGTAATTAGCAGACAAGCTGTAGGTAAGTTGTTTTTAGTCTGTTGTAAATCATTCCTACACCATTTATCTCTGTCGATAGGTATTATTAGCCCATACTAATCCAAAATCAGTTCGAAAAATATCGTATTTGTAGCTTTCAACATGGCGTCAACTCTTTTGACGCCAATATTTTAGAACATTTTTGTATACTGCACATTTTATTTAAATTAGTTATTACATTGTCATAGTACTGTTCTACCAATCTGAAAATTATGTTACAGACAACTTCTGGCCGCATGTTTATTTTGATTAGTTTTAAACCAAATGCATTGTTTCAAAGTTATGTTATGTTGGTGAAATAAATAGACAATTTATACTTTAATTAGCATTTTAGGAATTGTTATTTATTATTAGCAGTTTCAATAGAGTATATTTTACACAAAATGATGGCTAATTTTAACGAGCATCACTAAAACATCCTTAGTGTTAAGTAATTAGCATAATAATACTTATAAAAACAGATCATATTCTTGAGACCTAAGAAGTGTGTGTTTATAATGGTTTAGGTGTTAATTAAAAACTTTTAAAATGGTCTGATTTAAAATAACATCACAATTATTATCATGTTTACGTTCACGATTTAAGGTCTGAAATCATGAATTAAATATGTGACAAATAAAATTATTTATGCTGCACTTAACTTTTCTTATGCCTCTTTTCAGTCTCTATGCTACGCAAATCCGTACGTTTTGCGTTGAAAAGAGTTAGTTTTTAGTAGTTTTTAGATTTATATCTTTCTTTATAAATGGGTTATATTATACCGTCTTTTCATCGCAAAAACGACTTTTTTTTATTCAAATGTTATTTTTCTCTCAACCTTTTTCTTATCTTATTTTTTGCACACTTTTTATGTTTTATCTTTTGTTTTAGATATTCTATCTGCAAATTTGTTTTTTGTTTGTGATTGTACACTAAATCTATGCTCGTACACTCGAATCAACCACTTTGATTTTTAGCATAAAACAACGAGTGTCTTTTATATTAAACAAAACGTATTAAAACAGACATTTGATATTTTAAAAGTTACTCGTGTAAAATCTACCATCTAAGGTTTTTCAGCGCTTCTTTGGTAACCTGTGTGATATTGGTTTTCTCAAACTTCAAGATAAATGAACTGAATGGGTGATTCATCGTTTAAGTAGTATTTTATTCAGCGTTTCGCTTCTGTGACTTGAAATAAAGTGCGTTGTAGTTCTGTTAAAAATCACCCGGTTGATAGATGATAGACGAGAACTACAACCAGATTAATATACTACTTTATTTAATTTTTTAAAACCTGAATATTTCATTTTATATTGAGGTTTATTGCAAAACTACACTTAAAATGCATCCCACATTTTTACTGTTTTTTTTTCAAACTACCCATACTTGGGTAGTTTCTCACTTGTTTTTTAATGTATAGGTTTTTTTATAACCTCTTTCTATTTCTCTTATTTAGTCGTTATTTAACATCTATTAATTCTTTTGTCTGGTTCTTTCCTTACATCTACAGTTAACCTTATATTCACCTCATTCGTAAACATAGTTTTTTATTAATATTGCTAATTTATTGTACACTTTTTTGATGGAATTTTTTTTTATTTATTTATTTGTTTTTTTTTTACTTCACAATAGAGAGAATCGTTCAAATAAATTTTTTATAGATTATGGCATCATGTTTCATTTGATCAACATTTTGAATGTTTTTACGCTTTTGATAATAACTGCAACATAGGTGTCTGCAACTAACAGTATAAATAGAGATAATAAAAAAGTTGCTATTAAATTGGCCACAAATAAACAAACTATAGTTTATTGATGCTTCACAAAGATGAAAATTTACTGTGGAAAAAAAAATTAGACAAAACTTCTCCATCAAAAGACATGATAAACATTGCTGTTTGATTAAATAATTGCGAATAAAATAGTTAACATACACACATACCAATAAAAAATTACAAACGATTTACAAACGTAAAAGAGAAACAATCTCTCAACACCCGACATTATAGAAGATTGAGTTTTTTTCGATGTTTATGCTCTGTTCTGTTCAACTGGTGTCAAATTCACCATTGTTTTTTGAAAGTAAAATCCATCTAAAATACTGTAAAACCTTGTTATTGCTAATTAAGGTGGAACTGACACTAATTAGGTTGCTGTATTATCAAGTACATTTTACCAATTTATTTCTAGCAACTAACATAAATCTGTTTTCAATAATTTTGCTGTTAATTTCCAGATGTTTAAGATTTTTAAAAATGCCTATGCCTGATAAACTTGCACTTTTAATGCAATATAAAAATCCAACATAAACCAGCTAAAGTGGTTTCTACACTAGTAATTTAATTAAAATGTGACAGCTGACAATATTTGTTTGCTCTGCGAAAAATTAAAACATTGAAACCTTTCTTTCAATAGAATTAAATATCAGTTTATAATCAATTTGCGTAAATTAAATAAATAAAATAATAATTGAAGTCGGTTTTTTTTAATATTTTAATTTGTTTAGTTATTTTCATCCAAGAATAAGTCCCAAAATAAAGATTTTTAAGCAATCCAAAAAATCAATTTTTTTCTCAAAATATTAAAAATATTAAAAGTCAAAATAGTTCATATGCTGCAATTGAATACTTTTCAATAAGTAAATCAAGATTTACTCTACATTATGGTAGCTTATCGCAAAGAATTAGAAAATAAGAGCACTTCAAAAACTAATAAAACTCCTAAAAATACAGATATTTTGAAGGTTAAGCAAAAGAACCAAATAATGACCTAACTGCAAAAAAATTTCTTTTTAACATTTATTTCTATTTTAGCTCTGCTAAACTGATGTACTGTCAAATTTGCTTAATTTTTCAGACCTATTTTGGTGTGTTAACTTTTAAATAGATTTCAAAATAATTTGACTGTAATCCCAAGTATGAATTACTTATATGAATTACTAGCTGACCCGGCGAACTTCGTACCGCCTTAGCGTAAATTTGATGCACTACTTTATTTTGTATAGCTGACCCGGCGAACTTCGTACCGCCTAAGCGTAAATTTGATGCACTACTTTATTTTGTATAGCTGACCTATCTTATGTATGCGTACCTATTCAATTTGAACTGGAATCTATAATATCCTCTATATAAAAATTAATACCTATTTCCCTGGTCTCGTCATACCCGAGAAGGACTTTACTAATTTTATTAAATATTGCCTCCCCAGTGCCCCCTCCACCCTGCTCGCCGCGAGTCCCGGCGCGCTTTTCAGACTGCATCGCAAACTACGGCCACGGCGCTATGGCGGTTTTGTTTACTGTTTGAATTTTTTAATTCGTAATATCTTTTGAATGGAAAGTCCAATTTAAATAATTTAAAAACTATTTTATAGGTAGTTAAATGGTCTTGACCATAAAATAATTTATTTAGATAAAAATTAATATAAACACATAAATAGCATGGTTTGAATTTGGTTAGCATTTTCATTAATGTTTAAAATGAAAAAAGTTGTTGTAGTGACATAACTACAATAGTTACAATAGTTGGACATATGCTACCGCAGAATTTTTTGTAGACATTATGATGTTCTTCAATATTGTTGTACATTATTTTGTTCTATCGCTAATAGTTTCGGCAGCGCATTCGACGAAAGACATTTTAAGACTCATTTTTCTACACCTTCGGTTACATTGTTCAAATTTTACCAAGGATCCCTAATTTTTGTCAAAATGAAATGTAGCCAAACATACAAATCTTTTCTCTTTATAATATTATTAGTGTAGATTATTAGTGTAGATATAAATTATTTTCCTGTTATTATATAAAAATATGAATTATTTTTCAGCTCATTATGTTATAACTTATAACACTGATTTGGACCCGCTGATTCATCATTTTTCGTTTCTTAGTTTAACACTTTTTTGTGTTTGGCAGTTTTATTTGAATCTCAAAATGTTGAATTGAAGATTTATAGTAATAAGTAAATATTAACAGTTTATTGAATGTTTGTCTGCACTATTCAAGTTCCTAAAAAGTCATGTTCAATAATAAATTGTTAAATAAACTGTTAAGAAAAGTTCAATATAACAAACCGAAAGGGCTGTTATAAAACAAATGACTATCGACTTGGGGCAAGCCGATAGTCCAGCAACCCAAGAGTCAGTTTGTATTTGTCGCGATTTACAACTGAAAACATAGTTAAATTTCTAAAAAAAAGAAGAAATCTAGTGCATAAGTTCAATTCTACATAAAGATTCCATCGATTGAAATAAGTTTCTGTCCGGAAAACCTTTTACATCAAAACAGAAAATTTTTCCAACTTTCTCATAATTCCAAAAAAAGTGAAACTAAAAATGAAAGAAAAAAGTGCATTTTTTTCATGTTTTTTCAATCGTTTAGTGTTAAATAGAAAATTTTATTCTACAGGTTTTTTTTGCATAGATGGCAGCGTAAAGGTAGGTGAGCGCTATTATTATACTAAGTGATTACTTATGTGCTATTGTTATTATTTATCATACCAATTTTTGTATTATACAAAGCAACAATTTTCAGCAAATTTCCAATACGTTTTTAACAAAAAAAAATTTAAAAAGCATAATATTCTTTAAATTAGTTAATGTATATAATACAGTTGAGTCTCTTTTGATTAATTTTTTGAATTTTTCTCACAAAATATCATGTTATTTAATGATATAGATTTAATTCTTTAGGTAAGCTCGCATTGATGACAACGTAAATGTAGGTGAGCGTTATTATTATACAGAGTGATTACTTTTGTGCTGTTATTATTTATTACACTAATTTTTTTATAATGCAAAGTGACTATTCTTAGCAAATTTTCAAAGCTTTTTTAACAAACATTATTTTAAAAATAATGTGTAATGTATAAATAATGTATAATAGAATTGATTCCCATTTGATTAATTTTTTTCAAACTTTTAACTTTTTTTAGAAAATATCATTTTATTTACTACTATACATTTAATTCTTTAGGTAAGCTCGCATAGATGGCAACGTAAAGATAAGTGAGCGCTATTATTATACATAGTGATTACTTTTGTGCTATTGTTATTTATTATATCACTTTTTTATAATGCAAAGTGACTATTTTTAAAAAACTTTTAATTGTTTTTTAACAGAAATTAAAAAAACATAAGATTTCTTGAATTAGATAATGTATATTATAGCTGAATCTCGTTTGATTAGTTTTTTTCAACGTTTAAAACTTTATTTTTAAATGTTAAACTTTTGTTCCAAATTTTAAACTCTTTTTTGTTAACTTTTTTTTTAAATTTTAATAATTTTTTTTTGAATTAGGTAATGTAAAATACAACTGAGTCTCTTTATATTAGTTTTTTTCAAAGTTTTAAACTTTTTTCACATAATATTATGCTATTTACTGCTATACATCTAATTCTTTAGGTAAGCTCGCATAGATGGCAACGTAAATGAGCGCTACTATTATGAAGAGTGATTACTCTTTTGCTATTATTATTTATAACACCAATTTTTTCAACCAAACTGACGATTTTTAGCCAATTTTTAATACGTTTTGTTTTGTTAAAACATTTTTTGTTAAAAAATGATGTTTCACCAAGAGTTTGAAAAAACGTAAAAAAGAGTTAGGTATGATAGTGTTTCTTATTACGACTGTTTCTTACATATTATGTAAGGGCATATTAAGGAAGTCAACATTGTTTAGTAATTGATATAGATTTATTGCAATTTGTTGTTTAGGTATTTATTGATAAAACATTATAACATTTTTGCATTGATTGCAAATGCGTATTTTTTTAAAATTTTTTTTTGTTTGGCTTTTTATACAAAAATACAATGGAAACAAAAAATAAAAAATTAAAACTTTTAAAAACTTGTATATTTATATTATTTGATTTTAGTATGATAGATAACCAATTTTACCATTTATTTTAAAGTGTCAAGTTCGGAACATTATTAAAAGGATAATCTTTATGAGAAGATGGCGTCTAGAGTCTTAAGTGCCAGTTACCGTAAGTAACAGACTATTTTAAACCAAATAAACGTTTTTTATTGAAATTTATGACAAAACATAAAAATGTTTTTTCTATCAAATATATTTTTTTAAGTTTCTATTGGCGTTTTGTGGTATGTGTTGCGATGATCTATCTATAAAAATGCGAAAATTTTGGTCAGGTTTTAGAATGCGCCTGAATGACCTAAGGGAAGGAAACGAGTGTGAGATCTAAGCAAACAACGTCTTTTTTTTAGGTTTTGTAGTTGTTAGGTGGCTGGTATCGTTTTCCAAGGGTAGTAAACATTTTTTTGACTTTGCAAATATTAGAACTTTTTCTTATATCAACAGTGGATTAGGCCTACTGAGGACTCCACTATAAAAAAAACGCACCATATTTACTGTACCTCATTAGGTGGTGTGGAAATCAGTAAAATAATAAAACAATGTATAACAATAATTAAAATTTTACATTCTAATATAGTTATTGCAACTTAGTTTCTAATTTTCACAAAAAGATGTAAATTGTTTTATAACATTAATACTTTTGACATAAATGTAAATATGTATTTCTAGATTTTTGAAAAAAGCTGTAACCAAAATTATGTCGTATATTGTTGCTTTCTCTTCAACCCACAAAAAAATTAAAGTTTTTATGTCGCCTAGTATATATTTCATTATATAATTATAATATATATATAATTCTCGTGTTCAAAAATGTTATTTTACAATGCTTAGTCTTCTCCAATAAACAAGTCAATAAAAAATTTTAAAAAAAACTCTAAATTTTTTTAAAAATTATTGATATTTTTATTAATCACTGATGAAAATAATTAAACAAATTAAAAGATTAGAAAACACCAACTTCAATATAATTACTTAATCATTATTTTATTTATTTAATTGGCTTAAATTGTTTTTAAACTAATATTTAAATAATTTAAAACTAATTTTTAAAATTTTTAATTTTTCACTTGTATTTTATAATGAATTACTTGTAAGTGTCAAAAATATATGTGAAACAATCCAAACAAAAAAAAATATTAAAATTGGTATGCCCAGAAAAAACATACAGTCAAATTGAGAACTTTTTCGTTTTTTTTGAAGTCGGTTAAAAATTTATGTAACTAAATATATAGAGCTGTGTATATTAAAATAGAAAAATATGTTTTTTAAAAAATTTTAAAGAAAAGTATGATAAAAATATTTTTTTGATAGTTATTTTTGACTAATAATAATTTATTTGAAAGAAAAAACTTACATCTTGCAACTGCTCTTGTGCTTGTTGTAATTGTAGCTCCTTTGCATTGAGTTGTGCAGCTAAAGACAAACTTCTTTCCGCTTCATCTCTCGCATGCCTCAATAAACTCCACCGTTCCCGTTCTCTCTCTTCTCGTTCAGTTGAAAGTTGTTGAAGAGAAGTTTCGTTTTCCCTAACCCGCTGAAACAAATTAACTAGGTAGATAGGATAACGCATACAGCAAATAATCAACCAGAAAGAGAAAACAAACCGATCACAAGCACCTCGTAAAAACTTTCAACCTCTGCAGTTACTTACTTGTTCATAATTCCTGATAAAGTCCCGTAACTCCTTTTCCTTGTCTTCCAAAGTTGCGTAAAGTTGTTTCATTTGGCCTAAGAGGTCAAATTTTTCCGCTTTCAGCCGGCGCCTATCGGATTTAAGAGCTGCCAAAGAACAGAAAAAATATTTGAAAAAGTTGGTAGAAATGTAATAAATAATATTTATTGACAAAAAAAAAGTGAAGAAAACAAAGTTTTTGAGTTGCCTGTTTTGAAAACTTTTGACAAGAACATTTCTGTCATTTTAAGCTACCTTGAACTTTCTAAATCAACGTATGACTGCGATAAAAGTAATTAGATAGTGTCGGGAATGTTAGCTTACACAGTTTTGACAGTAATTTATTCAAAAATATTATTCCTGTTACTCCAAGTATTTATTGCTTTTCAAAAATTAAAACATTGTACTAAAAGTTATTGAATAAAATTTTATCATTTTGCTTGTTGCAAAAAATATAATTAATGTATAATTTTTATTTGACTTTTTTGACTATGATTTTTTATAAAAAGATATTTCATTCAACATCGTTTTCAATCAATTGCAAAAATTTCATTTTTTAAATTATACTAATATGTAATATAATATTTATTTTAATAAGTCCTGTAAAAAAGCTAAAAGTAGAGGTGTTAAATTTAAGTATAAAGAATTTTCAGAAGATTAAAAAACAGCTTATAATAAAAACTGTTAATCCTATTAGGAAAATTTTGTGCAAAAAAAATAATATAAATAAAATGCATATAATTGCTTTTTTTTATACGCTTTAAGACTACGTGTGTCTGTTTGTTTTAAGATACTTAACTTACTAAAAATTATGTCTTGCTATTTTGAAAATACATTGTCCACGAAAATGAACCAACATGTAAATATTTAAATCCGTGATATGAAAAAAAGAATTTTAAATTAACTTGCATCATTTGACCTAAACCAACAAACTAACATGGGATCTGACTTTACTTATACCAGTACTTTACAATAAATTATTGCTAGACGGAAAAATTGTTAGAATTAATAACATTTGATACAAATTATATTCCATAACCAAATTTATTCAAATTTGCAATAATCAGAATCGAAATAGCATGCAAATGCAGTATTCTGTGGAATATTTTCCAAATACACACTCCAAAAAAGTTTCATGGTAAAATTCTTACCGCATAAAGATAAAAAAAAGAGAAATTGTGATTAGTTTGGCGCAAATTACAAAGACTAATAAATATATAGATAATTTGCACTATTTGTATATCAACAAGAAATTACTATAGAGATTTGAGTTATTAAACTAGGTTGCCACAAATTTTTATACGTTAGGAGCTGTGAAATTACTGATAAAAAACAAAAAATACGTACCTATGTCAAACATTTAGATTAAGTCGGCTCATATTAATTATTTCTATTAAATTATACTCATAATTACCGCAAAATCATAAAGGATTTGTTTTTGGCCTTTACTATTAACCAAACACAAAAACCATACAAAAATTAATTTTTAAATTTAATAAATGATGACAACAGAGAGAGAAGAAATTGAGCAAAAAAATGATTTCAAATATACTATTGACTTTAGGAATAAGCAGTTGTAAAATGTCAGCTATTTCAACACCGGACAATTGTCAATTTTTGAAAATTTGAGTATTAAGGCTTCTACAAATTTTTCAAAAATGATTATCACTATTTGCATATTTAATTTTAGCAGTAAATAAAATACGTACGTAGAAAGTTATTTTATAGTTTTTCTTTTTATTTTGTTGGGCACTGCTGTCCAAGCTCCACTAATGAGTGGGTAATTTCGTATTTTCGTAAATCCAAAGCAATCAGTTTGCATATTTATTGGTATCTATTACAGCAAAAAATAAAATGCGTTTCAACGCTTTGAATAGAAAAATATGTTTTCTTCATACCTCGCTCGAAAGTACGTACTTTCGGCCCTAATAACAGAGCCGAAAGTTTAACTTTTAGTCCCTGTAAGATGAAATTCTTTCTGCCCTATAATAGCGGGAAGAAAGAATTCATCGTGTTTATTTATACTCGTAACTATGTTATATGACTAGCAACACTCGCTTCGCTCGTGCCGCAAATGTCGCGGCAGGCATCAAAAACTGTCAGCATAAAAAATATAGCATTTAAAGTTAAAAAAATAAAATTAAAGTACGTACTTTCGAGCGAGGTATGAAGAAAAATCGTATACAATACGCGGGACAGAAGTTGAAATCTCGGTCCTGCGCGCCATAATGCCCTCGGCTTCGCCTCTGGCATTATGGCGCGCAGGGCCGAAAATTCAACTTTTGTCCCTTGTACTGTAATATACTAATTACTTATTCCACTCCACACCCCTGTCTAAAACGACTTTAAACAACACGTTTCAAACAAATTACTGAAAAGTACCAAAAAATTTAAAAAATAAGTAATGTAAGCAATTACTACATAAAGATTTAGAATTACTTTGTAATTTGATTAAAAAATTATCACAAAACTTGAAACAATGTTTGAAAAATTGTAAAATTGCTTGTTTTGGTTGCTTTTCCATCTCAAAAGCTTTAATAATTTTTTTTTGTTTATCTGTTGAATCTGTATTCTTGTTATTCTGTAATTTTACTTGCGAACTTATTAGTTTTCTACATCCGGCTCAACTTACTTATTATAGCTTCTTTAGCCAGCTGCAATTCCATTTCAAGCACGTTTGCCTTTCCATCGCTGTTATTTTCAGTAGGAGTTTTCTTTTCGGCCAAAACTGATGAAGCTCCTGAAACCACCAGTCGCCTCAGTCTTGTGACTTCCGCTTGTAATCTTTCATTTTCCAAACGCAATCTGCGAAGTGCTGAAGCAGCTTTTGGAAAACTTGATGGGGAAGGTAGAAGCACGTTTAGTTCGTCACGAGTTCCGTCGGAACTACGAGGAGAACGAGGCGATGAAGAGTCTGCAACGAATGTCAATTATTGATAATAGAAGTTTATTAAACTACACCTAAATCAAAAGTTGGCAGACCATTTCAAAGTTTGTAAGTATTGATATATGTCTGGAGCAATGTCTGCTAAACTTAAAACATTTATTTTATCGTAAGTCAAATGGCAACTGTGAGTATTCTTGAACATTAGAAAATATAGAAACAAATTAATTATTACCTATATCTTGTTGATTGCTACATCCTGGTTTTGGAGATTCAGCTCTATCTTGCACATTATGGTTTTCTGGAGACGTCCTATCCTTTCCAGGACTCACACTTTCTTCAACAGTCATGTTATCTTTTTTTTCAACAACTTCTGCTGCATTTTCACATTTCACCGGGTTTGATTTGGTTTTTTTAACATCTTTTTTACCTTTTATTTCATCATTTGAATCAATTGAACTAGTGTTACATAAGGATTTACTTCTTCTTGATTCTATAGAACTTGGTCTAGAAGACTTATAAACGTCTTTTTTTAAATCTGCTATACACTTAACATCTAAATCACAAGCGGCGGGTTCTTTTTCTTCAGCGCCAAGCAGAGGTTTTATAAAGTTAACATCAGTTACTTGACCGAGTGGGGAACCGGAAGGAGGATCGGTCAATTTTAAGTCTTGCAGAGGCAAATTGCTAGTGGAAAGATGTGTGGGGAGAGAACTTGGGTAATCGGAATCTATCCGAGCGGTTAAGTTGGCAGAGTGTTCCTCTACCATTCTGCGAAGCTTTGCCTGAAAACAAAAACACAGTCCGTTCAGTACACAAAAACAATAAATTAAAAAATATTTACTAGTTCATTACAAAATAGACTAACTCAGACATGTTTTAAACTTATTAGGTCTGCTCAGTATAAAACTGCGAGTTTTCCAATCTAAAAAAAAATGTTTTAGCATAGTCTTTCTGATTATAATTATGTTTTAGTAGATAACTGAAAAGGTATTAATATGTTTAAGTAAATAGCAGTACACATTAGCTTAACTTTGCTTTACATCTATTTGTTTTGAAACTGAGTTCTTCCAAACTAATTAAATAGTGCTATGTGTTTTGACTTCCTGTAACGGTTTTATAGCAAATTTATACAAAAAATTTTTATAAATCGATGGCAAAGACAATACAGTAGACTACTTCAAGCTAAATATTCTTTAGCACAATCTTACAATATTTGTATACAGAATTAACAAGACAACACTACAGCCTATCACAAAAAAATATATTATAGAAGTTATTTTTTTGATACTAGTAATTACAATGCTTATATTATAAAATAATAGATTAATCTATTCTCAAAAACAAAATAAAAATTAAGTTGATAAGTTTGGACAAATAAAAATGTGAAGAAGAGATAGTATACTTATTTCTACAAAAACTGCATTTGTAACGTTTGAAGTTGCCAAGAGCTAAATTAACTTGAATAGTTACAGAAGAAAAAATATTATCAATAAAGAACCGATTCCAGAAGACTTCAAATGTTCTAAGTTAACACATTTTTCATCTTCCTTTGTGACCATGAAATCAATTCAGCTTCTTATACAATGCTTACTAAACTAGCATAATAAGTGTAGCTTCAGTTCTTGGTATATCAACTGTTTTATCTTTACTTTTTAGAGATAACTTAATTTGCGAAATAATAATTCTGGATGCCAAAATATTTGTTTTTACTACTCAAATTGTGTAAATAATTATCGGTTCCGGTTTAACTTTGACCATAGCATTGTGCAAATTTTTTCCAGTTTTGTCAACATAAAGTAAGTAGCTTTTTTATGTAAAACTAAACTTGTAGCTATGACATTTTTGTTCACTGTTTTTGTTTTTGTCTCTGTTGAATTGTTCACTCTATTAATTTTGTCTAAAAATTTTCTTGTACCGGTTTTGACGTGTTGTTGTTGTCGTTTTAATTTTGCTTATTTCATATGTTGCGGTTCAACCTTGCTTTACTCATATTTGTAGAAAATATAGCTTTCCTTTACTTTGCTTCTGCTCTAAAGACTGACTGATAGTTGACGAAATAAAATACAAACTCAAATAAGAGGAACAACGTTGTACTCTTTATACTGAACAACTTAACCTTCTTGCTGTAAGTTTTTTTAGGTAACTAAGCTCTATATTATTGTCAGATTGTGTTCGCATCCTTATGGAAATGTGATTCCATAAGGATAAGTTTGTATGTCATGTGAAACCTTGTCAGGTGTATGTAGATGAATTTACAAGTGCCGATGATTGAAACCTCAACTCTTACTCTAATAGTTCTAATCTTAGATATGATTGAATAATGTTACTTTGTTATTACTAGTATCAACGTTACTTTGACAAATAAATGTTTTCTGTTTGAATGTTAAACTTTGAATGTTTATTACTAAATATTATGCTTAAAACTAAAACTATTCTACATCCCCCTACCCAGCAGTGGGATGTATCACCACTCTACCAGAACTTGGTCATTGATACTTGTACACAAACACAGCCCTACCACAAGGTAGTCTTTGGTTAATCGTACAATGTGTATTTTCTGACACACTATGTTACACAATAAAAAGAGATGAACGTAGAGTCTTTTTTAGCAGCTTTTGGACTATGTTTATCCCTAATTGCAACGCTTTCTTTTGAATTAACTAAGCAAATCTAAGTGCTTTTGTTCAATTCACCGTTATCTAAATTCTGACAAGGTTGGTCGAATCAATATTTGCTCTGATCAAAGTTCAATCAATTCACTGAAGACTTTATTGACATATTTTGAGTTAAAATTCAGCGTAGAGAACAAAGCGCGCTTAGTAGCGTGGAAATAATACTACCCAATAATATTATCTACTGTTGCTTTGACCGTTTTAGTCTGAACAGTTTCTAAAATGTAAATGACCATAATTTTTGTTTTGTTTTGAGATTGCATGTTTATGTGATCAACTTAAAAACGGCAATTTATTGATTATGCTAAAATAGTAAGAAAATAAGATGTTTTTTTCCCATAATAACTCTCACACATTGATAAAATACCTTGAAAGATTTTTTCAGTTATCTTTAATATTTTTGCTTATATCAGAAGAGAAGTTGTTGTTTTCTCTGTGTCAAACAGTGCAACGAGCATGTCGTTTATTTCTTGTTTTTTTGATTATAATAAATCATATTACAGAATGGCTTTTATGTCAGTGGATACATTAACATAAAGACTTCATTGTTTCTAAAACCTACAACAAATGCGGCGTAACATCAAAATTAATTTTATATCTGGTACCCCATTGTTTAAATAAATTTCTTGTCATATTTTATTCTCGACAACCAAACTGTGTCTCGTAGCTCCTCACCTGACTTGCGAGTTTTGTGAAACACAAACTGCAGAAAAATTCTTCAGATCAAACTCAAATTAATTTAATCTCAAACTTGCAAAAAACTCTTATATAAGTAGCAAAACAGTCTTAGATTTCCTGGAACATCCACATTTTAAACATGTGAAAAGTGTTTCAATAAAAGTATACTACTTTTTTTAGAAATATAAGCACAATTTTTAAGCAGTTTATGAAATTTCTAATGTAAAGGAAAAACGTATATGTTTTACTGGAATTTGAAATAAAATATTTAGCACTCATAGTTTATGTGCTCTGATGACAAAACTTAGTTTTTTTGTTTAATTTTGATGACTTTTTGATTAAGACATGGCTGTATCTTACCATGTCTTAATCTTTTGTATTTTGATTTAAGTTATTTTAAGTTATGACCTTTTGTATTTTGGTTTAAGTCATTGGATTGTCTCTGGTTCACCTCCATAAATGCAAAATGTAACAAAATTAAAAAAAAAAGATTTCAAGGCTTTAATTGTCATGATTTTAGTGGCCAGTTGAAATCAGAATTTTATTATATAATTTGATATAAAAAACGTTGCTGTAATGCATCGTTAGTTTTATGAGCGATGTGGTGAGGTGGCGCCGTCTTACTAAAACCACATGCTGTGTACACCATTGACATGATTTTGTAACAAATGCCGTTCACAATAACTACATTTTATCAGAAATCGTCACTTTTTTAATAAAATTAAAATCCTCATATAATACATTCTTTATAAAAATTTAAACAAAAAAAAATTTGCTTTTAAAATCACGTAATAAAAATAAGTATGCAATAAACCCAAAAACGTTTTTAAAGCCAGCCAGCTTATTCACAACAAAAGCACAAAAAACATAAGCGTCAACAAACCCACTTATAAATAAACACTTAGGTATAAAAAAGACTGAAGTTGTTTTATGCAATTGAAATTCGGTCGGTAAAGTGAAAAATAGTAGATAGTCTTTGCGCACAAAAAGAGATATTGATCCTGTTTTAAAACGCAACAAATTGAAAAATCTAGAACAGATTTGAAGCGACTCCGCCTAAAGATTGCAAGAATAAATTGCAAAAATAAAAATAAATAAAAAATGAACTTACTTTCTCATTGGCGAAAACGTAACAGACGTGAAAGGAGCAACTCATGGTTAAATAATATGAATATCTGAGTGTCTAAGAGAAATTTTGGCCGTTATACAATTTCGTGAGCTATGACATTAAGATGAAATATGATTTTGAGCCACTATGTAGAAATGCATTTGCGTTTATTGGACAATAAAAAAGCTTGAAATGCACGCTTAAAGGGAGAAATTCCTACGTTATCTTTTGCAAGCGTGTGATTACTGAAAGAAATTGGCTTTTAAAAGCGGTCTCACTATTAAAATATTAAGATTTGATAGAATAAAACATTCTGATAAAAGTTTTTTTTTGTTTAAAATGTGTTGCTTACCAATTAGCATTGTTTATAAACAACCATCAAATATTTTGAGCTACCTTTAATCAAAAAACAATTTTCGGAAAGCAACAGAGTCACGATATAGAATATAGAAAATACGTATCTTTTCTTGAAGTTTTTTTTTAAAAAAAATTAATGCAAATTTATTCAAACCATATCTGAAAACTTAGACATGTTTCATTCTTATTGGAACTCATCAGCAAGACGCAACAGATTCAGATTTGCATAAATTTGCAGTAACAAGTTTGGGCTTATATCTACCCAAATGCCTATTACCTCCGCAATATGGTAAAACAAGCGACATTTATTAAAAACTACTACGCATTAAAAAAATGTTGAGAAAAATTTCTACACAGGTTTTTATGCAGTTTCTCATGATGTCAGTGTTAACAACTACAATTTAAATCAAAAAAAACTTTGCTGATTGACAAACTTAATTATCACATTGGCGCTTTTGTAATAAGTTCCAATAAAAACAAAACGTGTCCAAGTTTACAGATAAAGTTTGAATAAATTTGCAATCAAACTACTGACCATAACCTTTCAATTCAAAATGGCGGACGACGCAAGAAGTGTGGCAGGTAATCAGACATTATATAGATTGAAATATAAACTGTTAACATAAAAACATGTGTAGTTTTTTCTCAAAAAAAATTTTTTTGTTGCAAGGTAGCTTTTGACAAATGTCGTTAACTATATTTCTGCTCAACAAATTTATAAAAAACGCAAATCAGCTGTACGTTATTTCTTTTTTTTAAAGTTAACAAAAGAAAGTCTATCACAAAATAAGGTTTAATTTTATTTGCTCACGTTAATCGACGAGTTGTTTTTTCAGACCAAACATATTATTATTAGACCAACTTTCTAAAAATTCTTTTTAAAATATTAAAATTAGGAATAATTCTACGATTGCTTTAAATTACCGATAATTCTTCTAAAAGCTTATTGTGAATGAGTGAACGTGTAAAATTAGACGACAGACTTGAATAAAAATTAGAAAGAATATTCTTCGAATAAAAACGTTTATTTAATCCTACTATTTCTCAAATAACTTTTCAAATTGATAGTGCCACAGATTTAGAAAAAAAATTTTGTTTATTGAAACAATAACATACTAATTATATTAATTGCTCTAGCATCTTTGACACTAAAAAACAATTTTTTAAACAATTTAAAAAACATTAATACTCCAGCCTGTTTGAGCACAAGTATAAGAGTTAACTTTTTAATTTATATCTGTGACTTTTATGCATTGTTGATTTAGCTTTTATAAATTTTTTAATCGGTAATTTCCCAAATATGGTTTCCCAAAATTCAATTTAAAAGAGGGGTCTCCCATTCTTAGGATATGAACCTAATAGCTTAATTTAGCTTATCTTTTACATTTTAATATATGATGTATAAAAATTTTTGATATTTTAAGAAATCATAATAACATAATGATTAAGTCACATAAAAACTTTTCATTTCATCAATTTCTTGCAATTTTATTGTTATTTAACTTTAAAAATAAATTTTTACTTTTAAAATATTTCAAAATAAACCATTGGCATTGTGCGATTAAAACCTTTACAAATAATTATTTTACATTTTATGGTTGAAACGTATTTTTTAAAGCGTAAAGCCTGTACAGTTTTTCTATTTCTAATTTTTCTGTTAAGCCGTTAGCTTTTAACTCTTATTGATTCGGTACGTTTCTATCTTACGCACTTAAATAACGCTATTTTTTACACTAATTTATTTGTATAGGTACTAATGTTACACTATTCGATATAAATTATTATTACGCTTTCTAAAAATACTTTTATATCGATTCAAGACACTTGTTTATTTTAAGTATTTCTTAAGTCCACCGAGCTTGTAAATAAGCTCGGTATATCAGACGACCAACGATAGTACATTGGAGTCTGGTCTGGCGAAGTTGTGGGATCGAGTCCTACCCAGGCAAGAGTGGTGTTTTACAAGAAGGATGGCTTTTTTCTGGTTTATGGGTGTGTGTATGCCTGCCACCATATATTTGTAAACGCAGGGAGTACAATAGAACCATATAGGTCGCACTGCATATCCCCAGTTAATCTTAGATCTTACTTCAATTGTAAACACTATTTTATTATTTTTCAAATACTAATCAAACCTGAATAAAACCTAAGAGAGTTTACTTTTAAATTTTTTCCACTCTTTGCTGTTTGCTGTCTAAGCGATAGGTACTTATCCATCACTAGTCTTTCAGTGAACAGATTTTAGTACACCGCTCGCTGAAATAATTTTTTTGTTTTTTAACCCCATATCTATTGAAATTAAATAGCTTTGTTGTTGGCTATTTTCAATTTAGTTCAATGCTGCAAACTCGAGCCTTATAGAAGTATAAACAAAACATTCAAAAAATAAATTTCACCCATAAAAAATAAAATCGCAAATCGTTTAAAAAGCGATTGTGACACCAAATGAATGTCATTGTTTGCTTTTCCTACACCGAAAGTCATTAATACCTTTTGTTAAATTTTTAATTCCCTTAGTGCTTACCTGTGCGTCTACGAATAGACGTCGCATCAGCAGCGCCATGGCGGCGGCGTGGCGGCAAGTACATCACTCAGGCCCCTTTTCATTTTGAGCCCCCAATTGCCCATTTTAGTTGAGACAAAAAAATCTGAAACAAAAAAGACAACTTTTAAATATTGTTGCGCTTGCAAGAAGATATTATAAACTAATCAAAAATACTTCAGAAGTAAATCAAGGTTAAAAAAATTAAAATTAGTATTCATTGAAAAACTTTTGGAATATAATTTGCAGGATTTAGTGCAATTTGTGTTTGTAGGTGGTGCATTAGAAGCTTGAACGCACTATTGATTTGTTTGAGGACGGCGATGGTTTATCAATATCATCATTAAAATTCTTCGTGCAGAGGGTTCTTGTCGTTTGCCTGACCGAACGATGGAAACATGCAGGGCGCTGGAGGGTGAAGAGGTAAAATAGGGTGCAAATTGCATTATTCAAACATTGTTTATCTTTAGAGTACACTTAAATTTGTTGCGATACTACTTAAACAGAGTAGTTCGAAGCTTTAATGTAAAAGTCATTAAGCTGGTTATCTAACAAATTTATCACCATTCAAGATCAAAATTCTGCAGATTCTAAAATGTTCAGTATACTTAATAATTGATTGCCACCTTATAGAAAAATGTTCCCTACAAGAACTCCACAAATCTTATAGTGTAATCATAAAAGTTGATAGTATGTATAATACTCGTATGTAAAAAAATATATAAAACGAGCTTATGGGCTTATTAAGTTGCTGCGTAGACATTGACTTGTCTGCAGATTCTGTAAGCTACCGTTTTTATAAATTAGCAGTAATTTCAGTATTAACACATATTTGATTTAGAAAACGTAAAGATTTTTTTTATTAAGCACTTCAACTTCTGTTTTGTTTATTATAATAAATGTAAAATAATCTAATGGTTTTTTACGTGTTTGAGCTTATTTAGGTACCTATATTAGCTTAGACCATGTCGCTACCTATTCAACTGGCAAATAAAATGTTTTACTTTATTCTGCGTTGCTATTTGTTGTAACAGACTCGTGGAGTGGATCTTCTGGTATGAACTTTAGAATTGTGGCACTTGACGGACCATCCTGTAGTAAAATAACCCATAAAAGTAATATCTTGCTAAACATTTCTTTTTTTCTTTTAAATAATTTTTCAATAATACATATTACAAAAAAAAATCAGTACAGATCATTGTTTAGTGGGCACTAGTTATGGGTTTTGTATCGTTTTTCAGATAGGTTGCAAATTATGTGCAAAGGACAAAAACATCTCCCCCACTATAGTGACAAATAATTTTTAAGACATTTTGATAAAGTAAAACCTTAACTATTACTTAAGAAAATCAGACAATTTCAGCTTTGAAGAAGATGATAGGGCCTAAGCCTTTTGAAATAAGACGCCAACAGAGAGACGTATAGGTAGCTGTATTTGCCGTTTGAAATCCACTTGTACCAGAAATGGTTTTTGAAGATTGTGCTTACAATAATAATACACTTACCCCCCATGTAAATGATAAAAAAAGAATCATTTATTGAAATTTGGTCTCCAGTTTTGAAATTTATTAGCAAGTTTAGAAATATCTCACTTTAGAAACCGACATCACTTTTCCGAAGACGATAGCATCATGCAAAAAATCTTCTAAACAAAAGTATAACATATTTAGTTTTATGTGATACTAGTCGCATACAATTTTAAAATTAATTGTGGACAAACTTCAACTTTGCCTAACCATTTGTTCAGTTGTAATATTGTATTACTATTAGCTAGTAAAATGCCTAATAACAAGAAATATTTACTATTTGTTGACAATTGATTTGTTTTTCTTTTTTTGCTCACTTTACAAAAAAAAGTGCTACGGACAGTTTGGAATAAACAGAGTTTTTAGCTCTTTTTTAACACAAATAAAAAGTTGAATAGAGAAAGTAAGAAATCATACGGAGAAAAATATCTGCGTGGAAATTCATTAGAATTATCAAATTATTTATCAACGGAACAGTTCATTTAACTACAGATTTGTGGTGACAAATTTGTACTTATGGCCATGCGTTGGAATAATACGTTTAAACATTTCATTTCTATAGAATAATTTGGCAGCAATAAAATTATGAGAGGGATGAGCTTATTTTAGTAACTACATTTTTTTCAAAAACTTACTATATGCTTTTCTTTATCATTTTTTTGGAAGACCTTTGTAAATGCTTAGAATGTATACAAATTGATATCAATAGATAGTTTAGAAAAAACAAATATTGACAATCAAGTATGTTGTAAAGCCAGTGTTGCTCACAGTCTCTGTTGATCAGACAAAAATATTGAACAAAACGTGGAAGACTAGGCAGCGTCTGTAGCGTGGTAGCAAATTTTAACCACAAGGAAACAGAAACGGAAAGCTGTTAGACAAGACAGTTTAAGTAACTTGCTAGCCTAGTCACAAGCAAGAAATTAATCTATAAAAGCTCTATTTCCAAGAATTTATCATATTTGTTCAAAATGTACAATGTAAAAAAAGTTTATTTATGTCTTCTAAAAGATAACCCAATTTGAATCTTAAATTATTAAAAACTTCATTAAATATAAGTAACCAAATAGACCAAAACCTATATGTATTTTAACGCATTACATTTATAAAAAACATCGTAAAAACACCTCAAATAAAAATTGTTCTTTTCTTTTTTTCTCAATTATTTGTGTTTATTAAAATGGAAATTACGTCAAATTTTGTCAAATATAGAGTCAAAAAAAATAGTTTCGATTTAAGCTGCATTCTTGATGTTTTGTCTAAAATAAGAAGATTTAACGACTAACCCAAACAAATCATACTGAATATTTTGGATTACCTAGCAAACCATAATGGCTTGTTAAAATTGATAAATAGAATTAGCGGCTCAATTTATAAAATTTTTAGAAAAATCTTTATGTAAGTTGCAAAAAAAGAAAATGAGTTATACTAATAATGTCATCATGTAAGCAACAGTCAATGGTTGTATAATTAATCTTAAATTGTATTATTTCAATTTAATACGTACATTTTTTTCAAATTTAGTGTGCATTTAAGCATTGAATACACAGTCCAGCATGTGCTAGGTTTGTTTTATTTAAAAAAACTGTAGAAACATGCCAATTAAACCTTTTTGGAATAAATGGTTTCTTTGGCTTCGTTCATGTAAGTTTTATAAGTCTTTTCATACCGCTTGCAACTTTATTCTGGTATTATATTGTTTATAGCTTCTGCTGCAGCTTGCAATAACTCCGGAGGAGTTAATTGTGTGTCACTAAAGTTACTATTAGAAATTTTAAAGCTTTTTTAAGTTTTCAAAAGCAAGTACAACATTACAAATGTGTTTTTAATAACTGTCGATTTCGATCTTAGCAACTTGGTAACTTGATTTTCTTAAACTTATTTGAACACGTTTAAAGTAATAATTATATTAAAATAAAAACTAATATTATGAAAGAGTGATTGTGGGTAAAACAGTATTCAAACCTTGATGAAATGTTGCATTTCTGTTGAGAAATTAAGATGAGCCGCAAAGTGTTTAGGTCAACTTCTTAATATCTCGACAGAAATATGTAACACTTGTCCGTCACAGTATGTCATGTACTATTACAATCAAATGCGAGACAAAATTTTATAGCGCGTTGCTAGTTGAAAAATTTTATTTACGCATTACAGTATTATATAAATCGGCAATGATAGCTTATAAATCTGAACAGCTGTCAACCGTTATTTGGCGTTTCAGATAAACATTTAAGCATAATTCTGCATGCTGCATTTAATTTTATTCATAATTCACATCTTACCAGTAGTTCACATTTCTTTAAAAAAAATTCTACTTTACTTTTTATTTTAATTGAGAGTACTAAGGGTATGATTCATTTTCTTCAAAATGTAAGACCTAAGCCTCATTGTCTTCATTGTATTTATCTTAATTTATCAATCACTCAATCACTGTCTTCTTAATTATTTACTATTTTCATTCTCTATAAATTAAATAAAAATTAAGCATTCAAGGAATCTGAACTAAAGCTAAGATAGTTTTAGATTAAAAGTATTGAAGTTATTAAATGTTAATTAGTTACCTTTTATTACACTTGATCAGAGTAGAGTTGAAAGTACTCAGTTAGAAGTTTTTAATATTTTTGCTAGCAATGACGCCAGATATGTCAATGAAATATTGAATTGGAATATTTAATTTCTGATAACTTGCACTTTATGAACTGGTAATTACTAAGTAGTGATATGTTTGTCTAAAATTTGTCGAATTTTTTTTAAATAAGGTTAATTTTGACGGTCTTTATTTGTTGGTGTCGCTTTTAATGTTAATATTGCTCTTAATGTTAATTTATGAAATGCACATTTTACAACAAAACTTAATATACTGGTTTTACAAAAACCAACGTTAACGAGACGGTTTTTGTAGAGCTAAATTTTAATTTAAGAATTCTAAATAGTGAAAATGTATATACAGTAAAGTCACAACACTGTTGGTAACTTGTTTGAATCTACCAATATTTATTATAAGTTTATGTTCTTCTAATAATTTAAAAAAAGAATGCAATTCAAGAGCTTAATTTGAAAAGCAATTAAGCACATCACTTTTGCATATGCCGAAAATTAGAAACTCAATTTTGAGGAAAGTGTTTACCACTTTGAATTTTTAATTAGTATCATTAAATATGTGCCAGAGGAGAGCAAATGTTAATTTTGGTGTTTCTAAAAAAAAATTACAATTACAAACTCACCGAACCGCTATTAATAATTGTGCAAACATCTTCAAACTGCAAGTTAGGCAAGTTTATTGCTTCAACCGTAATTATGGCATACACACGTTCTGCAAACTCCTGCAAAGCTCTTCAGGGAGAATTGCTAAACACGTGCGCAGATATTTACGTGTTAGATGAAGTTTCAAATGCCCTACTTTAGAGAATATGTACATACTTTACGCTGACGCACTTATTTTTAATGAAATTATTGTCACAGAAAGTAATATTAAATTAAAGTAGTCTTTATTGAATCTTACGTGTCTTTTATGTTTCTATCTGCATCAAACAGAAGGCTGAAACAATGCATTGACACAGAAATCTCTATTCTTTCTAAAATATTAACCTATTAGCTTTATGCTATATTAATTTTTTGTGCCCCTACAATATAAAAGAGGCCTATAGTTGAAGTTAATAATCTCCATTATTATCTGAATTTTAAGTGACAGCAGATTTGGTTAAAATTTGAGACGATGTATCTAGCTAGCATTTGCCTGGCTTCAAACAGTGCAAAATCTTGTGAGATTTTGCGTTGCTTTCAGTGATAATTTTCAAACACTCATTGTGTCATTGATTTTGATACCAGGTGATTTTAAATTTTTAATAAGACAACATTTTTGTTACGTTTATGATTGAATATTAATTCCGCAACGGCCATCGAGTTAATGGAGAATAGGTGTATGAAGCCCGACCATATCTTATAAAAATTTGTAAAAAAATACTAAAAGACATTTTGAAAATTATTCCTCAGAACAGAGAAAATCAAGAAGTAGTAGACAAGCAAAACGTATTTCTGACAATGTTGAAAATGTGAAACAAGTAATAGATGATAACCCCCATACGTCTTTAAGAAGATTTCTTCAACAGATAGATTTTTCATACAGCCCATGCCACAAAATTGTCAAGAAAGAACTTATGTCTCTAGAAAATGCAAGTGTACCTAAAACTTATGCCCCTAGATTATTAAAAAAGAATTGTCTATTGTACATGGTTTAATCAGACAATGTTCAGGATTTATCGTTGATAAAGTTGATAAAATGATGAAAAACTTGGTTTCATTTCTCAGGTTATGTGAACTAGCATAATATGCAAATCTGGAGTGCAGACAAATCTCTTTTTTTTCAAAATTATACCCACAGAAAATTGAAATATAAGTCGGCATTTTGCCAAGACGTTTAATTGAACCCATTTTCTATGATGAATCTGTTACATCTAAGCGGTATCAGAATATTTCAGAAGAGTTCATAAACAAACTTTATCTGATGAATTACAACATAGTTATTTCCAACACGATAGAGCTACAGCTCACACAATTCATGCGACTTAAATATTTTTAAGGGAAATTTGTGACAATCGTTTGATAAGTGCTTTCATAGATCACATTTATCCACTTCGATCACCAGGTTTGACGCTTTTAGATTAATTCTTATTTACAACTTAAAAAAATACGATATTCACACAAAGTGTACACACAATTGACCACCTGAAAGTGAGAATTAGTGATCAATTGTTTAACTCGAAACTTTTATAACGTTGAGTGAACTTGTGTATAGAGGCTGAAGGTCAACATTTTCAGCATGTGCTGTAAATTTATGTTGAAATTGTGTAGCTGCAAGTAACCAAGTAATTATTTTTAAATGTTTTAGGAAACTAATAATAAAATAATGAATTAATTAATAATAAAACATAATTTTACATTTCAGTCATGTAGTTACGTTGAAATCACATTTTAAGCAAAACGAAATGCACGCTACAGCGACAAAATCTCATAACCGGTCATGATTTTAATATTTTATTGTCTGTAAATTATTTTGTAAAATAAATTTATTCTAACTTGACATATTAAGCTCCACCATACGTTTTCGATGTTCAAAAAAAAAGTCATAGTAAATTAAAACAATCACCCGGTATTAACAGAGTAAATCTTTAACGAATCTATAATGAATTTGTGTTCGAAAGTAACATGAAAGTAATCAATTATTTAACAGTTTATTTTCATATAACTGGAACAGGTGACTAATTAATTATTTCTAAATTAACTCTACCAAACTTATTGTAAATTATCAATACAGTAAACCGCACTAGACAAAAAACTATATCACACCGAGAAAAGATCGACTTTTAAAATATAATGCGTAAATGTAAAGTCAATTTTTTATTATTGCTTTTAAGAAATGTGTGAATTAAAAAATTATATAAATTGTTTTGTTAAACTAATAAGCCTAACAAAACAAATTTGACTTATTGTAATTGTTTACATTTCGCAAAAATATGATTATCTATATATAACCATTGATTACTAAAAGTGTACTCTATATATGGTCAATGATATAACCTATATATAAAATGTAGGTGAGACAAATACCAAGTATTTCAATTTTTTTGTGTGCGTTGGATAGTGCTATTAAAGCTATTTTTTAAGAGGCGTATAAACCTTATAATGTGTAGTGCCGCAAAGATAGAAAATTTGATCTTTCATCTAGAAAAGGCGATATTAACTTGATGGTTTTAGGTGATGCTTTTAATTTGTAAGAAAATTTACGTTGAATTATTTGATTTAAAGCAGTGTTCTCCAGATTACTACTAATAGTCGATTGGAAGACTGTAAAATCAGATGTGATAGCTTTTATACTTTTTTTTTGTAATTTATGTGCTTCCGCAAATTTTGATTTTGGCATCTTTACAAACTAAAAAGATCAATACAAAGAATGTTTTACACTTCTTTTTTATAATGTTTTATTCATAGGTGACTTTAATGCGTCGAATTCCAATTAAAAAGTTAAAACGAATGTCAAATTTTATCACATTTGTAGTTTAGATCTGAAGCAACTAAATTCAAAATAAAATAATGCCTAGTCATGTTTTGTCTAACATGAAATGCAAAATTTTACCAAATTTTTCATTTGAGATACCAGACAGTGGTTTTGATCCTGTGTTATTTATTGCAAGGTCAAGGTAAAATTAGGTGGGGTAAAAAACTTGACTAACAGAAAAGGTAACATTTACTTTAATTTTAGAAAAGTAGATTTACTAATATTATATGACGCTTGACGCTATTGTTATTTGTTACAGTTTTATAATTTGTTTGCTTTTAAATAACTGTCTAAAAACTACTGATAAAAATGAGATTGATAAAAGTAAGTGCAACGTAAACAAAACGAAGAAGTTCAGTCAAAAGCAATAATATTTATCAGTCAAAAAAGACTTATATGCGTTAAACGCCCAAAAAGTGAGGCTTTTATAACAATAGACTGAAGAAACATATCTAACACGTCATATATTATTATCCATAGACAAACTTGTTAGAATTACTGATCACAAAATTAGATAATCCTCTTCTAATATATTCATAACGTTACAGTTCTATGGTTTAACTTTCTATTCTAACAAGCCAAAGTTTTGTCATAGCTCTTACTTTGAACCTATATTAGTTTCAGCTTTATGTTATTCAGAATCAAACGGTTAGATAAACAGTAGTTTGTCGTTTTAGAAACCGTTGTGCAGTTGTTGTCAATCAGGGTGAAATGATCACAATTGAAGAAGCATTTATTTAACATCAAGCTAACAAGTTTTAATAAAAAAACTTAATTTAAGCAAGCTATGGAATTACATGTTATTAGAACTACAACAAAAGTCAAAGCACTGGTACCTGTTTGACCGTGACCGATCTAAATATTAATTTTTTATTTTATTTTAATGTGTATAATAAATATTTCTTATTCTCATTTGAATTTCGTTTTTAGCGCTGTTGTAAAACGCATTTTGAATGTAAAGCTATGACGCTTTATTAAAATTTTAATTTTTAACTTGTCATTTATTATATGTTGTTATATTATTAAATGTTTAGATTATGTTTTTTGTGAAAGCACGATAGAATCCATCACGTCAAATGCTTCTTTTTTGATGGGAAGACAGTTCATCAACACTAAAGATAATTAAATTAAAAGTAGCATTTTAGCCGATTTATTCTTCCTGAACATAAATTGTTGCGTTATAAAACTTGTATTTATTTCTAATAAATTTAAAAAATATTATTATAATTTCTTTTTAACGTACACAAAACAGATAAAATAAAAATATCTTTAAAATTAGCTGTGCATGCATTTTTACTTGTGTTTTGCATTATCAATTTAGCAGTCTAATATCAAAGCGTTTTTTATTTTCATATTTTTATTGTATTGCAAAGGTAACTTGAGAGCCCCAATAATTGAACGAGAGGTTTATATAAAATTCTGCAACTTTGTTTTAAAAAATTATATGTACTGCGTATTGCATAGTTTTAGACAAATTACTTTAGATTCTTGAAACCATTTATTGTTGTTGTATGTATTTGGTTTATCCGATTGTTTTTAGTAATAATTTTTTAGTGCTCCTTTTTTATGTATATGGTTTGTTTTTATAATTTAAATAAAAGCTTTCCATTTATTTGTTTTAAACTTATATTTCAATAACCAGTCAATAAGTAATAAATAAATATTAAAGACATATTTTGCGTTTAAATTGTGTTTAAGTGTTGTTTATCGCATTTTGTTTTCTTAAAAAGAAAAGAGTATAAAAGATCTATAATTCATTGCCTACAGTTAGCAAATACATTTATCAACTGCACTCAAATGTGTAATAATGAAAAAAAAAACCCAATCTGTGAAAAATGTTCCCACTTAAGATTTGTATTACATACAATCTAGTCACATTAGTTCTGGTATTTACAGCAATTATTGTACTATTGGATGTACATTGTTCGCTTCTATCTAAAATTACTGACATATATTAGTGAATTTATCCGGAAACATACTATTATTTGAATTTAATTAAAAACATTCTGCATTATTGATTGAATACTTTCTCAAAACTGAAAGGAAATCATAAAAATGTTATTTTATTCCTTTAGGTTTATGGTTGTACGCCTCAAATCTAGCGGTCTAGATTTGATATTTGCAACATTGAACACGCAGGATTAGGGCTTCTGCAAGACAGGGAAGGGTGACTTCTATTTTGGGTTATTGCATTTAGGGGAAGCAAGTTCTCGTGCAATATCGTTGCACACGCACCCTAGTAGCTACATAGGTTAATGGACGAAGAAGGAAATAAATTGCAACCTGCTTTATCAAGCGAGCAGAAATTATAACACTCCCTGCAATTGTATGAAAATGTTAAATTTAATTTCTCTATATTTTAAGAATAATATTAGTACTGTTTGATAAGTGTGTATCTCTGTAATCTCTTTTGAGACGCTTTTTAGATGTTAAATCCCACTGTACTAATTCTTCGTACATGAGCTAATAATAATTTAATTTTATGAAAACCATAAAAATTCAAAAAGGAAGAATAAAGACGTTTAGAATTTTTTTATAATCAGGTAACTCTTCAAATGTTAAAAAATGTCAGGATCAAAAGAAATAAAGTTGAGAGAATTTTAATATTGAAGAAGAAAGGCTTTCACGGCCCGAAGTCATTGAAATATTGACATCTTTCGGAAAAGACCGTGTCGAAAAGTTAATTGAAATTGTCGACGTTTCGCACTCCATCGGTAGGGGCGTCATCAGGACAGGGAAATAAATATGAGAACAAGAGTGTGAGCCACGCTAGAGCGTGGTTCACACGTCGAGTTACCGTGCTTGTTCTCATAATGATAACAAGAGAACAATATTTCAATATTAATATTCATTGTAATAGTTATCACAATTTTTAACCTAAAATGAAAGAATAGTATTTTATTTGCTGTGAGTTGGTTAATCAATTATGATTACATTTGGTTTTCTATAAATAAAATTTTTACAGTATAAATAACAAATTGTTAGATGTTAATTTTTGATCATAGATAATAAAACAATTAATTCGGTCAACAAAATCTACGATTTAACATGTTCCCTATCGATAACTAACACACATAAAAGTACTTTATTACAAAACTAAACTTAATAGTGAATTGAATGTTACATTCATAAGTTTTTTAGTTTATTTTTTTAGTTTTGCTTTTAGTTCAATTTGAACCTAATTCTGAAGTTATACCATCACTAAATGCATTGATGAAACACATAATCAATCATTAAATACAGTTAGATAAACTCAAAGTTTTAAAAAAACTCTAATTGAGACTATTGCAATGAACTCAGACAAAATAATAAAAGTTGGTAGGAGAGTTAAGCTTCTTGCAAAATTTGGGTGATCTTTCAGCAATATGTTAAGATTACAATTTTTTTCTAATATTATAAAACAATTATAATATCAAATATCGACTATATCAGACCTATGAAAGTTGGTTTTCTCTACTTTCTACTTTTTTTTTCACCGAAATGGAGATTGATAATTTTTAAATCACTATAAAAACAACAGAAGAACAAAACAGACAATATACAATTGAATGACAAATTTATTGACTTTTCAAATGCATGTATAGGTATATTCTTGTATTGTATACTCTTGTATTCTTGCTTTTTGCCAACGACATTACAAATCTAGTCAATAAATTCAATACGTATACCATTATGTAACCGGCAATATTCAACTTTTTCAAACGTATTATGCTATCATAATTGTAAAAATCGACCGAATATTATTGGAAAACCTTAAAAACAATACGTACAAAATTACTTTAAGATTATAATATAATATATAAAAAAAAATCAAGTTAAACGGTCTCATTGAATTCAAACACATTTGTGGAAATATATAATCATGTAAAATAATTATAATGTAAATAATAATAACAACGATGTAAAAAATCAACCGCTTCTGTTATTCTAAAAATAATTTATTTACAAATATACTCACGTCTACGCTAAGCTTTACTTATTTTTATTTGTCTGGTCAACGTTTTAGATTGATGAGAAGAGTTAATAGTCTAATGAGTGGTAAGTAACTAGAACCTACCAAATTTTTCATAGTTTGTACAAAATTATCTACATTATTATTAACTTTATTTTAAATACTAGCTTACCCGGCGGACTTCGTACCGCCTAACAGTCAATGAATGTCGTGTTACTTTTTAGCTGAACTAATTTAGGCTTTGATGAACGTAAAACAATGATACAAAATAATATATTTATATAGATAGAAACAAAAAAGTATTTTTTTATGATGAATGATGATAAAAACATACATACAGAATGAAAATAAAAATAAAAAGGTAGCACTCCGGGAGTGCCGGCAGAAGTGAAAATTTCAATATTAACGTTGTGTTTAATTATAAGTATAAAAGTACTATCATTTATGAGGTAGAATACAATGTTTATTTATTGCGCTATCGTACACAAATATGACAATTTATATGTTGTTATTTATAATATTATATCGTTATTTATATATTACATTAAATTTTATCTCTCACAAAAATCAACTTCCATCCATAATTTCGACGACTTTTACACCATCGTTATTATCAGAATCATGATCGCAAATTTTTACAACTGATACAATTGGTTTATGATAACTGAAGTAAGAAACAAACAGTTTTGATTTGAACCTATTTAAGTGTCTAACAAAGACCGCATCAATAGTAGTTTTGTATTTCGTTGTGCTAAAATTGCGATCATTTGACATAGTTAAACCAAATTCATTATTTAAAAATTCAATTAATGATTGATTTTTATCGTCTGCAAAGTTTATATTGAAATCTCCACTTAAAGTCATTGGCAATTTATCAAAGCTTTTTCCAATTTTTTTTTCTTACTTACTCATTTTCTTTCACTACTTCATCATCACTTTTTTCATTAATAGATTCACTTTGTTCGATTTCCATAATTTAAACAATTCACATTTACGAATACACAACAGTGTATTTACTACACAACAGTCAAGCAATCAGCTGTCACCATCCTTGGATACGCGTGGGACGCTGTACATAAACACACACGGTCATTCGCGCAAGCGCCCTGTGCCGCCTAAACAGAGCAGCACACTCAGGCCATAGATTTAATACATTAGATATAGCTATGCATGCTGAACATACTTCGGTTCTTAAAAAACATATCAAAGAAATTGGTACATCTCTCCATTTCTTTCTATATTTAATGAAACACATTTTTTATCCTTTTCATCATATTTGTTGTATGTCGCACACGAGTCTATAGTGATTAAACAGACACGAATTTCTACAATTTTAGTCGACAATCAACGATGCAATGCTTTGCTGTCAACTTATTGACATTTGTCATACACAATCTAATAAAATACGAAAATTAGGTTAAAAATCAATTTTATTTTGGAATGAATAATTATTTATAAATAAAGGTTTTTTCATCAGTGCTAATGATTCTTAATTATTTTATCAAAAAACTCTATTCCAATTTCAAAATTTCACCAACTTTTAGTTGTGTCAGACCCATGTAAACTTTATTATCCGCTTCATATTTTATCAGCTTACAAACCCACAACTGCATCGTGACAATCACAATAATGAAAATAAAAAACTTCTCTCCTATGAATTTGTAAAATTGAAGTTAGGCTTTAAGAAAATAGAGAAACATTAGAAAGCTGGAAGAAAATAAAAGTTGAGGTTGAAATCTCAATAAATAAAATTACCTTCAAATTATTAAATATTTTTCTTGACAATAATTATTTTCAATTTTTAAGTGACTGAACTAAGTTTTCTGTTCAAATTATGTGATTAGAAAAATTTGAATAGAAACGTCAAAATAATTCTAGTGTCATGCTGACGTGGCGTACTCTGCGTCTACTGATTTCTGCTTTGCTATTTGTAGGAACCTCTCTAAAAGATAGCGCTATCGAATACTAATGCAGTTGAGAGTGAGAGCAATAGATGGTACGTCTCGGCGGACTATCGCAGTGCATGGCTGTATCTTGTTATAATAAATCTATGACTCAGGCACGGTAGAAAGAGTGGGAGATACTAGTTCCCCTCCCTTCCCCTCGATCTTACGCTTTTTCGATCAGCATCACGTGACCCTGACGCGAGTTTGAAAGTTTTTACCCATACAAAAAAAAGTGCTCAGCGCCGCTAAAGAAGTTTTCACTTCAAAAAAAATAAAAAATAATAATTAAGTACTTCAAACTCATGTCAGAAAAAAATGATTGAAAAATATGTTGTGCAGATAGGGGAAAATAATAAAACTCGGATTAATTCATTAATAGGATTTTCATTCAAGCACTTTGTGGTAAACGACATTCTTTGTTTTTTGGTCAGGCGCAAGAACAAATAAAGCGGATGGTTTGCCGACACGTGAGCATGCCACGTACACTTTTTTTAACCTGTAGATTTGTTTTCCTTAATCTTATAACTTTCACCAACTGATTTTTTATTCCTTAAATCCCGTTCCTTTCCCATAATTTTATGTTTTTACTGTAGAATAGATCTTAGGTATTATTTTCGAGAAGTAAAAACAAATATAACAGTACCTGAACTTTGTAGACATTTTACAAAAAATAAATTTTTGAACGCACACATGATGTCTTTAGAAAAAAATTAAGTTGTGGCTTAAAGGTCTCAGCAACCAGGCCATACACTCAAAAAAAAAAAATTAGTGTTACACTATTTGACAGGATTGGACAACAAATGTTTGACATGTAATCAACAAATCAGCATCTATTGAAATGATTAAGTATTCATTACACATATCGAGTTTTTATTGTTTTTAAGATGTATTCTGCTACTCGGGAGGGAAACAAGTCCAACAAATCAAAAACCATGGCAATCGGTCCAGCCGTTCTCGAGTTATAAGTGTTGTAACAAACACGACTTTCTTTTATATATACCTATAGATAACCAAATAACAAATTTTTTTATTTGTTTTTTAAATTTTTGAGTTTTAAGTATATTGTCTACATTAATATTAGTTTTATTTTATCAATAAAACCCTATAACTAAAAAGAATTTACTATGATTTACTAGAAAGATTTACTATGATACTGAGTATATTAAATGGTATTTTGATTAAAACTAAAATTGTGTACCAAATAGCGGATCAATCGATCAACAGAGAATAGACCAAATTTCAACTACTAAGTGCGCCCTAAGCAAATAAATAGATAAATAAACAACAAACAAAATATGCTAAATAAAACCGATTAAAAAAGCTCTTAAGCTAGCCACACTAAAGTATTTATTACATGCAACTTTTTTGCATCAACTATATTATTCCCGTCTTAAGAACTTTTTATCATTTAAAAAAAAACCTCAAACGGCGCGGCATTTCTGATTCTTTTCATGATGGAATGATGAGATTTTTATATAAATGCTATAACTCATTTTATAATGAGCTCACACGGAAAATTCTATGCTTTCCTCTTGTGAGACCGAAATTGAAATACTGCAGTCTGGTCGAGACGCCCGGCTTTGAAAGTCGTGTAAGCCTTCTTAAAAAAATTTGAAGAAAGATTTTCAAGTTTATTCTAGCAGAGTTTATGACTAGCAGGTGCTGTTATTACAATAATTAAACATCCTTGTTCTAAAATCTAAACAGGTTTGTGTAAAATTTATTGATAATCTAATTTAGAAACAGAATCTACGGCAACCGTTTGCTAATACTACTTAACTATCAATTTTAAAGATTTATCTTGAACTTTAAAATATATTTTCACACAACTGACATTTTGTAAAAAACACTCACATGTGTGTTAAATTTATTATATTAACTAACTAATTCCAAAAGCTATTTTCTGTCATAAAACATACAAAAATTAGGTATAACTTTTGCAAGCTTTTAGTTTAGTTATACACAATAAAGAGTTCATCTAGAGTTCATTTATACTATGCTTTGTTGGTATTGTTTTTAGCTCTTTCTACTGTATAATTCTATTATTATATCATGTCCTTTGTTTTGATTGTTTTTTGTACTAGATTTTTGATTCTGATATTCGTAAAAATTTTCCAATAATTATTTTATGTATATGCTGCTTTTTAAAGGATTGCAAGCAAAAACAAAAACATGAACAACATTTGATGGGAATTTTTGTAATTTTGTTTCAGCTTTGATCTGTTCACATCGACGACAACCAATATTTTATTTATTCTGTTTTACGTTTGCTCTTTGATATAAAGCTCATTGAATAATTCTCTATCAAATTAATTCTCTTTTTTCTCAATATATTTATATACAGTCTTTTTAAAAAAATCCTACGGAAATTAAATTTCTTTGACGTGAAAATTAATGTTGGTAGAAAGAGCACATTATTATATTTTTAATATTACGTTTTACAAAAGTTTTCAGCGCTTCACGGTTCCTTAGAGCATGTACACACAAAAATTAAATCCTAAAATTCACACATTCAAATAATCCTAAAGAATGTAATATATTAAACGTTTTGTAATACTTTACATTCTAGGTAGACAACGTATATCTAGTAAGCAATGTTCTGTAAAATAATACCTTAATACCTTAACAAAGTCTCTGACGGAAACACTTCTAAATTTTAAAATGCACAAAATATTACTGAGGATATTGCTGATTGAACGCATACCTATGATATGCAATATGATCTATCTACTTTGGTTTGATATCATCTCGGCTGTTTATTCAGTAGACTTTATAACCACAATAAAGAAATCAATTTAAAGCTATCTACTACAAAGCTTGTATTTTATTAGTAACTAAATCCTAATATACTTCTAACGCTGTTATTTTTGTAGCTTGTTTTGTAAATCTAGTTTACACTTTGCGCAGGAGAAAAAGAATGTCATTTCTAGCAAAAGTGCTAGACAGGACACCAACAGTATATCGCTCAAATCAATCTCAGCTGAATAATTCATCCCAAAGTAAATAACTACTCTTACAGCTAAAGAGTCATCATGCTTCTGGTAGCTTTTCTGACACGTAAGTTTTTTTATTTTACAAACATTATATGAATGCTTATTTTTACAATATAAAGCAAGTAGCTCTATATCTAGCTTACGCTGCCATCCAATGCGCAAAATTGTATGGCAATTTTATATATAATTATAGAAAATATTATATAGAAAATAAAAATATACTTGTTTCTAACTCTTTACAAGTTAAAGAACTGTCGAGCGAGTCAGACATAAAATAATCTAGACAAACGCTATACCGAATTGGCGCGGTTTGTCCACCATCAAGCAAAAGCAAGCAAGTTGATCCAGATTAGGTTTGATCTGAAAGTAAATCTTTACAAATCTTAAGCAATATCTTCTAGTGCCCTATCGTATGATCAAAATTTTAAGTGCTTAAGTGATAAAATTTGTTTCATTTCAAATATTTGAACAAAAATATACATCTTATTTTATTAGTCTGTTAGGCTTAACTTATGACAATAACCATCATGCCAAAAAAATTATGGCTACTTTAAACATTATCATCATTAAACTCTTAACTTCTTAAAAAACTAAAAACTTAAGTTATTATAATCTTTCAAAAAACTTATTCTAAAAACAAATTTAAAAACCAAAACTTTAAATATGACGTATTTAAAAACTCTGACTCTTTGATTTAATAACAAAAATATTTAACTCAATATTTGTTTATTCTGGTTACACTGTATCAATCCGATGATTAAATAAAGTTATAGTAAAATGCTGTTCCCAAATAATATAATTTATTGACCGAAGTCTTTACACCGTTCTCAAATTTTTTCTATTTTACTTTTTTCTTACTTCATATTATAACTCCAGCTTTGAATTTATATTATCAAAATAGAATAATACATATCAAGTATTGCTAAATCTATAACTTTTTACAGCTTTACACCAATATAACTGAGTAAGTTATTTTCAGAAGTTTAGAACTTAAGTATAAATACTGAAGTTGTTTTGGTACTAGTTAGAACAGCTCTGACCTAATGAGCTACATACTGCTCACTTCAAAAGTAACACTGACATAGTACCTTATTCTAACAACTGTTTGAAATTGAACAAGATTGTTTTTATATAATTTAGTCTGTGGAGTTTCCATATTTCTAAAGCATTGAGTTAGCGCAAATCTCAGTAACCTCTGCAAAAAGCAAAGATATGTTTTTGATACCTAGAAATAAAATTATGAAAAAGTAAATTGTTTGTTTTATTTTAAAGAATAAAATACGAGTATAATTAAACTTTCTTCTGTATGAAAGATTGGAATAATTATTGTTATGACGTGTTTATTAGATGTTTTTAGAGTGTTTTCAAAAAGTTTCCTAATTAAAACTTCACTTATATTTCTACCATTACGGTTATCAGCGAAAGCTCTTTTACTCCTTTATTTGTTTTAATTACGTTAATGAATTTAATGTCAAAGCAAACTTAATTCCGCTAATGCTCTAAAATATCAAAACGTCAACGAAACAAGTTTCTCGTACTTGCTTGTGCCAAGTACACTATTTCATGTCAACAATTCAGCATCTCTCTTACTGGTTTCGTCTCTATTTGCTCAATAATTCAGGTTTTTATCATTAAACTTATTTTACTTTTGACATGACTTAAAATTTATATCTTTATGTCAAACTTTAGACGCAAGCATTATCAAGTTTGAAAAGTTTGATTTAATATAAAAATATCGATAACGCATTTACTATTCAATTTTCATTTTGTCCGGACGAAGTAACAATGTCGTTAATATGATAACACTGTGATGTTTCTCAAACTATTTTTTTTATCAACTATTGCCTTCTGTCTACTTTAACAATTTTTTTTAGGGTGGTAGTTTTTATTGTAGAAAAAGAACTGAACATTGTTTTGCAGGTGAACCTATTAAAAAATTATTTTTGTGTATTTTTTATGCTACAAGTACTTGTAAAATGTAATTAAAATAAAACTTAAACGCAAAATGTTCCATCAATTTGCCGTGCATCAAAACAGAAAACTTTTAAACCTAATTTAATAAATCAAAATCTCCCTTCTTTTGCCAAATAAATTTACGTTTTTAGCGAGGAGTGAGAAGATAAATTGCAGTTGTTCTATTTTTGGTTAACTTATTACCGTAATAAATTTAGCACCAAATTCGAAACATTACAATAGGCGTTTTTCAAAGTTTGACACAATGTGTACACCATTATTCACACTTACTCAAGCAATCAATATCTTTACTTTTAAATATAGTCAAGCCAACGTTACCAAGAAGCTAAAACTTGTATTTACTTACAAGTATTTTTAAATTAATAAATATTTACTTGTGCAAGTAATCGCAAACGTAATTTAAATTTGTACTTATAAAGTTTGTATTTAAAAAACATTGAAAGTTAAGCTATATTTCGAAAAATTATATTGAAGTTTTGTGTTTCTTCTAAATCTCAAAACAGCAAGATACATAAAAAATTTATGAGATATCTTAAAGTATAATCTTTCATGTATTGTAAATAAGTTTTGAGATAATATCGTTTGCCAAGTGTTAAGGCGTTATGTTTATTTTGCACACTTATTGCAATTACAGTCGAGTTTATGTGTATAAAAACTTTGCAATTTTTGTATTTTATTAGAAACTTACTGATAAAACACAAAAATATTTTGCATATAGTGGATAATTGGATATGCATAGTTCTATAACTAGTAAAATAGTTTTTAAAAACATTCACGATCTTTTTGCACTGAAACATTAAAGCAGAATGAATTTGCATTAGTTCTCTAACAATGTTAATCTTAAAAAACATTTAGTTTTATTGTGTGTTAATTTACTTGTTATTTTACATTACTTTTTTTTGTAATTTTGCCGCATTTTTGCAATTATTGCAAAAGCAACAAAGTTACAGCTTTTATTTTAAAATATTAATTTCAATAAGTACTAAAAATAAACTGTGTCATTTAGAGCAAATTACCGATTTAATTAAATTTTGTAACAGATAAGAAAAACTTTAAATCGACAACTCGTTATGTTCTTGTGAACAATATGCTCGGAACTGTTGTTCATCGTTAAAAGTTCGTTAAAAATTTTCAAATGTTAACGTTCGCATAAAAGTTGTTTAAATACAACATTCTGCAATCATGCGGTAATTTTCAGATCAGTATTTAGATCCTCTTTAGACAAAAAAATTCAATTTTTATAGCTTTTAAAAAGAGATAGCTTTAGATTTAGCATGAATGCTCTTAGATCGATTTTTTAATTTAAGATATCTCAAATTTGTTAGTATTCGCGTTGGTCTTCCGTCTTTCTATTTTGAAAGCTTTTTGAAAATATACTTAATTTAAATCGATAATAATCCCATGTTATTATACAGTGAGATTTTTGTTTTACTGAACATAACGTTATAAGTCGTATGTTCAGTTTTAAAAAAACCATGTCAATACATTGTCGCTAGGTAGGCAACCAAATTAACAAATATTTTATTTTTTGACACATGACTGACTTGACAATGACAGAACAGAACTCTGAAATTTTATTCAAAGGTAAGGAAGGTTATGTTACGTCTTAATAACAAATTTAAAAAGAAACTTTTAATCAAATTAATTTATTAAATGTTCAAAGTGACCACCTTCTTGTTCTAAGCAATACGCCAAACGATTGTAAAATGCTTGTACAGTATTTTTTAAAAAAACTGGATTTATTTTGTTGCAGGCGGTGAGTATTCTATTCTTTAGTTCTTCTGTACTCTCTATTACGGTATTGTTGTAGACTTTAGATTGAAGATAACCCCAAAGAAAGAAATCGTTTGGTGATAAATCTGGTGACCGAGGTGGCCAAGCTATTGGTCCAAACCGTCCAATCCAGCGATCCTGGAAGTTTTCATTCAGGAAACGTGTAATAGGGCCCGTGGAATGTAGTGGAGCGCCGTCCATTTGAAACCATGCGTTCTCAAGATTTAAGTCTTTTAGTCGTGGCGTTATGTGTCTTTGCAGAAGTTCCAAAAACTTGGCGGCATTTAGGTTGCCATCAATAAAAAATAGACCAATAAGGGTACCGTCGACTATTCCAGTCCAAACATTAACTCTGCTATTATACTGAGTGTGTGTTAAATTTTGAACATGTTCGTTTGTACGTGACCAATACCTGTGGGAATTAGAAAGAAAGATAGGAAAAAAAAGGAAAGGTGTTCAAACCGACAATTCTGTGAATTGACCGTGCCATTTAAACAAAAGGATGACTCATCAGTAAAAACTATCTTGTGTAAAATATCTTCATTTTCATTTATTAAACTAAATATTGTTTCACAAAAATCTGTTCTTTTTATTTTGTCAAGAGAAAAAAGCTGTTGGTGATTTGAAAATTTGTAAGGTTTGTATTTATACTTTTTGAAAGTTTTAAGGACAAAGGATTCTGAAATGCCAAACTCGTTTGCTATTATCCGCGACGGGGTAATGGGGTTTTCTTCAGCATAACATAATATCTGTATTTCTCGTTCTTCTGTCAAGACGGGACAAGGTCTTCTTCTTTTTATGTGTGAATTTATTACACAACCTTCTGTTCTGTTCTGTCAAGTCAGTCATGTGTTAAAAAATAAAATATTTGTTAATTTGGTTGCCTACCTAGCGACAATGTATTGACATGGTTTTTTTAAAACTGAACATACGACTTATAACGTTGTAATGTTCAGTAAAACAAAAATCTCACTGTATACTCAAGAACAGTGTCAAAAATCAAGTGTCAGAACTTTCAGTCAATTTGAACAAAAAACTTTGACATTTTTTTTAAGCCGAAAGATAAACGTTACACTTTTATCATCAAGACGAGAGTTGGGTCGCGCACCCTCCGGGTGCTTACCCTACTCTCTTGAGTAGAGGGTTGCCTACGGCAACGTGTATGAACCTAGAGGGGTTGCCTTCGGCAACCGTAAAATAAACGCACTTTTTTTTTTATTAGATTATTGTTTATTTATTTTTTTATTGTAATATATTTTTATTTATTTTTTTTTTTACTTTTTCTACTTTCTCATATCAACGTTTGCCTTCGACAACATTTATATAAACCTAGAATTTAAAATATTATTTAGAATTGTAATAAATTAGAATTTATTAATTATACTTATTTCTTTTTCTTTTATCTTTCTCATCTTTTTTTTATAATAAAGCAAGCATATTACCATTTACTAAAATTTTTTTTGTTTATTTTTTTTTGTACTTGTTCTACTTACTCGTATTGAATGTTGCCTGCAGCAACATATATAAATCTATTATCATTTATTTTTGAAAATACTTTTACTATTCATTATTATTATAAATTTTTAATTTTTTTCTCATTATTTAGGTGGCGGACAGTCATTTTCTGTTATAAAAATTTTCGTTATAACATTTGAGATCAGATTTTGACATAACGTTTTCATATTAATATTACTTTAATATTTAAAAATAGTATTACTATCTATCATTATTTTATATTATTTTTTTCAATCATTATATATATATATATATATATATATATATATATATATATATTTTATTTCTTCTTGTTCTTACCATACTCTCTTATATGTAAAAGGTTGCCTTCGGCAACAATAACACAACATTTTTTTTTATAAGAAAATTTTGCATGTATAATTATTAATTAGAAACATTTGTTTATAATTAATACAATCAAAAAAAAATTTTTTTTAATAAATATTTAATTAGGCAACACTTTTAAAAAAAAAATTTTTAATTGCCTAGTGGCTACACTGTAACCGAAAAAAATTTTTTTTTTTAAATATTTTACGTAACTTTCATAAAAAAATGTATGTTATGTCATAGCTCAAGCACAATAACATCTGTCAATGATGTTGTCGGTGTCAAAGATTAAAAATTACCATTAAGCTAAAACACTCCTAAGCGTGATTAATAATGACTTTTTTATTTGAAAACATTTTTAAAAAACTTTTATATTTGCGCCTAGCTGCAACACTGTAACCGGAAACGTCATTCCTATTGCTTCTTGTCAACAATTTAGATAAACACAAATTTGAAACTTTTCTTTAATATTTAATTATTATAAACATTTGTTTGTACAGCATAATTCAAAAAAAAAAATTTTATTAATTGCTTTTTCAGTTAGCATCACTTTTTATTTTTTTTTTATTTTTCTAGTGTTAACAGTATAACCGGAAACACTTGTATCACAAATATTTGACGTAACTTTTATAAAAAAAAAATGTAGGTTATGTCATAGCAAGAACAATGACATCTGTCAATGATGTCGTCAGTGTCAAAGGTGTGTCACCCATAATCAATAGAAAATTATTGCTGTGGTACAATTTTAATATAAAATATAAACACATCTTCTTCTAATTCATTTATGCAAAATTCTTCTTCTATCAATAAACATAGAGCATATATAATCAAATTATGAGGTCATTGACCTATATTAATTATATTTCTATAAGTCTCATTTATTATATTCCAGCTTAAAGGGAACTCCAGTCATTGTCTCTATCATATTGTTCTTAGCGGTACGAAGACACTCAATTCATTCTACAAAATAAATATGTTTATTTATAATCTTTGTCTCTATTTAAAGTGAGGTTATATTTGCCTCGTCCACCCGAATGTGATGATAATATAAGAAATGGGGCTGTTAGATATATTATAGATACGACATAGCAGAGCTGACCAAATCCATAAATGCAATCTTTATTCTATTGAAAAGAAGGTTGGAAGGCTTTAATTTTTATTATATTCCAGCTTGAAGGGAACTCCAGTCATTGTCTCTATCATATTGTTCATCCATTTTATATTATTGTGGTACGAAGACACTCAATTCATTCTACAAAATAAATATGTTTATTTATAATCTTTGTCTCTATTTAAAGTGAGGTTATATTTGCCTCGTCTACCCGAATGTGATGATAATATAAGAAATGGGGCTGTTAGATATATTATAGATACGACATAGCAGAGCTGACCAAATCCATAAATGCAATCTTTATTCTATTGAAAAGAAGGTTGGAAGGCTTTAATTTTTATTATATTCCAGCTTGAAGGGAACTCCAGTCATTGTCTCTATCATATTGTTCTTCCATTATATATTATTGTGGTACGAAGACACTCTATTCATTCTACAAAATAAATATGTTTATTTATAATCTTTGTCTCTATTTAAAGTGAGGTTATATTTGCCTCGTCCACCCGAATGTGATGATAATATAAGAAATGGGGCTGTTAGATATATTATAGATACGACATAGCAGAGCTGACCAAATCCATAAATGCAATCTTTATTCTATTGAAAAGAAGGTTGGAAGGCTTTAATTTTTATTATATTCCAGCTTGAAGGGAACTCCAGTCATTGTCTCTATCATATTGTTCATCCATTTTATATTATTGTGGTACGAAGACACTCAATTCATTCTACAAAATAAATATGTTTATTTATAATCTTTGTCTCTATTTAAAGTGAGGATATATTTGCCTCGTCTACCCGAATGTGATGATAATATAAGAAATGGGGCTGTTAGATATATTATAGATACGACATAGCAGAGCTGACCAAATCCATAAATGCAATCTTTATTCTATTGAAAAGAAGGTTGAAAGGCTTTAATTTTTATTATATTTTAGCTTGAAGGGAACTCCAGTCATTGTCTCTATCATATTAGTCTTCCATTTTATATTATTGTGGTACGAAGACACTCAATTCATTCTACAAAATAAATATGTTTATTTATAATCTTTGTCTCTATTTAAAGTGAGGTTATATTTGCCTCGTCCACCCGAATGTGATGATAATATAAGGGATTAGGCTGTTAGATATATTATAGATACGACATAGCAGAGCTGACCAAATCCATAAATGCAATCTTTATTCTATTGAAAAGAAGGTTGGAAGGCTTTAATTCTTCCGGATCCAATCAATAATAAAGTTTTATTTGGCGAGAAGCCCTACCGTTGCGTTTTTTACTTACCTTTGATGATGATCTTGATGATATCTTCTGGGCTTTTGATGCTCTAATCTTGCATAATCTCGTCAATTTTCGATATAATTGCAGCAATAAATTGCTTTTTTTTAGAATATTATAATATCATCACGAATCGATAATTTGACAAATGACATTTTATGGTTATGATGAAATGGATCAATATTTGACATTTGAACTTTATTAATGGAAAATTTAGCGATATTTCTATTTTGTAGCTGTAAAATCCATTGAAATACATTCTAATAATTATAATATAGCAAATAATGTAATTTAAAAGGAATTTTCTTACCGAAATCTTATCTGAATCGATTATTTTCGAGCAGCTCGTTTCGTCGACTTGCATTAGTTATTTCAGGAAAGCCAACAAAATTGAAAAAATTCCCTAAAAATACCGACTGTTTTCTGAATTTGAGTATCTATCTATTGTGGTTTTTTGGCCAACGTCCTATAAATGTCCTATCCGTTTACTCTTTTTATCGGACATTTTTTTGAAAAATTTTTTTTATCAGAAATCCCTCCTGTCCCTTTATCCTAGCACAAAAAAATCCAATTCTTATCTCAAAACATCACACCGAAACTCTATTGATGCCGTTTTTTATCAAATTTCTTACAACATTTAACAATTTGTCATAATTAATAAATCTTTTTTACGCCGCACTTTTGCAAGAAAGAGACGCCGCTATCGCGTTTTATTTATATGTAAAAAAATTATAATAAGATTCATTGCCAATTACCTAATCTGTATTGAAAACGGTGGTCTAAAAATCAATGTAACAAAAAGATAAGAATACGTGAAGTCAGTGTTAATAAATATGATTAGTAAATTTTCTCTAAATTGATAAATAAAGTTAATCTTTTAAAAAGAACAAAAAAAATTTGGCTAATTTTCTAATTTTTTTCAACTGCTAAGGTTGTAAAAAGCTGTTTCATAATTACGTGTTTGTAATTTGCTACAAATCTAAAGTCTATTTATTCTTATAAACAATTGTCCAAACTGTTTTAATGATGGCAACGCCATTTAAAAGTAAATTTCAAACGTTTTTGACATTTACTTTTAAATAGCGTTGCCAACATTAAAAATGTTTAGCAATTGTTTATAAAAAAAACTGACTATATCTTGTTTTATATAGTTCTTCTTTAAGAAAAATTTTAAATTTGAGTTCGTGTTTTGACCTTTTTGTTTTTAGAAAAACAGACTGTGCAGACTAAAAAAACAGTAATATTTTTCTAACTGTTAAGTCTTTTGAAAGTCTAACTGTTCTGTCATTTGAAAAAAAGTGATATTTTTCTAGTAATAGCCTTGATTCCAGTCGAAAGTTCTGAAATGACACACATAAAAAAACATACAGTCCAATTAAAAACCTCCTCTTTTTTTATAGTCGGTTAAAAAAACACAATTACACTAGGGCACATTTGCACAAAATACTTCAATTATTGAACTAACGTTTTCCGACGATCAATTTATGAAACAAGGCAAGCCCAAGCTATCTGCTTATACTACATCAACTGCAAAAAAATGCAACATATAAATGTCAATAAGAACTCAAAAGTAATGTCAATGAAAAGATCCAAGCCGAAAGTGACATAACTTTAGAAATCAACATAACAGAGTTAGTAAGCCATTTTAATTATTTTGAAAATAAGGTTACAATTACAAATATAATTATAAATAAAAACAGAGAAAAAAGTAATAAAAATGTTACGTGCGAGTACAGTACTATAATAGCAAAATCTAGATAGTTGAGCAAACCAAAAAACAATTAGAACAACAAAAATTGCATTTTTGACAATAGTGAATGGATGCACAAGATGGGACAGAATTAGATTCAGAGAACACAGAGGACAAAGAATGAGAAATATAGGTACACAAATATACAAATTACAAAACAAGATAGTAAAACAAATGCACAACACTTGACAAATAAGAAAATGCTTTAAAAAATCCATAAAGCACTAGCCTAGAGAAAGTCAGAATGTTAGAAAACCTAAGCAGGCGTAAAAGTTAAATAATAAGTTTAGAAGTCAAAACAAACAAGATGTCTTAACAGTGATAAAAAAAACTATAAATACGTATCACAATTGTTTAATTAGTTAATTGCCCTCACAAATAACAGATGCAAGTTTTTATTTTTGAGTAATTTTGATATATTTCAAAAATTGAAACTGTACTTTATTAGATATTAATATATTAACTTTAAACATTACTTTCTTGACTGCAAAAATTATATTATGAGTTACAGTTGACTTATGGTTCAAAAACCAATCGAAATAATATGACGTATATAAGAAATAGTACTGAAATAGATAAGAAGGAAAAATTGAACTTCGCAAATTACAGCTATTATATTAAAACCGACAAAACTTGAAAAAAACGGCTAAACAGTTTAGAATCCTGCTTTGCAAGCAATGAGATTGAGTTTGGATCTCTCAAAATTAGAAACAAACAGGTTTAAATAAAAAGAACAATTAATTGTCAGTGTCAAAACGTTTGATATTAGGTTGGAGTCCTGCTTTATTATCGGAGAAGCTTTGCCTCCCACAACTAAGTTTAAATGTGGTTGCCCGTTCTAGGAAACATCTACAATCTGTACGAGTCAAAGCAAAATACCTAGTTTATTATTTTATTTTGTTTATCAATTATAATATGTATTTATCTGACACACACAAATCCTTAACTCAGTAAAAATGATTAGACTGAGTTTTGATTTATTTAAAAAAGACATTCCTTGACGATTTCTAACAATGAGCACTTTTTCAATTTTGACGTAAACCGTAGCGCAGAAATGAATTCCTGTGACCTAGATTGGTACAAAAGCTGAAGTTTGTAAAGACCCAAAGATAGCCTACTCTGAATACAGGCGCCAACCTGATAATAAATGCGCCTCTACTGTGTAATTGAGAACTATTCGACAATGGTGGTGTTGTTCATTTTAGAGAGAGTTTAGATGCTTTGTTTGCATGAGATTAATTGTTTGCGGCAGGTGCTTTAAAGAGGCTTCTAAAACAATAGCAAGTCAAGTTCCTTATTGATTTTGTATTGCTATCTATATTTGTAAAACATGATAAATTGTTTGTCTGACAACAACTTTCTTGACATACGACAATAGTTTACAATAGTTTCTTTTGAAAGCACACCAATAGTTTTATGAAAATACATCATACTAGTAAATTATATACAGATGATTAATACAGTAGTTTGACGCTGAATTTCACTGAAATAATATCACTTATCGTGTGACTTAAACAATTGGTAGAAGTAGATCACTGTGTGCAGTACAAAACAAAAACTGTTAAAAAAAGGATTCAAAACTCCAGTGTTCTCAAAAAAAAACTTCAAGTTTATAAACTGTTCAAAATCGAACAACGCGTGGTTTCTGTTTATGTAGTTTGGTACGCTAAGACGGTAGATTGTACTCATTTTAAACAGTCTGATAAAAAAACAAACATAAAGAAGACTTTTGGATAATTGGTTTACAAAAACGTTTTCATATTATATTATTGTTTCAGGTAACAAGTGACCTGTTGACAATTTAGTTGGAAATTAATTCAAAATACCGCTAAAAAAATTTGGGATCTAAAATGAACCATTGTTAATTAAATGCAAAAAAAACTTTTTTTACATAAACTGCTTTAGCAAACATTAGTAATGTTCCACAAGTAAAGCAATTTTTAAAACAATAAAAAACCAAGTAAAAAGCTGCGTTGTTGTTAAACGAGGCTTTCTGCTGTAAAAAAAAATTATTAAAGCCATTTTATGCCACTCAAAAGTTCCGTTTTCAATATAGCCGGTGAACCAAGTCATTCTACGGAAACATTTTACTCTTATACCTAAACTTTTTCAAACTGTTACACATTCAAAACAGTTAAATCTTTCAATAGGGTGCAGCAATCAATTTGTTTGCAAGTGCAAAATGCTATCATAGTATTATTGATAATTCAGATTCAAATAATCAAATATTTTATAGCAAAGGTTGAAAAATAGCACCAATAGAAAAAAAATCAAAAATTAATGCAACTATTAAAAAAAAAAATTTAAATTATGAAAAATATTATTATCTGGAACAGGAAAAATACAAATACTGCTTTATAAAGTGATCTGATAATAAAATGTAAAAAGTCAAAAAGGAAAAAAAAGAAAATCAGCAGTGAGACTGTGAGACATAGACATCTTACCATTAATAAGATTATTTTCAGTTATGAGTTATGCCTAAACTAATTTAAAAAAAAAACTCTTAAATGATTAGGTGAAAGATAATTTTAAATAACTAGGAAATAATAATTTACATCAGAGTACCTGAGGTCGAAAAATAAAGGTTTTAAAAATTGTGTTTGTGCAGCGAAACACAAAGGTTTTAAAAATTGTGTTTGTGCAGCAATTTAATTTAAAATAGAGTTTTTTGAATGAAACGGTCAAATGGTTATATTTTTTATTTAATACGCCAATATAATTTTTTATTAGTTCACTAAATCAACCGATTGCAGCAGATTGTAGAGGATAAGAGGTTAGATAAAGTACGTGCAAAGCATATTACATAGTATTATGTAATGTGTACTGCTAATTTAATTTCATAACAAGTTCAAACATTCTTGCAAAATTTTTGGTTTTTATAATTAATGAGCTGTTTGATTTTAAATTTTATTGCAGTTTTTAATTTCTAAAGTTGGGCAAGATTGGAAATCGAAAATGACAATGCAATATTAATATTAAGGGATCAAACATTTCCATATTTGTTTTCTCATCTCAAACGATATTGTCATGTTAACATAGAAAAAAAAAATTTTGTTGAGCCACCCTACTGTGTACATGTAAAAAACTAAAAACTACTATAATAATTTTATTAATACAGACACAATTATAAAGAAAGAAAATTCAGTGATAAAAAATACATATTTGAAAAAAAAAAAAAAAATTGGTTGACAGGAAAAGAAAAAAGCTGTATGAACGTAAAGCTAAAGCCACTTACAGTAAGATTAAAAACTCAAAGCAGACTGCCGATGATTGTAGTAATCATATTGTTAATCTAGTAACTGATCGCTTTTGTAAGACATTTGACGAAAAGAGAAAAATATACAAAACAAGATTTAAAAATTTTTTTTTGCATCACACAACAGACTAATAATTTTTGATTATTTAATATAACTGGTTCTTGGAAATATTAAAAAAAGAAACCTGAAAGCCGCAAAGCTACAAACCAATCTAACAATCAGTCTTAAACAAAAACGTTTCTGACTTGAGGCCAAAGCGAGAATGTCTTTTTCATAGGTATAAATCTGTAAAAATCAATGACAAAAAACTGAAAAGAACTGACCGTTGAACCATTTTACGAGTAGGGTAGAGCGTTCTTTCCAAATCTGATATAGTATATTGATTTCTAATAAAATATATATTATTTGTTTTCGAAATATTTGAGTTTTTTATAATATTATATGCTTTTTCTGAAGTACCTATATAAAATGTTGCAGCATTGACAAGAAAATTTAATAAATAAAACTTCTCATGCTTTTTCCTTCTAAGTAAACAAACTCCAATCTCTTTCTTTCCTAAAACAATAAACAAGATGTTTGGATTTCCAGGCTAAATTTCAAACTCCTCCCGTTTGCATTTTGTTGAAATATCAGACCGTTCTTCTTTCTTTGTTACAGTAACATAAAATAGACTTGAAAAAGTCATTAGAGCTATTTATTGATAAAAAACACAACTGCCAACAGAACGGTAAACGCATCTGTCGTTTTAATTTCTTTAAGGAGCTCAGCCGATTGGAATTGTAATTTTTCGATAGAAAATAATTTTTAGAAGCTTTTTCAAAACCATTATTATGATGTTACGAGTATTACACCCAAAGCCACTTCAGACTTTATTGTAGATTTCTACAGTAATTTTCAGTTTTTGTACAAATGGCTAAAATAGTTAACCTAACCCACTAAGAAGCTTAACTCACTACTGTATTAAAAAACCAGTTTGCTTTTTAAAGAAATGGACACATGTGAAGAAGCTTAAATTTAAATTCTCGAAAATAACATTTCCTTACGAAAATACGTCACGTCAAAACTCTAAATGGAAAATCAATCGTTCGGAAAGTACACATTTCATATATTGGAACTAGATTTTCCCATTTGGAAACGTTGCGATAATAGTTTGATGACTTACATGCAAATATTTCAAGACTTCAGTTTTTTCCGCTCTGAGGACTTTTAAATTTAGTTAACATATAGGTTACTTGATAAAGCTGTAATACTAACTTAATTAATGATTATTAGAAGAAACTCGTGGTATTCATACGTGTCATGTTTAAACAGTAATTAATTTTCGCTTGTGATTCATGGTGGATGATCCGTTGCGTTGTAGGATGAATCTAGGACGAGGTTAAATTACTCTGGAAGTGTTGAATTATTAGCTGCAGCCTTGGTATTATTTACTTACTCAGAATCGCAAAGCAAAGCAAAATAAATTATAAATTTAATAATAATTTTCCTTATATACAGAATAATGCATTGTTTGAAAATAAAAAAGCCATCGAAGACTCTAAGGAGATAATGCGGAGAGTATTCAGCTAAAATTATTATTATAAGGTTTTCTTTATAATTCTATAATAGATATTAATTTATTACATGATATCAATATGACGAATATTAAGCAGATATGACAAATAATAAGTTTTAGCAACACTGAAATTTTATAAACAGTAATTAATTAATCTGCAGCAATAATAAGCCCTGGAAAATATGCGAACTAAATTAGCAAATTCAGGAGTAAAAAATCAAATTAACCTATCAAAAACACAAAAAAGAAGAGGTGCGGTGTGTGCATGAAAGCTAAAGCAGCGCCCCCAGGTTACGCCTTTTCAGAGCTTATGTTTTCTTGGATAGACAGTATCTGTTTATTGTTTGAATAATTTATCTGATTCTAAAAGCTTCCATTTGAACTTTCAATCATTTTTCAACAAATTTGTATTTATGTGAAATTATTAAATTTTGTAATCAAAGGCAGCAAGCAGGACAGTTTGTGTGTGACGATGCGTGGGATCATTGTAGCAGCAAATTTTTTAAACAAAGAGTGTAAATTAGTAGAGTTAGTTATTGACAAAGGATGTGTAGGCAATTTATTTGAGGTCTAAAAAAATATACAAAAATCTACAGATATAAGCTGAAAATATACATATTGCTGCAGCGATGCCAAAAGCAGAAATTTGCGAGTGGTGAAGAGAGAAAGGAAGCAAGAGAGTCAATTAGGAGTTCATGTTAACATTTTTTCTCTATGAACAACTGAGTTGGTTAGTTGCTTCTTTGCTCTCATAAATCTATTATTTTTTTGTTTTTATCCATGCAAAGTAAACGCTGATCTCTTACGAGAACGTCAAAAATAAGAGAATAAAACAAATGTAAATGTAGAAATCAAAAAATGATTGATGGAATTTTAAATTTGACATTCTAGAATGACTCAAGAAGTGTTACAATAAGAAACGTGAGGTTTGAATCAATTTCTCATCTCTATCTCCTCTATAATAAATAGATAGAATAGATTTTAAATAAATAAAGTCCAAATATTTATTCAAAATACAAAATAATTGTTTTTAAGTTTTCGTTTTTTACTCAAAAACATCTATTTTTGATAGCTTCATATAAATTCAAAGATGGTTTATTTTATGATGAAATGCTTAAATTTTTTAAACGTTTTTATAATTGTTTAAAGGTTTTTAAACAATTTTATTGTCAGAAATTACTATATTCATCAGACTCTTCTTGAATCTTTTTTTGTCAGTTTATTATGTCTATATTTATTATTGAGCGATAATTAATTATATTTATTACCAATAAATAATCTACTCATAGGTCGTTGCTGTATGTGCAACTAACGAGGGCTAACCAATCAAAAATTGATATTGTGCTGTGACGTTCGTTTAGATAATTTATTCTCCCTTACTCTTTGATACATACTTATTTTTATATTGAAATATAAACTTTGTTGTGATCAGAATCATTTATAATAATTTCAAATTTTATAAATACACTATTAAAAAATCAACATTTTTGACATATCCCCTCTGTTGCCGGTATTTTTCAATTAGCATCTTAAAGCTTCTCTATTTACTGATATTATATTATTATTTGTGTTTTGCTTCTAAATAAATCGCTTACATATATTTTAAATATAAACTATTGATAATTACCATTTCCAAAAAAAAATCATTTTATTTTAATTTTTTATATACAAGTTTTTTAACCATACTTATCAACTTGTAAAATTGGCGTCAATGTGAGAAGTAACATAAAAAACTAACATCTTCCCGAAAGGTTAAAACTGATTTTAACTAAATTGTATCTATACAATAACAAAATACAATAGCACTAAAAATCGGTATTATTTTTAAAATTGTAAAACATGATTTAATCACGTTATGCAAGCAATAATAGTTATTATGTATTAAGGGCATAATTATAAATTATGTTATAAAAGAATGTTTAAAGTTCGAGCAACAACGTTCTATTCTATTTTATAATTCTAGAAGATTCAAACAAAGTATTCCTTGAAGGAATCAATTAAAAGTTGTGTTTATGCAAATTTTTGAGTTGAGCTAGATTGATGTTGTTATGGTTACTGCGTTTGTTTAAAAAACAAACAAATTTTTTATAAAAAATAAAGTGTTTTTATAAAAAATAAAGTATGTTTCTTAAACAGAAAACATTTAGTCAACAAAAATTGAGCAAGAATTTGAAGATGCTCAGGAAAAATTGATTCTCCATGAATCAAAGGACACAGTGGCTACGTCAACATTATATTTATATTTAGAGATTAATTTATTTTTTAGTTTTGTTATATTGTTACATAGATAATTTTGTTATTTACATAATAAAATTGTGACATGCATTAATCTATGTCCTAGTTTACAAAGTTAAGGACAGCTTGACTGAGATTTAAAAAATTGTTGGTAAACTTCGAATATTAGTAAATGCATTATTGTTGAAACAAATACTTTTACTGTATAAAATATTTATAAAACCTAAAAAGTGCATCGTAGAATTTTTACACCCTATGACATGGGTAGTCATGTGAGAGAATTGGATGTGCATAAGTGTCTCCCTCTTTTATGTGAGCAACCACCTGCTGGCCCCAAAGGCAACATTTCAGACTCCCCTAGCAGTATGATTGCCCAAATTCGATTTGTTGCTTAAACAGTTCAATATTTGCAAGCATATATGACTCATCGATACCTGCAACGGACAACTCTCACTAATAAGAAACTTACAAGAGAGATGTCTTTGCTTGGCAAACATAATCAAATTATATCAAATACGTGTTTAAATTTGTGAAGCTGATAATATTATATTGTAAAGGGTTATCTGATTATCACGCTTTTATGTCATATAACACTTTCTAATAAATTTATTAGAAATTCTTTAATGATAGAGTGTGAGAGAATGCATTATGCAGACAAACGACATTACTATTGCAATATCTGTTTTGGAATTGTTAACTCTTATCAGTCGCACATAATGGCAACTCAGACCAAATGATTTATTTCTTTTTTTGGCTTTTTGTTAACACCCTAGAGTGACGCCAAAGTATATGAACAAAAATGTATGCACATTTTGCACATAATATTTTGTACAATCTGCCGAAGGAAAGATGGTAGTAAAAGTATAGAAGATTCGCTAGTTGAAACTGTTGAAAACGTTTGAAAAACGGAAAGTGCAAAAAATCTTCTTGCAAAATTAAGCGATCGAAGTGTTGTATATGTTGTAAACATTCGAGTGTAATTAGGCTTATTATACTCTTCGACTGCATTATTCAAATGAAAATTTTAGCAAGACATTTGATGTGTGTTGGGTTTATGAATTCTGAATTAAAATGATTTGTCAAAATAAACTGTCGTTGTCGTCATAGAAACAAATTATTTTTATCAAAAAATAATCAAAAAGTTACTAATCAATTGATGAATATTTGTACGTTACTTGTACTTTTTAGTGAAACTTGACAGTTAAAATTTAAATCAGCTGTCTATAAATAACACACTTGAGTGAATCAGTCTTGTAGTTGTTAAACTTGTCGAGCAAGATGAGTAATTTTATTCTATCAAAATTGGTTTATTTAATTGTGTGGATTACATCACTGATATAAAATTTGCTTGTTAAATTTTACTGAAGAGCGCTAATAAACACAAAACATGTTTCAGTTTGGAAATCTTTTTGTTTTGAATGAATTTGTTGTCTTTTTATTACTTTATTTACTATCAGTTTTTAAAAATTTAGCAAGCGATAAACATGGTGACAAGTTTACAATTTTTCTTTCCACCACATCGCTACAAACTTTTAGCCATTCAGACTAAAATTTTCAGCGCTGAAACTCTATTCTGTTCGATAAATGTAAAAACAGGAAGCAGATAAGCTCAGTGCGGTCACAGAATCCTGTAATAAAGGAAAAACTGAAAACGTGATTTTTGCTCAAGTGGAAAGTTGATATTGAAACCGAGCGACCTAAATACTGAGGTATAATTATCTGAAAAATATTTGATGACTTTTCGTGACAGCAGCTGATTATAACCTACAATGCAGTTACCGACGAAAAATAATACAAAAGTAATAATAACAAAGACTTATGAACTTTTTTAAAATTTGTTAAAAGGCTTGAATACGTTTGAACAAACTTTAAATTAATAAGATTGAGACATCTGTTGGTAATTTCAAAATAACTGTCACTATCTGTTACTGGGTTATTAAATATTGTAAGTGCACGTTTCATTGTTCATCTGTTTGCTTAAGTTAATCTTTAAACTAAACTATATGCTTCGGCTATTGGCAAAACAAATCGGGCATTTTCAAAATCTTATTTAAAACACTTTTTTTCTATTAGTTAAAGCAACACAATATTGTTTACACAACACAATTTCATGAGACAGCAGAGTCAGCACTCTCAGCTGGACTTGTCAATTTATTCAAACCTTACTTTTGCCTGTCAAACAAACTCTACCTCAACGGCGTGAGGTAGAGTTGAGGTAGTCACATTCCTCTACTGATGTCACATTTTCCTCCACTATTGCAACTCTTTGAAAATTCCAGGACTTGTGTGAGGTTATATAGACATGACAATTTATTGACACTGACACTATTGAAATATTGACATCTTTCGGAAAAGACCGTGTCAAAAAATTAAATAAAATTGTCGACATTTTGCACTCCATCGGTGGAGGCGTCATCAGGACAGGAAATAAAGATGAGAATAAGCACTGTAACTCGACGTGTAAACCACGCTAGAGGTGAAACTTATTCTGACACTTATTGAAACTATCAGAATTGTAATATATTATAATATATTTTGAAAAGTAATGTGAAGGTCATTCAACAATTTCTACTATTGATTAAACTATTTTATTAACTTAAAAAAAAGATTTATGGTCTGGCAAAAAAAACCATATTGTGAACGCCTAGTTCAACTAGAAATTGCAAGTCTAAGAGACAGACAAGACAGAGCTGACTTGATTTAAATTTGTGATAATTTTGTCACTCTAGAAAACAATCAACGTTTACCGGGACCCGCTTTCAAATTCTTTAAAAAACCATTTAAGCAACATTTAGGCGACAAATCTAACCCATAGGGCTTTTTACAAACGGAACGGTCTGACAAATCGCGTTGTTAGTGCAACATCCGTTTATCAGTTTAAAAAACTTTTTGATGAATTTAAATAAAATCTTCGCGTTTAACGTAAAAAAGCGCAACAAGATATTGAATAAATTAATTGGAATTTTATGTAAAAAATCGGCAATAAATTAACATTAAACACCATGTTGATGATTTTCTTTAATAAATTACAAAATAGGTTTGCTTTTGCAATTTTTCAAAATATAATTATAAAATTCTAATATTTACGTCCAAAATAACAAACCAAATTGAAGTTATTTTTTTTTTGTTTGTCGATTAATTATGCATTTAGAACCTTACTTTAAAATACCGTTTTCATGAATAATATATACATAATAATAAAAAATATAATTACTATTAAATTTACTCTTTAAAAAAACCTTTCTAAAAATTTATAAAAATATATTGTTTTTAAAACATTTTTATTAAAAAACATTTAAACATTTCCTAGAAGTTTCGTTTGACCACTCAATAATAAAGTTTACCTATATTTGTAGGTAAAAAATTGTAAGAAATACTATATTATTGACGTTGTATTGTAAGATTAAATATAATTCTGCTTCGATATTTTCTCAATTTAATCAAATTCAAACAATATCGAAGCAAAAATAGTTTTGGTGTTCTGGTGCTTATAAATAGAAGCGTTTGCAGCTTTGGTAACTTAATAACAATCAAATGGATATAAACTGGTAAATTCTCCAAAACTGCTCTACTATTCAGTAAAATTACAATTTACATCCTCAAAATGGTTGCAGAAACTAATCGAATTACCCACTTATCTCCAATCCATTCCGTTTATTAGCTGCTAAACTGGTTCATATCAAATTCATTTGAAATTAGGACCAAACAACGCGAATCCGATTAGAAATTTAGTTTCAACCATTTTTGGAGATTTCAAGTGCTGAAGTTAAAAATGTTTTTTTTGGTTTTATCAGTCGGTAATCCGTAAATGAATCGAGACGCACGCCAAAAACGCTAAAGCGATAAAATTGGCTTTGTTAGTCTCTAAAAGGCTTTTAAAAGCGCTAAAAGAAATGATTCCGTGCTAAAAGAGATTTTTCGCTTTGAAAAAGAAATCGATAATACAACTTGGCATTTGTACAGCTTGGATTATAAGCTCTATTTATCCGCAAAAGAAGCCATGAACGTATAATTGTGGTCAAGATTAGAAATTAGATAATGTTTGTTTTACATGAAGCTCAACCTTTTAGGTAGACAACAATAGGATTAAAGTTTTTATATAGTTACGCCACAAAAGTTATGTATTGTTCTAGTGCAACATAACAAAAGCAAACCGCATTGTTCAAAAGTATTTATAGACCATATATATTTGCCTAGTATGAGTTTACATAATTTACCTTAGAAATAAATTAGTGAGAACATTTACTCACATTATTTTCAAAATTTATATCAAAAGCCGCATATTACGGTATAGAATACCATAATATAGAAATCATGTATGTGAAAAACTATCACAAAAACCAAATGTTGCAGTCGTATAAAACAAAAAATACTAGATATAAGATGAAAGGAACACAATTCACACTGTTCTACATTTTTGTCTTAAAATAAAGTCGAAGCAAGTTTATTCAAACTCTCTTCTAATGACAATTATTAATTTTGATTAAAAAGAGTTAATTAAAAATTTAAAATTGCTAGATAAACAACCAAACTCTCACATTAGCGCTTTAATAAATTAAAGACATGTCTTAGTTACTTTGATTTCTACCAAAAAATAATAAAGTAAAGTTTAAACAAATTTATTCCCATTAAAATTCTTAAACTCAGACAAGTTTAAGAATCTTTTGAAAACTGCTTATATAAAGGTCCAGATACCATATTGATAATGCATATGTCACATATAATTTCAGACACAACATTATAAATGTGATAACTTGATTATTCGATCAGAGATATCTCTTTCTCTCAACACTATTTCAATTTGTAGAAACATGTGTTTCCGATTTTGGTTTAAAAATCTTCTAAAAGATGTCGTTATTTATGCTCTTGTGAAAATAATCTGGTCAAGTTTTCAGAAACGTTTATAGCTGACGTCATATTATTTAAATTTTACGTACATATTTTTGCATCTTTTCGCTTTTAAGTCACTAGACGTGGTCAGCTGCTTTTGGCAATTTCAAATTTAATATCAGTTCTTTGAGATAACCTATGCTGACGTGAGTTATAGCTACCTTAAATATATCAAAAAGTAGCTAGAGAATAGGCAAAGATAACATTATGGTAGCATTTGAAAAGTTCTTGGAAAATGTATAAAATGAGTTGACAATAAAAACAGTTAAACTTTTCGATGCTGTGAGCTTTAAACAAACAATAATAATCTGAAAACTCTGAAAAAACATTAGTGAAACTAATAAAACTAGCATTTCAATAAACCAGTTTACAATTTAGATTTATTAAAAAATTTTTTTGACAAGTAGTAAAACTGTGTGGATAGCCAATAACCAAGTTTATAAAAAAACGACAAAATAGAAACAGATCAAAGCTATTAACAGCTGAACCCTCTTTAACGGTATCAATTGAACCACGTTGTCCATACTTGATAATGCTTATCCTTAGTTTGCACCGATATTATTTATATTGTCTATGACGTCTACAAGGTAACTGATTTTATAAAAAAAAAAATTGCAAGAAATGAATTGCAGTTTTGTGAAATGTTGTGAGAGTATCACATTATTTGCATTATAACTTTTCATTTCATATAAAAGTTATAATTTCCTTTGTCATTGCTCTGGTTCATTATCAAACCACTTGCATCTGCTTAAATTTTGTTTGTTTTTTTTAATTATTTATTTTACTTTGACAACTGTACTACTGGACCGTACTTTAAATTTAATTTTGGGATTAAAGATTATATTATCTTAAACACATTATTAGCAATTACTTTTTATTCAAAATTAAACACTAAACTGCTACGTCACCTAAATGATTATTTTTAAAATTGATACTTAATTAAAATTTATACTTCCATGTAGAAACATTTATTACGGCTTATCTGTATGAAAATACCTTTAGACATATCCGAACACCTGGTGAGGATTAGTACTTACTTTAAACCGTCATAACTTTTTAGATAAAAGCAATGTTAGAATCAAAAGCAAATCACGTTTGGCAAACTTTAATTTTGTTTTGAGCCAGATTAATGTACACTTACTTTAGAAATCTCTTTAATATTGGTATCGTCCTTATTCATTTCTATCGTCAAGTTGAATGTTTGTTGTAGTTATTACATTCAATTTTTCAAATAGTAACGTCATATTTTGACGTCTATATGACTGATGCTAAAGCTTTCTATGCTTAATGTGCATCATTATATTGCATAGAAAATCCACGCAGCTCCATAATTTATAATTTGGGTTGAGTTTTTAACTGGTAAGGTTTGTCACTTTACGTGAATAATCTGCTATTTTTATACTTCTAAAACTTGATGCGTTTATAGTCTATACATATAAGATTTCTCGTTCAATATTATAGTTTGCTGAAATACAACAAAAGAACAAACTTTTCATAATATTCACAACTAATTAAACAATCCTCGGAATCCACCCTAAAATGATAAACTTATTTAATCTCAAATTTTCATTAAAACTTTAGCACGGATGAGCTTAAGACTTCCATCACCCACATTAATCAAACTTTAGGCGTTCGTGTCTAAATCAAATTCCTCTTAAATTATGATCACTGATAATAGTTTTTAATGATGGTAATAGTCACGAAATTCAATTCCGCATTGATAGAAACAAATTTATTAGTTTGTTTGCCTATTTTTCACTCTGCACAGCGGATCAATACTAAATATCAGCCTGCAATTTCCAGAGTGAAATGTTTCATTCAAACATCTACTATAAATTACATGTTGAACACCAAATTACTTCGTTTTTTTTTTGTTTTAATTAGGAAAATCAACCTCAATTAAATACGTAACTGGATTTCAACAAAAAACGAACAAACTCTGTTTGATTATTTAGAATTTTTATTTCTAAAGCCAGTCGGATACAATAACTTGTGTAATTGAAAAATTTAACGTAGGCATACGTTTTTAAATTTGCAATTATATCGAATTTTAATTGCAAGCTTTGAATGACCAAACCAAACTGCAAATTTATATTTTTTTGTAGTTGTCTTCTAGATCAAATTTTAAATTGACAAAATGCAAAATAAGAGTGGTTTTTCGTTTCAATCTCATCCATTTTCAGTTGCGAGTTCTGAATATTTTAAGAACTTACAACTTTTGACCTTAATGTATCAAACAACCCAGTCAGCTTTTTATCATAAATCTAAACAACAAAACACTAAATAAAAAATGACAAATATGATAATCATCTGATAATAAATGTAAATAGTAATAAAATCTAAATAACTTCTTTTTTTTATCTGAGTGGCGTACTTCAAAGGTCGCTCAGTGACCAGGTGGCTGGAAATAGTGCGTCCAGAGCCTGGCCAAATGAGTGACAAATCCCACTCAAGCAAAAGTCTTTTCCTAAAAGAAAGATGGCTTTATCTGGTCATGGGTGCTTGTAAATGTAAGAAGCACAATAGATTAAAAAAGTCGCAGTGCAAAATCTCTGTTAATCATAATGCCTAATCCTTATTTTGTGTTTTTGCATGCTAAATGCTATCGTTTTGTCTGAGTTTTTTTATTTTACTTCACATTTATTTTCTTGATGGTTTTTTAGTATATGCATTTAGCAAGATGTAGAATTAACAAAAAGAATAAAGAAAATGTCAAAAATAAAGTGCTTGAAATATTAAATAATTATCTAGTAAATTTTTTATTTTGTGAATTAAATTTATTATTTAACAAGTACTTTATTTATTTTTTTATTTCAATGCAAGTTGGAAAATGCCGCAAAATTGAAAAAAAGTTTAAAAACAGAAAACCTAGAAGCGTCATTCTTGGTCTCGTAAGCTACACCGACAGAACATTAGCTTTTAATCACAATAAGCAGCTAAAAAAAATCAGGTGTATAGATAAATGTATAAAATAATTTAAAAAGAAGTAAAATTTATAAACTAAAAAATGCAATTTTTTAAACAATCGATGTCATAAAGCATCTCAATTAAAAAAATGTTGCGATTTAAAGAGTCTTAAGTAGAGAAATTTAAAAACCATCAACAATAATGTACTTCGTAATATGGTAGATTGTCAACTACGTAAATCTGAATTGTTGCAGATGGAGAATAATAATGAACTCATGGAAGAGTTTCTATTTTATGTGAATAGGCTATCAATATAAAGAAAAACAATAAAGAAGATTGGAAAGAGAGTGCAATCAAAACGATCTTAGAACTAGTAAAAATTTAACAAAAAAAGTATTTTAAAGATTATATCCAGGTTTTTAATTTGTTTTCAAACATACACTGTAAGAAAGCACAATAAAATTGCAACACAAACACAAGAGTTTTATAGCTTTCACAAAATCATTAATTTTTAAAATGGCATTGTTTTATAGCAAAGAAAAACCTCTCAAGCTTCAAAAAAAAATATCACATTGTTGCCTATAAATTAGTAAAAAAGCAGTAACTTGTAAGTCATTCTATTTAAAAATTAAGACAGACTACAGTGAAAGAAAGACCAGTGAGAAGAGGTTAGTATGGCCAGTGTTTGCAAATACATCAAAAGGAGAAAATCAGTTGACAGTGTATGTCTTGCAGGTGTAAAAAAATGCATTTAAACTATATCTGTAAACTTGGGTATGTTTCGATCTTCTTGGAATTCTTCAGCAAGTAGCAACAAATTCAGATGTCAATAAATTTGCAGGGACAAATTTGGGCTTGTATTTACCAAAGTGCATGTTACTTTCGTAATATGGTGAAAATAAAATTTTACGACATCGTAGGATAATTAAGAAATACCATATAGCTGAGAGCACTAATTGTCAATTAGATTTCCGTTTGCTACAAATCTAAAAAAAAATTCATTTAAAATTCGTCTGTTAGACTTGTGTTAGCTCTGATATCTGTTACTGAACAAATATTAGAAACAATAGTTATTTACATGAAAGTCAGGAAAATGTCACATTACTGAAGAGGAGCTAAATTGAAATACGAGGCACTTTGTGCCGAGTATTTTAAAGCTCCGAATCAAGTAAGAGATTTTTCTGACGTGTTTTGTATTAAATTTTTCCGGAAATCGTAAAAAAAGACGAAGTTTACAAATTTTAAATTTTTTTTGACAAATTCTACAAAAATGAACTTTGTCAATTTTGTTGGCAACTATAGTTACTTGAGTATCTTTTTTAGTTTGCGTTTTGTAAAGTTTTTACAGTACTAGTCCGGAAAACTCAATTTCCCTGCGCGTAAATAAGCAGGAAAATGTTGTTTCCAAGACGATTTCCGGAAAAGTTTATTTTTTTGTAATTCTCGAAACTCAAGTAATTTTTGATTACTTATAATTTTGGTCAAACTCAATCATAAAAATATGAATGGGTGAAATATTCTGTTTTGTTTTCAATTAATGACATTTCCGGCTTAATTCAATATTTATCATCTACCTACAAAATTACAATACCTTCTTTACACAAGATTATAATATGCTTTACTTCCAAGATCTTTGTGATGAGAACGATTTATTATTTTCATTCCAACCACTTTAACCAGAAATTTTAGAATGAGATTAGCCGCGAAAATGTTTTGTTGAGAAATGCTTTAAGCTCACTCTTCGTGTTTACGTCTTTATAATACCAAAAAACAACTTTAAATTTTCACGTAAACATTTCAGCATAAAATATAATTTAAATAGATTCAAGTTTTGCTAATGCCAATTTATAAAAAAATAGAGTTTAAGTAACTAAAAAACGAGTTTAATTTGAAGTATTGATTCCAATAGATCTGACTGATCAAAAAACAACAATTTGTTCTAAGCACAAGTAAACAAAGCAGAAAAAACATTAAAAATTTTTCCTCAAAAAAGCAACAATCCGGAAAGCCAAACCTATTCTGGTAAAGCAAACAATCTGTATTTAAATTATTCTAATACATTGCCTACACAAAAGCTTAATAATTTAAACCTTCAAGATCAAGAGCTAAAAGAAAAGTTATAGAACAAAATTAGATTTAATAATTTTAATTAGATCTAATAATTCTTTTTTCCAAAAAAAGAAAAATAATAAAAACAAACACAAGGAACATATTAACACAGATCCAAATAAAATCCATACTCTTAAAAAGTTTTGATTTGAATCTGTCAATTAGTTTCAATCTAGCAATTTATTAGATAAAAATGTTTTTAAATTTAAAATTAAGTCAAACTGTGTGACCATTTTGACGTCTTTCACTTTGACGTAAACAAATAAACATGCCAATTATTTAAAATTTTAGTAATTTTTATCGTATTTTGCAGATATTCTCAAAATGAGTAGTGTGTTTTGGACTACAAGTGGTAATACACATTATACAAATGCAAATGTATAAAAACTACGTAAAACTTTGAAACTGTCTAACAACCTATTAATTCTAGACCCATCTTAGCAGAAGCAGTTTAATAAGCAGCGCAGTTAATGAGCCAGAACAGCAAGGTCTTTCTACTCTGCAAGCCATTCTAGAGGAGAAAAACAGAATCATTGACAAACTGAAAAAACAAGTTCACAACCAGAGAGTTCAGTTGGAGTTTTACATTAAAAAAGAAATGAATAGTCCTCTTATGGTCGAGTTTGCCAAGACTGTAAGTCTGATTTCTCAAGAGATAATTGTAGAGGAATTGAGGTTAAGTAATAGTTGTGTTTGTGACAAATGAGCCAAGTGGGAAAAACTGAGAAAGTTGCTTACGTTAATTTAAAATGCCAGAAACTGCTTTTATATTTCTGTTTGAAAACTCTTATAAGTTAAAAAATGGTTTTAAGAAAACCTACATTTTAGAAATAATTAAATTACATATTGATAAATGGTTTCAAAAATGTTAGCATTCTGTTTTGTTATGTTTTAGATTATTAGTCTCTCTACTACATGGCAACTCGCTTTGCCTGTTTTAATTATATTAGGTACTAATGGATTTCAAAGAATAATTTTGTGTTCTTTTCAACCGGATTATTGTAAGAAATGTGTATTGATTGTTGATCTTTACAGAGTAAATTTTAAAAGAAAGAAAATACAGAATTGCTTATACATATATAAATTAATGATATTTTCCTTGTCTTGTTAAGTAAATAACGGTTTCACGTTATTTACAAACTTTTTGAATTATCTTTGAACTGATAGAATTTTAATTAATTATTTGTAGAAATGAAATTCTATTAAACATGCTATCGTTTCTCGTAAGCCAGTAAGATAGGTACATTAGAAAAATACTTTAAAAAAACAATCAGCTTTTGGCGCATAAATTGCAAAACAGTCTAATGTTTTGTTCAAAGCGCTTTGAGTCACAATTTTTCTATATTTTTATTTTTGGCATATAGAATAACTGTATATAGATATAGATATTTAAGTACTAACTAATTTATACTTTTATGATAATATTAATTTTGGTTTTGCGTATTTTTCTAGATTGAACTGTAATTTTACAATATGTAATAGTTTAATTTAATATTAGATGTTTTTTAAAATTTAAAACTGAAACGCATAAATATTCAAAAACAAATTTTTTAATAAATTAATTAATTTTTGAGTTTTACATTAGTGATTGCACGGATTCAAGTGCTTAATTACACTTTGGTTTAACAAAATGTTAAACTAGAGTGCGCACTCTAGTTTAAGTGTTTATGATTTTGTGATAATCAAATAAAAAACTTGTTTTTTTACATGATTGTTCACACAATATTTTTTTGCCATTGTATTTTTTATTAGATTTGAAAACTTTGTAAAGTATTGAACAACTTTTCAAACATTTCAATTATTTCAGCATACGCCAATAAATCAGCTTTAAGAAAAAGTAGTGAAAATCATTAAAAATATTTTTTGTAGTTGTTATTTTTATTGGCATCTGTTGAAACCCTTCTCTGTTAAAGTTATGTGAAATCTCAGGCCTTCCGTATTGCAGACTTACAATTTTTGAAATCTTGTAGAGCAATATTGTTATTTTATCATAAATATTTTTGCAGGTGGCTCTAACACCTTATTATCAAAAATTTCTAAAATTGAATTTCTTTTTTTCCAAACAATAATTAGCAGCAAACTGACGGTTTTGCTCTGGTAGAACTGAATTTTTTTTTGTTTTATTTTAATTTGATGATTATTTTTTTGGTGTAAGAAATTACTTGAATGAAAAAAACAAACCAAACAAAAGTAAATATGAATAAACTTTTAAATTTCATATTTTATTTTTATATTTTTTAATTTTTTCTGCAGTTAGTTAATTTTTGCGATGATTGGTTTTATGTGAGTTCTGTAAGTTAGAGAAAAATTTGTATAAAAGATAGAGCAAAAATGTCAGTCGGCAGCCAAGTACTCTAAAGCTAGGTTAATTGATCGAGTGAGCTTGATCCTTATTCAAGCGGTTTCTTCTTCATTCTAAAAAAAAACTTTTGACAGATTAAAAATTAGATAAGAAAAAATAACTCAAAAATTAAAATTTTGTTTTTTACATATTAAGTTTTACTAAGATGTAATCGACTCATTTAATTTTGTTTAAGACATTGATTATTTAAGTTAAAAAACGACACTAAAGACCATAAATATCATATATCAAAAAAAATAAAGCAACAAAAAACACATTATTTTTAGAACTGGATGTGAAGTGTATCGTTCTTTATCTAGAAAGATTTCTGTTTTTAAAAGACTTCAATTTGAGGATGCTCTACACTGTCTTTATGATAATTTTATTAGATCAGAACCTAGGCCCAGTTGCCATAGCTTTCAAAAACAATGCTTTAAAATTGTTTTTTTTATATTATGATCTTACTTTAGTTCAGAAAGAGTAAGATCTAACAGCTTTTGCTTTTTTTAACAAATTTTGTTAAGTCTACGTTTTTGATTTGAAATTTCAATCCATAATGTTAGATACTGCGCAATCGTTTTTTACAACGACAGAATCCGAGCAACATTAAAAAAAAACATGCGTTTTCAAGCTTCCCTACAAGTTTATCTGTATCTATGAAAAATCTGTATCTATGAAAAATCTGATTTAAAATTTTCTTGCGAATGTGAATTCTGTCATAACTAAACTGCTTCTCTAATAAGTGTGCTTGTAAGTAGCAGACTGCAGTAAAAATTAAGAATTAATTTTAGTATAATTCTAATATTAATAACTACCAACGAAGAACTTTTTTGATACTGAGTTTTAATACAAAATATATTGGCGGTTTCTTGTAACATTGATGACCTATTTTCTTTTGGTTGAATTTTAGCATAATAAACATTCTAATGACATAAAAGTGTCAAGTTTTGCTCAAACTTCTAAGATTTGTTAAAACTGTTTTAAATAAAATACCAAGGATTGAATGATTTAGGTTCTACCTTAACGCTCAATTGCACCTTTATTATATTTAAACTCAGCAGGTCTTAGTTATGTTTTCAATTTATGATCAATAATTGAAAAGTCAAATATTTTTTGATCATGATAACTGAAGACTCCGGTAAGTAGTACAATATAAACAGTGATTTTTAAAGATACTATTCAATTTTCGACGTTAACTGTCATTTTATATATTTATGCTAAAAATGTTTTTTTTTCTTTCGTATATAGTTAGTAATTGATAATAATAAACAGGTTCCACTTCTACGAAACACAATCACATATTTTTAAACTATTTACAACTGAAATTTATCATCTGAAACCAGATAATTTTTGAATTAAAAATTATTATTAATCATTAAGAGTTTTTAAGTTGAAATATGTATTTTAAAAAAACGATTTTACAAATTATCACTAAAGCCCAACTGAAAATTGAAAAAAATTTGTCAAGTCGTTTTGGTGATTTATTATACTTGGCAGCACGAGTACAAGATTTTGCTTGTCAGTGGCTTCTCGTCTTCATAAATATCGAAAAAAAAAACCAAAAATTGCTTCCAATTTTTTTTTTGACCAAAAGTGACTGACTAAACTTAATGAACTAGCTCAACTTTACTAAATCCCGTTAAAATGTTTAGCGTTTTATTATCAGTAAGTTAGTTTTAAATTTTTCTTAAAGCTAAGAAAACAATTTTAATAATTAAATTAAAAAACATGAAGTATTCTCAAGTTTTTAGGTTTTTTGACGTCCGGTTTGAGTCTGTCGTATTTTATAATCAATTTAAAACATAAAATAATAAAAATTATTTGCTTACTAGTAAGCCAGTACTGAATAATATATTTTTTTATTGTTAAACCGCCGAAGAAGAAGAAGAGAAATTTATTTACCCTAAATTATTTGGCTGCAATATTGAATAAAATACTAAATATGTTTTCTACGGCAAAAGTAAAGTTCTATTGATCAAAATATGTAAAAATTTTTAAAAATTTGATTGTATTGATTTTTAAAAAATACTGGCTTCATTGTAAAGACTGGTTTTATAGAAAAACTTTTTTTATAATGTTTTAATACTTTACTTTTGTAATAAAAACTTGTTCCTACGCAGCATCAAAATCAAAAATTAAAATCAAGCACTCGTCAACTCATTTATGAAAATTTTTTTGTGGTTTTCCACAAAATGAAAAACTTTTTTACAATGCAAATTTTGAACCATTTGCATAATTTGCGAATTCCCGTAAGCACATTATCCTCTTTTTTTAGTGTTTGCCCGAGCTGACCAACGAAAACATGACAGTGGCTTTAGCGATGAACAAATTTTACCGAGAGTTGGGTATGAAAAGTCAGATTGGAGACTTGTATGATCGTGTAGACAGTCTCACAGGACGCACCAATTGTATTATACAGACCCAGGAAACTATTCTCAATAAGATTATTGTAAATATGCGACAATACATGTCAGCAGACGATATTGAACTGTTTTTGGGAAATTTTGATATTAATACTAACTATATCGAGCTGTTCAACTGTTTGTTAGAAGCCACAATGAGCTTAAAACATTCCTTATGCGACTTTAAAAAGCGCTGTGATAGGTTAATTATTGCAGAGGAAAAAAGAAATGAAATTGGTATGTATTTAATATTATTATAATTATTATTACTATGCAGTTGAGTTGTTGTAATTCTATTATTAAAAACAAATAATTACGACTTGATATTTAAAGCAAGTTAAAAATCAAAAAATATTTTGCAATTGAAAAAATCGTGTTTGTTTGGTTTTTTTAGAAAAAGACAGAAATGGTGTACTTGCACTATAACCAGTAAGCAAATAGTTTAGTGAAAAAGTGAAAAAACAGATTAGAGAAGGTGTTAATCATGGATTTTATTCATACCTTCCTAATTCAAAAATAAAACGTTTATTTCTCACAAGTCTTATTCGTTTTTAATAAATTGCAATGGTTTTTACATCAAAAGAAAAATATTTTATGATAGAAACAGATTTTTGAAATGCTCGAAAAGTAAATGGCAAATGAACCTATTCTATTGCCGAGTACTTAAAAGAATTTTGCGTTCCCTAGCAAAATATTTTTTTAAGTGTTAATTTTTTTTATAAAGTCTCGTGTAATCAACACTTAAAATTAAACTGGATTTTGACAAGTACGAATTTTTTGACATTGAATTTTGAATTGTTTCAAGAATTCAATCAAACACGTAAAGTATTGCTAACGCCTTCTCTAATCTGAAAACTATTTGCTTACTCGCTACATTCAAAACAGCACTTCAATTACACCTTTAATAGCAGTTAACAGCAAATTGTCATTAGCCCAATTGTTGTCAAACTTCTCATCAAAAAAGGGGCAAGAAAACATTGTTGTTTTAAATTTTGTATGGAAATAATCAACATCTAGACTAGAACCTAACTTAGCAAAAAAGCAGAAAATAAAGCAGTAGAGCTGGAAACAAGAGAAAGAAATAATTATCAAGCAAAGAAAACTACAAGCAAAGTTTAATAAAAAACTAATAAAATGGTAAAGTAAAAGAGCAACAAAAATTTAAAAAACAAATTTAAGAAGACCTAATATGATAACGAGGTTCCGGTGTAGAAATAAAACTAATAAAAATTATTACTAGATATAAAACGATTGTGTAAAGTGTGGTAGAACTAAAAATGAAGCGAAATATGACAAAACGAGCGTTAGAAGATCTAATGATTGCAGACAGAAAAAAAATATATTAAAAAAACAAGATGTGAATAGAGTGTATGTAGGGTGAACAATATTGTAAGCTAGAAATAACAAGCAATAAAATTATGATTATTATGAAAGAATATTTTTAACTGCGTTTTAAGTTTGTACTTTTATCAGCACAAAACACTAGAATTAATTTTAACCTTAAAAAGATTTCTTAAATAATATAAATTTGTATTTTTAGTTGAGCAAGTTTATTCATTACCACAAGAGGAAAGAACAATTTGCAATTATTTAGTCAATATTCAGATGGAAAAGTATGAGCTGGAAAATATACTAGAACGTATAAGTAAACAAAGTAAAATATTACCTCCAGTTGCTGATAAAATTAATATTATTGAAAATAATTTGAAACTGTTGCATAAAACTTTTGAAAATAATTTTCAAGAAGATAACAAAGCAGGTTTGTATTGTAAAGCTCATTTTCATTTTTTGGGTTAATACTTTTTAGCCAATCTGCTAATAGTTTAGAATCAAGCGGTACGTTTCTGAATCTATCAACTTTTCTTGTTTATTGAGTGTTCATCTTGAGCGTGTTTGTAAACTTAAAAATTTAAGCTGCGCCGAAAGAAACATGCTTATAGTTTCTCAATTGCAACAAACGCAATAAATTAGCAATTGATTGCAAAATAAAATGCGATAGGTGTAGGTATGTTAACACTAACTGTAATAATCATTATTGTTAAATAATTGCCGTTGTAAAAAACCTATTAACATCAACAACTAAACTTACTTTTATTAGTAGTTTCTTGTGAGCTCAATATTTGTAGCGTACCTGTAAAAGACAACACAAAATCATTAAACTCCTACAGCAAGATCTGAGCTTAAAGCTCGTTATTAAAAACTTTGTTATTTTTAGCAAACTAAAAAAAAAATTGTTTCATATAATTTCTTGTTTATTTATTTATAACTAAGACATTTATAAACTGTTGAAAACAGTTTTTTTTAACAAAATGTAGATTTTTCAATGGTAAAATAATGCATCGATTTTAGAATTTTCAATCACAAGTTAAGCATTTGCATTTAGAAAATGTTATTTTGTAATGTTCAACTGGTGATGAAGACTACAAATGGCTACCGAAACTCTTTATTAATAAATATTTTATAAATAGTTAATAATTAGTTTATAAATATTATTAAAATGTCACATTTATACGGCTTAGCGTGGAAAAGTCAAAACACGTAATTTTATTTTTTGGATGTCAATATGAAAGAGGTTAGTGTGAATCTGTGCTTGTAGAGTTGCAAGTTAAATTTTCATCAATTTTTGTTAATAATTTTGTTATTTTTAACTTTACTACTAAAAGTTACAAAATTGAAGTTGGAAATAATGATTTAAATTTTTTGTGCAAGAATCAGTTTATGACCGATATAGCAAAAAACCATTTGTATTTGTTTTTAAATGACGTTCAAAAAATTGAGTCTTATAACTTTTTGCAATAGCATAAATATTTTTTAATGGACTAGTTGACAATCAGATACCTTGATTAAGATAGTCAAGCGGCGTTATAAAGTTATGTTTTTTGTTTGCTATATATTTGCAAACTGTGAACATATTTTAAAATTTTGTTGTTGATGAGGTTTTACTATGGAAATGGTTTTATTTATAATTAAGAAAAAATGACATTTTAAAAGAGAAAAGTATTTATCTTTTTCTTAAGTTATGTATCACAATTAGATTTTTTTTCAAATAAGATATTTTAAAAATCATTCAATTCAAATTTTAAAAAAAATAATTTTAGAATTAATAATATTAGAATCAGTTTGCAAAAGAATTAAATTTTTTTATCTTGTCGTAAAAATAAGTAATCTGCACCTACAAGTCAATTTGGTATAAGAAAAACCCAAATTATTTGATTTTCTAAAATCTCGGTTTACTCATTTTAATATTTCGATACTTTTTGACCAAGGGTTAATTTGAGAACTCTGGTACCGATAATTTTTGCCTTAAAACCTCAAATATCCAACTTCATAAGAAACGGTGATATCCGTTAAAATTGGGAAAAATACTTTATTTTTATTCAGAATAAATGTACTAAACTTTTAAAAATGTTGCTTTCTGTAAATGAAGTTTAAAGGCTTTTGTAAAACGGACTTATTGCAATAAACCGTGTCAAAAGATATAAGAAAAAAAAATCGTATTTAAATTTTTTTAAGTAATAACAATAATTGACATTTAGCTATAAACTTTTTATATTGTTAAAGTTTTTAATAAATCAGTTTTTTTTTAAATACGATTTTTTGGACTTTGTTACTAAACTCTGCTTTTATATGCAGTTTTTTTTACAATAATTATTTATGTTCAAATAGTTTTAACAATTTCACTCTAGTATAAAAGGTTTAGAAAACGTAATTTGGAGGTTAAACTTGGTTTCAGTAATATAAATTCTTTTTCGACACTGTAAATTTAGAATTCACACAATGTTTGTAGACCAAATTGATTCAACTTTTAATGAGTTTCATACGTATCGCTTTTATTCCCTAGACCACTGATTTATATTTGTTTAACAAACATTTAGTAGATTTTAAATTAAAAAAAAACATCACACGGATATATTTTATAGATAACTGTGTTTCAAAAATGCTCGAAAAAGTCTACAAGCAAGCCATGTCCCTTCTTTCCCTATCACGTGAACAACGGGAAAAATTCACAAAAGAAATGGAACAACTCCGAACCGAAAACGATAAACTCCGAGAAATAATACAACACATCGATAATATGCGAACTAGTAATTCTCCAAGAAGCGGCGTAGCCAATCTTAATGACATCCAGAAACTACATAACGTCATCAAGAAAACCATTAGTGAATCTCGCAAATTCGAAAAAACTAAAACGGAAGAGTTGAAACAGAAATCGTTAGAGTGTGAGAACTTGAAACGGAAGCTAAGTCAAGTGGTGATGCAAAAGCGCCAGTTGCAAAATTTGCTGAATACGGACAGTTCAGAAACAATAGAGGTATTTGATTTTTAGTCAGGGTTGCCTCAATTTGCAATTTATTTTATTGTTTTGATTAAATTAAACGGAAAAATAAATGTAATGCGCCAGCATAGATATTTATACAATGTAGATAATAAAATTTATTTGATAATGCTTAAAAAATAGAATATTAATATGCATAGCGGTTGTGGCAAATCATTCAATTATATTTTTGTTAATTATGTTGCTGGGTACAGGTTAAATTCCAAACTACAAAAAAACTATAAATTTTTTATTTTGAAAAATAATTGCATATTTATACAACAAAACAATAAAAAAAAATTGATTATTTAAGACAGGCATCCTCTGGTGGTATTTGATTTAAATAGACGATCATTAGGTCAGTATTCAAGATTTTTGTCGACGAAATGGATACACATAATAATATAATCAAAATAATCTTATTTCACCTTTTATAACATATAACTCATTCATTAAACGGTTTTAAAAATAAAATAAAATTTGTATAAAGTATATACAAAATAAACATTATGCAGAAATAGTTATTTATGTATCAAAACACTCAAATCTTATTTTTCATCACAAATGTGTGTTTAGTTTTCGGGGCAAGAAACTCAAAGCAAAAAAATCACATGACTAATAAAAAATAAGACTTTAGTGTCATGATTTAAAATTTAGAAATAACTATTTATGCAAGAGAGTAACTTTGAATATATTTTCACAGATTTATAAAAAAAGGTGTAATAAGTAATAACCTACATCAAAATGTTTTAGCATTAAAATGTAGAAACGTAGTTTAATTTAATCTTGATGTAAAAATTGTTTAATAGATCTTGTAAGAGTCAATCGTCATCAAATATATCTATAAATATAAAATATATCATAGACAAGAATAAAATGTTGCTTACTGAAGAATTCTAATAAGAACGAAACATATTTGCTTTAATTTTATTTTTAAGTAACATAATAATTGATTAGGGACTTATTACGGTGTTTTTGTCACAAAAACCACAAAAATAAATTTTAAATTTTAATACAGTTGTAGATCTCAAATTATGTTAGGTAATTTTTTTCTTGTGTTGAATAATGATCTGTTTTACTTATGTAGAAACTTGCAGCTGGTTTAGATATAAATATATATTAAAAAGTCTCACATCTCATTTAGATGATGCAGTAAATAACTAAAATACGTTTTTTAATTCGAATGCGTTTAGATTTTTAGTTTTAGTAAAACCAATACCTATACCAAAAAAACAATAAAATGTTAACCTCAAAATCTAAGTAGATGGTAATTTATAAAATTTTACCAAAACTGTTTTTGAAGAAATAATTTTGACTGACACCGACTCCAAAAATAACAATAATTGTACATTATAGTATCCAAATAATTTGATTGTTGTTTTAACATAAAAGTCTGCACAATTATTTTGTACTTTTCAGCTCATTTTTTAAATTTTTTGAAGTTGATTTTTTTTCTATTAATTTTTTTTTTATATTTTTTTATTTTTAGTGGATTTGATTACTATTATTTCTTTCAATATGAGTAGACCTACTAAACGCGCTGTTAATATGAGATAGCGCCGTTTGAATGAGACAAACGAAGAAAGGGAGAAACATTTATCTCAAGATAGAAAATCTACTGTTTACTTGATACTTAATTAATTAATACTATTTTGTAACAATAAAGCGCTCCTAGGTGTCGCCACCGTAGGTGTCGCGAGCGCATACTTTAGGTTGTAAGGCAGCGCCACCGCAGTAGGAGGATTCAGATTGACTTCGAAGACTCACGCGCGCTAATGTCGGTTATTTCGTAGACCCAATTATTGTAATAAAAGTGAATAAATTGTTCTTTCCTTTGCAAACAAAATGTCTTTTTATTGATAGACATTACAGTGGCGCCCAACGTGGGGCTCGAACAAAGGTGGGTCTTGAAAAGACCGAAAACAAAAATTTTTTTTTTTTGTGTAGTTTGATGAAGTGTGCGGTAGCGTGAGTTTTGTGGCAGCTTTTGGTCCAGTTCGCACTGAATTTGTTCGGTCGTTTGGCATCATCATTTAGACCCAGAAAATTGAAGTGAAATCCATACAAAATTACGGAAATCCGAACAACGAGAATAAAAGCAAAATTTTCGTTAATTTAGAATTTTTGCCAGTGCTTGTGTAAATTAGTGTCGTCATTTTGCTTTAATTTAAACGCGCGCCGGTGTTCGGCCCAGCTCGTAAGCGTTCGTATCCGCAATTGAAAAACTGGTGACTTTAGTGACTTTTGGTTTTGATAGGTGGTTGACTGACATTTTGGAATTTGACATTGATGACACTTGTGACAGCTGTCAAAAGGAGAAAGAACATAAACCGTTTTGTTATAATAATATATGAGTGACGCTCGTGATCCATACCACCTCCGATCCGCAAATAAAAACGCCCAGACGCAAGAAATCGGGCAAATTGTTGAAGAATCGCTAGAACCTGAAATGGCTATAACAATGACGGACGAACAGTTTCAGATTTTGCTCAGAAACCTAAAAGAAGGAGTTACGACAGGAAACGACAATGGAAGATTTCCTGGTAGTTTTGCCGACTGCAAATCGCGCTTTTCTGGAAGAAAAGAAGATAGTGTTGATGCTTTCCTTGATGCTATATCCGTTTATAAGGATTGCGTGGGTGTATCAGAAGAGAATGCTTTGAAAGGTTTAGCAATGTTGCTTGATGGTCCAGCCTCGACATGGTGGCAAGGAGCCAAAGCGTCGTGCAGCACTTGGGAACTAGCAATACAGGCCCTACGTCATGCTTATGGTGAGAATAAACCAAATTATAAGATTTTCAAGGAGCTTTTTTGTAGAGAACAAGGCGAGACTGAGCCAACCGACATTTTTGTCAATAAATGTAGAGCGTTGCTTTCAAAGCTTACTGCTGTTGATGATCTACCAGAGGTTTTCAAGATAGACATGGTTTATGGTCTACTGAGTCGACGCATTCGTGGAAGATTGAACAGAGACGATGTCGTTGATTTTAAAATACTTATCGAAAAAGCTAGAAGTATCGAGCAGAGCTTTAGCGAAGAGAAAACGGTGTTCAGCCACCCTGAAGCTCAACAGAAAAGACAGCGATGTCACTTTTGCAAAAACTATGGTCACTTGCAAAAAGATTGTAGAAAATTGGTCAAAAGGCCTGTCCCAGTTGAAACAACGCCACAAGCGTCAACATCTCCGCAACTAATTTGTTACGGCTGTCGAGGTATTGGTCATATACGATCCCAATGTCCAAGAACACGACGCACATTGGAAGAACAAACGACCCCTACTACTTCATCAGGATTCTCTGTCTTGGTAACTGACTTTGATGAGACAAACTCTTGTCGACCTATGGTTAATATTGTGGTTGCTGGAATACGTGGGATGGCATTTGTGGATTCTTGTGCACGCAGAAATATAGCTGGTCAGAAATTATACCAACATTTTATTTCAGAACGTATCGAGTTCAAGGAAGAAGAACAAATATTAACAATGGCTGATGGAGTCGCTCGAAAGGTAAACACTCGAGTATTTATTGTGGCAATAACGCTGGAGGAAACGTGTTTTGAAACATCTTTTACTGCTATTCCTGCACATCTAAATTCCAAGACACTTTTAGGCGTACCTTTTATTAGACAAGCTGGTATAACCTTGAATATTCCTAAGATGAAGTGGCACTTCAATTGCAGCCCGAAACAAAGATACCAACTTTACGAAGAGCCAGTACCCCTAACGCAAGTAATGGCTAACACTGCTAGTCTTGATTTAGTTAGAGCAGATGAAGGTATAGACCTTTCACCAATGGAAAGAGAGCAACTTTGTGAACTTTTGGAATCGAATTCTGAAGTATTTCAGAAAAACAATGAACCTACCTCGTTTGCAGAGCATCGTATAGTACTCTCGGACGATACACCCATAGCGACGCCACCTTACCGCCTGTCACCACCTAAACGAGAAGCTCTCGAGAAAGAAATCGAAAATATGTTGACAGACAATATCATAGAGGAATGTGAATCTCCGTATGCAGCTCCAGTGGTGCTGGTTCGGAAGAAAGATGATAGTTACAGGGTATGTGTCGATTATCGTAAACTAAACTCTATTACTACCCCCGATCGCTACCCCCTCCCGCGAATAGACGACGTGTTACACGCGGCTAAGCAAACTAGATTTATGTCTACGCTGGATCTAAAAAGTGGATTTTGGCAAGTTCCGGTACGTGTGGAAGACAGGGACAAAACTGCATTTGTAACACCGTTTGGATTATTCCGGTTTATACGAATGCCGTTTGGACTTAGGAATTCTCCTGCTACCTTCCAACGATTAATGGACAGATTTCGATCAGGACTTGGTAACGTCGTGTTGTTAGTATATCTGGACGATTTGATAGTATTGTCGTCGGGATTTGATGAACATTTACAGGACCTTTCGAAGGGTTTTAAGCGCCTAAAACATTTTAAGCTGAGTGCAAATCGGACAAAGTGCGTATTTGTGCGGCCTCAGGTGCGGTATTTGGGGCACATTATTACTCGCGACGGTATTGCCGCCGATCCCGGAAAAGTATCTGCGATTAGCGAAATGAAACCACCGCGAGACGTAAAACAATTGTTAACATTTTTGCAGACATGTAATTGGTTCCGCAGGTTTATCCCAGGCTATTCTCAGGTCGCTCGGGTTCTTACAGATCTCACGAAGAAAAACGCAACATGGATTTGGGCCAAGCCTCAAGACGAAGCGTTCAACAGGCTTAAGAAGTTACTGACGACTGCACCTATTCTTCGACAAGCTGATCCTGTTTTACCATATAAACTAAAAACCGATGCTAGTTCTTATGCTATAGGAGCTTGTTTACTTCAGGGGGAGGGACCAGACGAAAGACCCGTTGAATATACTAGTAGGCTTCTTACGGCTGCTGAAAAGAATTATTCAACTACAGAGCGCGAGGCTTTGTCTATCATTAATGCTGTTCAAAAATTTCGAGGTTACTTGGAGGGTGCCAAAGTAAAAATTGTTTCAGATCACCAGCCGTTGAAATGGTTGATGACACTCCGGTCGCCAACTGGTCGATTAGCCCGTTGGGCACTTCAGCTTCAACCATTGGATTTGGAAATAGATTACATTAAGGGGAAAAGTAATGTAATTGCAGACACACTATCGAGGCCACCTGGTGCCGTGGAGGACATCCAGGGTTTTTCCACATCATCCGAAATTTGTTCCGTATCTATTAGCCTGCCTACAGTGAAAGACATGCGCAAATTGCAAATGCTCGACAATAATTTGTCTAAAATCATAGAAGCATTTGAGGACCCATTAGAAATCGACTTGATCAGATGGACAGATAGAGGTTATGTTATGACCGATGGGGTGCTATATCGCTATTCGGTGTCTGACGAAATTGAAGAGCCACAACTGGTGATCCCAAGCAGCAAGATTCAAGAAATATTGTTGGACTATCACAACTCGACAGTGGCTGGTCATCCTGGTATTGATAAAACTACCGAGGCAATTTCCAGGCACTTTTATTGGGCGACGATGCGCCGAGACATCCGTAATCACGTTCTGCAATGTGCTGAATGTCAGCGCTATAAGCCAAATAATTTGAAACCGGCGGGACTTCTACGAACACCAGTGATGGCGCAGAGGTTTGAATGTGTGGCGCTCGATCTGTTCGGCCCGCTTCCAAAAACACCTGGAGGGTATCGATGGGTACTTGCCGTGGAGGATACTTGTACAAGATGGATTGAGTTGTTTCCTCTAATTCAAGCAACTGCGGAGGCCTGTGCTAAATGTCTTGTCAATGAGGTCGTATTACGTTACGGGACACCACGCAAGGTTATTAGTGATAACGGTACTCAGTTTGTGAGCGAAGTGATGCAGCAAGTGTCTCATTGCTTAGGCTTTGAACAGGCATTAACACCTGTTTACTATCCAGCCGCGAATCCGGAAGAACGGCGGAATCGCGATCTGAAGACTAAAATTGCAATTCTTGTCGGAGAACATCACAGTAGCTGGAGTGAAATTCTTCCGGCTGTACGGTTTTCTATGAACTCGAGTGTGAACTGTGCTACTAAATTCTCACCCGCGTATCTGACATTTGGCCGCGAGCTGCGCACACCCAGTGACGTTCATCACGACTTACGCGCGGTGGTTGAAAACGAAAACTTTATACCAGAGGTTACGCCTTATTTAGAGAAGATTGCGAATGCCCTGAAACAAGCTCGCGAAAACAATGAGAAACAGCAAGACACCGTCAAGAAATATGCCGATGTGCGACGAAGATCTGTGGTATTCAAAGTAGGAGATCTGGTGTTGGTTGACACTCACGTGACCAGTAAGGCATCACAATTGTTTTGTTCTAAATTTGCTCCACGTCGTGACGGTCCTTATGTAATTTGCGAAGTCTACCCTACTAGCTGTGCCATAGCTACGACGGCGGATCCAAAGACTCCAATTGGAAAATACCATGTATCGGCTCTTCGTCTATTTGTGGAGGCCGAAAACGCCCAGTTTTCACACCCAGTCTTACCAATACGAAGAAGAGGGCGACCTAGGAAGATTACAGCCTCTTCCGATCGTGGCGACTCAGTTCCGACTCCGGAAGCGCTTGAACTTCCCGTTACGACGAACGATGACCCCTTGCCGCTACTAGTTGAGGGTGATGACGACGAAAATCTAAGCCTGGTTGATGGTCCCATTCTGACTGAGAGACGACGAGTACGCGTCCCCAAAGGGCCTTGTACCGCCTCTTGTTGCAAAGAATAACTGGAATTGGCTCCCACTCGGGACGACTTGTGGAATCCAAAGGGGGAGTCTGTAACAATAAAGCGCTCCTAGGTGTCGCCACCGTAGGTGTCGCGAGCGCATACTTTAGGTTGTAAGGCAGCGCCACCGCAGTAGGAGGATTCAGATTGACTTCGAAGACTCACGCGCGCTAATGTCGGTTATTTCGTAGACCCAATTATTGTAATAAAAGTGAATAAATTGTTCTTTCCTTTGCAAACAAAATGTCTTTTTATTGATAGACATTATATAAATGTTTTTTATGGTTTGCGCTTATATAAGTAAAATTTATCAAGAGGACATTTTCCTTGATATTGTAATGCATTCAAACACCTTAAACAGCATAATTAATAATATTTAAATTTCTTAAATAATTAAATAAATAAACTATTATTTAATTGTTTTAAAATATATTTTTTTAATTTTACGAATTTTTATAATTAATTGTAAGTGTCAAAAATATATGTCAAAAAAGCAAAAATAACTTAAAAACTACGTCGTGTCAGATCATGATTCAATTTCAATGGCACCAATTGGAAAGCACCAGCTTCCAAATGAAAAGAAGATCATTAAAGATTATCAAAATCTGTTATCTCAGAAAAAGTTACAACATACACAAACAACAACATAAATAAAAAACCGTCGTTTTGATAACCTCCTTCTTCTTTTTTTTGAAGTCGGTTAAAAATAGATAATCTTCTTGCACTTTTATACAGTATTAAGTCTGCTTGCTTCCATCAACAATAATCAATGTCAAAAATTCTGAAATTATGTTGAAATCCTGTTTTATTTCCCAAGAAGTCACGTTTCCGACAAATAATTTTAGATGGCGTTGCCAACATTGACATTTTTTGACAATAAACCAAACAGGTTGTAGAATATACAATTAATTTCATTATAGGTTATTGCCCATAAACAAATTTGCTTTAATTAATTCTACGAAGAGTAAAGGACTCTTAATATAGAAAATTAATTAGATAAAAGCTTATTTAATTTTAGGAAAGATACTTGACTTTCTTAGTAAAATCTGATATAAAACGTAATATAAAACAGTCATAAAAAAAATTGGTAGACTTGGCAACTCTGACTTTAATTAAAGTGAATGGCTCATAACGGAAATCTTTCCTTGCAGTTTATGGTGGAAACGGAAATTCCGGAAAGTAAACTTTCGTATGGGGCCCAATTGGAAAGGCTGCATAAGATCCATCGCGATGCTTTCAGTGCATGAATTGGCCAGTCAATGTAAATTGCCGCGTGTTGCTTCAATATAAAGTCAATTAAAATTAAAGGGTGATTGAGAAAGCTTGCTAGCAGAAAAAAATGTTTTTTCTAGATGTAATTATAAATTAACAAAAACTGTCAGATTATTCACATATTTATCAACTTTTTTAAAAATTAACTAAACGCGTTTTTACTTAAATTATTGGAAAACTACTTGGTCCCTCTACTAGTAAATAGCTTACATAATAAAACTTTTATTATTTGCGAAAGATGTTAATAAAAACTTAGAGTTTCGCTAAGTAGTTCTGAAGTAGTTTAGAAAGAAATTTAAAAAAGTGTAATTGCACCTATCTTTAACAGAACGCTTTACTTTTTTCCTGCTAAACATGGTTATTAAAATATTAAAGTGTGTAAAACTTTTGAGCATTCTAGATTCTAATTGTCTAACATGTGCTTTATTTTTGAACTAGACAAAATAAAAAAAAACATTGTAATGGTATATCCATAATCACAGCATAAAAAAGAAAATAGGATAAAATTAAATTAAAAACTATTAAACTGTTAATTGATTAAAATGTTTGGCTTTACACAAAACGGGTTCTCAAAGATAACGCAATGGGTTTTTTTGTTCTAATAGATGCACTGTGCAATGTATCCATAATTCAAAATCGCTTAAAAAAAATGTGTGATTACTATACTCTATTTTTTGGGCAGAGGCAAAAGCGCGCGCATCGGGAAAACCCTACATACAATATAGCAACTTTCGGTGCATTTTCAAAAAACTGCTGCCAATTTAACTGTCATTAGTGTCAGTATCAATAAATTGTTTAGGTTTACATAACCTCACACAAGCAACGGAATCTCTAAAGACTCGCAATAGTGGAGAAAAATTGCCATGGAAACCAAGCTTTGCGCTCTAAACAACACAGGATGTGCACGCCATCAAAAAAAAAATTTATTTGACAGACAAAAGTGAGGTTAGAATAAATTGACACATCGGGCTGACAGTGCTGACACCGCTTTTTCATAGAATTGTGCTGTATAAACGGAGAACGGAACATTGCAATAGAAAAGGAGTATGGCAATTCCGAAGATGCCCGATTCGTCTTGCTAATAGCCGAAGAATATAGTATAATAAATTTATCAATAGGTATTTCAGTTTTTTTCTGGGAAACTATCTAGCATGCTGCTTATAAGATAAAAAATTCAACAATTTTTGATGAATTTGGTCTACATCTTTTTCAACAGTAATTCAAGGTATCAATCGTATTTCAGACTAGTGAAATGTAATTCGGAAAGTATGAAAAATAAAACAAAGAAAAATTTTAGAATCTATTAAACAAAGTCTGTAAGTGATACAATAATTGTTTTTTCTTCATACCTCGATCGAAAGTACGTACTTTCGTCCCTAATAACAGAGACAAAAGTTTAACTTTTAGTCCCTGTAAGATGAAATTCTTTCTTCCCTATAATAGGGAAGAAAGAATTCATCGTGTTTATTTATACTCGTAACTATGTTATATGACCAGCAACACTCGCTTCGCTCGTGCCGCAAATGTCGCGGCAGGCATCAAAAACTATCAGCATTTAAAGTTAAAAAAATAAAATTAAAAATAAAAGTACGTACTTTCGACCGAGGTATGAAGAAAAATCGTATACACGACGCGGGACAGAAGTTGAAATCTCGGTCCTGCGCGCCATGATGGCGCGCAGAGCCGAAAATTCAACTTTTGTCTCTTGTAGTGTAATATACTATTAAAATCCAATTTTGTTATTGTTCTATTTTTTAATTGCTGACAGCTGAATTCATTGTTTGCTTAAGTTATTTTCTATGATTGCGATTATGATTTGTAATATTTATAATTTCAAATGACAGTTTCTTGTTTTTAATTAATTATTTCTAAATTATAATTCACGGTTTCTTAATTTCAATAATTTTGAATTTTGCTTTACAATCAACTAATCCCAAATTCAATTAATACATTTCAAATTACATTTAACTAATCTGCACGTTAAACAATACATTCTGATTTACAGATAACTAATTTGAAATAGTATTGCCCTGTCCGACTTTTTGAATTACAATTCGAAAAGGTGTAAGGCCATAATAGTAAAATGTGTTAAGAACGCCAGATCAAAGATGCATATTCCGATCTGTTGTATACTAATAAAAAATATAAAGGATTTGATAATTTGTTAATTCTGAAAAAAATTGGTCCTGCACTCTGCATGCAGAGTGCAAATCAACTTGAATTTTTTGTCAAATATGAATATTGAATCAAAAATACCTTAAAGGTTTTCAAAATATTGTAGTTTTTGCTGTTTTGCTTGTATAAGTAACAATTCATTCATAAATGTAATCCGTTGTTCATCTTTATGTGCATACTTAAGGTGATTTATATGTACTTGAGAATTAAGCTTAGCTTAACCAGAGGAATAGATATTTGAATAAAGTTTGAAACAATCAACATGAAGCTAGTAGGAACATTTTCTTGAGTATTCAACAGCAAAAAACTTAGATTCGATTTCTTTAAAACAGCAAAATATGCTTTAAACATAATTGAAGTGAAGTTATTATAAAAAGTGTTTATCAGTTATATTAAAATATTATCTTCTGATATTTATTGTAATTTATTTAAAAGAGGAGATCGATTTTCGGCCACATGCAGATTAAACAAAAATTTTGCCAAAATAAATATCATATCAGTAAACATATCAATGATCAATGTGATCAATGTAACTTCCAATCTTCCTGGAATGGCTTGAAATATTCTAAAGCATGAAAGGTTATATCACTTAGCATTTCGTGAAAGTGTAATGCCTTATGCAAACCTGACTACAGCGCTGTTTCGTTCTCATTGAAACTCATCAGGCCAGGGTATTGCAGAAACCAGTACACTTCCACAAGCTCGATCTCTCCTATATGTACGAATGTGACATCTGGTTTCTGCAATACCCTGGCCTGATGAGTTTCAATGAGAACGAAACAGCGCTGTAGTCAGGTTTGCATAAGGCATTACACTTTCACGAAATGCTAAGTGATATAACCTTTCATGCTTTAGAACAAAATAAATATGCCAAAATCTCAACTTGAAAAACATTCCAATACTTTTGAGTTTCTTATTTTAGTTTAGCAATTTTAAAAGATTACTGAAACATCTTTCAGCATCTTCTTTTTTCTCCCAAAGATCCAACATAAAAGGTTTTCCATTTTCTTTTTTTTTGTCGTACACTACACAGTAATGTAGTAATAAACTCGTGAAAACAACGTAAGTGGTTGCAAAAAATAATTTGGAACTTTTAAAAAGCAATTTTTACCTCTTTTACAAGGTGTAGATTTACGACAATTGTTATGTTAGATCTATAGATAGCCTGAGTAAATAAAAGAATATATTTCTTCAAAATATTAGAACAGTTGAAGTAAGCAAGTTGATTTTTAACGATATCAAAAAAATTTGAATTTTATTTTTCTATTTTTGTTCCAGTTATCATTCGGAATAAAATGTCATAATTTTGCCACACTCATACGAAATAATCTTATCATCTTATTCCATTACGTATCTTCGAGAATAACACCCCTAAGACAGTGATCGAATAATAATATTAGCATTTTTCTCCTAGTTAATTTAATTGAATTTAATGTCTATAATGAATAATGTATATAATTCATTAAAATAGCACAACTTTTTATAATATCTTTAAAAAAATTGTACTCAACCACGCAACTAATTGACCGTAAACTAAATGATAAAAAGCTGAAAACAAGTTTAAAAGTGGAAGCAAATCTAGTTACAACTTTTGTGATTTTATTTAAAAATCACAAAGTTTCTGGGAAATATCAAAAATTTGATTATAACAAGTATCTATTTTAATTAGAAGCTTTACAAAGTCTACGCAAGCCATCCTGATCAAAAAGCTCTTAGCATAATAAAACATGACAAAGAAAAATGAGCCTGCCATTAGAAAAGCAGATCCATTCAATCAAAATTTATCAATACGTATGAGAGACTAGATACATTCAATCCTCTGGTTGATTGAAGAGGGTAACTTGCAGCAATATTTAGATAGGACTTTAACCACTATCTAATCTTCTTCAGGGAAATTGGATGCATGTCCTGCTCAACATTGAATTTCTTAATCTTGTTCATTCACCTGAAATTGCTACGATAATAGGTTCTATCAAGAAGTTTAAACAAGGCAAATGCCAGCTCTGGAAATTGTAATGCTTAGCCGGTTTTAGGAAATATTGTAATAGAACTTCCATGCTAAGCATTGAACACTTTTTAGACAAGCATTATACAAAATACTATGCAATTATGCAAGATAAGATTATCACGTTTTACATTTTAAAATATTTTGTGGTTGCAAATGATGCTGGTCTGCCTCCCAAAGAAAATCATTCAGCAGTTTAAAATAACTTTTGAGTTTTTAATAACTGATATTAACCAAACTATTTGCATTATTTGATTAAATATTGCCTATTTTCTTGATATTTAAAGCTTAATCTTTGGTATATATCATACATAACTATTATGTGATTGCTCTTGCGATGTTCGAATTATATAACTATTTTGAATTGGTTGCAAACTGAACTTTTTCAAGATAACAAACAATCAGTGTGAATTTTTTAAAATACTTGTACCTGTATCTTTTGTTACGTGAAATAAAATACAATTTTACCGTGTATTCTAAAATTTCCGGGAGCAAGATTTCTTGGTTTTATACGTATTGACACAGTTTTTCTTGTGATTTTCGTGTTTTCTGAGTCGTATTATATGGCTTTAACAAGAAACCATAAAATAAATTGAATCAGATATCTTTCATTGCATTGGTTCTATTTTGTTATATTATCAACTCAATGATAAAATATGATTATAATTTAAATTAACCAGAATCTAAACACTATCCCAAATTAATGATTAACACTTAGAACAATGTTCTTACAGCTTTGCAATCAATTAAATTTTAAATATCCATCTTGCAAATGCTGCAAACTAGAGCAACTCAAACTTTCTACATTTTTTTTTGTTTTATATTACAAAACTATTATTTTTAATAGCTAATATAGATAATAACACAAAAGTTGCCAACAGTATACTAAATAAGCAATAAATCTTGTTGCAGTTTTTTGTCTTGTCGGTTTCGAACAAATAATTGTGCTATCTAGTGGTAAAAATCCTATTGCTTTAATCCTATTAATAGTAGCCAAAGAATAAAGATCACATTGCATGTCATTGATGTGCATTTGAGACAAAAGACGCTAACGTAATAACTTGGTTGTCTAATCAGCGATATACTTTTTATCTCAATTTAATTTTATCAAAATTGACGATGTCATTTAGAGTGACCTATATGTATTAAGATGTTTACCATATTACAGAAGTAATCAGCAGTTGGGTAAATATAAATTCATCTTCTTCACTACAAATTTATTTAAATATGAGTTGGTTGCAGTTTACCAAAGAGTTTCAATGAGAACAAAACTGTTCAAGTCTACGGATCTAGTTTGAATGATTTTGCTTTGATTTTATTATTTTCTTCTTCCTTACATTAAATTTCTACATTTTTAAAGTATCAAAGAAAAAACCAACAACCGATAAGAGTTGAAAATATGTACATTGAAAACCCAAATCCTGAAGTGATCTTAAAATATCACCCGGAATTTGCAAAACATACAACTTGTTCAGCAAAAGTATTATGTTTGGGCTTAGTGCTATAGTCTCAGTCAAAAGTTTTTCAAATTAAAAAAAATATATATATATTAGTTATTAATTTAACCAATAATAATTCTCTAAGTTCAACTTACAAACCGTCAAATTTTGATTGATTAAACATTCATTGTCTAACTGACATAAATGTAAGTGGATAATTTTTAGAAACCAAAGCAACGTCTGTGTTAAATTAAAAAAATTAAGGTAGGTTTACAGAAAGAAAATCAACTAAAGATAAATTAATTCTAATTAAAATCAAAGTCCATATAAATTTGCAAGATGATCATGAAACAAATTGATTTTTATTTTAAATAAATATTTAATTTAGTGATTAAAAGACCGCTTCTAAAATTGTGACAAAATCTAAATAATTATTGATTTCTGTAATTAAAAATGTTAGAAAATTAATAAAACCTTAATATTGCGGTAAGATTATAAAATTGCTTGAAAAAAGTGTCTGCGTGAGAAGAGAAGAAATCTGAAAAAATAATCTTTTAAAAAGACACAACCTAGTGAAAACTCTCGATAAGAGAAGAAAGAGATAAATACAGATAAAAAAAATTAAAGAGAAAAAAAAGAAAATAAGCTAAAAAAAAAGCTAAATATGATGCAAGAAAATTTTTAGAAAAACACAAAATATACTTGTTGACAAAAACTCTCAAACAAGTTCAATCGAATTCAGTCGAATTAGCGTAAGTTCTAATGGTTTTGCTTTTAGTAATTTTAAAATAGCATTGTATTGTACTTTATTAAAAGCATTTTTTAGAACATTGCAACAATAAATATATTTTTTATTGACTTATTTGCTTGTCCTGAAACTCAACACTTGTGTTTCTTTTTATTCGACCTCTCTTCCTCCAATTAAAACTAATTACAAGAACAAGAAACCTTCTTTAACACAATTAACTTGATTAAATTAACCAAGCTTGTTATCTAACATTAATTTACATAATCTAATATAGGGCTCAACATATCTGTTATACGATTTGCCTTCACTGAACTGTGAATCAGCTAATAAAATATTACAAAAAATGTATTGTATAGTGTTAGAATGAGATATTTTATTGAAAAAAACATCAAACCTTTCAAATGCAGTGTTTCATTAGAGGATAAGACTGATGGAGGCAGCAATTAACTTTAACAACCAGGAAACCTGGCGTATACTATTATTCAACGTGTACTAACCCTTATCTCCATCGCCCAAATTAAACATAATTAATTATAATAACACGTGGAGCAGAGTCCCTGTATTCTTTTGCATATTTACACGTTTATCACGCTTTTTGTGAGCACAGTTGTGCTACCTTGTTTCTCAATGTGGTCTAAATATTATTTTTTTGCGTACCGAACGCTTTCAAAACTGCATTTTAAATGAAGATAAATTGAATGGTGGTCTATAGATACCAGCTATGATTTTTGCTAAGTATTTTTTCCTCTAAATTCAAGCTGTAGCTTACATGTATTTTGTAATTTATCCTATTTTTTGGTTTTTATGTAGCATAAAAGCATTCATGTATTTTCAAAATAACACACAAAATGAATTTTATTTCATTCAGAAGCTTAAAAAACAACCTCGAAATTGAATTACATACAAACGGGTCTGAATAATAATACATTTGCTGGTTTTGACTTGAAACGTAAACAAAAATATCAATCAATTGTATAATACCGGGGTGTTTTATTTTTATTTATTGAATAAATAATGACTAGTGAGATCAATTAACCACCTATATTAGTTTAATTATTTATTGATAACTTTCAATAACATTATGGAACATTTTTCCATAAACAATGTGCGCATTTAGAACAAACCGTCATAAATCACACGACAATGCAATTTTAATCAATCCAATTGTAGTACAAAGGTTAAAGAGGGCTGCTAATAAAACAAATTGGTGTAATTTATAACTCGTCATATTCCCTACTCTTCTATTTTGGCTAAAATGTCACATTCTCTATAAATAAAGAATTCTTGCTTTTCTTCTCCTGGAACCCGAGTTCCGCCATAATCAGGAAGTAAAACAACATCCCCCTTTTTTAAGCAAGAAGGAACACTATTTCCAGCACTGCGTCGTTCTCCGGATCCGACAGCTATTACAGTTGCTTTGGCATTTCGAACTGCACGGTTTTCTGGAATTACCACTCCAGTTTTAGTTTGGCTAATAGGTTCAAACTTTTTTACCAGAATGCGGTTGAACAAAGGAATCAAAGCTTTACCAACGTTCGACATTTTCTGCTTTTTAAACTGTAATTACTGACATTCAAACTTGACAGATTTTATCAAATCTGATATGTTGATGGAAACAAACTAAGTATACCTACTATAGTAAAAGAGAAAAAAGTGTTCCTATTAAAGTATAAAAGTGTACAGATTCTCACTATTTTGTCATAAACATTTTTACAGCTGCTGAGCGCTTTGATTGCAAAATAATTTTATTGATTTATGTAGCTCGCTGTGCTTGTTCAAACATTTTACAAAAAAAAAAAAGAAGCGGTTGAAGCATGGCCAAATAAATGGCAGCTACTTAATGTTTATTATTTTTTACATTTTATAGTCTTTAATTGGCAAACTCAGTTTTTGTTTTTTGATGATGCGTTATTTATAGAAATTTTCCGGAAAAAACCACTTGATTTTATAACAAGTCACATTTTTTATTTCTAATTGAGAAGAGGGCATTCTAAATGCAGTTTGTCTATAGATTAATTGTTCTAGAAATAGAAAAGAATAAAAATCTAGTTTTTTTTAGAAATTTTTCTTAAGTTTGCAATTTAAAAGCATTCCAATTTGATAAAGAAATTCATTTAGTATGATATTAACAGACCTAAAAACTATAATGTCCTATGTAAAGTGCTGTTCAAACATTGCGTAGACATTCATGGGAAATTTGTTCGCAGTTTGTCTAAATTGTAAACCAATAATAATTTTTCAGATAAAATTGGCAAAAATATCTGAACATTTGCTGGTTCATATGTATTAAAGGAAAACAAGATTGTAAGAACAAGATCTCTTCAGAAAAATAATAGTGTTATATTTTAAAATTTTAATAAATTGTCTTGTTTTTAAAAGTTGTTGTTTTTTTCCAATATAAAATATTGATATAATACTAAAATTTTTACATTTTGAATTACTTGTTTAACAAAACATCTAAATTTGCAGTGCTAGACTACCACTGAGCTAGTACCAAAATATTTTCAACTTTTTGGCTTCTCAATACTACACATATTTTTCTATCAAACTTAAAAAAAGTTTAAGTAGTTTAAGTTAGTTTAAGTTAGTTCTAATCAAAATTTTTTTATCAAACATAACATCTATATGAAGCAAGTTCAACAACAAAAAAACTAAATAATAAAAAAACAAAATTAAAAAAAAGTGTCTGTTAAATGGTATTAGGATTAAGTAAGATTTGCTTTGATAAGCTACACTAAAACATAAAACCACATATCCAGTCAGATACAAAAAAATGTAGCTACATAATCATGTTATGAAAATAAAAAATCTTATGAAAAAATATGATTGACGTACTATGGAATTCATAACACTACTACAGCAAAATTTTGTGATAGTAATAAGAGCTACCAACATAAAATGTAAAAAATCAACGTTTGTTGTGACAATTTAAATTATGGTTAAACAATCATGGGTAAATATATCAATCACCACAGACTAAGTTATGTTATCTAATTGACATTTTGGACATTAGAAAACAGTTAAACCTTAGAAAGTAGACATAACTACAACGTTTTGCTGTAATAGTTTTTTATGAATTTGTTTGTATGCACATTAGATCCATAGTACGCACCCTATAGCTCTTTTATAGAACCAAATCACACATTAAAATAAAAAAAATAACAATAAAAATGCACAAATATCAAAGATTAAACATGAAAAACTTTTAAAATAGAAATACATAAAATTTGTTCTGTATCAGATCAACAAAATAATTTTACATTCACAATATAGAAAACTTTAACAGAAAAATACTATAAAACAGCAACCAAGGCCTAATGTGAAAAAAATATCAACAAACAAGAATACGTAATTTAATGAAAAAGTTAACCATTAACAAAAAAACAATTTCAATGTTAAAAAACAAGAATAATCTAAAACATAAGTAGATATGTAAATAGATTTAAAAAAATTAAAATCAAGAAATAGAGTCAATTTAATCCGTATGTCTTATGTATGTATATATTTTAGTAATTTACATCATTAAAAAAAACAGTAAATAAAAAACTACACAAAACTGTATGAGAATGGAAAAAACTAACAATAAGAAAATCTGTAGTAGAGTGCAAATATTATTAATATTAATCTTATTACAAACAATAATAAGCACAATGTAGAAAATACAATAAAATATACATTCTTTATCTACACTGTAAAATTACATTCTCTAACAAAAGGCTAGTTTAATAGATGTGTATAGTGTAAACAAAATCTAGTTTAAAGTTAAAAGCATTTGTAGCAAAGAGTAACACATGCGTGTTAGAGCCAGATCGGACAAATGTTTAGATTGATAAATTCAGTACATTGGTATTGAAGATGACTTGACACCAAAAAGAGGTTGAACGCTTCTTTGACCTCTTAGCTTTTATTACGGTTCGGAAAAAGTAAAGTTGAAAAATTAAATATTTATGAAAAATAAATAAATTAATCTTTTTCCTCGTAAAAATTTGATGCGTAGATAGAAAAACGGGTTATGCTAGAAATTTCACTGCCTATTCGACATTTTATTGAATTCGAATAATTTGTCTGTTCGACTTTTTCACTGCTGGAAAATTTGCTACTTATTCTGAAGTTTAACATAGAAATATTAGTATTCCACAACGCAGCTAGTTTACAGCACATTTCACTTGTTTTTGCCAAAGTCAACGTAGCTAGTCGACTACAAAATATTTTACTCATTAAGTTTACAAAATAAAAGCTATATTTATTTCAAGATCTTCAAAACATCTCAAAATTTGCAACTAAGTTATTTCCTTTTCAAAACATTCTGTGATATTTAAATAATTTAATCACTTTTTTATATAACTTGAATTATTTTTAATTATCAAGACACATCCATAGATCATTTGAATTTGATAAGTTTATCAGTTCCTTTCGGGAAAACCTATCTTACTACAATAAATTGCTTCAATTATTTCTTACACCAAAACATTAAAAGCAATAATTAATATTGTAAAAAAACATTAAACAAAACAATTGTAAAATTTTGTTACTTATGTTCTGATTGATAAGATTTTTTCCGGGAAAAAATAGTTTGAAAAGACTGCGAGTGTTCTAAAATAAATCATATTTTAAAACAATTTATTAATAGAATGTTTTACTTAAGTCGCACTGAATACCCTTTTCGACAAAAATAATACGTGGTTTTCTACACACAATTTTCCTTATTAGAAACATATTTCCAAGAATAATCCCAATCCAAAAAAATCCGAAGCACCACATAAAACAATTTTTGAGGGTGGTTTGTTTTGTATCTGTCAATTCCAGAAAATATGGACGATTTTCGTGTTTACTATATAACTTCCAATTGAGGATATTATTAGTATTGCTTTTCAACTGTCGAAATTTTCGGGCCTTTTTTTCCGAGAAACGAAGTAATTTATTGAAAATTTTGCTTTCTACATTAACTTTCTTGAGCGAGAGCAAATCGTAAAGTAAGACAGGAGGAAGAAAAGTTTTGCTCAACTTTGTTAATTTTATGAGCTTGTTGGAAATTCTTTTTTCACCAATCAACAAGTGGGTTAAATTTGATATTTTCCGACTTGACAACGATAATGAATCATTTTCAATTGCAACTGTTCTGCAAAATTATTATTTTATTCTTGTCTATCTTCTTAATATATAACACATCACTCACTGACATAATAGAAAACATACAGTTATATTTTTTAACATCAACATTAAGAATTACGTTTGAAATACGTTTCAAATTATTTTTATTTTGACATTTTAGGCAAAAGCAATTTGATTTATTTTTGTTTAATTTTTATAAAATGACCATCAGTTGAAAATATTCAAACTTTAAAGGAAAATTCAGCAGCCAACTAAAAATACAAGGTATAATTTTTTATCAAACTATTATTCTTCAGTTTGAACCAGCTGAATACAATTGAATTTATAGATATAAACTTGATAAAAAAATTAAATCGTTTATAGATATAAACTATCAATTACTTTATTGTTTAATGCAAAAAAAAAAATAAAACACTCTTATCAAAAATTTTCTTTAATAGAAAACTATCTTTAAAATACCAAATTATAGTATTGTCATCTAAACTACATATACAAACAAAGTTTAGTTCATATACGACAAATAGAAATAGGTTTAAATTAATTTTGAGTTGTATTACATTGTTAGTTACAAGTAAAGTTGATACAGACTGTTTTATAAAAAAATCTTCTATTATAGAAAGTCTGAAATCTAATCCAAAACCCTATCAACCCAATATGTTATTTTTAAAAATTATAACAATCGTTAGCTTTCACGTTTATAACAACTACAACAACAAAAAATTAATAACTCTTTTCAGTACAAGTGCGCAAACTATGTCTTTTTCTCACGCGTCAGAAAATTGACTACAAGAGCAAAACAAATGTGCCAACTTGTGAGAAAAACATTACTCGTCTGTTTTAAAAAGTTTCTTAAATAGTTCAATTAAATTCAACCAAAAACTAATTACTAAAATTTTCTATAGCTTTACGTGGAATGATATATATTTATTGTACAATTTGTAACACTACCAAAATTTACGATTTCTACAGTAAATAAATCAATCATCTTATTTCTATTGCGTTCTTAAAATCTAAAACTTGATGTTACATTAAAAATTTATATTCCATTATCAACGTCTTCAACCATTGATGAAGTTGTAGGTTTATTTGCGCCAAAAAATTTTTAGCAGCCTGTAATTTGCTGGAAAAACCATTATCAATATAACTTTCAGCGGCTGAGGTTAGCCGCCAATCATCATGTTTTTTTAGAATTAAATTATTATCTTTTTGAGATACTATCTAAGTTCTGTCTGAAACAATGACCCGTATATAGATTGAGATCAAACAAATTTAAATATTTAGCACTTAGAGCAGAAATTTTAGCAAAATTGTTTATTTCAACGTGCATTTATAGTATCTATATGTCAAAAACAGTCTGTGATGAGTGATTTCTGGTGGTTGAAAAAATATATATAAATAAATATTTTTTAGTCGTATCATCAGTCATCATAAACACTCTTTAACGATTTATTTTAGAGTCAGGTATAGTGACTATTATTACAAAATTTTTATGTTTGACGTGCCGAATTGACATTTTACATGCAATTGCAATACCAAAAAAATATTTAAGAAGTATAAGATATATATTGGGAAATTTGTAAATTACAACAGAAAATTATTATCTACAGAAAATAAATCTATTTCAGACTTTAACAAAGTTTCAGCTTTTGCATATTCGAATTCGTTTTAAAAATGCAATTGGTTTTAAATATTGTTTAATTTGAATGTTTTTTTATTGCTAACGTGGCTTTTTACACTGAATAATGTGACAATAAAGTCAATGCATTTGAAACATACTTTTTTGCAAAGTATGCAAGTATGGAGTACATTTTATAAAATGTTGTTTGTTTTATTTATATTTCTCTACTTTATATAATTAATGTACAGTTGTTTCTACTTGTCTTTATATTTCACAAATAATAAATCAAAAAATGCTGTTTTTGCTGTTTTTTAAAGTATTATAAAAAGTGTTTTTCTTAACATATTTTTAGACTCAGGATCAAATGCCATAATAAGTTAAAATGTGAGTATTCTTAAAAAATTATAAATTATGCTGTATAAGTGGATGTTAGTTCAATACGCATCTACCTTTATTATTTAAAAAAGAGTATTACCGGTGAAGACAAAGTCTTAGATTTGGTCAACAAAACATTGAATTTGTAGTTCTACCAATTATACGGTTAGCAATGTGAAGATATTAATTAAATTGCACGATATAAGAGACCTTTTAAATTAGATATTTGCGTGCTAATTCAATCAATTGTCTTGAAATTGAATAGATAATAATTTAAGAGATAAACAAACTTTTATTTAATCAAACACCAACATTTTGAATTTAAAGTTTTGTTCGCAAGACAAATCAATTGCAAAAGTCAAGACAAATCAATTGCAAAAGTTTTTGCAACTAATTGTTTCAAAAACTGTGCAATAGTAGAAAAAATCATATGTGTCATACAAACGCAAAATTTATTGCCGATTTTTGATTGCTGCGCTCCTTCATCGCGCGGAAACAGACTTTCTCAATCAACAATACATCATATTGCGCTCCTGATACACAAATCTTTTTGTAAAATTGTTTTAAATTCTTATATTTTTGAAATAATTTTCAAGTGCCACACGTCAAACTGATCTAGAAAAGATAAATACATTTCACCACTGCCTTACAGAAAGCTTCGTTCAATTAACTTAAACCTTTACTCAATGCTTAAACTTTGTAACACTTAAAACTTTTGTAAACTTTGTGAGAAAATAAAGCAAAATATAATGTTTAATTTAGAATTTCTCTAGACAGATAGTAAAACCTGCTTACTTTACTGTCTCTTTGTTTTGTTAATGAAATAGAACAAATGTTGTTTGCTCAGTGAACGTGACGGCAAATATCTATTTCGCTGGAGACACAGAAATTGTGGAGTAAATGTGGTTTTAGATATATAAACTTCTCTAAGTCGGTGAGAGATTATATAATAGCTTTATCAACTAAATAAGTACAAATTCTTTAGTTTTGTTGGCAGAAATGCAAAACAAGAGATTCATTCAGTGAATCAAATATTTGCTACTCAAACATCGCTAAATGTAGATTATACTTCTGCTAAATTCGTAAAATTTGTAAAATACAACAATTATTAAATTTCATTTCTTTTGTCACTTTTAATAAATTGTATTCCTTATAGATTTAATAACAGTCAGTAACAATACATCAGTAACAATACATTTTGTCTATGAGACTGTATTTTATAATAAAAATACATATATTTTTGCACAAAAGTAATTCAATAAGATTGTTCGATAAAGTAGGTTGGCAAGAGATTTCCCATCATGTTGAAATAAAAGAAAAAAATTTTGAACACTAGTGTACAGTATGGCCTTAAACATTATTAAAATAAAATACTAATAATATACACTATAATCAAAGGTAATATAATATTGTAAGATTATTTTCGATAATGTTTTCGAACTGAAACCGCAGCTGCAAATTATTTTTGTCATTTCTAGCTATCACCAAGCAACCAATTAATTTTAAAGTTATTATTTGATCTCTGTAAAATTATTTCTTGTTGGATTTAATTAATTTTTTTGTTTACGTGAACAATATAAGACAAAGAGTTAACAAGGATCAGTTTAAACTTTAAATAATATCTGCTCTTAATTGGAGTTTTTACAGTCATAGAGCTTATTCAAAAAGACATTTTCTTGTAAAGTTAAATTGAAAATGCTCGAAAGATTGACAGCGTCGCCTAAAAAAAAAGATGCAAATTCGATCTAAATTACGTTTTATCTAATGTATAAAGCTTCAGAAACAATAACCAAAAACTTAAATTGGAAATTCGAAAGACTAATATTGAATATAAATATTCATTACATTTTATCAATGTTAAAATATAATAATTATATCCTAAAAATAGTGTCGAGACACTTAAATATAAGAAAATAACCTCCGTTTCCTGTACTTAGTTAAGTAAACACTTAAACTAAGTACCTAAGTAAGTACTGAGTTAAGGACTCGTTTAAGATATTTAGGCCGACCTAAGATATTTTTTGGTTATACCATACGTATTATCAGTCCGAAATTGTTGATTATGAAAATCATACTACATTGACTACAAGATATTTTGTATTCAATATAACCGACCTGACATTCAATCACTGCAGAAAGTCATATCTATAAACGGTTCATTTCCTGTCCGTGTGTGACCGTCATTAATTCTATCCTTTTACCTGTATTACGAATTCATGAAATCTACACGCACGTCTCTAAAGAAAGTGCGCTTAGTTCCCGCTTTGCATACAAATCGCAAGAAAAATTGTCTGTCGGGTTTTGAAAAAGCTTTTTGGATGTCTGCTAATTAGCTAAGAAGCCTTTTATCAAAACAAGCCGGAAGTCTAATAAGAAGTAAATAATATCTGTTTTTTTCTTGTTATACTTGAAAATATTTTATTACCAGTGTCTTGGAAAGCAAACTCAAGAAGTGAGACCAAGGAGACTGCATAAATGTTAGTATTTGCTTTGTGAGTTTTATCATAAAATAAAACTTATTTAAATATATCTGCTGCAAAATTTTGGATTTTTCTTAAATCTTAATCAAATTTCTAATTGAATTAATTTCAAAAGTTGTTTACTTGAGTGAGCGGTATAAAAGATAGCTTTCAAAATATTGTTAGCTATTTTGTCAATAAATTAATTTGTTTTGTTACCTAAATTTTTTAAGTTAATTTATATACAGCGACATCATACCAGGTGTTATATATAGGTATATAAAAAAATATATCTCCAAAAATAATAGCACACCAAATATATGTACCCATTGTGTTGACGCAATTATAATAAATACGAGACATAAAAATACTTAAAGTTGACATTACATTTTATGTATTCATAATTTTCAATAAAAAGGCATTTTTTTAAGTAGTTGTCTCTTATATATTTACTAAAAATCAAGTAATTTAAACAAAATACAATATATATAACACTTTTTTTTCAATAAAATAGAAAGAACAATTTTTTAGACTGATGTCTAAAAAATGCGTATGTTAAAAATAACAATATAAATAAAAAAGCCTATAAATTATTACTCTTATTTGATTTAAAAGTAGGACTGAGCACGTTCTGAGTGCCACCACGCCTAATAGTATAAAACGTGTATATTTACTTGATGCATATTTATATACATCCTGTCTCATTAATACTCTGTTCCTCTTTTGAGTTATTTCTCATTTAGTCGTAAAATAATCTTGCATGTAAAAATGAGTTAAAAAAAACTTGCAAAGTGTCTAATAATAAAAATTGTTGCAATGTTATTTCTACAAATTTAACACCGCACAATTCCTGATTATGCGTAAATATTATATTGAGTTAATCAAAAGTGGATTTAGAAAATAGAAGATTTACGTCTCAAATTAATATTTGGGGCAAAATTTTTGTTCTTGTTACACAATATACAATATCTTTAAATTATTAGTGAATGCACAATTATTATCATGCACAAATGTCAAAAAATAACAAAAAATATTAATTTCTTAAATTGAAAAATATTTAGGATTAGTAATATTTCAACATAATCGGTCAACCATATTATTGTTACCCGAGCACAAAAAACCGTCCAGATAGGCAAAGGCTTCTTATATTACAAAGTCGTGTAACTGAGAAACTCATCTTACCAAGTTGAGTAGTCTTAAGTAGTTCAGAAGCACTCCCTCGGTATGAAACCCTTGAAATATGATAAAAAAATGTTTTTCGCTATAAGATTCTTTCTTTTTATTCTTCTGTAAAACGGTTTTTAAAACAACTCTTGCTACACATACGTCTGTATGACATTCCGGAGGGTGCATAATATGGCAAAATATAGCATAACCAGCTGCAATTTTAATACTACTTTAAAATTGCATCTGGAAATGAAACGCAAAGCAGCAGGTTTCCGCTTCGAGCAAATCCGGAAAATGTTAAACGTGGCATTGCCCTCTTCCAGATTTCAATTTCAAATGAATTAAATTTTTGTAAAAAAAAACTGAAGCAAACTAGTGCCACTTGCTGTCACGTTCAAAAGCAAAATACGATTAAAATAAGTTTTGAAAATGTTCAGCTTTTATGCAACATTTATCGAATAGTTTACCGTTACTAAAATGGTTTCCTTCTCGCAAAAAAAACTATTTGATTTACAGCAGAATATTATAAATATAAAAGGCGTTTAGGTTTATCAAGTAGACTTAGAGTTTATTTGATTGTAAAACTAGGTATTTATTTTCCAAATAATAAAAAGTGTCAATTTTGCTATAAATAATAATTGTAAAAAGTTAACATTAATTTATTATCACAATAATTATCAAAAAAACGGTATATCAAATGTCAGCTTAAAAAGGCATTAAGGTTAAATGTCTTGTAACTCACTGACAGAGAAAACAATAAAATGCTGTGCTGTTTTTTTCTGTACAGCTAACATAGTACAGGAGAGAACAAGCCATTAGTGGAATTGATCCATTGTTAATATGTAAATCTAGCCTGTTCAATCAAACTGCTTGTTTTCGTAATGTAAAATAAAGAGTTCAATCTTTGATTCATGTTTGTTTTAATTATCGTAAAAGTTTTTTTATTTATAGTCGGTTGTTTAAACAAATATTAATATTGTTTTGTGATGTCAATTAAATGTACTATTCAAAATTAAAATTACAGCAATCTTTGTATGTATCAACATAAAGTGCCCTTGAAATATTTTTTTTAATTGTCCGAAACTGGACATTAATTGATGGTCTATAAAGCTTTTGCTTGTTATAAAATTTTAAAAATCTTTAAAATGTGTATGAAAAACTTAGTTAATGTATTTTACCTAAGAACTTACTTTTTTTAATAACTTTCAATTTTAGTTAGTCTAAGGATTTTAGATCTATCTTCTATTTAAATTTATAAATTGAATGTCAAGTGAACCAACAAAGTTTCATCAAATGTCAAGTTGATAGAACTAAACCAAGTGTTAACTCTTTTGCAAAATTTTAATTTTTAGGGAACGTATTTCACCTATACTTAATAAAAAAATTCTAAGAAAATAACCTAAAAATTCCTAAGCCCTAATGATAAATAACTAAATAAATTTTAAAAAAATTTTTAAATTACACGGAATTAAGTAGAGACCTAAAAATTATTTAGATACTGCCTTAAGCTCTGATCTCAAACTAAATTAAAAAAAATCATTACAAAATTGTGTTTTGTAATAGTGATGTTTAACGAATTTACAAAGTCAAAAAAAGCATATATTTAAATCATGCTAGATGTTAATTGTACATAAACATTCTGAAATAAGTCAATTTTTTCATCAAATAGTTTTAGTTTTTGGGACTAATATTCTCCCAAAACTGTCGCTCTTAAAGCGATAAACATAAAAATTTAAAAATGCACGCCTACAGGCAGGAGTACAACATCGTAAATGTTTTGATACAAAGATTTATTAAAAAGAATTATTGTACCTTACTTCTTAGAAACAAATATAGTCAGTTATACGTTAATCTATCATCAAACCCTTACTTATAACTGCAAAAAATAATTCTCCGTTATTCAAAGCAACCAATTTAGGCTTTGAAAGAAAAGTCCCACAACACTGATGTTCAACAAATAGTTGAACAAAGTGGTTGTCTTATAGCACTTGCATGTAAAAAAAAATTGTTTAAAAGTGTATCTTTAACTCACCGCATTAGTTTTAAATTCAATCACAAACAGCTTTAGTTAACAGACACAAACTAATAACGCTAACAGAAATATTTCAAAATTTTGTAATAATAAAAGTAAAAATTGGTTGGGTGTTTCTAATTTAATCACTATAACAGCCAGAAAAATTATTGCAACTTTGACTTTTTTATTTAAATAAAATAACTTTATGTTATTTGATTAAACCTACTTTTATTCTGTTGAGTGGCGCTTGAATTCCTGCAAGAAAAAAAAGTTGGATTAATATCACTGTCTAAATTGAGTATTGTAAGAAAAAGAAATCAATACAAATTCAATTTGGAAGAGTGTATTGGGTTTGGTAAATGTTATGTAACCTTAAAAGCATAAAATAAAAATTGTCTCGTTGATTATGATTACACAGTCTAGGACTCGAGGTGATTTAAATGCAAATTTTCTTATATCGCTTATGCTTGGACAATATATCATCATCTCGCGTCGTTACTTTCAAAACGTTTGTTTCTTAAGCCTTAGAGCAAATTGGGGTGCAAAACGGCATATGCAGATGACAACGGTTTGACTACATTGTTTCTTTTCTAGATAAGAACAAACTTTGAAACAAATAATTCTTTAAAACTTTGATCAAGCTCCAACCTTTTACTAGCTTTTTATGTACCAATTTTCTCAAACAAATTACTAAACTCAGTATATAGTGAAAAAAAATTCGAATAACCAAGTCACTCATTCTTTATTTAAGTTAGATAAAAACCGGTTTCAAAAATAATTTGTTTGCCACTGTGAAACAAATGTCACTTATCCAAATCATTTTAAGACAAATAAATTCTGTTATTTTCCTCAATGAGATAAAAACTTTTTTATAAACAAATTTTTAACTAATGAGAACAATAAGTATTAAGTGTCAGCTTTATTTAATGTATATTGATAAACTTACATATTAGAAAAAAGTTAGAGAAGCCAAGGAAACATGGATGAAAGAAAGGTGCCAAGAAGAAAACAAACTATACAAAAAACACGATCTCTTTAACCTACATAAGAAGGTTAAGTAAATTACAGGTTACCCATATATTAAACGAAAACAACAAACTAATTACAGATGATGGGGAACTTGAAGAGGTGTGAGTGTGGCTAATACATTTGAAAGAAATATCTTTCCATATTCATTATCCGACGGAGCCAAAGCCAGAAATACTCTAATCGTAAGTCCAAAAACCACTAAGAAAACTAAGAAAACAGCATCGCCCAGATGACATCTGCTCAGATATCCTAAAACTTATAGGAAAGAAAACCATACACATCCTAGTTCAACTTTTAAATGATATCTATAAATCGGTATACATCCTACGTGACTGACTAAAATCAACTTTCATACCTATACCTAGAAAGCCGGGAGCAAGAAAGTGCGCAAAATTCCGATTAATCAACCTGATGAGCCAGGTGTTAAAAGTTTTCTTAAAAATCATGCATAGACGGATACGTAGAAACTGCAAACAAGATGTAAGCAAAGGGCAAATGGGCGGCCGCAAAGGAATGGGTACCTGGAAAGCCTTGTTTGCACTGTCTGTTCTGCTGCAAAAATGTAGAGACCAGCGAAAAGGAGTGTATCTGTGTTTCATAGATTACACAAGGACCTCGGACTGTATAAGTCACACCACACTATTAGAACTGCTGGAAAGAAAAGCTGTCGATGCTCAAGATTTGAAAATTGAACAGATTCTCTATGAACAACAAGTAGCATCTGTTAAACTGGAAAAGGCCGAAACAAACACCGTACCTATAAGGTGTCTAGTCAGACAAAATTGTGTTCTTTGTTCCATGCTCTTTAATATGTACTTGAAACTTATTTTCTGAAACGCTCTGAACGAGGCGGAGGAGAGTCTAAAATTCAATAGAAAACTCATAAACAATTTAAGATATGTCGATGACACAAGTATAATCGCAGACAGTCCTGAAGGGCTGCAACATCTAATCGACAGCATTTCGGTTTGTGAGGACGAAATGAAACTGAGGATTAATGTCTCAAAAACGAAGATCATGCAAATAAGTCATAACCCGAACAACTATTTCAATATAAATATATTCAAATTACCAATAGAGCAGGTCACAACATATAAGTATCTGGAAAGTTGAATCAGCAAGGACTTGAATCCTGAAATAGAAATGAGATCCCGCATACAGCAAGCGAGAGCGAACATTATTAAAATGCGGTATCTATTAACTGACAAAACATTTAATTTAAGCCTAAGATATAACTTCTTCTGATGTTATGTTTATTTCACGTTATGGAGTCAAGGTCTAGGCGCTAAAAATCAACAGCATTAACAAGCTGGAAGCATTTGAGATGTGGGTGTATTGCAAAATGCTGCGTATTCCATGAAGCGATCATACCACCAATCAAGAGCTCTTACATAGGATGAACATGGATCAAATCATCCTCAAGACCATATGAAAGCGAAAGACTGCTTACCTTGGCTATATTATGAGACAGAACAAATACAGCTCTTGGCTAGAAAACATAAAAAATTAGACAGGTTTAGACTCAAACTCTCTGCTTAAAAAAACACAGAACAGACGAATTAGCCAGAACTCTTGCCGATTTCCATTAAATGGTGGATATACCTTGTATAATCAATTTATTATAGTTACGAGCATATAATCATTGTTACACATGATTACTGAGGAAAATTGCTTATTCTTATTGGTTTACATCGATATGAGATTATTAACAGGGCCATCTCATCCATCGCATTTTCAATTTTCTTAGAAACATATACGTTTTAAAGTTTTGATCTTTTATCAGTGCAACTTTAAAGGCTAAATTTAGTGTCTGTTGAAACGTATAGACCTCAAAACATGTAGGTCTTTTAATTTTAAAAATGTTTGTTTTAACTATACTTTCTTGTTAAATAAATAATTTTAATTTACTATCAACGCTGACATCATTTAGAGTATGAATTATGTGCATTTAAACATGTAGAAAAATTTTTTTTCTCAACAATTATTTAATGCAAGATAACTTTTAATAGATGTAGCTAACTTTACCTTATAGCAGAAATGATAAAAACTTGGGTAGATATAAGCCACTGCAAATTCATTCAAACCTGAATCGCCGGTGAGTTCCCATAAAAACGAAGCATGTCCAAGTTTACAGATGTGACTCGAATGAATTTGGTTTGTTTTAAATAAAATACAGTGGCTTAAAATGTGGGTCTTACATTAAGCTTTGAAAAATTTCAAATTAAAACAAATTAATAAGATGTTACGTTATGTCTAATAATATTATGTTTAATTGGTCATAAAATTAAAAATTGTTATTTATTATTTTTTATTCTACGATAACTAGCTTCGTTTTATTTAAAAGTTGTTTTAGTATCTAAGCTATATTTTATAATTATTTATTGTCTCAGTACAGTTCTACGTCTAATGAACTTTCTACTTTGAAGCAAACTTTCAATCATAACAAGAAATATCTCCAATCTCCAATCTGTGAGCTACGCGGAAAAAATTGCCTACCTCTGCACATCAGGCTAAACTAAAACTTTATCGACTATAAAACAAATAAAGAACCCAATTATCTTTAATTGTTCTGCTTTATTAAACTCCTACCGGCATAAAAATTTATTTTTTTCAAATAACTTTCCTAAACAAGGAAAAGGTTTTTCCGCAAAATGCTAAACTTGAAAGAGGTTCTAAACTTGGAAAGCTTTTTGTAGATAAAATATGTATGGAAGTACAAGGAGAAAACAATTTCTTTAAAGAAGCAAACATTTTTTTTTATTTAAACTGTTCATTAAATTTAATAATAAGTATAACAATATAAGCTATTTTAATATACATAAAAGTCAAATTAAATTAAATATAGTAATTAATTTAAATTAATTTGCACGAAGCATAAGCACAGGTTTAAGAATAGTAAGTGAAGGTTTTATTTAATTGTCGCACCCAGGTAAGACTCTTTTACTGAGCAAGATAATAATCCATATAGCTGAATATGATATTATGTAATTCAGAATGAATTCTAATACCTCCATCGTGTGAGTGTGACAGTATTTAGTCTCATAATTTATAAAAAAAGTTAACATTACGACATTCACTGTCTTGCTAATACCCCATAGAATATCTGATATCAAGATATGTAGCAGTTGGGATACAGTGAAACAATATTGTATGCTTCGTCTTCTCAGTTTCCTAATCGCGCCTAATCCGCAACCCGTTCCATTCTTGTTGCTTCCCACTAAGATTTACATCAGAGAAAACTTAATTACATAATTCCTTAATAAATAAATGCAGATGCAATACGGTTTTGCTAGAATATTGCTTTGCCAATCCAGTTTAAACAACTACGGAACATCATTCTCATTATCTTGATTACTTTTGCGCTTGGCGTCTATTTTGTAATTTTTTCACCCCTTGTTAAAAGGGTGTGATAGCATTACATGATTTATGTAGACGCTTTACACTCATATCTTTATTCATAACCGTCACATTCTAGTCTTTTATTTTCATTTCGGTTGTTCAACTGTAAAATTTATATTCCGCTGCCGAAGAGATATTTTCTATTTTTATCAAAATATACACTGAATAAAAAAGATGCATTCATTTTTATTTGGCCTAAAAGCATTTCAACAGCATGAACAATGACTACATATTTTATAAAATAATAATCTAAAACAGAAGTAGTAGTAAATAGCAAAAATATACGTCTCACCGGTAAGTTTTTTTTATCAAAATAGAATTTGACAAATGTCAAAGCTGAAATTGAAAACCAATTTAAAAACTAATATTTGAGTACCTACAGTTGAAACAATCAGGAGATTAACTAGCCCAAAATTACTGTTAAAAACCAAAATAAAATCATTTTAAACTCTGACTCAAACGCAATTCAGTCTATAAAAAAAATTTCAAATTATAGACTTTTTAAGACAATTTTGATGTCGCAAAAGCGTCAGATTTTTGATTCATTATTAATTGATTATACTTCAAAGCCTTCTGCAAAACACTAGGAGCGCATGTTTTAAGTGAAAAAGCTTATATAATGATTAATTCTTCTCGACCTGTGTGGTATTTGCTACATTTATATAAAGCATTAAAAATTGATATTTAATTAACTTTTGTTTGTTAGTAAATATAAAACTTAGTTATTATGACATCAGGAACAACTAATAGACATTTTGATTTCAAATTTAATAGCAATTAACTTAAGATCAGTTAATTGCTTAATATCACGCGTGAACAGTTCACGCTTGACTCGCAGTCAAGCAGGAACCCTCCGACCTGAAGATGGCAAATGAGATTTTGCCGAAACGTCGTCAAGAAATTCTAACCGAGAATTCCACGCGGATGAATACCCGGAAACCCAAAAAATTTTCATATATATATATATATACATTTTAGCTGTATTATAGCTAACCACGTACCTTTGTAAGTATGTTTGTTGACTTTAATCTAACGCCTCGCATGCAAGCTCGTCTTGCTATGAATTAAGACTTACGCTTAAAGGGTTGTCAATAAGACCCGCGACTTCAAAAAACTTCATAAAAAGAAGTCTGGAACGGTTAAATCAGGTGATCTGGCCGGACAGTGCAAATCACCAAAACGAGAGATTAGGCGACCTGGAAATGCTTTTCTTAGAACATTAGTTGTGGCTCACGCAGTGTGCGCCGTTGCACCGTCCTGTTGGACCCGCATGTTCTCCAGTCTAAATTCCTCCAATTGAAGAAGTAAAAAATTAGGTAATCATAGTTTTGTAGCGCGCGCTTTTTACAGTCGTCGTTTGGCAAGCGATGTTATCAAAAAAAAATGACCCGATAACTCTTCCAGCGTATACAGCACATCACGCAGTAATTTTGAACGAGTGTAATGACTCTTCGTGGGTGATACGCGGGTTTTTGATGCCCTAGAAACGAATATTTTGTTTTCACGAAAAATCGTCCTCTTTTTCGTTGAAATGCAGAATAGCTTGAGCGTATGTTAAGCACGTTTGGCGGTCAACAGTTAACAGCGGATGCATTGTCTGCACTTTGTAAGAGAACATCTTCAAATCTTTTACCAAAACTTTGCTTCGAACAGCCAGGAAATCTGCGATAATATTCACACTGCGTCAAAACAACCGACAAACTATTGCGCAAAAAAATTATTCCGCGCTGTTGCGAAGTAAAACAATTTATAGCTTATCAATTTGGCGTATGCTTACTTTACAAATACTCAAACCGAATTGACATTTGCCGCCATTTGCAAAAGTCAGAGCATTTTTTAATAGGCTAATTACTTTTGCTCACCTTGTATTTTTAATGTTAGTCCTATCTGCAGAAGTTTATTCTATGAACATGTCTAATAAAAAATGCATTTTATTCCTGGAAATGAGAGAGTTTCTGCTTTTTATTTTTGACTAGCAACTCGTTCTGGTTTCGCACGTAAAGCACAGGCACGTCGGCGTGCATTTTTTAATTTGGTATTTTAAATTTAGTAATACCTTTTGAATAAAATGTCAGATTTTCATAATTTAAAAATTCTATAATCTATGAGTATTAAAGCTGTCTTAAATACAAAACAATTCTTTCATATAAGAATTAATACAAAGGTATAGATAACATGGTCTGATTTTGATTGGCATTAATATCAACTTTTAAAACGAAAAAGAGTAGTTATAGTCCATAACTACAATAGTTGACCATATGTTTGTTGTAGACATTGATATATTGTTTTATATTTTTTTGTTCTATTATCAATATTTTTCGCGACGCATGCGATGAAATACATTTTATGACTAATTTTTTTACACTTTGGGTTGATTTTAATACAAATTTTCAAAAATCTCTAATTTTTTCTAGTAATAAAGATGCCTCAGTGATAATGTAAAAATTTTTTTTTTAAATCAGTCTAGTAGTTTTAAAGTTTATTTGTTACATAGAAAAATACAAATCTTTTTTTTATTATTAAAATAGATTCCAGATGAAGATTAGAAGGCTAAAATGAGTTATGTTTAATTAATTAAAGTATGTTTTCTCTGTTGTATTCACCTTACTATAAATTTTCAACAATATTATTATAACTTTGTTTAGTTTTTTAATAAAAAACAACATATTTAGAAGTGAATCATCTGAGTAACCCTTTATTATATTATATCCTTTTAACAAGTTAATTATCCAACTGTTACAGCTTATTGCTTCTGTGTTTAATTTTTCTCTTCAAGTTTCTCATTTCCGTGTTGAAACGATACGGAATTACCCCATTCTTGTTTGTTTTGACCTGTTTGGCATGGTTATTCTGTGTGGATATGTTCTACCTTAAATTACTTTAAATACACATTGTGTCAGTAGTGTGGCTAGAGGCTGGGCTATTTACTCTTGATTTAACACTTCCTCTGTAGATGCTTAACAGATGGGGAAATCTCAATATAATTCAAGATAAGCAAGGTTCAATAAAAGCAAATATTTCTTAGTTATCTCAGGCATTTTAAACACCCAACTCAAACCCTTCCCAAACAAAAAATATTTGTTCAAATCAATCAAGCTTCATTTTAGATTTAGTTAAATACTGTCGTTAAAATTTAAGTTATATAAGACAAAATGTCTAGTTAATAATAAAGTGGTCTATCGTACATTTTTTTCAAGTCCGATTTGACGTACAGTTTTTTGGAGCCAAAAAATTGAGGAAACTGCATTTAAAGAAATGTTTTTTATGTCAAAAACATGATTTGTTCTCAAAAACTGATCAAAATCACAACCTTAAATACTACCACTATAAAAAATAGAAATTAAAACAATTTTCCAATTTTTTAACAGCAATAATAATGAAACTATATACAAACATACAAAAATAAAAAAGACAATATAGCAAATTTTCAAATAGCGGTCATATACATTAGAGTGAAACCTGAAAATAAGCTGATATTAAACCTGCGTGTTTTTAGAAAATTTAGAAAACAAATTATAGTTTCCATAAACATTAGATTCATTTTTTTTCAAGTTGTTTTCTGCATCCAATACTATCAATACCACCCCACCAGGGAATCCCAACTATGAGGTGTTCACGCGGTTTATTTCTGCTTCGTCTTTAACGTGAAAATATTATAATAACAATATTTTTTTAGAAATCATCATTGTGTCTACGATTAAAATCTTCTTTTGTATATACGTAAATACAAAGCAAAAAAAGTAGTTCAAGAATTCCAGGTCTCATGAAATACAAGCAAGAAGAGCTTTCGACGCCTACAAAAATTGTTGATACCGCAAAGTTCTTCAATAGCCTTTATCCAGAATTTGACCCAAATTTGTCTAATCAATGCCTTGTTAAAGGATCTACTAACATAGTACTGTCCATAGACCACATCTCCGAAGAAGAAATTTAAAAAAACTCTAACAATTTTTACACTACTGGTGTTTACAATATTTCAAGTTTTCTCCTGAAGGATTACGCTTCTGTTTTTTCTAAGCCATCGTACATTCGATTCAATTTAATTATCAAAACCTCAACTTTTCCTACCATTTGGAAAAAAGCAACTGTTACCAATCTTGTTTCTTTTAACCAATACGCCTTAAAAGCCATAGATAATCAAATTCAAGTAGACACTATACGTATATATATATGAACTCTATATGCTTTATGCATTTGATCAAATCGATCATTTTGTTCTTTAAGATAAAAACTCAAGATATTTGGTTATTCTAACCAGTTGCTATGCTTATTCAAATCCTAACGGTTAAACAGACAATTAAATGTCAAATATACAAACTTTACATTTTTAAGTTTTTCTCCCAAGTTTGGTGTTTCTCAGGGATCTAATTTATCACCTCTATTTGTTCTGACGTTCATCAATAATATAGCTGACACAATTTCTCGCCAGATGATGAGAAATTGCTCTTCGCCAGATGATCTCAAATTAAATTATACAATTAATTCACTTAAATATTGCCAACGTCTGCAAAATGATCTGAATCAAATATCACATTGGTGTTCAACAAACCGTCTTTCTTTAAACAAGAAAAAGTGTTTAGTTGTCACTTACTCACGAAAACAGCAAAAAACTCTTTTCCAATACACAAACCTTAAAAACCCTATACTTTTCTTTAGTTAGAAGTTTACTTGAATATGCCACTATCTTTTGGTTTCTCATCTACTCTACACATAGCAATTATATTAAATCAGTACAGCGCAAATTCTTATCTTTCATAATCGACATCGTCTATCCCTAACAAGACTCAAATTATGCTCGAATTATGACTGCAGTGGCACTACTTAAATCTGTTAAGCAATAAAACGACTTGTTCTTTTATCTATTAGACAGTCTCGTTTCTGACTCCTAGATTAAATTCTAGACAAAGCATGACATTTTACGGTTCTACTTGTAGAACCATTGCTTTACGCAGAACACTTATTGTGCAATTACTTTAATTCGGTCTCTGCCCATTGTGACATAAACTTCAGTTCTTCTAATGAAATCAAACCATTAATTAGCAGTACTTTTAAAACCTACACCAAAACTAAATTTGTATCTTGTAAAATTTTAATGTTTTTAACTATAATCATTATCTGTATCTAAATTATATTTTTTTAGTCTATTTAGTTATATCCAAAAACTTTTTTATATATTTTCTTCTGATTGAGTGTTCTAGCTTCTTGGAAATAAACGAATTATTATTATTATTAATTATCACTGACTAAAACGTTCTATTATTAGATATCGATATTGACCGAGTTTACCAGTGCAAGTGATGCTGTCGAATAGCGTTTCCGTATATGCAATGTTTTATTGCTTGTTTGGATAGGTAATTAAGAAATGATGCTAAAGAAAAAACCAATTGCCTCAGGGAAGTCTCTTACCGATTGAACATACCATATAGTTAAATAATTAATTATGACAAAATTCATTAGTTCATTTCATCTACACTGATGAATAAAACATCATTTTTAAAATTATTTGATAAAATTTCTTCTTTTTTTGTTGGCTGATTCATTATGTGAATAAATGCGCTAAGCAGTTAAGCGTATAATCATTTTACTATTCTAATGAGTTTTCATAAAAAATGTATTAAACAGTATAAAAAAGCTCTTACCGTAGGATAGAAAAAAATTCACAATTTTTGTTTTATGACAAAGTCTAGAAAATTAATGACGAGGAGTATTACTCGACCTTTCATTAATTTTCTAATTGTCATGACGCGTCCCGACCACATAACTCGGTCATTCACGTTTGACATTATATTCAAAGTCTACGTTAACACCACAGCTTCCAGCCGTCAAAAAGTTTTGTTTTAATAATTTTATAATTATTATAGACAAGAAAAAGACATTTGCATAACAAAGAAATTATTATGAAAGGCATGCGCTAGAAATTTGTAGGTCTCACAATGGTAGAATATGTAGTTCAGGTTTCTCAATTACAGTAATTTGTCTGTGATGCTTGCTTTAGCAAGATTTAATTAAATAAAAAACTCAAAAACTTGCATAATAAACTACAGACCTATTAAGTTAAATTACTTATTATGTTAATGACTCTTGTTTCTAATAATTATTATATTTAGGTAATGTCTATATTCAAAGTTATAGTGCGTTAATAAACATTATTATCCATCTTTATTCGGCATTATCTACAAACTATGCTCTAGCCTTTGCGTTAAACCATTATTCAGTTTTTGCAATCTTTTTAAGCATTGTAATGCAACGGGCTTTAAGATATTTGATATTCTCCACATAACGACAAAAGTTCAAGTTGGCAGTCATAAAATCCAGAAGCAGCCTGCTTATGAGATAGTACCCTAAACTATAACCTGTTGGGCTAAAACTGATGGCCGTGTAAATATTTGGGTAATTCCCAACACATACATGAAAATTCTAATTTTTTTTTATATTATGGCTCTCTATTATATAAGTTCACTTTTGCGTTGTCAAAATAGAAAAGCAAATGTCTAGTTTTAGTATCGATTGTATAAGAACATTTTTTAACTCTACCAAGTCTAAACCTATATAATTCATTGTAAAAAAAAGTCGAATTTAATTTGATAGTATCATATTAAAGTTGAAAAAAGTTTACTTCTCTGTTTACCATAAGATACACAATGCCATAAGATACTAGGTAATAAAAACATTTTGCAGCAGATCTATATAAACAACAAAGTGTTTACAAAACATCTTATAATCTTATGTGAAATGTAACCGCATCAAATTACTAAAATTTCAAATAAAGTTACTTTAAATATGATTGTTTTAACATTTTAGCAAAATTATGATAAGCCTTGGCAAAAAAGTATACATACGGTTTTTGTAAACCATCCAATTTTATTATTAATGAAAATTGATATGCTTAATTACAATTTATTGATTAGCAAATTATTATTGCAAGTCACTTATATTGCAATAATACCTACAAACCATATATTATTGAAAAAACACACACAATAAAATGCTTTGAATAGTGTTTGAGATTTTTAGATTTGCTAACTAATTCAAAAACAAACTGTTTTACAAATGCTGTCTTATTATAATGATTTTAATAAACCAGTTTTAAAAAATTGAAAGAAGCCAAATGTGTCTAACGCAAAACATTGCTATAAAACCTAAGAAATGTTTGTGAAGTCAGTGACATCTGTTGTCGGCGTCTCTGAATGATATGTAAACAAGAATCAAGTAAAAGATCAAACAAACTAAATACAAAAACCAAAAAAATAATAACAGTGCTAATAAACTTTTAACCAACACTTAAACGCAGAAAATATTGCAATAAATAAAAAAAACGATGATGAAATGATAAGATAAAAGCAAACAAGAAGTAAAACATATTATAGAAAATAAACAAGAATAAATACAGAAAGACAAAAAGCAATTTATATATTATAATATTTGTTTAAGTTACGTTGGTAGAAGCAAGAAAGCATGTATTATTATATACCATTTCCTGAAAGAACAAGTAGTAAACTGAGGTCAGAATTACAAAATATTTATGGTTTTATACTGTATCTAAGGCAATAATGTAATCATTTTTATTTTTTATATTTTACGATTTTCCAATTTTTATACTATGTTGATCATTTACTTGTTATAATATTTTAACCAGTTAATGCTATTTTATTTTTAACCTACCAAAACCACTGAATAGGTTTTTAAGCTTAATACTGGGCTTTAAGCATGTGTTTTTGTTACTCCTACCTAGTTACGACTGTTACAGTTGCACTTCAAATCATTTTTTTACGATTTTTTTGATAGTTTGTGATTCTTAAACTAGTCCATTAAAAATTTTGTACTTATTAAGTTTTAGTTTATTTATTTTATGCTAAAAATAAACTTTATAACGAAGGTGCGGTTAGGTTTTATTCAAAAGTAAACAAATTAATAAAATGGCATAAACTTACATAAAAACTAAATTAATTATAAAATAATATTGAAAGAACTCATTACAGCCAGTACGCCTCAAAAATACCAAAAAGCTTAACAAACTATTAGAAAAATATTTGATTATAATTCTCTAAATAACACTATCGTGGCTAAAAATGAATTAAAGACAAGGGTAACTTATATTATTTATATTTGATTAAATATGAAAGCCTAGCGGTCTGACAATTCTATTGTCCAACAATTATGAATCATTAAGTTTGATGCCTGTCATCCGGCGGTCATTCACATTATTTTATTCAACAAAATATTTACATTTCACTCAAAAAGACGCATGACAGGTGATCCATATGACACATCAGTGAACAATTTTATAAATTGGGAAGTAGGTCGATAATTATTGTAATTTGGAAATAATGAATAGCTACTGTGCAGTAAATAGCAATTGTGGAGATCTCATATTGTAACGAAAAAATTAATAAATTAAACCTAATATAATAATTAAAGTCAAAAATATTCACACAAAAATTTACAAAAAAAAATTCTTGTATATTGAAGACTTACCTTGACAATATTTAGGTCAACATTGCATCAAAGGAGACACACCCTCTATATTGACTATTGCAAACAACTAATAACTTAAAATATAAAAATGTTTACACCTGAACACCATTATCACATAAAAAAAGATTTAACACCTAAGCGCATGTTAACCACACCAAATAATTTTCAAAAAGTAAAATTTTTTGTTTATAAAGTGAAATGTTTTAAATAAATTATAAAATACGGCACAAAACAATAAACAAAACGTAATTTAAGAAAAACACAACTTTATTTAGTTCTCTCCGCACAGATTTGGCAAAAAATAAAATATTACACGTCAGTCTCTACAAAAAATTGATAATAAAGTCCTACATTTGATAATATTTCAAATTCTGGTTGGATAGTTCTGCAAAATTACGTTGTTAGAATCCGGAACCTCGAAACGGACTAAATTCATTCATTGACTATCCGACAACGCTTGCGCTTTGCTCCACAAACGTAATGTTGGAAGAAAGATAAATGAAGGATGGATTTTAGGGTGCAAGAAAGAGATAGGGGGTAGTGAAACAGGAGCAACAAGGAACAAAAGCACTCCCCTATCAAGTACAGGGGTGATGTAGTTTTCATTATTGCAAAGCTAGTATTCAACTATTCTTTGTCTATTAGAAATCTCTATTTGAATAGTAGCAAAAGACAAATTAATGTGACTTACAGGTGAAATCCAAATAAACTTTTGATCTATTGATAAATAGAAAAAAAAATTAGACTATTCTAATATAAATATACATTTTTTTGCTATGTGAAAATTGATTATTGTTTATTTGTTAAAATATCCAATTTCCAACAGAGAAACTGGATAACTTTTCTTATCTTGAGTTACTGTAATCTTTTTTAAATAATACTTGTGCCTGCAGGTTAATCCTGAATCTGTATTTTTTTTATATTGCTGCATAATTTATATTTCTGATAATTATATTTCAAAACGTGCTGGTACTAAACTGTTACAATATAAATAATACTGTAAATCCGTAAGACTTATTATCAATAAGAGAATTTGTTAAAATATTCTAAAAGCTAACCAGCTAATGTACACTTCTTGGTACACTAAACATTACAAAATATCATTAAATTAACGAAGTTTACTGATTACCTTTTTCTTTTACTAAACTTATTTAAGCTCTTGATTTATAATTTTAATTGTTGAATTATAACGAGCAGTAAAATTAACATCATAACAAAGTTAGAAAAATGCAGCATTAGTCCAAAATAGCTATTTCAATTTTCGATGGGACATGAATCTAGTTGTAGTGCCAGAACATGCTTTTATGTAAAATTTAGATCAATTTAGGTCATTATTTAATCTACTTAAGTCGACATAGTTTTCAATAAGCGCTAATACACTCACTGTTTTTAAATTTTTTATTATTTTATTGGTTCATACGTAAAAAGTCGCAGACTAAGCTTCTGCTTGTTATATATTTTCGGCCATTTTTCGGCTGACCGGACTATTTGTGTATCAAGCGCTACAAGTTTAATTTAATATACTTACCTCATTTATGATTTGTATGAAGTGGGAAACGCTATCTACAATATAATGACTGCTTTTAGTAACCTGCTAATTCATAAATGAGAATATCTAAAAATATCTAAAAAAAATTTCATCTCAAACATTTTTAGGCTAAATTAGGCTAAAGAGTATTACAACTAAAACGTTAGTACCATTTTTAATATTTTTAAAAACTTAAAATAACTACACAAGCATAGAGTTTGGATAAGCATTTGTGTAAACTTTTAAATAAAATTATAACTTGGTTAGGAATATTGGGACTACTGGACCAGGATGAAGATACCAAATGCGGTATCTTTAAGAAAAAATTATCAATAAAAAATTTTAAAAAACTTCAATGATTTAATAAACTACAAGATGTTTTATTAGAAAAACCAAATTTTTAAAACGCAAGTAAATAAATTTGTTTTTTCTTAAAACAATGTTTTGAAGTTTAAAAATAGGAATTATTAAAATAATAAACCGTAACTTTAGCTTTTTTTTACTATGCACAAAAATTAAAATTTTGTAAACAATAAAAAAAATGTTGAAGCATTTTTTTGTAAACCTATGTTTTAAACAAGAATTTAGGAAAAAAAACCATAATTTTTTTTTATTTGTTGCAAACTCGAAACAACTTTAATTTTGTGTAGCAAATAATACAACAAACAATAAAATAAAAAAAAAATAAGAGTTTTTTTTATTAAACTTTTCACTCAATGGTTTCAATTTAAAAAAATGTGAAGTTTGCATGGAAAAGTTGAGTTCTCTAAATATTTTTAGAAAATGAAGATTCTGCAGTACAAGTTTATTCGCTAACACAATTCACATTAAATCATTAGGTGAAGCATATAAGACTAATTCCACACTAATGACTCTTCTTATATGTAAATATTTTTCAAATAACTATCTATTACAAATCGTTATTGTATAGTCTTAAATTTTATGTTATAAATCACACTTGCTTTTTTTGACGTAGTCTGTCAATAAAAATATTTTAAAATGCACTGGGCCTTTTTAAAAGAACCATCTGAAAGACATATATGCAAACTAGAAAAATCATGGTTTGATGCAAATTTCCTTCCAAAACTATCACGGAGAGCTTCTTGTTTTACCAAACTTTGGTATCAAATTCAGGCAACATTCTATATATCACACATCCATCCCGAAACATTCCAATACTACAAAAGTAGAGCTCAAATCTTTCAAGCCAGAAAACACCAAGCCGAATCTCAAACTACTCTTCTACATCCATTCAGTAAGTTTCGAGCTTATTATGAAGTTTGGTTGACCTTATTTCTATGCTGGCTCTTGCTGTATCTACCTGCTAACGGAGCTTTTGATTTTTATCTTTCTCATGTTCCTTCCCAACACGTTATAGAAATTCATTTTGATTTTCTTGCTCATCGGCAACTTCGCATTATAGAAATTCTTACGAAAATGCTTGCTTTCTTGGATATAATTGTAACTCTTCGAACTGGATTTGTTGTAAGGAAAACTGGACAAATTGTTATGAATTCTCGAAAAGTGCTAACAAATTATGTGCTTAGCATAAATTTTTTTGCAGATTTACTTTGTGTGATTCCAGACTATGTGGCATCTACTCACAACAGACAAAGAATAATAGCTGCTTTAGGGTTAATTAAAATTATACGACTTCCTACTTTTTTGCACTATTTCAAACAAACTTGTGTATTTTTCAAAATTGAAAACTTGCAAATTTTGAAGTACTTTCTCATGCATTGTCTCGTCTGGCATTGGTTTGCCTGTGTTCAATATTTCATACCGCAAATAAGATATTTCATAGAAGGAGAGTTGAGTACAGAATCATGGATTATAAGAGAAGATGCTCCAAGCAGTCATTTTGTGACAAGATATTTGATGTGTTTATACAGGGCCTTAGGACATCTTCTATCAATTACTCATGGAAACGTCAATCCTAAAACCAGCGAAGAAATATTACTTGCATTCGTCAGTTACCTGTTCGGAAAAATTTATGTAACCTATTTAACAATTGCAATTTTACATCAATTTTTAACATATAATTCGCTTCGAAATAAGTACTATGAGGTTTTAAGCCAACTTCAAGCTTATATGTCACAAAAACACCTACCAATGACAATGCAGAATAAAGTACTTAAGTTCTATCAGTACAAATTTATGGGAAATTTTTTTAAAGAAAAGAATATTTTATCAACGCTTTCTGAGAAACTAAGATCAGAAATAAACCTAAACGTTTGTAGTAAACTAGTTCAGGATGTTCAAATTTTACGATTTTTACCTTCAAACATGCTTGACTTAGTTATGGCTAATTTAAAATCAGAAATTTATCTTCCAAATGATATTATCATTAAAGCTGGTTCTATTGGTGATGCAATGTATTTTCTGGCAAACGGTACAGTGGCGGTGTGGACTCCGTCCGGGAAAGAAGTGTGTCACTTACACGATGGAGCATATTTTGGAGAAATTTCGCTAATTTTTAAACAAAAGCGAAGAACCGCAAATATTGTGGCTATAGAAATATGCGAGGTATATAAATTAAACAGGAGAACGTTTAGAAACTGCTTTAAAAGCAACATCCAGTTACTTAAACTGCTTGAAGATGTAGCAATACAACGATTAGAAATAACTCAGATGTTTGAAGAAGCCCATGCTAGTACGTTTAAAGAATTAGGTAGATGGTAATGTCGGTTATGTATTACGTTTATTATTATTATAATATTATTGTGTATCTTGTAATTAATATGTTAACAAAATAGTTTATAAATAATCTAATGTCTCTAATCTAATTTGATTTTATAAAGTTTTTTGGTCTGTTTATTACAGTTCCGTACCTTAAAAAATGAAAAATTCTTTTATAGGAGATTACTGCCAGTCTTTATTGTATTTTTCTTAACAAAACTGAAAGTATACAGATGAAATTATTATGAAATTATCAAGTCTGCAATCTTTTGAACAACTGTAACTATTCATTCAAAATATCAAAATTCAACAAAAATATCCCTGCTTCTGCAACATATTACAACAAAATTAGAGCAGGTCCAGCTTCGTCATACTCTTGTTGAACTAAAATCTTGAAAAGCAGCTCTTATTTGCTATAGCTATCTCTTATAGGACAAGTAAAAAAAAATATTTTAAAATTTTAAATTATAATTTGGCTATTGTCAAGACAAATCGAGCCTCTTCGGAAATTTTTATAATGCATTTAAAACACTTTTCTTTCATTGGTTAAAACAATGTCCCCTTTACACCACACAATTTTATAGAACAGCGGTGTCAGTAAGACTTATCAATTTTTCTAACTTCATTTTCGCCTGTTAAACAAAATATTTTCTCAACGGCGTGCAAATCTAGTTTAGTTTGGAGAGCAGAGCTTGGTTCCATGACAGCTGACGTCACAATTGTTTCTACTATTGCGACTTTTCAGAGATTTTGGTGCTTGTGTGGGGATATGTAAACATAAATTATTTATTTACACTGACAATATTGACGATTAAATTGGCAACAAATTTCTGATTACACCAAAAATATTGCGAGATTTAACAAAGTTGCTATATTATATGTAGTGTTTTTTACAATGCAATGCTGAAAAAATAGAGTATAATACTGGAATAAAATAAACTATTATTATACTTACGAAAAAACAATTTAATTTGACTCATATAATTTTTTTATGTATAACCCATGACTTTTTACAGAAGAGTCCGATTTACAATTAATTTAACAGATTTTTGATTGGATAATGTAATCTTCAAAGGTAATAACATAAATTTTACAAAAAGATTTAGTCTTAAAAAATCACTTAAAAAAATTATCAGCTATAAATCGGTACTTTCATCCATAACTTTTTACAAACATGTCTGATTTTAACTGACTTCTAAGTCAATACCAAATAAATTAATAAGTTTTCTTTTGAATGTAACAAGTTAAAGAAAAATTGACTATTTACCACAAAATTTTCAGTTGTAAACCGATTCTGGTATAAGTTGAAACACATTATAATTTGTAATCCTAATAACACTATAACATAACAAGAATCTAAAAATTTACAGTAAATGTTACCATAGTAAAAAATAGAAATAAAAGAATACAAAAATAACACATAAAATGAAATAAAAAACAAAACTAATACATGAAAAGTAAAATTTTTTAACAAAAAGTTAAACTTTTTCAAAAAAAAATTTAAATAGCAAAAACTGAAAAACATTTAGTTTATGATGCTCAACACTAGTCTAAATATATAAATAATTTTGAGTAAGTGCTAAATAAACAAATAAGCACGCATTACAGATGCCTTAGAATGCTTAAAAATATTGTAGTTATAAAATCTAGATAAAACATTACTCAATAGTGATTATAAAAAACCCTAGTTCAGAAGGTGAACATGACATAGAGTTGATTTATATGGCACCGACACAAAATGATTTCCATCTCTAGATTAGTGTAGAGCTTAAAATAGACTTTTTTTGCATTTTAGTTTCGTTTGTCTTATAAGATTTAATTTTTTGTTAAAAGTTTTAAAATTGAAGTTGTGGGTTTTCAAGAAACTGTACAACAATTTTTTATTTGTCAATATAAATTTAGTGAAGTTAATTTATATCAAATTATTAACAGATTGAATAATGTCAAACGAACGTAGAACAATTTTTTATTCTACGATAATCTTATATCAAAATAATGTTTGATCACGGGAGTTACATCATTAAAAATACTTTTTTATTGAGCTTTATTGTGCAAGTTCCACTGACACTCGCGCACTATTTTTATTTTCTTGTTTTTAGTTTAATTTATTATTTTTTTTTATATTCTGATCTTTATACGATATTATGCACAAAAGACATGAACAAAGCCAGATGAATGTATTGCTGTAAAATTGCTTGTCATTTTTCAGTTGCTAATTTCGACTGAAATAGAGAAGTGACTGATTTTGATACATCAAGTCGTCGGAAATTCGCAACTCTAAATCTATGAAAAAAAAAGAAAAATCTATTATAGGCATTGCCAACAATTGGGTGGCCGCAGCTGTACATTCTTATCTGAAAAAAAATAACTTAAATAATTTATGTGCAAAAAAATTTATTTAATTTTTGGAAAATACAAAATTAAATCGTTAGAAAAAAATTAAATACGTTCTGTAACCTTTTTCTTATAAAGATGAAAGTTATATTTACTTTATACAGTTAGTTCTCTTAAATATAAACAAAAACATGTTTATTTATGACATTAGTCTTTTTTCTGAATTATGACTATTCACAATAACATCAATAATTTGAGCCACCGCAGATTTGAGTTATTGGCATTCATATATCAAATAAGCACATGTGTAAAAAAACTGATTTTTAATAAATTTTTTTTATAGTTTTTAGCTTTACTTAATATAATAAAAAAATCAAAAATAAATTTTACATTTTTCTCATTAGCATGTGTTTTTCTGTACTTTTTAATATTAAACATTTTGCTAGTTATTGTGATAAAACTGAAACTTTAAAAACAAATTTTGCTAAAAACTTTGTAGAACGCAAACTTTTTAATGTCAATAATATTTTGCTTTAAAAAATTACAAGCTACCACTTTTTGCTTATAATTTAAAATAAAAAATAAGTGTTTAAAATTTGCGTTAAAATTTTATTGTTGCGGAAATAAGAGTTTTTTATTTAAGTAGTAAACGGTTACATTTACAGATTTATCATAATGCCAATTTTATAGAATTTGTAGTTTTAGACTTGTTACCGAACAAATACTCTTATAATACAGCTATATAAGTTATATCGGCTCTTACTGCATAGTACAAAGTCGCACAAAACAGACATGAAATAGTGAAAAGATAAATCATTCACTCAAATCATAGCACGGTTTTAAGCGCGTTAGGTTTTGTCAGTTGCACATAATGCCATGTTTTCAAAGATAATGTTGCACATCTTCTTTTTCTTCAAGAAAAAAAAATTAAAAACATTAGAATTGTTTCACTTTCAGATTACAAAAATTATTATGATTTTTTTTGGCTTATTTACTGCTATTTTCTGCCGACTTTACAGCAAAGACAAGACGATAAAATTCAGTGGGAGTCGCTTAAGTGACGTAAGCTAACAATATTCATTCTTTGCAAAGTTATTGCAAAAAATCTGTATCATAGGTAGCTGACAGTTTGTCACTACGTTTGCTTTCGTCTCAAATTGTTTTGATAATTGATTGTTGTCATTAATCTACTTTTTGATTAAATAACTATTTGCGTTATAGTGCAATTGCCAGTTTTATATTAATGTAGCATAACCTACCTATTTGATAAATTGTTGCATGTACTCTGCTCTAAAGTAAATTATCTATATTGTTTTTAAAATAAAATAAGTAGCCGAAGAATTTTATTTTTGAAATAAGTGGTGAAATGGAGTCCAACTATAGGCAACTTATTATACTGTAATAAATTAAAGGAAAATTTTTATAACAAAAACTTTTACATACGCAAAAAATACATATTTTCATAAATTGCAAGACCTACTTCAGAGTTTAATTATGACTTTTAATAGTTTCGCTAGAAAGCAACGACTACTTAGCCATTTTCGTATTAAAGGTATGAATAATATTATAAACATTTGGAGCAGCAATATCTATAGTATAATATACTATTTTAGTTTTTTAAACACTATAACAATATTTGGTCTATTAGTTTCAATTTTTAAAGCAGTTGATAAAGTTAAATATATTATATATATATTATATATGTAGACTTTTCAATATATATTTTTTACATTTGTTACTGTTAACTTTTAAATTAGAGATAAATCAGAATTAAAAACCTTTAAAGCGACGAGAACAAAAAATGTCGAGTCTCGTCTCTAACGTGGTTCACGCGTTGAGTTACCGTGCTTATTTTCCTATCTTGATAACGCCTACACTGATGGAATGCAAAACGTCGACAATTTTATTAAACAGAGTGTTTTTCGAAAGATGGTAATATTTCAACAAAAAATGTCGTTTGATACACGTTTGCTGTTTCAGTTTCCGTTATCAGTTTTCGTTTCGGTAAAAACTTAGCAAACAGCAAACTAGATATTTAAAATTTAATTTTAGAATTTTTATCATGTTTTACAACTTATACTTTAATTCTTCTTAGTTTTGTCATTTTTGAAAAGTTATTTCTCCGCCTATTCTAAACAATGTTTTACAGTCGGTCGTAGAAATTTTTATTGCCCAATAAAAGAAACACTTTTAATTTTCATTATAAATAAACGGCACATACACGTAAGTGCGATAGATACAACAGTAACTATAATTGTCTGTATAGTATTATTAACCATTTTAACTAAATTATTTTGACTTTGTCTTCTAGAAGAAATATAAATTAACCAACAGAAACAAAACCACTCAAAAATAAAAGAAGTTAGAAAAAAATATGTATTAATAAAATGCTCAAAAGTTTTAGTCAAAATGTCAAGTCAACTCTGGTCAAGTTTTGAGTTAATTGTTTTTTTCTTGCTAAATTTTTTATTTGAGCTTCAATTCTATAGATGGAGATTTTCGGTGAAGATCATCATAAATACGCAAAGATTCACGTGTTTCCTTCAAATCAAGCGTAAACCATTGTAACTTAAATTTTCTATCATTTGTTTCTGAGACTAATTTGGACTTTTTCGGAAAATATCAACAGAGGAAACAATCACGTTAATAAAGGAAGCAAATTTTGAATGTATATCAACATTTTCAGAAGTTATCAAATTTCAATTAATTTTGTTCATTAAGTTATTAAAGTTAGAAAGTCCTACATCGCTGATTGGTTGGTAAAATATACGTTTAAAAAAATTAGAAACTTTTGTCGATTTAAAATACAGTAATACAGATTTATGATGAGAAAACCCTATATCAGCAACAGAGTTTTTATAAGTTCCTCTCTAGATTACAAAATATATTATCAAGATAGCGGTTTTTCCTTGTGCTCTCGTTGTTTGTGTGTCTAATAGACCATAAAATTAAAAAATATATATTCCAAGTGTTTGGTTGCTCTGGTTTTGAAAATGTACAAAAATCACCAGCTACAAAAATAAGTTTGTTTTAACAATATCTACAAAGTAGATGACATTATTTCATAAAATGTTTTCAAATTACCACTAGGTGACATATAAACGGGAACAATTAAAAAATCCTTACATTCAACAGCTGATAATTTGCACTCTTTTTCTACCAATTTATTTATAATAAAATCAATTGGTTGTTTAAGTGCATTTGCGTATTTATTTGATAAAAAAATGACCTCATTCAAATTTATTTCTAAAAAAACGTAAAGTTGTAGAGCCAATTTGTAGAAATTTTATCATCTATTACCCAATTTCATTTAAACATAGAAACATTACATTTTTATCGTATAAAAGGGCGTCAAAAACTTTTTTCTTATTGATTGTATATTTAAATGTAACAAATTGTAATTTGTAGTTTTATTACATTTGATAGAATTTACTTTATTTGATATAGAATCAGTCTTTTTATTAAATTTTTGTTAAAATAAAAATAATAGAAGAACGAAAGAAATATAAGCTTAATTATTGCTTATTTGCTCATGCTTATGAGTACTGGAGAAAAGTGTTATTTTCGCGCAGCATTAAAAAACCCTTGAATAAATAAAATTTAAAAATACCATGATAGAAATAATTTACTATATAGTTCTTTTTAAAATCCTCTGATATATTTATTTTTTGGAAAATGACCAATAAAAAACAGTTGTTTCTAAATTTTTAGCAATCTTTTTAATAACTATGTTAATAATTGTTTTACGGCTGAAACTTATAATACCAAAGTTTTAGAAATTTTTACAAAAAATGTTGTATCACTTTTAACAAGATGGCTGCTGCGGGACAAGAATTACAATCCTACAAACTTTGATTTAACTTTCTATTAACATTCAAGAAAGAGAAATGCGTACTCGAACTTACAAACATTTCAATGGTAACACTACTTAGGAAGATTTCTAGTCTTATATTTACTGTTAAACCAAATTTCAAAAATCTAAGTGAGTTATAAAAACTGGTCAAGGTTTTCATTTATTTTGAAATAATAAACAAAAATTTTCAGTTTGACTAAACAGTTTTTTTTCAAAAAATTATTTGTTTGATTCGCATGTGTGCTTTTGTGTAACTTTTCGGATATATAATATCCAATAATAAAAAACAACACATTTTAATTTTTTTTTAAGTGAGTGTGTATTATTAGAAACGATTTTTTTTTTGTGAACTCTGGCAACATGTTTATCTTTATTCAAAGTGAATGTGGGGGGTCCCCGCTAAATATATTTTGTGAATCACGAATTAGTTATATCTCAAACACGCGGCTGATAACATATCAAGACTGAGTTGCACTTTATGTTATTAAAACAAGATTGAAGTATTAAGCATTCTCAAAAAAGCAAGTATGTATTTTATATTTCTATTACTAACCTTAAATATTTTGATTTTAAAAAACCCTAGATTTTGTGATTTTTTTATTTATTTTACAAGTTATCTCGCAAGAATTCTAATTTAAGCAAACTTTAAAAGTGCTCTGGTTATGACTTATTCAAAATCTAAATTGATATTAAAGTTTTTTAATTTAGTAGTTGAGTCAAGTTTTTTGACATTTCCATTATAATTTATTTTTTATTAACACATTGCAACATTATAAAATATTTTTAGTTTGACTTTTTACTGCTTGTGCGACGCTAAATTTGATCATGATCAATCAGATAAAGCAGTCAACACGATGAAATATTATTTATTACCTGGACAACATCATCATCCAGCAATAGCAACGCATCTTATTGGTGTTTAATTTGAATAGAAAAAAATATTCAATTTGTCATCGGTAGATTACAAAAAACTCTGACAATTTTTGTACTTATTGGTAATTATCAATTGATAAAGAACAGCTAGCCAAACACCGAATGCACGTTATCAACTAACTCTACATGCTACCCACGCTTAGAAACAATTTAGGGGAATTTCAACTATAAAAATAAAACCCCACCAACTCTCCAATTCTATACTTAGCTATTTCAAAAAAGTTTTAACATAAGTTACTTGTAATTATTCTTTTTTATTATAATTAACATTTCTTATCATGTATTAAATTTAATTACATTTTACTAAAAATTAAATAATAAAATTAGTAAATGCCATTCTAAATGTGAATAAATAAATGTGATTATTTTTTATTCAATTTTGAATTGATTGAATTATTTATATACACCATATGACATTAAGAGTGGGTTTATAGTAGCCAAATTAAATATTTTATTAAAATTAAAGTTAACTCGTAGTTTGCTAGTTTTGATTTTAAATTTAATCACAATTAACTTAACTTCAGTTTAACTTTTTTATCGACTGTAGAAGAACTCAGTTCTGTTATTGCCCTATAATGCGTCAACTGCGAATAAAATACAAAAATTGGGTTTTAGATTTATTTCAATCAAGTAGGTAGTACTTTGTGTTTTTACTTTTGATTCTTGAAAAACTTTGGAAGCTGAAGTGGTAAATGGTAATGTTATAATAATAAAAATGTAGAGAGTAGTTGCAGTTAGTGGAAAAATTGTGGTCCTTCTAATTTACAAATAGTTTGCAAATTTAAATTTGCAATCATTTGAGTTTAAAAAAACACAAATCGTTTTATTTCATGTTTTTGACACAAAGAGCTCTAATTTTTACAAATCAAATATTAAGTAATGAAATTTTATTATTCAATATAGATATACTGTTAAGGATAAAAAAAGTAGGTACTTCTATGGCATCTCACAAATTATTTTTTTTTGTTGCAGGTTGGAAATTAATTAAAATTTAATCTCTCTTACAAGAACACAATGCACGAAACGGAAGAATATGTAAGAGAAGAAAGTAATGTTCGTTTTAACATGTTATCTTTTTTAAGAAGCAATTACAATATGCTACGCAAAAGAAAAGAAAAGTTTTTTGCTGACAGGCAAAGTTTGTTTGATTTGGTTAGACGTTCTAGTTGTTATTATCTTTTAATTTTAGGACGTTGTAAATTCTATATATTCCTATGTATTGTTTTAATAGTAATAATTATTGCTGTAATCGTTCTTTTCGATATTATATATTTTAATAAGCAAGACAGAGAATCACCAATACCGTGTTTGACATCTACAATTACATGTACAAATGGTAGAACATACAAAACTTCAACAGTAGTGCCCGAAACTTTAAATGATAAATATGCTTATGTGGCGTTTATATATGGTGAGTATCCAAACATTGGCTGGGCTGCGTGTGGTGGGACATTTGTACTACCAAATTATATACTCACCTCCGCTCATTGTCTTGATAAGTAATTTACGGTTTGCTTGTTTTGCTTCTTCTAACTAAATTTATTTTAGTGTACTAAATTATTTTGTCTACTCTGGAAGTATTCCAACAGAGCAACTAAATGCTGATAAAGCGTTACCAGTTGATAAAATCATTACACATGAGTTATATAACTCCACGAACTATGAAAACGATATAGGCCTTATCAAACTCAAGAAATCTATTAAACTCAATGGCCAGATAAAAACCGTCCCTCTTTCAATTATAAAATCAAAAGATTTGGAAGGTAAACGTTGTGAAGTTCCTGGTAAAGCATCGCTTGAAATCGAAGATAGCATAGCCAGTAATGTTACTGTTAAATATGTTACCATTATGAATAAGAAGGATAGTATATGTAATGATAGTTCTCGTGTTTTTGGCAGTAGCGACAATCAACCGAGAGCGGGAGATTCTGGATCGGGTTTAATTTGTGATTATCAAGAAGTAGCAATTCTATCTTCTTATACTTATAACTGTAATGCAAGTTCATACATACATCTTAGTCACTATTACTGTGGCTGGATTATAAATCATCTAGAGCCACTTTTATGCTAACGTAGCATAAATTCTATAAAGAAATAAGCGGTAATGTAAAGTTTTTGTGCAATTTTTAAATCTATACATTTTGTACGAAGAATTCGGTTTTTGGTTTCTACAATGCATTTTACATTTCACCAGTACACTTATTCCAAATGTGCAAGTCTTTGAAAAACATTTTGTTACAAACGCAAGACAGTTTGGAATGAGTACACTCTACCTTCATTAGCGGTAAAAAATTTCCAATATTTTTGTGTCACACAGGCTTAAGGGAAAACAATTTTTATTTTATGATACTGGTGCAGAATTTTAATATACGCGACTCATATTTTACTCGTTTGACACAGAGTTTTTCCGGGATTGTTCATAAATTTTTCAAATGTGTTTTTGAGTTCTAGTTTCAATTATGGATAATAGATAGAATATTTCATAAAAAAAACTATTTTACTTGTTTACTGTTTCCTAGTAAATGAGCAATACAGACGTCAGGTCTTATCATAGACTTTGAAAAACCTAGGAAAAATGCTTTTCAAAGAATTAATTTCAAATCTGGAAACACAGACGTGTTCTTAATTTTAGAATTTAGCAAAAAATATATTTGAAACGACGAATATATTAGAATTAATATAAAATTATTTTCTGTACGTTCTATTGTACTTTTAAAAAAATAATAAAAATACTTAAATAATTAGCTGATAAAGTAGCACCAAATTTTAGAGAAAAAAATCATTTATAAATTGTATAGACTATTTTGTTAACACTTAGGTAGAACGACAATATCTCCAAACGACACCAAAATTTACAAAATTGCAGCCTTATACCTTTGAAGTAACTATATAGTACAAGCAATTCAGCAAAACTTTTCCACTTTGTTTTTTTTGCAACATGTCCAAATCACTTTTCTAATCCTCAAATTAATTGCAGCATTATTGAAAGACTAAGTGCGAGCTAACTTTATTTGCCTGCATTTGTTAACAGGAGAGTCTCCACCAGAGTAGATTATCAACATGCTATCAAGATTTTCAAAACTGAGAAATTAATAAATTTTTTTCAACATTCAGCTACTATATTTTCTTTGCATTTGCAGAATGGAGCCGATGCGACGGTTTAGAAGATTTACTTAGAGTAGGTTTGTAGAAGCCAAATTAAACATTTAATTAAAATTAAAGCTAATTCGTTACGTGATTGGTTGACTTTGTAAAAATAGCCAAAATCTTGATTTTGATTTTAATTGCAATTAAGTAGCTTGGCTTCAGTTTGATTTACTTTCTGCAAACCCACCAAGCTTTTTAAGGGTTTTTGTACTTTTAATTTTTTTTTTTTTGAGTTTTGTTTTTTATTATATTTTTTCATGTTTTTTATTATATAATACATGTTTAAAACAATATTTAATTTCTTAGTTTATTACATACAAATTATAAAGATAATAATGAATAAATTTTGTTACAAAGCTTAAATGAATGCGTTTTTCTGAGAACAAAATGAGGATCAAGCCTCCTGACTGTCATTTTAACACAAAAACTTTGGTTAGTTTAGCATCAGTTATTAAATCTGTTCTATTCCACTGGCGTAAAAATTGCGTGAATTGAGATCTATTAATCCTCCAGGTAATAAAAAACCTTGGGACTTTTTGTGCAATTGGAATAGCATAGTCTTTTTTGTCTGTGTATTGAAAAACATCTGTATACTTAGAAAATTATACTGTCGACGGAAAGTCAGTTGACAAATTGCATAGTTTATAATTTGATAAATTGATTTATGTAAAATGATTTTTTGTTGAAGTTGGGCCTTCACTATTCTCCATCGCTCTCAATGCTGATCTAGAGACGTGCAACGAACTTTTGTTGAAGAATAAAATAAGATCTACGATCTTAGGGGCTAACCTAAAAAAGCAAATATCTTTAATGAAAACAAAATAGACGTTTTTTATTAAAACTTTATCCACTTTAAAAAACTAATTTATTTCTTTTATTGTTATAAAACTCGGCTGCTAAGGGATGTTTCGTAATATTTTGTTAAACATTTTTTATTTTTTATGTTATAGAAGGAAACAGTTAGCCACTGTTCGGTCTGAATCTCACAATTTAATAAATTATTTCGACTAAAAATCCTCGAAGCAAGTACATCCAACACTAACAATATTGTTTATCTTTCTCAGTTTATCGATAATGATGAAGATATAACATCTAAAAAGCAGAAGATGACAGGGACTCACAATAATATATCTGAAAATTGTATAAAATAAATAAATTTAATTTCTTGATTACATTAATTATTTACTAATGTCACTTTTTATAACTAGTTATAAAAAGAATCACGTTTGACAACTAAAATAACATAAAACACTAGAAGATTCTCGTACCAAATTTGAAAAAAAAAATATTTTGGTACGAAATATAATGCATTCAACTGTAGATGAAGCAAGTCTATAATATTTTTCGAGTTTTAGTCTTAAATAAGCTCATTAATATTTTCAATTTGGAGTTTTTTATAGTGTTTTTAAAAATTTATGTACTGTTAAAAAAATAAGTTTGTCACATTCTAATGATGTTAACAGGTTTTATGTGCTGTTATATCTGTATTGGGCGACCTATTTTAAACTTAAACAATTTTTTTTTAATTTTTAAACAATAAAATTTTAAATCGGTTTTACTACTCATTTCAAATTTTGCTAAATTATCGCACAAGTCACTGCGGCAGAAAAAACCTCAGGTCACAAGAATTTGTATTGTTTTTATGTCTTTAACCAATATAATAGGCTAATTGGAGAAAAACAATATTTTTAATATTGAATACGTAAATCAAACACCTAATTATTATTTATCTAATAACTGACGCATTAAGATTTTTGATATAAATGCAGCAGATTTAATTTAAAATTGAACAATATCAAAATATTGTTAAATACCTTTAAATACTTAGTTGCAAAATCTTAGCAATTCGTTAACAATATACTAGATTTGAACAAAATAAATTATCTTTTAAAGGTGTTCCATCTTATTTCTCACAATGGGATTGTAATAATTAGATATAACAATAACAGTAACAATATAGATAAAAAACTTAAAAATTTTTAATTTACTGTTTATTGTTTTTAATTTACTATTAAAATAAATTATGTTGTAATATCATTTTCGTTAAAATATAATTATTTTGTTGTCAATTAATGGTCTTAATGTAATAGAAAAAAATTTTCTTTCAAAAAAATCTAAAATTGTTTTTAATACCGTGCATTAAGGCGCCAGTTTTTCTATCGGTAGCTTGAATTTATAATCACAGTTATTGTTTTTCATTTATAGATGTCAGTGGGATTACTATAATAATTAATAAAAACAGACCAATCATATAGATAAAAGATTTGCTCCAATCACATGGACAAAAACCTCCTTTTATTTTCGGCGCAAAATCGGTCATCACTACGCCGTCTACGCCGGCGTTCAGTTGTCTCTGCGGCGTGCGACGATTTGATCTGAGAAACTAGATTTAAATTAATCTTGGTGTCTAATAAATAAATATGCATTAGGATTGTAAAGTGATTGCGGTACGTGCAACCCTATATCACGTGTAATTGTTCAAAAATTTGGGGTGAGTATGAAAATATTACACAATTTTTATTCTATATGAATTTTTATTTAAATTTATTTTAGAAGTCTATTAGGAGACATGCATGTGGTTCCTAGCGTGTAATTAATTATAGATAATATTTATTTATACAAAGTTCAATCATTTTTTATGTAGGTGTGTCGCACGTGCGGTTTAAAGCCTAAAATAAAAAAATCAAAAGCGCGTTTCGAATATACTCTAATGATTGAAGATACCAACATAGTAGTACGCAAAAATTGGTTTTGTCTTTGTTTTTGTTGTACTTATAGTTGTAAGACAATTTTAGCTTTAATAATTAGCCTTTTTTTTATAAGATAATAATATTCTATTTGATTGTTAGTCACTGCCTCAGTATCTTTTTATCTTTGTATTATTTATTATGATGCTACATTTGCAAAAAGTATAATTTTTTTGACTATTTTTCTCAAAAACTTTTTACTAATCATGTTAATGCAAATTACAGCAACACCCTAGCAACGAAAGAATATCAACGGGTATTCGATATATGATAAAAATATTCGGGTATATGTGTACACGTGCATAGAGTGAATATTTTTGACATTTTAAAAGTCTGTTAATTACTAAAATGCATTTATTGATTTAAGTTACAATTAGTATTTAAACAATAACAACTAGAATATAACCTATAATTTGATAGCTAATCCATAAGTATTGTTACTTTATTGTACGGAATATTTTAATTTCTGCTAAGCTTAGCTACATTGATATCACAATTATATCAATTTATTACATATTCTTGCATATTGATAACGCTGATTAGAAAATGTATCGCAGAGAAAATTATAATATAATCTGGGTTGCATCTAATACATATACATGATATACCTAATGAGTTTTTCAGAAATATTTGAAAATGAGCTGTAAAAAGATTGGTCACGTCAAAACAAAACCCAGAACAACAAATCAACACACGTCATCAACTATCTGTGACGTCGTACAAGCTCAACGGAAATATACGTTTAAGAACAATTTGACCAGCGACATAAACGTATTTTTTTTATAAATAAAAAACGCCAAAAACTGAGACGACAGGAGCCTAAACCTTATTATATTTTCTCACTTATGCTCATTTTTCTTGACATTTAGCAGTACTTATGTAATAGCTGTTTAGTTCCACTAAAAGAGTTTTTAGTGGAATTTTTTACATTTAGTGATTTTCTGTCGTTAGAAAAATCAATTTTCTGCAATAAATCCAGACGCAATCAAATTATCTTGTATTCAGTTTTCAAACACAAATTGCTTTTGCGTCAGTAACAACTAAGTTATCATGAAGTTTTATATGACCTGTAATGCCAATTTTGTTTCATAATGGTTTTTCTGGATAATTTACAACAAAAAAATGCTTATTTTTATAGTACATTTTATTGTAATTTATTCTTAGTAACTTATACAATAATCAGTGTAATACAAAAGTCATAACAATATAAACAGAACTCATAATAATATAAACAAATATCCACCACGAAGTAGAAATTGGAGAAAACCATTATTTCGCAAAACATAATAATATTTACCAAAAATGCTTTTTTAAGGAAACTCGTTGTAATAAACATCTTTCTAATAAAAGCACCTTTTATAGCAAACAATCAGTCTCGACATTTTTCCATAAGAGCCCTTCATATAAACACCTCTCTAATACAGACACTTTCTATAATAGACATGAACACTAATTTTCTTACCGAAACTTAGAATTCTCTCTTCTGTTCTGGACAGTTTTTAAATTACTTAAAATTACTGCTGGTTTGATTTTTCGATTGGTCCGAAATTTAATAATTGCAGTCATACCTAAATTAGATGTCTTTTAAAGTATGCATAACAGTTTAGTTTTGGAAACATAATTGTTTCTTTGAATTAATGATGACAATTGTGTGAAAAATATTTTTTTATTATATATTCAGCTCTTCAAAACATGTGTGAGCTTGTTCGTATAATTTTTTGACAAATTATTTATCAATTAATGAAATCATCATGACTAAAGGTACATCTACCGACATTATAGATGCGATTTTAAAAAGTTGTTTTGAAGAAGATGTTGCAGAAAATCGGAAGAAGAATAAGCAAGTGGAAATAATGTAAACCAAGAGCTTAAAACTTATAATTATGCAAAAGCGTTACAAAACATGTTTCAAATTTTGAATTATGTTTTGAAGTCAAAAATTCTCAAGTTGCGTTCATTAAACGACAATCTTTAATTACTAATTTTTAATTGAAAAGTTATACGATTTATAGTAAATTGTTTATAATAAAAATATTAAATAATTATATATATTGCAAGTTTTCTAATTATAAAAAAGCCTTATTTACTGTAGGGTTGATTTTACTGTAATAGCCGTTTATTAATAAATAGTACCTACCTCGATAATGTAGTTATAGAGGTACAATAAATCATTTTAGCCACCATTTGGTTCTTCAGCAGTAGCATCTGATAAAAATTTAATAGAAGGTTTTTATTTTTTTGTCAGGCAATAACATAATGTTTTTAATTTTTATAGTAAATTGTAGAAAATAAATAAAAATATATAATAAAAAATAATTACATAAAAAATAAATAAATAAATACTATAAATAAAATATGCTTTGCTTTTTCCGAACATTTCTTTGAAATTATTAAGCCGACTATTTTGAAATAAATATATTTATTGTTTAAAGTAAAATATTTAAATTGTATTTAAGTAAATACTTAAAATCATTGATTTACTTACTACAAGTGGATTTATATAACTGATGCTTTCTTATCTTCCACAAACACTTTTTAGTGTTTCTAGAAGCTATTTGTTGGTATGATGAAAAATGTGAGTTTAGAGTTTAGTACCAAAAATGTCAATGCAGAATGTAAATTTTAAAACAAAACACAATTTTGAGTATATAACCACATAGTGGTTATATACTCTTTGAGCTATTGTCTATGTCTCGAAAGTTCAGGCACTGTTATTATATTTGGTGGTTTTATGCGAGTGCACATTTTAATAACACTGCCGCGTCCTAGAAGATCTAACCTTTCCCAGCGAAGCCGTAATGCAATTAGGCAACGGAATATCGCGAGTCAATTATCTGATGGGGAACGAGAAATTGCACGCGTCGATACTTGAAGGAAAATTTAAAGATGAGGAAGTTCTTATTCCAAAGATTCCGATGATCCCAACGGATATGCCCATGACGATCAACAAATCACAGGGCCAATCCTTGACTATTTGTGGCCTCAATCTAGAAAATGTATGTTTTTCTCATGATCAAAAAATGCATGCTCACGTGTCGGCAAACCATCCGCTTTATTTGTTCTTGCGCCTGACCAAAAAACAAAGAATGTCGTTTACCACAAAGTGCTTGAATGAAAATCCTATTAATGAATTAATCCGAGTTTTATTTTTTTTCCCAATCTGCACAACATAGTTATCAATCATTTTTTTCTGACATGAGTTTGAAGTACTTAATTATTATTTTTTATTTTTTTTTATTTTTATTTTCATTCTGTATGTATGTTTTCATCATCATTCATCATAATAAAATACTTTTTTGTTTCTATCTATATAAATATATAATTTTGTATCATTGTTTTACGTTCATCAAAGCCTAAATTAGTTCAGCTAAAAAGTAACACGACATTCATTGACTGTTAGGCGGTACGAAGTTCGCCGGGTCAGCTAGTTCATAATAAATTTAATGTTTAGAAAAAATAAAATATCAGAATTTAATCTTTTTTTAAGCATATTTTTATTTTTTATGCAAATTGATTATACTTACTTACATATGGGTTAATTAAATGCAAAACATTAGAATTATGAATTTAATCAAAATGAAATGACATTTGAGTTTAGTAAAAATCACATTTCTCGTCAGTAAAGACCTAAAAATTACATATTTGCTCAGTAAAGTGATTTATTACTAATTTGTTTTTGAAGAGAAATCAAGCAGTAATAGATAACTTTAACGTTTCATCGCCAGAAAATATTTTTAACAGTAGTAGAAAGAGTTTTTTTAGCACTAGCTTTTATAAATTTATTGATAAACGTTAATATAAACAGTTTGAAAACATTACTGGAAAGGCATCTGAGATCGTTGTTATCGGATGAGACTTCCAACGTAATAGGAGCTTGAAGAGAACTGCTGCTTCCCGAAGATTTTTCTAAATTAGAAGAATTCTCAAGCAAAGAAGATGTTTGATATTTATTCTCAACACAATCGTCGATATGGGACTATGTAACATTTGATGATTTCCACCCCCAAATTGTTTTTTGTCATTTAATTAGCTCTTGAATCTGCCAACAGAGATGCTGCCAATCTTTGGAAGCAAGGACTAGTAGATAGCTTAGGGTTAAAAACTCCGAAATTTTCCAAGGCATCTTACCGAATGTATTTATGCCAACTAGCTAGACGACGCATTTATTGTTGCAACATTTAAAAAAAAAGCGACGATGAGTGACTATAGGTCGGTGAAATGCAGACTATTTACAACAATACGTAACAAAATTACTCACAATACAAAAACTACGACTAAAATTAGTTTTAGTATCTGAAATACGAAACTAATAATAAGTGTTTTCATTCTGCTAGGTCGTCCACTGTCAGTTTACACAACTCTTTGCAACGTAAGCCGTCAAATAAGCCAAGAATGGTCGCAACTTTCACCATTAGATATTTGGCTTTGGCATCTGGTGCTTTATTGAAAAATCTGTCAATGTGCTCTCTTTTCAATACTTTGAACTTCTTTGTATGGTATCCTACATTTTATCTTTTTAAAAATGCTATTAATTTTTAATATTTTCTTATATCAACGTCGTTTTTGATGTGTAGACTAGCTTTTATTATCGAAAAATTTGTTCATAAAGTAGATGTTTTCTATATTTGTGAGTTTTCTTCAAAGAACGCTAGAAAAACGGTTTCGCTAAGCTTGCCGCCTACTTTCTTGAGTTTGCACCATTTTAAAAACCTGTTGTAGGCGATGTCCTACGACATCGCCTACAAATTGTTGTCTCTTAAAATTGTTGTCGGGATTTTGAGAACAACAGATCCAAAGTTGCTCTATTTGCCGCCTCACCAATATATGATAAAAATCCTTTTTTATTTTCCGAGTGCCCAACTCGCACCGCTCGTTTCGCAAACTTTTGCATTAACAAAATTATATCTCACTTTTAACACTTACATCATAAAACACTATTATGATTTTTGATAAGAACTTTATACGTTATGCAACACATCGGTCTTTAACTTTAAAGTGTAGGTCCTACCTTCAAGATTTTTCTATATACAATCTTCAACTGAAAACTATAGTACATGCCTTTCATTTTATTATTTTTTGGTAGAATCTAAAGTAGATAAATAATATTGCATTTTTTAAATAAGCGTTTCAGACAAAAAAGCGCCATCGTTGGTTGTCTCATCAGCGATACTCCTTTGTTTTAAAATAATTTTTTATCAAAATTGGTATATTAGAAACATAGTTTATCGCCTTTAATGTAAAGAGCTTTAAATCAATGTCGCTATTTCTCACACGTTTAATTTTTCAAATAAATGATCAAAACGGTACCAGCGATATTTATATAAATATGTATATGGCAGTTTCTATATAAAAAAAATTAGCAGTAAAGATTCGGCTTAGACGGCCACTGCCAGCGGCAACTTCCAAAAATTAGTAATATACAATTGCAACTAAGATAATATTAGTTATAATATCTTATTATATGACAATTTGACTTATCTTTATTTAAAATATTAGTTTGTTGTTGTTCTCAATTGACTTAATCAATCTTTTTAACAGCTCTAAGACTTTGCATTGTTTGATAATGTACATGCAATTATTTGGAGTTTATTTTAAAACATGTTTGGCAGTATTAGATTAGACACTGAATAAAAATAATAGATTTATAAATTATTCAAAAAAATTATGTTGGGCTTGGCGCAGGTTTAATATTCTTATTCTAAATAGTAGTTTTCCAATACTTTACAGGATTATTGGAAATCTCCAACACCTCTTAGATGCAATAGCGTGGTTCCAACAATGGCAGACTCACTACAGTCAAGAACAAGCCTCGAAACCAGCATCGAGTTTAACACCAGCTCGACGCTGGGCTTGACAATGACAAGCGTAAAGCCCACTTTGGAGTGGAATCAACTCAAGCAGTGGTTTCGTACATTAACCAAAATATTAAATTTACCATTTAAATAATACCAATATTTTTAGGTTGTGGTTTTTGTTTTATACTCGGTCTGCTAGTGTTTATGATAGTTTTTGCTCTACGTCAATTTATCTTTTTTTACCCTGATACACCTTTGAACAGTTCTTCAATGGCACTGATTTTTCGATTCCGAGAAAATGATACAGGTGGAACTTGTGGTGGTACTTTTATAACTATAGAGAAACGTTATTTTGTACAGACTGCGGCGCATTGCCTTATTGGGTAATTATTATTACTTTTACGTTTTTTTTTAACTAATGTATTTCAAATTTTAATAGATCAACTGATCTTTATGTGTATGGTGGAGTTGCCAATCTATCTCTAATATCTCGTGAAAAGTTGATTGAAACTAGAAAGTTTATAACCGATAAACATTTCCACCCTATTACTCTCAAACATGATATGGGTCTCATCGAACTTGATTCTTCTGTGAAGCACATTAATGATGTAACATTTATCAATGTAACATCAATTCCAAAACCACCTGTTTATGCTGGACAAAAATGTGAAGTTTGGGGTTGGCCGTCACCTAATCCTGAGGAAGGACTAACGAAAAATCTACGTAAGGTATCTGTGACTATAACTAATGGCAATGGGACACTATGCAAAGATTCTGGATTGATTTTTGCTGAAAGCAATAATAATCTTGTTATTAAAGGATTTTCCGGAGGACCTCTTGTATGCAGTTCCATTCAAGTTGGAATCGTTGTAGGCTTTAATTTTGATTGCGGCCAAACTTTCTACATAGATATTCGAACATATGATTATAAAGAACTTCTACGCCAAATGGATGAATCTTCATAAGTTTCTTTATAAACAAACTAAACTATTTTATGTTAATTTTTGTTAAATGCTATTATTTTTAATTTATGTTATCGATATTAAATGCTGCCGTGTGAACGATACCTAAATATTATCGTTTTAATTTTGGTTGTAAAGCTCAAATGTTGTCGATTATCATTATTCTGTATATAATTAGGTAAACTTATATTTATACAGTTACCACTATTCTCTATGTAAATGTGATAACTTATTAGTCAATAATAATGCTCAGTGCCTTGTAATCTTAAAACTTTTTATAGATATAATTAAAAGGCAGAATTCCTATTTTATATTTTTATAGCAAAAAGTTAAACTGAAACATGATTCTCATTTTAATGTAAATTACACCTTTATCAGTACTGAACTACCGCTGTGATAGTATGTTTCAATTTAATAACTTGTGTCAAAGATTTTAAGGTTTAAACTGTTGAATACCTGTTCCATGTATTTTTAAATATTTTTTTTAGACCGACATTGAAAATATGAGTATTGGTAATTGACTTTGAATATAAATTCAAAGTTTTGTTTTGTGGATGGTTTTGTGGTTTTCAAAATTCAACCAATGACGTGACAAATTATTTTTAATTTAAATTAAATATTTATTTATATGAATATGTAAACGATGTTTTAAAAAAATCAAATTTACACGCAACAATATTTTTAATGTTATAAATATTTTTGTTGCAATAAAGTAAATCAACAAATGTTGTTGTTTTTTTAATTAAATCCTTTATGAAAACAAACAACCATAAATACTATGAGTAAGTACTGTGATGTAAAACTACTTAAACGTTAAGCTACAATTCGTATTTCTTTAAAATAAACAGAAGAAATAAAACAAAAAGATTTTGTTTTTCTAAGAAGTGAGCTACTCCTCCAGACTAACTCAAATTAAAAAAACTACAGGTGCTCGGCTTGATAATATTTGCAAGTTTGGGTAAGACACATTACTATAATAATCAAAAATAAAAAAATTATATTAAAATGCTTGTTGATTGTTTTGGTTTTGAACAAAATTTAAAGTAACCAAATAGCACAACATAATTGTGTAGAGCACAAAAATTGTTATTTTTGTGATATTTATTTTTTGTTAAAAATAAAACCAACTGTGTCAAACAAAAATGTTTAATTTTATTTAATAACTTAAATTTCTAAACGACTTTTTGCTATAACCAACCGTTAGCAACAAAATTTCTTACAGCTTGAAAAATTGAGTTAACTGTTCTCAAAACTTAGTTTTACCAGCTCTTATAAAACTAGTTCTTTAATATACTATTCTATTTTTAGCAATTCTTTTAGATCCAGGCAGAAGTTTTGCACTATTATAATCTATGTTCTTGATAAGGAAGCGATCATTTTTTCCATTTTGTGATTTTATCTGTGCTTATCATAAATTTAAATATATTGTAATAGCTTACAAAAAAAATTTATATATTTTTAGACTTTGGTACGCATTACCCCTGACAGGTGCCAGGCTAGCACAGTGGTGATTTAAAGTTTATCAAGAAAATAAAAACTAATTACAGTAATTTTTAAACTTTTCTATAACAATACAAATAATACACAAAACCAAATTGTAAGCTTTTTAAAAATAAAAGTGAAATAGAAAAAGTGACAAAGAAAAGTGAAAAGAAGAGCACACAGAGAAAGCGAATATCTGAACGGTAAGTCAATCTTATTAAAACTTTGTAATGAGTTGAAAAGGAGCTTAAAAAAGATGAGCGTAATTGTACCTCAAACAGTGTTTTATAAAAAAGTTACAATTAAAAAAAATTTTGTTAAAAGTTAATGGTGTATTCATAAACTATTTTCTTATCATAAAACTTTCCTCTAAATTAATATATAATGGAAAAATTTAAAGAATTAAAAAGTTCTTTTTTGCATTAATTAATTAGTTTTATCTTTTTTGCAAAATTGGTTATTAATTAATTATACATATCTGCAAATTAATAATTAATTACATACAAATTAGCTTATCAAGTTTATATTGTGTTAATTGTTTTATATTTCAAATCAAAAACAAATAATAAATTAAGATGATTGTAAAGTATTTTTCTCTGAACAATACAGAAAAGCCTGAATGCTGGTATAAGAGTTATTGTTTATAAAACAAAAAGCTGTAATTTTAATTTTTTTTAAAAATTATTTTTAAGCAAAGTCAAAAAAATATATTTTATGTTGAAATGTACAAAGTTACTATAAAATTTAATAAAAAGATCTAAAAAACAAGCAGGTACCTTTTTATAAACAGTTAATCTGGAATAACAAAGTTATACCTCATCGATATCGGTGGGAGGGACAACTAAACTAATGGACAATGAGTTTATCAAAAATCCAATTAAAAAAAAAATTTTGCAAAAAAAACGAGCCATAGAAAACTATTAATATCCCGGAAATCAAAATAACACACAAATCAGATTCAACTAGAAAATTGCACAAATAAATTAATAATTAATTTTAAAGAAGAATAAATGTTTATTCGGGTCCTGATTACCATAAGAACATAAAATAAACAAACAAATTGAACTGCTACAAATTTATATAAAATTTTTTAACTGTTTAAAATGATGGATTCGTCGGTTCTTGGGACTCGATTCTCGACCGAATCTATCGCTGAAATCAAGAAGGCAACACTATTGAGTACAGTACTAAATAGTATCTGTATAGGTATAAATGATTTCCAGCCAATCTACACGTGGTGATTTCTGGAAATAACCACGTGCAGAAATATTTCCGGTAAATCAATTTCTGATTGGTTACATTTCTACCATATTCCCACTATTTCTACCATAAACTTAAAATGTGAAATCTAGCAGTGGAACTTTGCGTTTGTGCCACGAATTAACAGTTTTTGAGTGAGAACAGATTGATTAATTAGTGAATTGATTATACTGGAGTATGCAAATATTTGCATGTAACAGATGCTGAGCTTCTTAAAATATTATCTGCTTACATAGATAAGTGAAGTCAAGCCAAGATTTTGGTTCCTCACTATAGTAACCAGATAAATTTTTGTGAACTCCCGCTTACTTATTGTGAACTCTCATTTGTTGGTCACGCCAACGTAGACCCCTGTCGTGGACCCAACAGTATGAAGTGCAATTTTCAATAAAATTTTAAATTTTTTGTTTTAGTAAGCTTGGTAAAGAAAACATATGAATTTTAAAATTAATAACAAAAAATTTTAGTGTTTTCTCAAACTGCTACCATGATCTCGTCAAGTTAAAGAAATAGAAGTAGACTTTTTCCATCTGACTAATACATTTCCGAGTGAAGAATGATATAGTCTCAAAGTTTCAAGTTTGTTTCATTTGTCTAGTATCAAATAAAAACGGCTAAAACGTTAAGCTTTCAACCAAAATACATATAACACTAGGACATTTTTTATTAAAAATGACATTTTTTATTAAAAATGACATTTTTTATTAAAAATGTCCTACAATCATTTATTTAGATTTTAAAATCCTCCGCACGTATTCTGGTTTCGCAATGATACAAACCGACTTGGCATTGACGCTTGAAAAAGAAAGTGTTGCACAACACGACCACTATGTAAATATCCTAAATTTTTTATGTGGATTATTACCTCCAATTGGCTAGCCAATAATCATTATTTCACATGTAAACCATTGTAATATTAAATCTCTAATTTTTAACTTGTGCTAGACAGTTAGAATTTGTTATTGCTTATATTATTATCTCTGCGATTCGCAGTTGATCGTTTTTCGACGAAGAGATTGTTTGTTTAACGTTCTAGCGAGACTAATCCTTGGCATATTCTAAATTCAGTAGTGAATCATCAGTTTATTGCCAACATCGTCCAAGCAACGTCTAAAACAGACCAGCAGATAGTTCAAAAGTAAAGAAATGCTGGTTTTTAATAGTGAACCAAATGCAATGTTTATTAAATTATATTTTTGTGGTAAGCTGCAAAATTTGGCTATTTTTTTTATTTGAATAAATTATACGCATTCACTCTAAACTTGTTTGCTTATAGTGTGCTGTGTGGAAAATTTTGTCTTGTAAGATAACCTATGTTTGATCAAAATTTAGTTTTCTAATTTAAAATGGATTGGAAAAATATTGTTTTTTTTTCAATTTAATAAAATTTATTTCATTAATATTATAGCAAAAAAATAAAAAAAGGGAAAGATCAAAATTGTTAACAAATTAGGAATTTTTTTTCTGTTGTGCTAACCAAGTCCTTCCTTTTAATCTTTAAAAAAGAGGAATGTTATATCTTTGAAGTATATCTGTGTCTGTGTGCAGCCTTAGAACGTCTCAACCAATTTTGATCTAGTTTTTTTATTTGGAAGTTTGTGTTAAAAAATCAATAAAATTGTTTCAAAATTGAGTTGCTTTTTCTAGTCAATAAATTTAATGAATATAAACATCTTTCACTGCTCTGATCTAGTCGAAAACTAGTATTACGGTTTTGTTACAATATGAGAAAAGCATTGTAACTTTGAAATAATGTTAAAAGATCATCCAAAATTTGTAAAACACTCAAAGTTGGGGCAGGAGATCGGGGATTACTAAAATTTTGAATAAATTTCGCAGTTATTTTAAATTCAATACAACAAAAATTTACAGTAGCTTTGTTTTTCAAACCTAGAAAACTCAAAAACTTTTTTATGTCGCTTTTCAATTTTTTTTAATAAAAGTTAAATGTTGAGTTAAAATCTAACATTAAAGCTACTATGATATTTTTTCCAAAACAAAGCGTTGGGCGTTGATTTATTATTTTACCAAGTAGAAATTATGTTCTAATAAACAGAAATGTGATTTTTACTGTAAATCCGACATCTTCAGTGAACAAAGGCACCGCAGATGTTAGGAATCAACAATGGTTCTTTTCCGAGCAACTGTAAAAACAACAGTCGATGATTGCAACCGATTGAAGGCAAAAAATAATGATAGTAAACAAAAAGACTTATTGAGGTTCTGCTTAGATGAAACTGCTAGACTATAGCTAAATAATGTTTTAATTTTTTTTTTGTATAAGATGCCTGCTTCTGTTGAATTTTAAGCAGCTAAACTGACAATTTAATTACTCTAATAGGAGGCGACAAGACAAGAAATCTGGTCAGCTTTGGACTGAAGCAATTTTTCCTAAAATTGAAACAGAAATATATTGAAAAAAATTGAACTGCAATAAATTTATATACCATTTTTGGATAAAATAAAAAATTTCTTTTATTTGCATTTTGTAACTCCTACAAGAAAAACTCAAAGATTTATCCCAAAAAAAAATATTGTCAAAATTAATTATTAATATATTAATAACTTTTTTAGGTCTCTATTTTCCGTCAAACAATAATTTTAATAAATAGTGCAAAACCAATTTGTTTTTAAATAATAATTTTAGATAATTTATATATTATTAATAAATTACTTTGTTCTAGGCTTACAATTATAATTATTATTAACATACCTGTAAATTTATTTTTTTTTTTAGTTAAATAGAACATATTTTTTGTTCAGCGTTTTAGGGCGGCAGACAAAAAATAAAATAACAAATAAATTTATCTAAAATAACAAATGAATGACGACTGGCACCGCTCTCAAAAATAACTGATCGGGTGTTGTACAAATCTAAACACTTTTGTTTTGCACAGCTGTAGTATTGTAGATAATATAGTTTCTATGGTTTTTTTTATTTTTACAACAAAATTTGGTTTTAGTTTTGAGTTGATATTTATATTTAGATAAGTAAGTTCTTAAAATCGGTGATTATTTACTTATTAATTTTATAAAATTTTATTTCACCTAAAATCTTATCTTGAAGTAGGTACAATCTTTTGTTATCTGCGGTTTTGCTGAATATGGTGTTTAAAGTTTTTCAAAAGAATAATATAGTTAAGATTTTTCTAACTTTATTTTATTGAAAACTTTATAACTTTTAGAAAAAATTAGATTATTAAGTAAGTATTTTTATATCTTAAAACGCTTTATTTTACATGTTGTGTGATGCCATTTTTGAAATATAGCACATGATGATTGTTGATTGTACATTTTTGTAAGCAGATTATTATTATTGTTTAGGTTGAGTTAAGCCTAATAGGAGCAGATTATTATTATTGTTTAGGTTGAGTTAAGTTTGTTCTACTTAATTACTGTGATAAAATGTGTAGATTTTTTAATAATTTTGTAAAGTGCAATGTAGCTTTAGAAATAATTAAATAATTTAAAATTTAAACTGTTTTTCTGTCGTAAAGTTAACTAATACAACTAATCTCTCCATTTGTAACATTTTTTACCTAGTGTATACTTAGTGATCCGTCATTATTTTACTGCTGAGGTATTTAAAATAAATCTAAAAAAATATGTTAGCATATTATCATCTTCAAGTAAAGTAGCGCTGAAGGTATAAGATTATAATTATAAGGCTCAGCTATACCTAAATTATATTTTGAAAAATTGTCTTTTTGAAGTCAAATTTGTAATCCCGTATCAGAAAAGATACGGTTTCACATGTCGGTAAATCATCTTCACTCAAATATTTATTTCCATTATTGTGACAATTTTATTGCTTTTATAAAATCTTATAGCTTAAGTTTTATTATGGACAACTGCAGATATACATTTTCCGGTAAGTATAGTATTTTATCTGATTTTTTTTAAAAACATTTTTTGCTATCATTACTTGTAAACATTACATTACTAAACATCATATTTTCAAAAGTAGAAAAAGAGAGAATGACTAATTGATCACCCGCTAAATAGTCAGCTGTAGATTGATTTTTTTTAACTTGTAACTGTTTAAGCAGAGCGCCATCCCCATCCCTCATCCCACTTTCAGTTTGTGACTTGTGACGTAGACGTAAAAGAAGGGATGAGGGTGGCTTGACCAAAAGACACGATAAGACAAAGATTCTTCTTTCGTCCTTCAATTCAAACATACACATTCAATCATTAACATTGGTCATTCAGACCTACATCATTCAACTTTAGTCTATTTATTAATCAATCATTATTCAATTATTCATATTCATTATTATTATTGTTACTAGTTATATTATATTATTTATTACGTATTAATTAAAGAAAGTGCAAAACAACGCTTCATCTTTATTATCAGTAACATACACGAACAGTAACCTAATAGTGACAAGAAGGGGCATTATGAAACTATAGAGATCTGAAGAAAAACCAAAAAATAAAAACTTTGTATCGAAAAACTCACAAAAAAGCAAAAAATAATTAAAAAAAACTTTTTATAACAACTAAATTTAGCACATTGTTAATATAATTAGAAAAACCGTATTTGACCTATATAGATACCCATAGTATTCTTGAAAATATATATGAAAAAGTTCTTAATCAATGTTTTAGCCATAGTAAATTCTAACTCAGCAAATAAAGTGAGACAAAAAGATTTTCAGTTCTAAGAAGTTTGTTGAAATGACTACATTTTTTAAAATATGCTCAATACTGTATGTTTAAAAAAAAATAGGTCACGCAGACCGTGAAAAACAAACGTTTTGCAAACGTGTGTCTATGTTTGTCACAGAATAACTGAACTGTGGCAAACTTCATTAAAGAAATATTATAATATATTTGATCGCAAAATTTTATCAATAAGTGTATTTCAAACCAAGGTAAGAAAGTGCTTTCTTGCAGACCGCGGCCAAAGTTTATATGTCTTCTTAAGCTAGCTTTTCTTTAGTTGTTTCAACTTCTAGCATAGCTGCCGTTCCAAACTTTGATAGCAATTGTGACATAGAAAATAATACTTGGTAACAATACTGCTACTTATTCACCCTTCAAATCGCTTCAAATATATCTAATCCGAACAATGCTTCATCAAATTTGAACCATCCAGTACTGATGCTTTGGACGTCTGAAAAAAATTAAAAAAATGTTATGTTAACTTGCAAATTTTATTTGTTAATGCTTTTTTGTCTGACCTATTTTGAAAAGTTTTATTACGTAAAATTGGGATCTCACTAAACAAAGGAAGCACGTACAGCATGACATCAGCAGACCTTGACTGCCGATAAACGATGTCTTCCAATGCCTATGATATTAATGTTATATTTTAAATAATAAATTTGTAATAATAAATATTAATATCTAATAAAACACCATAGAACAAAAATTTGTAAACAAAAGAACAGAAAATAATCTTTTTCTTATTTACTGAGTCAGCTAAATCTCATATCTGATAAATTATGCAATTTTCCATGTCACAGTGGTGTCTTGTCGAAAAGATGTTTTATTTAATCTCAACAGACAATTATTAAGGCATAGCCTCTGTCTGCTTTGTTGGTACATTACTTTCCATAGATGGTAGTAACTGATAATCAAATTTAGTCTAATAAGATGCGAGGGCAATAACTTCCGGCAACACCTTCTTGCGAAAGTGGTAAGTAATGGCGTGAGCGCTTGAGTCAGAATTTGGCATTGCGCCACAAAAGTGAACCAAAATCCCTATTGTACAACGTACGTTGTACAATAGTTACAAAATTTGTATGTTAAAATTTTGTTTTGACAATTAAAATTATGTTTATTATGTGTTCAACAAATAGTAAACACAAGTGTAAGGGGTATTTTTTTGACGCAATTTGCAAAAGAATAATGGTGAACGCGCCGGGATAATTAAATTCATATAATTAATTTACCTAGTTTCATTAAAATACAATAAATGTCAGATTGTCTCACCACATTCTTTTTCTGATTATAAATACAACTTAAATACTGCATAAATACAAGATTAACAGACTACATCATTATCAACGATCTACTACAACTCACCCCCTTTGTGACCGCCGTTAAGAAACCGCCTCGAACGAATTGAACGGATTAGATTAACCATACATCAAACACATTCACATGTGTTGTATGTATGTACCTGTCAATAATACTTATCAAGGAACTCACCGGGGGCTTGTCCCCGCCGGACAATCTTCCTCCATTCCAGTCTTGTGGAGGGCATCCTCTGCTACGGTGGCTTCGCTGTTTCTATCATATGGACCGGATTCCATGGACTTTGGCGGCTTCCCTCTGCTTCTCCATTCTTCCACCTATTTATTATTTTCGGTACTAATGTTAGAAGTTAATAGAGGTCTTCTCACTCTTATGCCTGCACCCGGGTAATTAAACCTAGATGGGCATTGGCTACAGTGTTTCCGGCGAGGAGAATAAAAACAAGATTAAAGGAATAATTGAAAGGTATAAGAACACTGCAACCTTCCATTGCCACAATAGAGAACCCACCTACAACTCTTTTCAGCGACAAGGTACCAGCCTTGACGGCAGCATCAAACCCGGCTTCAAAAATCTCTCCAATCTTTTTAACAAATCTGAGAAGCTAGATTTCAACCGAAAAACAGGAATTATGTTAATCGGCGTTGAAAACCAAATAATAAATAATAATAGTAGTAGTAAAGACCGGCTCAACAACAGAACTAATTCTCTGCTGTAGGTTTTCAGTTCTTAATCATTTCACATAAAGAGCAATAATAAACAATAACAACCGTGTCAATTCTTACACAAATAATCTGCATGCTCTTTAATAAAAACAAGTATGCCAATAATGACATAGATGCATCTGCATGCATCATAATAATCAATATAATGTAATAAGGTCTTACATGTGCTGTTTCCTAAGATTAGAACAAGTCGTTTCAGTACTCAAACCTAGCTGCCATGGCCAAACCAGCCACATTATTAGAGGAAGGTAGGATCTGTCACCTGGCAAGTTTACTGAAACAGAAATGTTAAGACACCACATTCGAACTTCATTTGCACCCAATAACAAGTTATATTCGTTCGAGTGTAGAGATAACTATCACTCTCGTTTTCTCGACTTCACTTGACTATGCACGAGTACCGCACTCGACACTCCTACTAGTACTACCCGCTGACCGGTGTCTACTGCCCTTCATCCCTCAGCTAAGCGCTCTGCGCAATCTCTACTCAACTATCCCTCCTTCATGCAATATCATATTAAAGCCGTTTTGACTTAGATAATTTATAATAATAAATGTATAAAAAGTAAGCTCTCACACTAAAAATAATAAAAAAAAATATATGTATAGATTCTTAAAGAATTTGATATTTGTAACAGAGAAGTTAAGAGTATTGAGATTGGCAACCAGAATAATTTTTTAACACCTTTTATTGGACAAATTTATTAAAAACTTAACAAATTCTTATAAAATATAAATTTTAAAGCTTTGATTATATTTCTTGAGATTCTCACAATAAATCATTTTGGCCACTATTTGGTTTTTCAGCAGTAGCATCTAATAAAAATGTAATAGAAGGTTTTTATTTTTTTGTCAAGTAATAACATATTGTTTTTATAGTAAATTGTAAAAAAATAAATAAAAATATATAATAAAAAGATTAATACTACAAATATGTTTTGCTTTTTTCCAAAATTTCTTTGAAATCATCAAACCGACTATTTTTAAATAAATATATTTATTGTTTAAAGTAAATACTTAAATTGTATTTAAGTAAATACTTAAAATCATTGATTTACTTACTACAAGCGGATTTATTTAACTGATGCTTTCTTATCTTCCACAAACACTTTTTAGTGTTTCTAGAAGCTATTAGTTGGAATAATGAAAAATGTGAGTTTAGAGTTTATTAGATGCAGAAAGTAAGTTTTAAAACAAAACACAATTTTGTGGAGATTTTGTTTTAGAAAAAGTGAGTTTTGTATTGCTAACGGCGACATAATATAATGCAACATAGCACTGGAAGACTTTATTTTTTAAGAGAATGTAAGTTTTGAAACTAGGCCCGTCAAATGCAGCTGGCAGGAAATGTGTTTGCTTTTCAATTATTCTAAAACGTTCAAGTTCTGCTTAAAGTTTTATTAACTAAATTTAGATGCTTTGCTCTACGCATAAATGATAGAATAAACAAAATTAAGTAAATCAAAAATTTGTAAGGCTATTTTTTACCTAACATGTTTCTCAAATTAAGACCAGAAACTCATAATACACCATATCATTTTTGGTTTATTTTCTATTTTTGTTTTTTGGTTTTTAAGTTTTTTTCTATCAATATTTTCTAAATCTGAAAAAGTAACATTCTGCAAGAGATTTATTGTTGCCATGTAAGCACTTTCTACTACGTCTGATAGTGTCAGTGTTGTTAGGGCTCTGGCATTATCACTATTCATTATTCATGCCAATTTCTATTACTGCAATAATTAATAAATTAATATTACCAGAATTGAGAAAAACACACATTTTATTTCTAGAAGTATTTGTGTTGCTGCACGATTGTTAGGTAATGTTTTTGTTTTTCTCGGTATTTATAACAAAATTTAAAATTTAGAAGTTAAAAAATATCAGAATTTAATCTTTTTTTAAGCATATTTTTATTTTCATGCAAATTGATTATACATACTTACATATGAATTAATTAAATGCAAAACATTAGAATTATGAATTTAATCAAAATGAAATGACATTTGAGTTTCATGTTTAAGACTTAAATAATAAAAAATGAGATTAGGTTCACCTAAAAATTATTTTGGTAATTTTAACCAACTTTTGAGATTGCTGCTAACAGTGGCACAAGCGACAGTGGCAGTTGAAAAGCTGTCAGATGGAGTTTAGTACAAAAATCACGTGATATACTTTCGCACCTAAGTAAAAAAACTTTGCTTTCGTACCACCGAGGTACACATTGTTTACATTTCTAACCGGTTAGGAAAAAATGGTTATCACATCTGACCAAAGACTTTCACGATCCAATCTTATTTTTGCGATGATCGCCAATATCAAAATAAAGCGTGAGTTTACCAAATTTAATCAATTTTTAGAGAAACCATGACTATCTTACATAAGTTTATTTGGAATCCCTTACTACTGTGGAGGTGATCTAATACATTCCATATACATACGCTAATTACTATATCTAAGTTTAAGAGACATCCTCACATCATCTTGCAGATGCTGATTTATTTTGATTTCAATCTTTTTTATTGAACTTACTAATAGTATTTTAAACAATAATTGTAAAGTCAATTGTCAATATTGAATGAAATTGTTAAGGCTGAGAGCTGTAAGCGCGTTTTAAAGAGAATAGTAGACATTTCATAACATGTATTTTATAACATTATTCACTCACAAAGAAGGAACTTAAATAAAACCATTATTAAGCCCAATGTAAAGCAAATAAACAGACAGACTAATTTGATATTCGAATTTTGAATTAATTAAGTATTGAAGTAGTCAAGATTTTGTTTAAAATATGGTATGTGTTAATTTTTTGGTTTAAAATTTGAGCGAGATTCTTTTCATACGTCAACAGATTATAAATAGTATTTTTCTATGTAAAATCCACTCCTATCTCACACAAATAATAAAAATTTGCTTCTCTTATTACTTTGCAAACTGCCATTTTGCTCTTTTATTCTTTTCCACATAGCTTCCTATTCTATTTGTTATTATTAAGCATAATTAACAATTTAACAGGTTAATGGCCGGTTTCACAAAGCGTTGTTAAAATTTGGCTAACACGTTGCTAGCTAACATTGTGTTAAAATTAACACGTTGTTAAAATAAGAACGGGTTTCACAACAGATTTTTAACACGTTGTTAACTAACAACGTGTTATCTCACAAAATCGGGTATTATCGGCAATAAACGTCAATAATTTTATGTTATTCAACAAAACCACCTGTCATCTGTCAAATCAAATGTGGGGCTTTATCTTTCCTCACCGTCTTTCGTCACACTAATCTCTATAAAACCATTTGTTATTTCTTTATTTTAATTGAATCATGATTGTTAAGATGGATAATAATTTGCAATCGAGTAAACGAGAAAGGGGGAAAATTTCACGGAGGAAAAGCGTTGTGTCTTTATGAACTGTGTAGCCAGGTGGGAAAAATTATTATATATTTTACAATATTAATAGATTTGTTAAAATCATATTTATTTTTGTAGATATTCTATATGCTGGAGAATAAAAAGACCGACTGGTCTAACCTCAAATAAAAAATCAATGCCTGGCAATCTCATATTTTAACGTAGGTACAATAACAAACAGGCAAATTTATATATAATGTTAATAATTTTTGATATTAATAAACCTGTTTAACGTTTTTCGTCGATTTTCTTTCAACTTTACTTGAAAATATTTGTGAAATGTCAATTTAACAACGGCCAGAGCTTTAATTAGTTTAACAAGGGATTTAACAACGTGTTAATCTTAACAATGGTTTGTGAAACCGATTTTTGTTTTAACAACGGATTTAACAACGTGTTAGCTTAACTTGTGTTAAATTTGACATTGACATTAGAAACAACGTTTTATGAAACCCAAATCGATTTTAACATCGTGTTAAAATATTTAACACGATGTTAAAATTTAATAACGCTTTGTGAAACCGGCTATAAGACTAGTGTTCAATAAAGGTTTATACTTTAAATTTTTTGTTGTAATTTTACTGCACCTACTACCTATGTACCGACACCCTACTTTTAAGCTTTAGATTGTATCCAAAATTAATGAGATTTATGCTTCTGGAAGCCCAGAAAATATCAAAAACATACAAAAAATCGATTGCTGCAAGCTGAAAGAAACAAAATCTTGTGTGGGTACGTGAGGTTTTACAAAAATATTACTTTAAAATACTACTCCTATCAGTAGTTTAATTTTTGATTAAAGGTTTTTATAAAATAGAAAAAAGTTATACCAACTTTATTATAAAATACGAAATAAAATTTTAATTCAAATTTACGGTTAATCTTATATTACAATCGTTAGTCATCATTATGACTTCATACATGGTACAAGAAACCGCTTTAGAAAGGAAATAAAAAACTTTTTGGCAATTGATGACATTGTGTTGATAAAAGTGTTCAACTTGTAAATAAAGTACATCAACTTTTCTATTCTTAGTTCTTTACGCGAGTCGAGGTTTTACCGGCCGCATGAAAAATAATTATAATTCAATCTGAATTATTTTTACAGAATGTTCTACAAAGATTTAAATTATTACAAATCATTTTTGAATTTTAACACCATTAAATGTTTTTTTTTTTTAATTGAGCGATAAAACTTGAACCATCAAATTTGAACCATCAAATTTGAACCATCAAATTTGAACCATCCAGTACTAGGATGCTTTGGACGTGTAAAACAAATTGAAAACTGTTTTGTTAACGTGCCAAATTTTATTTTTTATAGCTTATTTGCAACAACAAATGTGCTTACTTGTCTGACCTATTTTGAAAAGTTTTTTTACGTAAAATTGGGATCTCCCTAAACAAAGGAAGCACATACAGCTACAGCATGACATCAGCAGGCCTTGACTGCCGATGAATGATCTGGACACATAGACACATGGACACATAGACACTGGACTGTCTTCCAGTGTCTATGGCTTCAATGTTATATTTTAAATAATGAATTTGTAATAATAATTATTAAAATCCAATAAAACACCTTAGAATAAAAATTAGTAAACAAAAGAACAGAAAATCTTTTTCTTATTCATTGAGTCAGCTAAATCTCATATCTGATAGATTATGTAATTTCTTATGTCACAGTTCTGTTTCTTGTCCAAAGGAGTTCTTATTTAATCTCAACAGTCAATTATTAAGCATTCAGCAACATTCTTCAAACGAAAAGGAGCAGATGACGAAGAGCTATGACGATGCACTCGTAATAGCATAGTATATTAGGTCAAAGGCAAAGCCTCTGTCTGCTCTGTCGGTACATTACTTTCCATAGATGGTAGTAACTAGTAATTAAATTTAGTCAAATAAAATGCGGGGCAATAACTTCCGGTAACACCTGCTTGCGAAAGTGGTAAGTAATGGCGTGAGCGCGTGAGTCGGGAATTTGGCATTGCGCCACAGAGTGAACCAAGATCCCACGGATCACATTAAAATTTTTCAATCGATTGCATCAGCAATACTCCCTGGATGAGCTCTATGCCTTGATAATCCCTTTATGTTATGTAGTAGTTACTCTCCTAATCCCAGGATCTTGTATCACTAGATCCTGGAGGACATAGTGACCTGAACGATGTCTAGGCAAAAGGTGACGACTGAAGTTTTATGACCGAAATCAATCCGACAAGACGATAAGAGATAGAAAAATATTTTTGATAACATTTATCCAGTGTGGAAAAATTTTTTTACAAAAAATTAAATATTCGAAACTTATGTTTTAGTTAAATAAGTTTCACACTAAGGTCAATATGTAAATTATTTTGAAAGGGCGTCCTACAAGCAAACTCTAGTCATGTTTATCTTCTGAGTTAAGGTTCTATATAGTAATATATTTCTAAGTATGTACTTTCAAGCATTCTAAGGTATCTATATCTATATACAAAAGCCTAATTTACTTGTTTATTTGGCGCCGACTAAAAATTATTTACGAATCGCATTGGGAACCTTCTTTTTTTGTCGATTGAAAGATGACGTTACTACTTTTGTGACGTCATCTTTCATAAAACTGCTACACTTTATGCATTTTTAATACCTCTAAAGCTCTAAAAAATGTTTAAGAGTACTTACTTACCATACCAATCTGAAGTAAAAATTATTGCATAACATTCGAAAAAACTATATGATGTAATAGCTAATCAATATATGACGTCATAACAACTTAAATTAAGATTATTTATAGAATACACCCTGTACCTGTACCAGCATTTTTGACAAATCTTAGTTTTTAAATTACTTTATTAGCATTGACAAATTTTATTCATGATTGTTATTCCATTTAATAATATTAATTCCATCTTATTTTGTATTGTAATAAATTTAACAAACTAGAGGCGTCATAAAACCACAATCCGCAGTAGTGCACAATTCGTATCTTGATCAGATTCCACATAGCATTTCAAATAATTTGCCCAAATTTTAGCAATTTTGTCTACAAATATATCATTACTCAACTTACCAATTGCCGCAAAATTATTACTATTGAAGGAAAAATCTACGTCAAACTAATGTGTTTAATTTTTTTTATTAGTTAATATATAACATGTTATCAATGTAACTTTTCTTTTGTATTTTGGTTTTATTGTAATAGTTATAGATACAAAAGATAGTCGATTAATTGCAAATTTTTTGTTTTATATTTTTTTTCTTTTTTAACCGACTTCGAAAAAGGAGAAAATTTATAAATTCGACCGTTTACACACCTATGTATGTATACTTTTTTTTATAATATTTATTATTTACATAATAAAAAAATCAGGATTTGATAATGTCATCTTAGAAAAATCGGGAGAAAGCTTCGAAAATTGTAGTGGCGGCTAGTTCGTTTGGTAATGCGTGTTTGCGTTTACTGTTTAGTTTCCTCTTTGAAGCTGGGTTTTTTTTGTTGAAAATTATTATTTAATTTTATTGCAGGCGGCTTAGGATGAAACTTATTTACTAGTTTGTGAGCCGACTAAATATATTTACATTAGGTATGTAATCAACAAAATTCTTTAATATTCTAAATTGAAAAAAGTCAAACTTAACAATTGAAGAAAGCTTTGATAAACGTGTGAAATATTATGTGATCAACAATCTCTAAGAAAATTTAAAATTTAACATTTTAAGCATAAAAACTAAAACAAATTTGATATTGTTTGCAAATTTGTTAGCTTGCGGAATTGGCGCATAATAACAAAGTTTTTAAGCTTTGATATTAACTTTATTTTCTCATTATGAAAGTTTTAAAACGTTTGAGATATTTAAATCAGATCATGTGTTGTTAATTGATGTTAATCAATTATGATATTAAAAATTGAACGAGGTTTAAAATTTAGGGATTAAAATAAAAAAAATAAAAAAAAAGAATTGAAACGGTTTGAAAAGCCAAAACGATGAATTGACTGACGTTAGAATATAATTATGTTCAACAATGACTGTTTGAGTTAGCAATCCTACATTTCATTTTAAAATGGTACAACTGCAACCACTTCTTGTTTTTAACGGGTAACACCTTTGACACCGACATCATGCCAATTAAAAAGTTAGTCGCTGTAACATAACGTATAATTTTTTTATGAGTTTATGTCAAATATTTGTCAAACAAGCGTATCCGGTTACAGTTTTGCAACATGGCAAACAAAAAAAGTCTTTAAAAAGTGTTGCCAACTCACACAGTCATCGTTGACCACGCTGGGATATAAATTTACACATATTCATTATTATTTTATTATACAGAATAATTTTTAGTTATTCTGAATTAATTGAAATACAAAAACATAAGAGACTTTTTTTTATTTATCTAACATTTTTTAATTTATGTATTATATCATGTGATCACAAATTTACGTCATCATTTGTGTATAATTTCAATTTTCATGTGCATTAGTTCACAATTTTTCTTTATGAAATTGCTTGGCTTTAACACCATCTACCAATTTGCTTGACCTTACAATTTTTCAAATTTTAATTTTTTTAAGAATCGGTTTGGACTCAACAAAACCAGTACGGAACAGATAATAATTGGTTCAGTTTAATAAAAATAAAACATGTTTTAGTTTTTAGTACTAAAACTGAGCCGCATTTATTTTTAGAACAAAATTTTGTAGTATTTATTCAGTACTAAATTTAGTATAGTGGCAAACAGCACTTAAATTTATAACCAAAACAGTCCAATTTGGCGTTATAGTTCGACGCGCAGCAGCAGTATAGATGCGGTTTATATGCAGTGGTATTCTAGAGCGAAATTTACAATTTGACAGCCGACATAAAATATCACCAACAAGTTTTTATCTGCCGATACTACTTGATTTTGGGTGGTTTAAACGCATGTTCAATTGCTCATTCTTTAGATTAAGTACTTTCTAGCAGAGATTTTCTTTCAGAGACTAAGTACTAAATTTTAACAAATTCTAGATATAAGTAATGCCTTGTCAAACAGCTCTAACCGTAACATTCTTTTGCGTTTATCTCGCCGTAAGTGTTCTTCTTCTTCAATACATTTGGCACAAAACGTAAAAAGCTTCCGTTTTTATATTTTTTGTTGTTTTGTCATTTTATCTGATTTAAAGATTGTATTGAGCTTTGGACCTGAGCCATTCTGACTGATATTAAAATTACGACAAAAAATGTGTTAAGACAACCAATTCGCCATTAAGCACATTTGTTTTATTTGAAAAACAAGCGGTGTTGCATCTTTATAAGGACTGAAATAATAAGTGATCATTTCTAACTTGAGCAGAATGAATTTTCTACTACCTACTTCTACCTATAATAATCTACATATTAGCCTGTTTAGCAAGTACTTAACTCTCTTATAATAATAGATCGGGTTGTAAAGACAAACTTGAAATGGGAACATTATACAGTTCACTTTTAAACGTCCGGTTTTTATGTGTTATCCTGTATTAGAAATGGTGTAAAATTTAGAATTAATTAAACTGAAATGTTGTTAAATATAATGCAACATAATCAAGTATATATTTTTTTAAAAGTACATTATGTCAAGATTGTCAAACAGAGAATATATTGTTATTATTATCCTAGACGAGGTTGAAACAGAGATAAATCTTTTCTCAATCTTGGAATAAATAGTGATCTTAATTTTTTCGAAACATTTTCTTTTTCGGCATTTTCTAAACTATTGACAGATTCTTCATTCCATCTCCTACCTAACCTTGGAGTAAAATCAGCAGCTTGTCGCTTCACATCTTCAAATAAAAAGCGATAAAGTTTGGTTATTATGAAAAACACTTACTATTCCAAAATCCGTTGTCACTCATTTTTCCTAAAGCTGCTGTTGGTGGTTTGTCAAATTCATTGCCTAATAAGTCTTCTTCAATATTTGTATTTTCGGATGGAACCCACAAAAGTATATGTCTTCTATCATTTGTATCATCTTGAAAGCTTGTTATATGCTGCAAGTTTAATCTATTAACTTTAAACACAGAAGATATTGTCTATTTCATCATCTTACTTGAGGTAAAGTTGTTGAAGTTTTGAAAAAAACCGAAATAAATTTCACATCTTTTATACTTATCTAATACGTCATTATCTCCAGGACCTTTTTTTAGAAAAACAACCCCTATCCGTTGCTAGATCCCTATTTATTGAACTTAAATAAATCATGATTAATTATGTTTTTGAGAAAAACTGCTATGAGAGAGAAGCAATTAATAAAAAAAAACTAGCAAATTGAGTCAAATTAAAATTAAGTTAATTAAATTATTTTGTTCGAGAAATACTTTCAATAAATTTTTTTTGTTTAAATATTATAATAATAATAACAAATTGTATGAAATTGATAAAGATGGAGTATGCTATTTTATACTATTAATCTATAATTTTGAAGATCTTGTGATAAATTATTTAACTGATTTAAAAGTAAGGAATAATTGGCAAAACTAGTAAATAATAAACATTTTTTACAATTTGAGAGAAGTACACTTGCCTTTGCAACCCATTATTTTTAAACAAAATTTTTTATAACTTATGACAATTTTGTGAGAGAAGTTATGTTTCCATCTAGACATTTTGTCATTTTAAATTGGATTAAATAAAATATTTGTATAAATATTCAATTACGACTACGCATACTAAGCAGTCTGAATACTATGATGATATTATCAAGTGTTTTATTTTTAAAACGTGTGTTTTATTTATTTGATAAGTGCGATTTTTTTTGCGGAAGTTTATAAAAATTTACTTTTAAAGATAATTATAATTGAATTCCAATTTTTCAGTTTTAGTTTTAGGCTGTTTGACCTTAAAAAATTCAAAAAATTTGACTTTGGCCATTGGACACATTTAGTTTCTTTTTGATACTTTGTCAAGCAGCTAACAGAAAGTCGGCTTCTATCTATATAAATTATTGCAATAGGGCTTAAACTTTAAACTTTTCGTTTAATTAACATTGTATTATGTTATTATAATTATTATTACTCACAATCCCCCCCTTAAGCCAAAGTCGTAAATGCCACTGAGTCAAGTATCAAGTATCTACTCTTTAGGTGCAAACGCATCGAGACTTTTGCGCAATAAACCCACGGAAAAATTTAGAAGCAAACGGAGCCTAGAATTTTACATGTTTTAAATACGACAAAGACAATTTATTATATTGTCCAGTTCTAGGTGGAAAATTAAAATGAATTTTCAAGCCTTGGCTCCTTGATGCCAAAAACCAAGAATGGCGTCGTCGTTATGTGGTTATATTTGCTTTTCTGTTTCTTTCTTTTTAAGCACGTGTTTAAAAAATCTTTGACATCGGTATTAATTTTAATAAATTTACTATTTTGTGTTGTAACAAGGTCGTCCAAATTAAGTGTTTATAATTGGAAACTTAATTACAATGTACCTTGTTAAAAGTTATTTTCAAGTTTCTAGATTAGCCGCCATAGGAAATTGTCACCACCAACTAGAAAAATCTTTCTTTTGTGTTATAAGACTAGGTTTTTGTTAAAAGATAATCAAAAATCTGCTTATTACAAAGACGAGACAATAATTCTAAAGAAACTTAAACAACAAATGCAAATTTTAAAGCTGCACCTTGATATCTTTTGCAACAAAAGTTATAGGTGAAAAAGTGAAAAGACTATTATTAATCAGTGAATGTTAGACATCATTTAGACGAGCTGTATTCTAAAAAATTGGAAGAAAAAGTGTATCTCCATGGCCACCAAGAACGCCAAACTTGACTTGCTTAGATTTTTATCTGTGCTAAAAAGCGTAAGATTTAGGGTACCTTACTAGACCAAGAAAGACATGGTGCAAAGAACCAAAAATGCACTTCGAAGTATTTCAGTAGCTGAAATTGAAGCAGATGTAAACTCCACCTAACAAAGATTGGTTCTTTGCATCGAAAATAACGAAAATCAATTTAAACATTTCACAAACCTTAGGTTTAGTACTTTTGTTAATTTGTTTGCCTTAAGTTCTGATACGTGCATTTTTGTTATTTCTGTTGTTCATGTTTATTTTAACAAAATTGAGTTGTTTATTAAAAATGTGATTTTGATAATTAACTTGTAATTAACTTTGTAAAAATGTTAGACTACTATTCTCAGTTTATAAAGCGTATTACTAAAAATGTAATACCTGTCATACTCCTTTCACTTTTTCATCTATAACTTTTGTTGCAAAAAAGCTATCAGCGTGAAGTTTTTAAGTTTGCACTTGTTATTTAATTTTTTTAACATTATTTTAAGATTTTTAAACCGATCCATTTAAATTTTCAAAAAAAATTGTAAAAGTTTGATTACTTACTTACATACTTTTGATTAACTTTCTCTAGTCGTGTAACGAAAAAAAAATCTGTTTTTTTAGCTGGTTGTGATAATTTCCCCCTCTGACGGCTAATCTAGAAATGTGAAAATAATTTCCAGCAATTTTTTTTGCCACTTTTGTTATAATTTTTTTTATTTTTCTATGACAAGCGGTTCCTGAGATATAGCCTTTGGTGACCTTTCTTATCAGGACACCCGGTACATATTATACAGTCATTTAAGTGAGCAAACATCAATGCAGATTGGTTATCGAATTGAATAACTTCTGTTGTTGTTGTTAGATTTGATGAAATTAATTAAAATTTTAATAAAAACATTTATGCTTCTCCGAGCTTATAATTTGGATCTCCTGCGAAGAATAAATAAATAAATCTATTTTCTTTTTGAATGTATTAAATTGTCATAAAAACCTCAACTAATGATAGAATTTTGAGATTTTGTTTTAGATAAGGGTAAATTTTACTACATAAAGAAAAATAATAATGAAAAGCTTTCGGCCGGTATTCACACATTTTTCTAAAAAACATAAACAGTTTTGTTATTATAAATACATTACAAAAACGTTTGAGATATACTCGGCAGTAAATTTTATTTGTAGTAAACCATCAGAAAGTTTGATATCCGAATTCACAGTCACAAATTAAATAAGACCATATTCATACCAATTCCTATTCAGGGTATAGTCTGGCTAAACATTTTGTAGGAATATGGTTTTATTGCTACTTAACTTTCTCTAAGCTTTATGAGGGTTCTCCGCAGGGTTTCTTGCTTGTGCAGAATCTTGAAGATAGTGAGCCAGGACTGTATTCAGGGTGCTTCTACTTTCTTCGCCCGCATATTACTAAAGATAAAATATTTATTAATTGTAAAATACGATACTATAAAATTGATGTTGGTGGGTATGGAAACATTTGTAATTTTTATCTGATCATCTGATACAGTTTTTTAAAAATAAATGATGTTAACAGGTTTTATTCACTGTTATGTCTGTATTGGACGACCTATTTTAAACTTAAACCATTTTTTTTTAATTTTTAAATACTAAAATTTTAAATCTGTTTTACTACTCATTTCAAATTTTGCTAAATTATCGCACAAGTCACTGCGGCAGAAAAAACCCCAAGTCACAAGAATTTGTATTGTTTTTATGTCTTTAAGCTAATATAATAGGCTAATTGGAGAAAAACAATATTTTTAATATTAAATACGTAAATCAAACACCTAATTATTATTTATTTAATACCTGACGCATTTAGATTTTTGATATAAATGCAGCACATTTAATTTAAAATTGAACAATATCAAAATATTGTTAAATACCTTTAAATACTTAGTTGCAAAATCTTAGCAATTCGTTAACAATATACTAGATTTGAACAAAATAAATTATCTTTTAAAGGTCTTCCATCTTATTTCTCACAATGGGATCGTAATAATTAGATATAACAATAACAGTAACAATATAGATAAAACAATATTGTTTTTAATTTACTATTTATTGTTTTTAATTTACTATTAAAATAAATTATGTTGTAATATCATTTCCGTTAAAATATAATTATTTTTTTGTCAATTAATGGCCTTAATGTAATAGAAAAAAAATTTCTTTTTAAAACATCTAAAATTGTTTTCAATACCGTGAATTAAGGCGCCAGTTTTTCTATCCGTAGCTTGAATTTATAATCACAGTTATTGTTTTTCATTTATAGATGTCAGTGAGATTACTATAATAATTAATAAAAACACACCAATCATATAGATAAAAGATTTGCTCCAATCACATAGACAAAAAATTTTTGGCGCCAAATCGGTCATCACTAGTCACTTGTCAGTTGTCACTAGTCAGTTGTCTCTGCGGCGTGCGACGATTTGATCTAAGAAACTAGATTTAAATTAATCTTGGTGTCTAATAAATAAATATGCATTAAGAGTGTAAAGTGATTGCGGTACGTGCAACCCTATATCTCGTGTAATTGTTCAAAAATTTTGGGTGAGTATTAAAATATTACACAATTCTTATTCTATATGAATTTTTATTAAGAGACATGCATGTGGTTCCTAGCATGTAATTAATTATAGATAATATTTATTTATACAAAGGTCAATAATTTTTATGTAGGTGTGTCCCACGTGCGGTTAAAAGCCTAAAATAAAAAAATTAAAAGCGCGTTTCGAATATACTCTCATGATTGAAGATAAGTTGTAAAACAATTTTAGCTTTAATAATTAGCCTGGTTTTTAATAAGATAATAATCTTCTATTTGATTGTTAGTCACTGCCTCATGATCTTTTTATTATTCATTATGATGCTACATTTGCAAAAAGTATAATTTTTTTGACTATTTCTCTCAAAAAATTTTTACTAATCATGTTAATGCAAATTACAGCAATACCCCAGCAACGAAAGAAGATCACCGGGTATTCGATGTATCATAAAAATATTCGGGTATATGTACATGTGCATAGAGTGAATATTTTTGGTCAATGTTGATAGATACAATTTAAAACAAAAAGTATATCGCTGGTTGGACAACCAAGTTGTCACGTTAGCGCTTTTTGCTTCAAACGTATATCAATGATATATAATGTAATCTATCTTCTTTGGTTTAGCCACCAACTGGTAAATAAGTAATAAATCGTATCTATCAACATTGACGAATCTAGAGTTCGCACACATTTACATTTTGTGTAGAAATTTTGTCTCACAAATGTTTAGTGCAAGGTAACTTCTAAGAGATGTCGCTTGATTACCATTATACGGAAGTAACGGTCTTTGGAGTGGATATAAACCCCATCTCATCATTGCAAATTCATTCAAATCTGAACCTTGGTACAACTTGCTGAAGAACTTCAATAAGAGCGAAACATGTCCAAGTTTACAGAAACAGATTGAATGAACTTTGCATTGATCTTTTTATAATTTGATAGCTAATTCATAAGTATTGTTACTTTGTTACTTTATTGTACGGAATATTTTTAATTTCTGCTAAGCTTAATAGCTACATTGATATCACAATTATATCAATTTATTACATATGTTTGCATATTAATAACGCTGATTAGAAAATGTATCGTAGAGAAAATTATATATAATCTGGGTTGCATCTAATACATATACCTAATGAGTTTTTCAGAAATATTTGAAAATGAGCTGTAAAAAGATTGGTCACGTCAAAACAAAACCCAGAACAACAAATAAACACACGTCATCAACTATCTGTGACGTCATACAAGTTCGACGGAAAATTACGTTTAAGAACAATTTGACAAGCAACATAACGTATTTTTTTAATAAATAAAAAACACCAAAGACTGAGAGGACAGGAGCGTAAACTTTATTATATATTCTCACTTATGCTCATTTTTGTTGACATTTAGCAGTACTTATGTAATAGATAGCACTGAAAGAGAATTATTGTTTTCAGAGAATGTAAGTTTTGCAACTAGGCCCGTCAAATGCAGCGGCCGGAACCGAGTCTGAAAGCTCAAGCTTTCAGCACACACATATTGCTTTTCAATTATTCAAAAACGTTTAAGTTCTGGTTAAAGTTTTATTAATTAAATTTAGATAGGCTTTACTTTACGAATAAATAATAAAAAAACAAAATTAATTAAATCAAAAATGTATAAGGCTATTTTTTTACCTAACATGTTTCTCATATTAAGACCAGAAACTCGTTTTTATGAGTTTGTGGTCTTTTGACCATTTTATTTTTTGTTTATTTTCTATTTCTGTTTTTTTATTTTTATGACTCATTTTTATCAATATTTTCTATGTTTAAAGAAGAAGTAACGTTTTTCAAGAGATTTATTGTTGTCATGTAAGCACTTTCTGCGACGTCTGATGGTGTCAGTGTTGTTAGGGCTCTGGCATTATCACTATTCATTATTCATGTCAATTTCCAATACTGCAATAATTAATAAATTAATTTTACCAGAATTGAGAAAAATACACATTTTATTTCTGGAATTATTTGTGTTGCTGTTGTTAGGTTATGTTTCTGTTTTTGTCGGTATTCATAATAAATTTAAAGTTTAGAAGAGATAAAATATCAGAATTTAATCTTTTTTTAAGCATATTTTCATTTTTTATGAAAATTGATTATACTTACTTACATATGGGTTAATTAAATGCAAAACATTATGAATTTAATCAAAATGAAATGACATTTGAGTTTAGTAAAAATTACATTTCTCGTCAGTAAAGAACTAAAAATAATATTTGCTCAGTAAAGTGATTTATTACTAATTTGTTTTTGAAGAGAAATCAAGCAGTAATAGATAACTTTAACGTTTGATCGCCAGAAAATATTTTTAACAGTAGTAGAAAGAGTTTTTTTAACACTAGCTTTTATAAATTAATTGATAAACGTTAATATAAACATTAGAGTTTGAAAGCATTACTGGAAAGGCATCTGAGATCGTTGTTATCGGATGAGACTTCCAACGTCATAGGAGCTTGAAGAGAACTGCTGCGTCCCGAAGATTTTTCTAAATTAGAAGAATTCTCAAGCAAAGAAGATGTTTGATGTTTATTCTCAACACAATCGTCGATATGCGACTCTGTAACATTTGATGATTTCCACCCCCAAATTGCATCTTACCGAATGTATTTATGCCAACTAGCTAGACGACGCATTTATTGTTGCAACATTTAAAAAAAAAGCGACGATGAGTGACTATAGGTCGGTGAAATGCAGACTATTTACAACAATACGTAACAAAATTACTCACAATACAAAAACTACGACTAAAATTAGTTTTAGTATCTGAAATACGAAACTAATAATAAGTGTTTTCATTCTGCTAGGTCGTCCACTGTCAGTTTACACAACTCTTTGCAACGTAAGCCGTCAAATAAGCCAAGAATGGTCGCAACTTTCACCATTAGATATTTGGCTTTGGCATCTGGTGCTTTATTGAAAAATCTGTCAATGTGCTCTCTTTTCAATATGTACTTTGAACTTCTTTGTAAGGCATCCTATATTTTCTCTTTTTAAAAATGCTATTAATTTATAATATTTTCTTATATCAACGTCGTTTTTGATGTGTAGACTAGCTTTTATTATCGAAAAATTTGTTCATAAAGTAGATGTTTTCCATATTTGTGAGTTTTCTTCAAAGAACGCTAGAAAAACGGTTTCGCTAAACTTGCCGCCTACTTTCTTGAGTTTGCACCATTTTAAAAACCTGTTGTAGGCGATGTCCTACAACATCGCCTACAAATTGTTATCTTTTAAAATTGTTGTCGAGATTTTGAGAACAACAGATTCAAAGTTGCTCTATTTGCCGCCTCACCAATATATGGTAAAAATCCTTTTTTATTTTCCGAGTCCCAACTCGCACCGCTCGTTTCGCAAACTTTTGCATTAACAAAATTATATCTCACTTTTAACACTTACATCATAAAATACTATTATGATTTTTGATAATAACTTTATACGTTATGCAACACATCGGTCTTTAACTTTAAAGTGTAGGTCCTACCTTCAAGATTTTTCTATATACAATCTTCAACTGAAAACTATAGTACATGCCTTTCATTTTATTATTTTTTGGTAGAATCTAAAGTAGATAAATCATATTGCATTTTTTAAATAAGCGTTCCAGACAAAAAAGCGTTATCGTTGGTTGTCTCATCAGCGATATTCCTTTGTTTGAAAAGAATTTTTTATCAAAATTGGTATATTAGAAACATAGTTTATCGCCTTTAATGTAAAGAGCTTTAAATCAATGTCGCTATTTCTCACAAGTTTAATTTTTCAAATAAATGATCAAAACGTTGCCAGCGATATTTATATAATAATATGGCAATTTCTATAAAAAAAAAATTAGCAGTAAAGAACATAACGAGCAAAACAGTTTCTAGAAATTTCTTGACACAATCTTTTGCAAACAATTTTGAGTCATGATATAAGCTTTCCGGGTTTGTGGATTCGGCTTAGACGGCCACTACCAGCGGCAACTTCCAAAAATTAGTAATATACAATTGCAACTTAGATAATACTAGTTATAATATTTTATTATATGACAATTTGACTTATCTTTATTTAAAATATTAGTTTGTTGTTGTTCTCAATTGACTTAATCAATCTTTTTAACAGCTCTAAGACTTTACATTGTTTGATAATGTACATGCAATTATTTGGAGTTTATTTTAAAACATGTTTGGCAGTATTAGATTAGACACTGAATAAAAATAATAGATTTATAAATTATTCAAAAAAATTATGTTGGGCTTAGCGCAGGTTTAATATTCTTTTATTCTAAATAGTAGTTTTCCAATACTTTACAGGATTATTGGACATCTCCAACACCTCTTAGAGACAATAACGTGGTTCCAACAATGGCAGACTCACTACAGTCAAGAACAAGCCTCAAAACCAGCATCGAGTTTAACACCAGCTCGACGCTGAGCTTGACAATGACAAGCGTAAAGCCCAGTTTGGAGTGGAATCAACTCAAGCAGTGGTTTCGTACATTAACCAAAATATTAAATTTACCATTTAAATAATACCAATATTTTTAGGTTGTGGTTTTTGTTTTATACTCGGTCTGCTAGTGTTTATGATAGTTTTTGCTCTACGTCAATTTATCTTTTTCTACCCTGATACACCTTTGAACAGTTCTTCAATGGCACTGATTTATCGATTCCGAGAAAATGATACAGGTGGAACTTGTGGTGGTACTTTTATAATCATAAACGATCGATATTTTGTACTAACTGCGGCGCATTGCCTTATTGGGTAATTATTACTACTTTTACATTTTTTTTTAACTAATGCATTCCAAATTTTAATAGGACAACTGATCTTTATGTTTATGGTGGAGTTGCCAATCTATCTCTAATATCTCGTGAAAAGTTGATTGAAACTAGAAAGTTTATAACCGATAAACATTTCCACCCTATTACTCTCAAACATGATATGGGTCTCATCGAACTTGATTCTTCTGTGAAGCACATTAATGATGTAACATTTATCAATGTAACATCAATTCCAAAACCACCTGTTTATGCTGGACAAAAATGTGAAGTTTGGGGTTGGCCGTCACCTAATCCTGAGGAAGGACTAACGACAAATCTACGTAAGGTACCTGTGACTATAACTAATGGCAATGGGTCACTATGCAAAGATCCTGGATTGATTTTTGCTGAAAGCAATAATAATAATTCTGTCACGGAAGGATTTTCCGGAGGACCTCTTGTATGCAGTTCCGTTCAAGTTGGAATCGTTGTAGGCTTTAATTTTGATTGCGCCCAAACTTTCTACATAGATATTCGAACATATGATTATAAAGAACTTCTACGCCAAATGGATGAATCTCCATAAGTTTCTTTATAAACAAACTAAACTATTTTAATTTTTGTTAAAAGCTATTATTTTTAATTTATGTTATCGATATTAAATGCTGCCGCGTGAACGATACCTAAATATTATCGTTTTAATTTTGGTTGTAAAGTTTAAATGTGGACGGACGATTATCATTATTCTGTATATAATTAGGTAAACTTATATTTATACAGTTACCACTATTGTCTATGTAAATGTGATAACTTAGTCAATAATAATGCTCAGTGCCTTGTAATCTTAAAACTTTTTATAGATATAATTAAAAGGCAGAATTCCTATTTTATATTTTTATAGCAAAAAGTTAAACTGAAACATGATTTTCATTTTAATGTAAATAACACCTTTATCAGTACTGAACTACCGCTGTGATAGTATGTTTCAATTTAATAACTTGTGTCAAAGATTTTAAGGTTTAAACAGTTGAATACCTGTTCCATGTATTTTTAAATATTTTTTAAGATTGACATTGAAAATATGAGTTTATATGCAAAGTTTTGTTTTGTGGATGGGTTTTCAAAGTTCAACCAATGACGTGACAAATCATTTTTAATTTAAATTAAATATTTATTTATATGAATATGTAAACGAATTTTAAAAATCAAAAAATCAAGTTTACACGCAACAATATTTTTTTATTGTTATAAATATTTTTTTGTTGCAATAAAGTAAATAAACAAATGTTGTTGTCTTTTTAATTAAATCCTTTATGACAAAAAAACAACCATAAATACTATGAGTAAGTACTGTGATGTAAAACTACTTAAACGTTATGCCACAATTCGTATGTCTTTAAAATAAACAGAAGAAATAAAACAAAAAAATTTTGTTTTTCTAAGAAGTGAGCTACTCCTCCAGACTAACTCAAATTAAAAAAAACTACAGGTGCTCGGCTTGATAATATTTGCAAGTTTGGGTAAGACACATTACTATAATAATCAAAAATAAAAAAAATATATCAAAATGCTTGTTGATTGTTTTTGTTTTGAACTAAATTTAAAGTAAACAAATAGCATAAAATAAATTGTATGGAGCACAAAAATTGTTATTTTTGTAATATTTATTTTTTGTTAAAAAGAAAACAAACTATGTCAAACAAAAATGTTTAATTTTATTTAATAACTTAAATTTTTAAACGACTTTTTGCTATAACCAACCGTTATAGCAACAAAATTTCTTACAGCTTGAAAAATTGAGTTAACTGTTCTCAAAACTTAATTTTACCAGCTCTTATAAAACTAGTTCTTTAATATACTATTCTATTTTTAGCAATTCTTTTAGATCCAGGCAGAAGTTTTGCACTATTATAATCTATGTTCTTGATAAGGAAGCGATCATTTTTTCCATTTTGTGATTTTATCTGTGCTTATCATAAATTTAAATATATTGTAATAGCTTACAAAAAAATTTATAAATTTTTAGACTCTGGTACGCATTACCCCTGACAGGTGCCAGGCTAGCACAGTGGTGATTTAAAGTTTATCAAGAAAATAAAAACTAATTACAGTATTTTTTAAACTTTTCTATAACAATACAAATAATACACAAAACCAAATTGTAAGCTTTTTAAAAATAAAAGTGAAATAGAAAAAGTGACAAACAAGAAAAGTGAAAAGAAGAGCACACAGAGAAAGCGAATATCTCAAAGGTAAGTCAATCTTATTAAAACTTTGTAATGAGTTAAAAAGCAGCTTAAAAAAGATGGGCGTAATTGTACCTCAAACAATGTTTTATAAAAAAGTTTCAATTAAAAAAAATTTTGTTAAAAAAGTTAATGGTGTATTCATTCATAAACTATTTTCTTATCATAAAACTTTCCTCTAAATTAATATATAATAAAAAAATTTAAAAAATTAAAAAGTCCTTTTTTTGCATTAATTAATTAATTTTATCCTTTTTGCAAAATCGGTTATTAATTAATTATACATATCTGCAAATTAATAATTAATTACATACATACAAATTAGCTTATCAAGTTTATATTGTGTTAATTGTGTTACGGGGAATTTTTAGTAAAACACTGAATTTAAAATAACTATTTAATAACAAAACGAAAACAAAAAAAATCGGTTTATGAAGAAATAAGTAATTAATCTAGTAAGACTGTAAGTCTTAGTCTAAGAGTAAGTAAGTAAGTAAAGTGAGTAAAGTACGTAAGGAAGAGAGTAAGTGTCCCTCCTCTTCTGGATTTTGATATATATATGTATGTTGACTTATATTCAAAGTTCGTAGCTTCGGCACATTGATAAAATACCAATCTTTCTTAAATATTTGGCTCAGATTAATAGAACAAAAGTTCCTCAAACATTCTGATAGAAGATTATCTAAATTGAATAGATACGAGCTTTGAATAAAGTATTTGCATGTGAAGATAAAAATATTCCTACGATTAAGAACAAATAATCAAACAAACAGTGATTTCTTAATTATGACTAATACTAATAGTGTAACATCCCATATGACACAGGTGAACATAACATCCCTCCCCCCTTAGAGGAAAAACAGAGGTTTTTTTTTCAAAACGTAGTCTTCAGGTGTTGTCCAGGTTTCACAGATTGGTGCACTACACTAACACATGAAGGGTTTTCCGATCGTTGTGGAGCAGTTCTGCAGAGTTCGGTTACGGGATGGTCCATATTTTTCGATTGCAATTCTATGTCCTCGGTGGCAATTGGTTTTGCGATACATTTCGAATAAATCTTCAATTTATACAATTTGCCAAATAATAAGATTAGAACAATAGAACAAATTACATATATCACAACTTGGTGTAGCGTCGAATGTTTGACTAAAAGAGATACAGTTTCTGATGATACAATTTGCTTATGTAAGGTATCTAGTTGCACAGATAATGAGTCTAAATTATGCGTTGTGATTTGATTAGAGGTTTTGGTCTTCAGTAAAGTATATTTCTGAATCGTATGATTAACTTCGAACGAATTACAACAATTATCGTTAGCGATATCTATAGTTGGACATATAGACTCATATTCAGAATGATATGATTCTGATGGGTGTAGCATAATTGAATTAGAAAATGCTTTGCATGATTTGGTAAGAGTTAATATACCAACTCCTTTTAAATTTAGGTTTACATTAGGATTGTTATTACAACTAACCGTGAGTGTGTGCAAGTTAGAGAGTATATATATCCACTGATTACTAATTTGAAGTTTATGCCAGATGTTTAAATTACCATGAACAATATAGACTTTGCATGAATTTGGTATCGTTTTGCTACCAAAGATTAGTTCAGTTTCACAAATTGGATGATCATGAACATTATATAATACATAGTTTTGTTTACAAATCCTAAGATTATCAATAGGGTTTTTACAATTATCTAGGTTTTCTTGTATCAAATATTGTAGTCTGTTACTCGATAGTACAATGTAGTTCGTTTGTGGTTGAATAAATATATATGTAGAGTTAAGGGTTTTATGTTGTATCGGGATAGGCATCAAATGAAATAAATTAAAATTGGTATCAAATATGAGAGGAACAGAAATAACATAAATTAATTTTAAGTCGATGTAGAAAAGTTTTAGGTCTACTAAGCTCATGAGTTCGTGTCCGTTCTCAATTGTAACTGGTAAGGGGTATTTTCTTGAGTTCGGAAGGTATGCGATAGTGGAGTAGAGTTCGGTAATGAATTGTTTTGGAGTGATTATAAAAGGATGAATTTGGTTCTTTTGGGCAAAAAGAACTACGAGAATTAATGAATTGATTTCATTGTCCATCGTTCCTACTAACTGTGACAGTAACATCATATGATTCGTGACAGATTGACTGAGTTCTAAAGCATCAGTCAAGTTTGTAATAACGTTAGAGTAGTTATTGAAAATTTGAATGTTTTGATTAAGTGTTTGCTGCGCAGAATTATATTCTAAAATGCTATCGTTAAAGGTTTTAAGAGTATTTTGCAAAACTTGCGTTTGATCTCTCAAAAGATTTTTAAAATGGCGGTTATCTAAAATTACACTATTTATAGCGTCATTGTAGTACAGTGCATCATTGTTGTCCATAGTGCCAAATAAAGTCTTAAAAATTGTACCGACTCCATTCACAATCCCTCGTCGATAACGTTTGTGATCGATTAGGTCAATAAACGAAGAGAATTTACTTCTAATTTGGAAGAGACGTTCGTTCAAAGATTTTAATGATTGCTTACATAAAGTTTTTTCAAGATGAAATGCAACTGATGAGCACATTTGTTTTGTAGGTTCATAAATTTTATTCACGTAATTAATCTTTTGAAAAATAGTTGATATGTTGGAATGAATGACTAAGTTCCAGGTATCGGTATATATTCCTATAGGGCCTAGATTTTCATAATATATCCCAGAAGGGGTAGCGAGTTGAGTTACGTTGTAGGCAGAGACTACGGCCGTGATCCACCTGCAACAGGAGAACTTTGATAAGGTTTCAAACGGTTAACGTGAACCTTTTGATCTTTATTCTTAAGTTTGATAGTGAAATTGGTTGGTGAATTTTGTTGTACTATCTCATACGGTCCAGTGTATTTGGCTGCAAATTTCTTTGATATATGTGGTTTAGATCCTTCGTTAGATAGTAATACTTGATCACCAAGATCAAACACTATGTCTGATGCACTGCGATCATAGTATTTCTTTGACTTTTCTTTACTTTTTATAACGTTTTCCCGAGCAATTTGGTGACATTTGTTTAATTTAAGTTTTAATTGAGCAATGTATGAATCGTATGAGTATTTGAATTCTGGATTTCGAGCAATCGAAGAAGGTAGTTCTGGTTTATTTCCGAAAACGAGTTCGTGAGGTGTGTATTTAGTTTCCGTGTGTACCGATGTGTTGTATGAAAACATAGCGATATGTATCCATTCGTCCCAATCAGTTTGTTTTGTTAAAATGTAATGTTTAAGGTAGTCGGCTAGAGTAGCATGACTCCTTTCTAAAGCTCCGTTAGATTGTGGTCGATATGCAGACGTTTGAATTTGTTTTATGCGAAATAGACGAGCAACCTCCTTTAACAGGGTTGACGTAAAATCTTTTCCTTGGTCTGTTAAAATTTGCATAGGTATACCGAATTTACAAATGAAATGATTAACGAGTTTGTCGGCAATCGTTCGAGCTTCGTGATTTTTGCATGGAAAACCGAGAGAATATTTTGTCAGATCATCTTGTAAGGTGAGAATAAACCTATTTCCGTTTTCGGTTAAAGGTAGCGGTCCGACAATGTCAAGGGCAATACGTTCGAACGGTAGCGTTGATGTAGAAGTAATTTCCATTGGGTGTTTTCGCGTTTTACGTTCGATTTTGTTTTTCTGACATGATTCGCAGTTTCGTATATAATGTTTAATATCATGTTTCATGTTTTTCCATTTGTAACGAAATTTGATTCTATTAAGGGTACGATGATATCCGGAGTGTCCAGATACGGGATTATCGTGATTTTCTTTGAGAATAGAGGGAATTTCATCATGCGGCGGATTAGTGATTCTATTATTGCAAATCGTGATCTTAATATTAGTATTGCAAAAAACAAATAGTATAATTTCCTTTACTTTATTAGGCAATAGATTTGCGGTTTGATTAGTAAATTTGGGAAGCAAATGGAGTTTTTGTTATTTTGTACGAGTTCTATTTTTAAATTTTGGATAGCATAAAAAAGGTCGCGATACGAGTAATTATCCCAAAAGTTGCGTTTCACAATCATGTGGTAGATGTTGAAATCTATTTTAGTTGATTTGGATTTTAGAGTATCGTATATTTCGTTTGAACGGGACTTTAATACATCATAATTATCGATAAGATCTTTGATTTCTAGAGGAAGATCTTCGAACATTTCTAGATCGGAAGATATAGTATGAGCAATATGATCCTTTTGTTCCAGAATAGAAGTTTCGGTTTCAATTAGGTTATAAACGTTTGGTGTGAGGTTGCTATAATGAAATTTAATAAAATCGTCGTAGGATTCTTTTTGATCGGCTACTAAGAAAACCTTTTTTTCTTCAATGAGGTCTTCAGGTTTTATACGAGAAAGACAATCGGCATTTGCATTAGAAGTTCCACTCTTGTAAACGATGTTGTAGTCGTACTCTTCGAGTTTAAGTCTCCAACGTATTAAACGCGATCCTGGGTCCTTGACGTTAAAGAGCCATGTGAGAGGTCTATGGTCGGTTATAATTGTAAAGTTTCTCCCATATAAATATGGTCGAAAATGTTTCACTGCCCATACGATGGCTAACAATTCTCTTTCGGTGGTGGAGTAATTTGATTCAGCTCTATTTAGAGTTCTTGATGCATATGAGATTGGGCGGTCGTTAGGTATTTCCCCTTGTGAAAGAATTGCACCAATAGCATAATTGCTTGCGTCTGTAGTCAGAGTGAAAGGTTTTTTAAAATCAGGGAATTTTAATATTTTGTCTGAAGATAGATACTCTTTTAGAATTTTAAATGCGGTTTGTTGCGATGTTGTCCAATTAAACTTGACGTCCTTTTTTAGTAAGCTAGTTAGAGGTTTTGTAATTTTACTAAAATTTTCAATAAATCTTCTATAATATCCGGCGAGTCCTAGAAATGCTTTAATATCTTTCGCGGTTTTTGGTGTTGGATAACCCGTAATGGTTTTAACAGTATTAGGGTTTGGCTTCACACCGTTTTCAGTTATGAGGTGACCTAAATAAGCGACTTCTTTTCTCAAAAATTCGCATTTTTCCGGTTGAAGTTTTAGATTGTATTTGTGCAATCGTTCGAATACTTCCGTTAACTTTTTCTCGTGTGTTTGGAGAGAATCGGCATAAATAACGATATCGTCCATATAAACAAAACATTTTATTCCTTGCAATCCAGACAAAGCATTGTTCATTAATCGCTGGAACGTTGCGGGAGCGTTTTTCAAGCCAAAAGGCATTCTGCAAAACTCATAATGTCCAGATGGAGTTGAAAAAGCGGTTTTGTTCTGGTCTTCTGGGTCTAATTTGATCTGATGAAATCCGGATGCCAAATCAAGTACTGTAAAGTATTTAGAGTTTCCTAGCTGGTCTAGAATATCGATTATGTTAGGTAATGGATAAGCATCACCTACTGTAACATCGTTGAGACGTCGGTAGTCAATTACAATTCGCCATTTAGTTTCACCAAGTGCATTAGGTTTCTTCTTCACGATCCATAAGGGAGCATTCCATGGAGAAGTTGAAGGTTTTATAATGCTTTCGTTTAACATTTTTGAGACTTGTTTTTCGACTTCCGTCTTGTGAATTTCCGGATATCTGTATGTTTTAGCTGTTATAGAAGTTGCTGAAGTTGTTGGAATTTTGTGAGTAATTAAATCAGTATGAGATAAGTGGTCGCCTTCTAGATGGAAAACAGAATTAAATTGGTGACATATTTCAAGGACAGACTGGCGCTCTTCGGTGTTCAAATGTTCGGTACGCAGTACGTTGTCTAGATTTTGATTTCGATCGTTGTCGCTTATCATTTCTTGGTTCAAAGTTCCTAATAGACAAATGTTTTTATCGTCAATCGGATCGAGAGTAAGATCTAGTTGATTTATGCGAATTTTTTCATTTGTTGTGTTTAAGATAGTTGAATAGGCTTGATTTTTCTCGTCCACTTTAGTGATGCTTCTACATAAGTAGACGTCCTTTAATATTTCAACTTCTGGAGTTATTCCTTCTTTGAGTTCGGGATTTTGAACGTTGAACTTAATCAAGGTTTCGGTACGGGGTTGGAGAATAAAAGAGTTAGGATATCTAGATGTATTAGATTCGTTTTGAGAGCGAAATTGTATAGGGATTTCCATGTTGTAGATAAGAAGCTTATTTGACTCGTAATCCAAGCGAGCTTTTGATTCTCGTAAGAAGTCGTTTCCTAAAATTCCATCTAAAGGAATGTTTGTTTCTTGACCTAGTACGTGAAATTTTTGACTTAGTCTTTTTTTATTGAAATGGAGATTTAAGAAGCTATATCCGATTGTTTGAGCAAGACAAGAGTTAGCGTTAATGCCATTTAATTTTAAAATTTCTTGTTCGTAGCATAGAGTTTCTCCTTTTAGGCTAGATGTTTTAACAAGACTGATATCGGCTCCGGAATCTAAGAGTAATTTAAGGGTTTTCGATCGAGACTCGTCGACAGGAATTTCAATAAAAGCAGTAGTTTTAGTTATGTTAATAAGTATATTCGCGTTTTTGTCGCGGTTGCTTATTGGGTTTGTTCTGCCATTATTTGATTGATTTTCCGTGATTCAGCAGTTGGAACCACGGAAACTTGAGAGTTTAAATTACCGGTAGGAATAGATGAAGATGAAGCAGATGATTGCAGTTTTTTCTTGTTAACAAAAGCACGCTTCCTACACTCAGCAATAACGTGACCTTTTTTCTTGCAATAATTGCAGTTTTTGTTATAATCTGTCGGATATTGCGATGAAATTTGATTAATTGATTCGGTTTTGACATTAGTATTTACTTTATTTGTATAGTTAGAAAATCTGGGTGGCTTATTGTGAAAACAATTGGATGAAGTATGATTAGATTTTTTACAAACGACGCAAAACTTATTCATTTCCGAATTTTCTCGCATAAAATTTAGAGTTTTTTCTTCGTTTAAGGCTATTTCGTGTGCTTCAGACAATGTGTTTACTCCGCGTGATCTTAATATTAGACTGATTTCGTTTTTTATACCTATAATAAAAGTTTGCAATGCTATTTGATTAATTGTAGCAAATTTGCCTTTGAGCTCCGATTCGTCTCTGGTAGTTGCTCTAGCTGATTGTAATATCCGAGTAGTACATGTTTCGAGCCTTTGTGTGAATTCGGTGATTGATTCGTGATTAAACTGTTTACAGGCTTGTAGTTCTAGAAGTAAATGACCATATAGTTTCTTATCCGAATAAGAATTAATTAAAAATTCTTTGAGATCAGGCCATGAATTTATATTGTGATTGTTTACGGCGAGTTCCGCTTTATCCCGTAGTTGGGAACAGATATATGCAAAAAGTATATGACGCTGCTGTACAGTAGCAAGATCGTAGGCATTTTGACAATTTCTTACAAATGATTGTAAGGTAGCTCGTTCGCCCGAATAAGGTGCTATGAATTTCAACAATATTGATAAGGGAACTTGTTCGGTTGTATTGGAATTAGATTGTTGTGTATTTGGTAGATTTAATAGTTCATTTTGGATTTGACTTAATGGAATGTCATCTGGGTCAGTATTTGGATTTACGGACATTGTGGATGATTGAGACAATTCAATTGAGATAAAGATTTTAGAATTTAGTTCAATTTGATTTAGTAATAATTTTTGTTTTAATTTGTGAAATCGAGTAATTGATTAAAATATTTGACTTACAGTAGCATCGAGATGTTCATCATTTTGTTCGTTGATAGTTGGCAGTAGTTTTCTTGTTTCCCACAGGAATTAGATTATCGAGTTCGTTGGGTGGTTTGGATTCAATAGGGTACAATCTTCCACTCAAAATTTTTCTTCTGACACCACTTTGTTACGGGGAATTTTTAGTAAAACACTGAATTTAAAATAACTATTTAATAACAAAACGAAAACAAAAAAAATCGGTTTATGAAGAAATAAGTAATTAATCTAGTAAGACTGTAAGTCTTAGTCTAAGAGTAAGTAAGTAAGTAAAGTGAGTAAAGTACGTAAGGAAGAGAGTAAGTGTCCCTCCTCTTCTGGATTTTGATATATATATGTATGTTGACTTATATTCAAAGTTCGTAGCTTCGGCACATTGATAAAATACCAATCTTTCTTAAATATTTGGCTCAGATTAATAGAACAAAAGTTCCTCAAACATTCTGATAGAAGATTATCTAAATTGAATAGATACGAGCTTTGAATAAAGTATTTGCATGTGAAGATAAAAATATTCCTACGATTAAGAACAAATAATCAAACAAACAGTGATTTCTTAATTATGACTAATACTAATAGTGTAACATCCCATATGACACAGGTGAACATAACAATTGTTTTATATTTCAAATCAAAAACAAATAATAAATTAAGATGATTGTAAAGTATTTTTCTCTGAACAATACAGAAAAGACTGCATGCTGGTATAAGAGTTATTGTTTATAAAACAAAAAACTGTAATTCAAATTTTTTTTTTAAATTATTTTTAAGCAAAGTCAAAAAAATATATTTTAGACGTACAATGTTATGTTGAAATGTACAAAGTGTTAGCGCAATTTAATGGGTAAAGGTGCCTCACCACTGCGATAAGGCGTTATCGCATAAAATGGTGAGATCAGCGTCTCATGGTGAGATCATCATCTTGAGAGGTCCGAGAATTGGGCATTCTATTGAGTACAAGCGACGAATATACATGGTCACTCATTGTTATTATATGTTTTTCCTTAAAGAAGTAATATTAAATTGTTATAATTACGAAAGTGCAAGTATTCATTACAGTGCAGCGGTGGGATTTATGCAACTTGTGTGTTCTTACCGTTCATGACTTGACGCGACGCTACTTGTAATTTAATTGTTTAAATTATTAGTAATTTTCCTCAAGTACAACTGAATTTGAGTGTTGTGACTTGTGACTTTAATTTTCTCTAAGTGCAACTGAATCTAATAAGTGTTGTGACTTTTTGGGATATTATTTTGATACTCCAATCCCAATTCAATGCCGCGAGTACGGGATCACTCTAGGTCCAGCTCGAGGTCGGGACGCATAGCACGGCGACGATGTGAGCGACGTCGAGATCGTAAACGAAGTGCTAGTCGCGGTATCAAGCGATCCGACGATCGAAATCGGGCGCGAAGTGATGGGCGCTCGACAAGGAGATCGTCTTCATTACAAGGGAAGCGATGTTCTCCAGGACGTACAAAAACACCACCAAAACTCTCACGAGATCGCAGACTCCAGACCACTTCAAAAGGTACTTCTAATAATTCTAACGTTAATACAAAGGAAACAAATAAGGAATCCAATCAAGCTCAAATAAACAATTTAAATGATGAACGCGTTAATTTATTAGAACGTTTAGTTGAAACACTTTTACATGATTCTCGAGGTCATGAATCATTTGTAATCAGACCCGATTGTATTCCTTTATTTACGCCTGGAGATTCCACAATGACGACATCGCGATGGGTAGATAAAATTGATCAACTATCTAAAATAAATGCATGGAATGAAAAAACAACTATTTACCATATGCAAAGCCGTCTTGCAGGTCTAGCTAAGACATGGTACTATAATTTATCTAATTATGATTATACTTGGCAAGAATGGAAAGGCTTGTTAATTAAAACTTTTCCTAATCAAAGTGATTTTGCGCAACACTTAAAAAGTTAGTAAATCGTATAAAACAAAAAAATGAAACATGGACGCAATATTATTTTGCCAAAATGGGTTTAATACGAGCGTGTGAAATAAATGATGAGCATGCAGTAGCTTGTTTAATTGATGGATTGGAAAATTCTACACTACAGGCTGCTGCAAGGGCTGGCAAATTTAAAAGTCCCGAAGACTTTTATACATCGTATTTATCGACTCTAATGGAAGAAACAGTTCATGCTAATAAGGGGCATGTCCCAAAAACTAAAGTTTTCTTCCAACGCGACAAACATAATGTGCATGCTCATCAAAAAAATGAACGAAGATGTTTTAATTGTGATGATAAATCACATTTAGCGAATAAGTGTCCCAAGCCAAAACTCGAATGTTCAAAGTGTCATCGGTTAGGACATGAGAGTAGTCGTTGCAGATCGCAATTTGCCGCAAATAAGGCCATATCGTGCAACTCTGAAGAATCCACAGAGAATTGTTATTTTGTCGACTGCATGGTTAACGGGCAGAAATTAAGAGGATTTGTTGATACAGGTTGCAGCATTGTCGCCATAAAAGAGAGTGTTGCAAAAAGTTTGCATCTAAATATGACAACGTGTCAAATAATTATTAATGGTTATGGCGGTGGCGCAGTTCATCCTTTGGGAAAATCAACAATTCAGTTAGAAGTCGACTTGATTAAAGCAGATGTACTCGCTTACATCGTTAGTGATTTGTACCAAGAAGTACCGATCATGGTTGGACAGAGTTTTCTGAATACAGACAATGTAACTTTGGTTCTGCGTAATAATAAATTGCGAATATTAAATTCTGAAATGGTTCAACTACCAGAAATCGATGTTTTACCATCAAAAGTTGCCATAATGATCGCTGAAAATACTACTGTTCTTCCGAACCACATCACTCATGTCAAAGTTTTAAATAAGCAAAATTACGAGGGTGATTTATATTTACAACGTGTAAATGTAATGAAGCCAGATAAAGAATATTGTATTCCAGATTGTGTGATCTCTACTTATCAGGGTACAGTACCAATCTTGAATTGTTCTCAAAGTGAGATAGTGTTTCAAGCTGGACAACTTCTTGCCAGAGGGTGTCCTTGTCAGGAAGACGGTGTCAATTCTGAGGTGAGTGCTTTAGTATCAACTGTTGCTCACCTTAAGCCATTTATTATGAGTGATATATTGGGACAAATTGATGAAAATCTATCGAATTTAAATAAAGAAATATTACTAAATTTGCTTAATGAGTACCGTAGTTGCTTTGCTCAATCTAATAGTGAGTTAGGCGTAGTAAGGGATGTTGAAATGACAATTAAGTTAACACAATCTAACGTGATCACGTATAGACCATATCGTTTGGCTTTATCAGAACGCGAAAAAGTACGCGACATGATTCAAGATCTTTTGAAAAATGATATAATAGAAGAATCGAATTCGCCTTATGCTAGTCCAATTTTATTGGTAAAGAAAAAAACCGGTGACGTGCGCATGTGTGTCGATTACCGAAAGCTGAACTCTATCACTGTTAAAGACAAATATCCATTACCGAGAGTAGAAGATTGTTTAGAGCGTTTAAAAAATGCTGTATATTTTATTGGGCTTGACTTGAAAATGGGGTATCACCAAATACCTATGGCGGCAGATTCCGTGGAAAAGACAGCTTTTGTGACACCTGATGGGCATTATCAATATCTTCGAATGCCTTTTGGACTTGTAAATGCACCTGCAGTGTTTCAGCGGAAAATTAATCAAGTGTTAGGCTCCTTACGTTTTACGACTGCATTGGCTTATATGGACGATATTTTAATTCCATCATCAACCATAGATGAAGGATTTAATGCTTTAACAAAAATATTAACTAAATTCCGTGATGCAGGTTTAACATTGCGTTTGTCAAAATGTTATTTTTTTAAAACAACTATAGATTATTTAGGACATGAAATTAGTGCCGGCACAGTTAGGCCGGGTCAGCAAAAAATAAATGCTGTGTACAAATTTCCTGTTCCGACCAATATACATGAAGTCAGGCAATTTCTGGGGCTTTGTAGTTATTTTAGAAAATACGTTCACAATTTTGCTAGTTTAGCAACACCATTGACAAAACTTATAAAACAAACAAACGGCTTTACATGGAACCAAGAACAAGAAAGGTCTTTTACTTGCCTTAAAGCAAAATTAACAGACCGACCTGTGTTAGCGCTTTATCAACCCGATGTGGAAACAGAAGTACATACAGATGCTTCTAAAAAAGGAATTGGTGGAATTCTCTTTCAGAAACAGAGAGATGGTACTTTGAGACCAGTTATGTATTTTAGTAGACAGACTACTCAGCAAGAACAACAATATCACTCTTACGAACTAGAAACACTGGCTGTGGTAAATTCTTTGCAAAGATTTCGTGTTTATTTGCTCGGTATTCACTTTAAGGTGGTAACCGACTGTAATGCTATTAGAACCACATTGACTAAGCGTGATCTTATCCCTCGTATTGGACGATGGTGGCTTGCAACACAAGAATCACGCTGTAAATTCTTACATGAAATTTTATCTGGCAAACCAGAGAATAAAGAAGCAGAAATAATACATAAAGAATATGTATTAAAAAAAGGAAAACTGTATCGGATCACTCCATTAGGTCAGAAATGGGTTGTTCCACAAACAGCTAGACGAGAAGTCGTAATGCAAAATCATGACTTTAACGGGCATTTTGGTATTGATAAGACATTGGAAGCCGTACGAAAGTCGTATTGGTTTCCAAAAATGAAAAAATATATTAAGAATTACATTGCCTGCTGTTTGCCATGCAGTTATAATAAGAAACCAACTGGAAAGCAAGAAGGATATTTACATCCTATAGACAAAGGCAAGTTGCCAATGGATACTGTTCACGTTGATCATTTGAGACCATTTATAAAAAGTAAAAAGGGAAAAACGCATCTAATTACAGCTATAGATGCATTTACAAAGTTTATTTTTATAAAATCGGTATCAAGTACAAAAACTGGTCCTGCTATACATTTTTTACAAGGAATTTTTGAAACGTTTGGAGTCCCAAGAAGGGTCGTATGTGACAGAGGCAGTTGTTTTACAAGTAAAAAGTTTGATGAATTTTGCAAACAGTATGGTATAAAAGTAGTCCTAAATGCCACGGCAACTCCAAGAGCTAATGGCCAAATGGAGCGTTATAATCGTACGATTTTGACTTCTATAGCTTGCTCAACTGATAACGAAAACGAATGGGATAAATCTATAAGTCAAATCCAGTTTGGGTTGAATAATACAATCAATAAAACAACTGGAAAAAGTTCCTACGAATTGCTAGTCGGTTATCGCCCACGTGGTTGGTCTGATGCTTATTTACGCAATCACGTAGAAATTGATGAAAATGTCTCAAATCTTGAGGCAATACGACATCAGGCAGCAGAACGAATAGCTAGAGAACAAAATGTACAGAAACAACGATACGATTTAAGGAAAAGAAAGCCTACTGTCTATAAGATGGGGCAACAAGTATTATTGCGAAAAGTAATAACAGCAAATGATGGGAAGAGTAAAAAGGCTCTACCTCGATATTCAGGCCCGTACTTAGTAACAAAAGTGTTACCGCATGATCGATATATTATTGAAGATCTACCAGGCACACAACGTGCACAAAAATTTTATAAAGGTGTCTGTTCAGTTGATAAGCTGAAAGCTTTTCGACCTACACTGGACAACGATGACATTATGTCTTCAAACGATGAAAGAGAATGTGCATCAGAATAAAAGTTTTGGAAAGGTTTTCAAAGTGAAAACATTCTTAAGACTCATTTAAAAGTTTTGCAAAAGGTTTTCAAAGTGAAAACATTCTTAAGACTCATTTAAAAGTTGTGCAAAAGTTTTCAAAGTGAAAACATTCTTAAGACTCATTTAAAAGTTGTGCAAAAGTTTTCAAAGTGGAAACATTCTTAAGACTCATTTAAAAGTTTTGCAAAAGTTTTCAAAGTGAAAAGATTATTAAGACTTATTTAAAAGTTGTGCAAAAGTTTTCAAAGTGAAAACATTGTTAAGACTCATTTAAAAGTTTTGCAAAGGTTTTCAAAGTGAAAACATTATTAAGACACATTTAAAGGTATTCGGTTGTGAAGTTGACCTTGTCGTTGTCGATTTGGTTTCACCCTCACGATTGTTTGTTTGTGGACTGTATCTTTGTTAATATTTTGATACCGGGGAAAATGATCACTGCCATAAATCAAATATTAACTATATTAAAATCAAACTACACTACATTACATAGATTTCACAGGAAGCTAGCACAGGCAATGTACGTCTGGTTATCACGAAAGCTAGTCGAGTTATTGCACCCCTGAACTCGAACCTCCCTCGACCGTTTTGGGTTTTCACCTAACGGTACCAATAAGGGCGGACGTGGAATCTTGTTTGGGGGCTGTACATACTCCGCGCCTTGAAAGACGTGCTTTCAAAATTTAACCATGTGATTGCAAATGAGTTAAACACTTAAAGTCTACTGAAACAATTTTCCTTGCCTTAAAGCTAAATTACAAATACCATGTCATTTAATATAGTAAACAATAAACATATTTATGAATAGTCCTTTTTTAAAGGTAGTAAGCTTATTCTAACCACTCCACGCTTCACTATACCGTTTACAGTCCGCACAGACACTACCCGCACTATTCCGTCCGGACCAGGATGCAATTCCGTAACTCTGCCAATGGTCCATAGTCGTGGTAGCACATTATCTTCACGCAGCACTACCATGGATCCAATTTTTAGATTTAATAGCTCTTTGCTGCCAGCCGTCTTCCACTTGGTTCGTTGCTGCAAATGGTGAAGATAGTCGCGGCTCCAACGCTTCCAGAAATGTTGCACAATTAGCTTAATGTGCTCGTAACGTTGCAAAATGGTGCTACTATTGAGGCTGGGAGGATTTTCTGGTTGTACCACCAGTGCTTGACCAATTATAAAGTGTCCAGGTGTCAACGCTTCTAGATCATTTGGATCGTCGGATAAGGGTATTAGGGGACGCGAGTTGAGTACTGATTCAATTTGTATTAATAGTGTATTGAATTCCTCATATGTAAATTTAACGTTAAATGCAACTCGTTTCAAATGGTGTTTTGCCATTTTTACTGCTGCCTCAACCAAACCATTAAAGTGGGGTGTTCTAGCTGGAGTAAAGCTCCATTTTAACATTATATCGTTGCAATAATTTTTTAGCATTTCATCCTTAGGCAGATTACTAAGATTTTGCAACTCTTTTTCAGCTTTTCGAAAATTTGTAGCATTGTCGGAATATATTTGACTGCAAATTCCGCGCCTAGACATAAAACGTTTTAAAGCATTTAGAAAGCAATTCGCTGTTAAATCAGTTACCAGTTCAAAATGTACAGCTTTTGACACAAAACAAATGAAAATACATACGTACGATTTGATATACTTGCGGTTACGTAATTTTCCATCTTTTATTAAATAAGGACCTGCGTAGTCAACAGCACACACCGAAAAAGCTCTAGCTGGATTGACTCTAGTAGCCGGCAAATCACCCATTTTTTGATGCAATTTCGGCGGTTGCACCCGAAAACAGGTGTGGCACTGTCTTATTAAATTGCGTACCGTTTTTCGACCGTGAATAGGCCAATATTGTTGCCGTATTATGCTTAACGTTAATTCTGGCCCAGCATGTAAGTTTTTTATATGTTCAGAGTGTATTAAAAGTCTTGTAAAATGAGAATCTGCAGGTAAGAGCACAGGAAACTTGTTGTCAAAGTTAATTTGTGAATGTAATAATCTACCACCTACCCGTAACAAACCTTGATCATCAATAAAGGGACTTAATGCTATAAGCTTGCTTTTTTTGGTTAGCGCTCCGGTTTCTTGCAATGACTTAATGTCGCCTTTGAATTCGTGTGCTTGCACAAGCCTTATTACAACTAGTTTACTAAATTCGATATCATCAATTGTTAGCTGAGCTGTTTCGTCTTTATTCAAACATCTTTTTTTAAATTTTAAACAGTATGCCACGACCCTTATCAATTTTTTAAAAGAAGAAAATTTATTTATGACTCTAAGAGGCTCATCACTAATATTGGTGCGAGTAGTAAGAATTACTGGTTTTAATTCTGGAATTTCCTTACATTGTTCGGGATTATCCTTAGGCCAATGTTGGGTTTCTAATTGTAAAAAGTCTGGACCCTCCCACCAAAGTGTACTGTTTTGCAGTTGTGATATGGTCATCCCTCTAGATATTATATCAGCCGGATTGCACTTAGTTGGTACGTGATGCCACTGCTGCCTATTCGATAAGCCTTGAATTTGAGCAATTCGAGCTGACACAAAACATTTTAATTTGTTGGTTTCGGAACCTATCCACGCTAAAACGATGGTTGAATCGGTCCAAAAATAAACATTTCTTTGATTTAAATTCATGTTTAGTACTGTTACAAGTTTGTTGACTAATCTAGTTCCGATAAGCGCACCGCACAACTCTAGTCGAGGTAATGTTAAAACCTTTAAAGGTGCTACTTTCGATTTTGCGGTAATTAACCGTACCTTAATGCTACCATTGCGATCTACTGTTCTAGCGTAAACGGCACAACCAAAAGCTAAATTGGATGCATCTGTAAAGCAATGAATTTGGACGTCTACAAAATCATTTATAAAAATGTGTCGCGGTATTCTAATCTTGTTAATAAATGTTAACTCTTCACAAAATTTGTAAAATTGTGAACGTATTGTCTCTGGTACCGGCTCATCCCATGTTAAGTTTGCCTGCCATAGCTTTTGTATTAAAAGCTTTATCTTTATCACAGCTGGTCCCAGGAGACCCAAAGGATCGAACACTTGAGATATAATTGAAAGAATCACACGTTTTGTTACAGTTCTATCCGTTTTTTGATTTGACGAGTAGCGCAATGTATCGTTTTTTGAATCCCATATTATACCTAATGTTTTTGATTGATCCTCATTTTTTATAAAAAATTCATCTGTTGAGCTTTGAAGACGATTGTCTTCGAAAATGTTCCTATTATTTGATCTCCATTTTCTCAATGGAAAACCAGCTTGCTGAAGTATACCAGTAATTTGTTTTATCAAGATTTTGGCTTCTTCAATGCTGTTAGCACCTGAAATTAGATCATCGACATAGAAATCAGATGAGATCCTGCGACTTGCTTCAGGATAATTTTCGTTATTTTCGATTGCCAATTGTTTTAAGCAACGTGTTGCTAGGAATGAAGAACTTGTCATTCCGTATGTTACCGTGTTCAACCTGTATTGTTCTAGTTGTCGATCCTGAGATTCTCGCCAAATGATTGTTTGTAAATGGCGCTGCTCTGGATGGATTAAAATTTGACGATACATAGCCTCAACATCTGCTGTAAAAACAAATTTATGGGTACGAAATCGAACTAAAATTGAAAGAATATCTTGCTGAATTGTCGGACCTGTCATTAAATTATCATTTAATGAAATATTATTAGCTGCCTTCATAGATGCGTCAAACACCACTCGATACTTAGTGGTTGATGAGTCTTGTTTAATTACAAAATGATGAGGTAAGTAGACCGGAGGTCCCATAAAGATTTTATCCGATATTAATGTCATGTGTCCCATGTCAATATATTTTTTCATAAAATTGACATATTCAGCTTGTATATTAGGATGCTTTATTAATTTTTGTTCAATAGCGTAAAAGCGCATTGTTGCCAATGCCTTTGTTGCACCTACTGGGGTAAACCTTTCTTTTAATGGGAGCTTTACTACGAATCTACCTGAAGTATCCCTTTGAAAGTTTTGTGTAAAATGATCTTCGCATTGTTTTTCTTCACTTGTTAGGTGACCTTCACTCGAATCTAATTCTTCAATAGTCCAAAATTTTTCCAATTGTTTATGAATTGATTTTGATATTGACACATGACACAAACTATTTTGGGCAAAATAGACTTTGCTGTCTTTTTTAAAGTTTTCTAAACATCCGGTTAATACCCATCCAAAATTGCTATTAATTAAAGTAGGTAATCCACCGCCCAACTTTATCTGTTCAGGTAGCGCTATGTCGTAAAAAACTGATGCACCTAGTAATAAGTCAATCTCCGATGGTTTATAAAAATGACTGTCAGCTAGTATTAGACCTTTTGGTACCCTTACAGACTGTGGATCAAATTGTCGTTGAGGCATATTGTTAGTAATTTTTGGAATAACCAAGAAAGTTAGATTATTCAACTGAAAATTGTCAAGCTTTGATTTTATTGATGCTTTGGTATATTTAGATATAAGTGTGGATGCACTATTTATACCTGTTACTGATAACGTTGTCGACTGGCCTCGAATATTTAATTTGTCAAACAGCTTCTGCGTCATGAAATTGCTTTGTGCTGCATTATCTAAAAGAGCTCTGCATTTTACAAGCTCATTTTTATTATTGTAAATAAAAATATCTGCCGTCGCTAAAAGAACTTGACAAGTGTTACCTTCAGTGTAATTGCAATACGCGCTCTGAGGATCTATACGGTGGTCATCTAATAGATTTGATTGATCGTGTGTGGATGTAGAAGAACCCGTTTCATCGTTTCCGTTCCGCTTAAATTTTGAAGATAATCGCGAATGATCGTTCGTGTTAGCCTTATTTGTGCTATCAATATGCAATAACGTGTTATGTTTTCTATTACAAATTCTACAATTACTTGATTGACATTGCTCCAACTTGTGAGTTTGTTGAAAACAATTAGCGCATAATCTTAGTTTCTGAATTTGACAGACTCGTTCCTTGTTTGACAACGCAAGGAAACTTGGGCAAGTGTAAATTTTGTGGGTTTTATTGCAAAAATAGCAGTTTGTAGACTTTGTTGCAATGAAAGCTTGTTGCGATCTACATTTGATTGGCAATAATGATGGGCTGTTTTTTATTTCAACCGATTCTAAAAAATTGCATTTTTCGGCTAAAAATTCTAAAAAATCACTCAGTTTAGGAAACATTTCAGTTTTCGAATGATTTTCCCAATCTTTTTTCGTAGCAATATCTAGCTTGGAATGCAGTAAAAAAATTAAAATGCTATCCCAATATTGTGCGGTGTCGTCTAAATTTTTTAAAGCTCTAAAGTGTTTTTGAAAAGTGTCTAAAAAGAATCTTAATGACTGAAACGAATTTTTTTGTACAATATTGAGTTCAAATATGTTACTTAAATGACTTTTTATTATGACCTTTTTATTGTCGTAACGTTTATTTAATAACTCCCAAGCAATAATATAATTGGCGCTTGATATTTCTAAAGAATGAATTACTTGCGCGGCTTGTCCTTTCAGCGATGCTGTTAAATAATGAAATTTTTGAATGTTCGTTAAACTTGTATTTGAATCAATTAATGAATTAAAAGTGTCCCTAAATTGATGCCAAGTATCGTATGCTCCTAAAAATTCAGGCAAATTAATTTCGGGAAGTTTGATATTTGCTCTATGTGATTGCTGACTTACATTAACTGGCGAATTAACATTATCTTTCGGTTTTAATAACAACTCTGCTTTTGACACAATTTCAAAGTACTTTTCGTCAAAATCGACTTGTTCTTGAAATTGGGCTTCAGTCGCATCTAATGTTTCAATTTGAGATTGAACTTTATTAAACTCTACATAGATTCTATTAATCTGCTCAAGCCGTGATTGTAGCTGTACGATTTTGTCTGGTTGTTTTTCTAAATCGGTTACAAATTTTGTGAAATTAGTTAATGATCTCTTACTGCTACCCCGTTGCGACGTTAAATTTGCTAATTCAGGCATGATTTATAACGATAACAATGTTTGTGAATGCTAATTGAATCAATACTCAGTAATTACAAATGTTTTAAAACGGTGTAAAGTTTGGTAAATTACTTGGAATGATAAATAAAGGAAAGATGGAATGACTGACCTTTTTCCTTTGTTGTTCCTCTTGGGGACTCGACTACCTGCTTTCTTTGACGACTTGACTGCCTGCTGCTGAATCTTTCCAATAAACGACTCTTCCAATTTTTGTTCCTTGAATTTTTGAAAAGATGTATCTTCTGTAATATGCCAAACAATCTGATTGCTTAATTGTTTATTTCATATGTATGTAGCTGCATGGACACATCTAGCTTGTATCCGGTTTTGAAGGACCAATATTCGGTTGTGAAGTTGACCTTGTCGTTGTCGATTTGGTTTCACCCTCACGATTGTTTGTTTGTGGACTGTATCTTTGTTAATATTTTGATACCGGGGAAAATGATCACTGCCATAAATCAAATATTAACTATATTAAAATCAAACTACACTACATTACATAGATTTCACAGGAAGCTAGCACAGGCAATGTACGTCTGGTTATCACGAAAGCTAGTCGAGTTATTGCACCCCTGAACTCGAACCTCCCTCGACCGTTTTGGGTTTTCACCTAACGGTACCAATAAGGGCGGACGTGGAATCTTGTTTGGGGGCTGTACAAAAGGTATGCAAAGGTTTTCAACGTGAAAATATAAAAAAAATGGCAATGTGTTTTCTTTTCTCTAATCAATGAGAAAAATATTGTATGTGCAATAATCTTTACTTTTTCAGATGTGATATTGCGATTCTACGAGGACGTAGACTAATGCTGGTATGCATAGTCGTAGCTTGAGATCGCCCTTGGAAAATAGTTTGAGACGGACTTGGAGTACAGTCTTCGGCAATGTTCGGAAAACCGTTTGCATGCGTGTTTAGCTGATTCCATCGCAAGATTGGACTTCGTTATAATGCTCGGGAATGAAAGCGTTGAACTCTGTTCGGCTTTCCGAAGCACAGTCTCCGGTAATGCTCGTGTGCGTTCAGTGATTTTGGTTTGGTAAGGTTTGCAAGCATGTTGGCATGTTTTGGTAAGGTTTGCAAGCATGTTGGCATTTTGACAGACTACAGCGACAGTTCGACTCTTCCATTTCCAATTGACATTCCCAAGAGGACGCATTATCGTAATAACAAATAGAAGCGTGTTGCAAAAGTGTTTACACAATGGCAAGTGGTAAGTACGCATATAATTAATGATCTATGTTCATACCTATATATAAAATTGGCATTGTAGGAGATAAATTCACCGAAAACGAAAAACTGTTGTTGGCGTCCCTCGTGGAAACCCCCACACTTGTGGAGAGTAAGAAGACAGACGCCGCAACAGTCCAACAACGGCAAGCGTTGTGGGAGCGCATTGCCAACGAATTTCATTCGCATGGGGCTTTAATGGTAAAGCAAAGAAATGCGCGCCGGACCCAGGAGGCAAAGGAGAGATTAGCGGAGTACCAGCTGCGAGTCTTCGAGAGGGACAATGTGAGTGCAACAGTAATAATAAAACATTCCACATTTTAACCGTTATCTTTATTTTCAGATGTGATACGCATGAAGACGTACCGGCGAGGTCCGATACTTGTTTTCGGGTAATAAGGGGAAATTGTGATTGCGCAATCTGCTCCAAAATGAGGGAATGACTTGAACATGGGTCTTAATGTGGAACTTTAGCAGTTGCGATCGAATATTACATGAAGAGTTCTATCAGCACGACATTGCTTTAATCATATGTCTTTATTCACAATAAAATAGTTGTTTACACAAAGTTACGTATTTTAATTGTTTATATGGGTGCAGTCCACACAGCCAGCCACACCTGGAAAGCCAGCGATAGCGTGAAATCTCCGAATATTGCTGCGCTGCTCTGCTACGTTTTGTGGCAATTTCACATACTGACCCACTTGCGCCGCAATATTTTCCGATACTCGTTTTATCATGCGTGAAACCGTCGGCTGGCTAATACCACGTAGATCACCGGACACCATCTATCAACAAATATAATAGTACTTGTTAGAGTTATTATTATTAGGATTTCCTCTTTCCCCTTTTACCTGAAAAGTGCCAGTTGCAGAGAAGCGTAAACAGGTTAATAATTGAATTATAGGTGCAATCGGCAACCCCCTGGAGTTTGGTGTACGCAATGGTATGTTACGAGCGGCAATAACACATTCACTACATTGTCTTTGGTAAATCGGTAGCGTCGCTTAAATTCAACATTGGAAAAAAATTCCAATGGATTTGCAGCATCCCGCACATAGCGTTTTGGCACTCTCATGTTATGTTCATTGTCTAATAAGTCGAACATCTCCACAAACTCGTCCAACATTTCAATATTCATTGTTATTACATATGGCACATAACCCTATTTCAGTATTTTCAAACGTCAAACATTGACATAACCTGCAAATGGCGTCTCAAGACAAGTAGTACCCTTGCTTGAGTCCGACTTGCGACGGACCCACTGCGCGTGCTCATAAACCAAAACTCGCCCTTATTAACACCGTAATTTGATATTTACATCTCAAGATTTGTCTATGAAATGCAGCTTGCTCGAGACCGAGCTCAGCCTCAAGATTTGAATATCATATTTCACACGAGCATTGCCGAAGAGACGGAATCAGCGATAAATCGATTTCCAAACGCATACCAACGCTTGTCCGAAGATTACCGAAGACTGTGCTTGAGTCCGACTCAACCAAGATACGACTATGAATACGGGCATAAGGGTAGCGTGACCGAGCTGTTAGCGCAATTTAATGAGTAAAGGTGCCTCACCACTGCGATAAGGCGTTATCGCATAAAATGGTGAGATCAGCGTCTCCTGGTGAGATCATCATCTTGAGAGGTCCGAGAATTGGGCATTCTATTGAGTACAAGCGACGAATATACATGGTCGCTCATTGTTATTATATGTTTTTCCTTAAAGAAGTAATAATAAATTGTTATAATTACGAAAGTGCAAGTATTCATTACAAAAGTTACTATAAAAGTTAATAAAAAGATCTAAAAAACAAGCAGGTACCTTTTTATAAACAGTTAATCTGGAATAACAAAGTTATACCTCATCGATATCGGTGGGAGGGACAACTAAACTAATGGACAATGAGTTTATCAAAAATCCAATTAAAAAAAAAATTTTGCAAAAAAAACGAGCCATAGAAAACTATTAATATCCCGGAAATCAAAATAACACACAAATCAGATTCAACTAGAAAATTGCACAAATAAATTAATAATTAATTTTAAAGAAGAATAAATGTTTATTCGGGTCCTGATTACCATAAGAACATAAAATAAACAAACAAATTGAACTGCTACAAATTTATATAAAATTTTTTAACTGTTTAAAATGATGGATTCGTCGGTTCTTGGGACTCGATTCTCGACCGAATCTATCGCTGAAATCAAGAAGGCAACACTATTGAGTACAGTACTAAATAGTATCTGTATAGGTATAAATGATTTCCAGCCAATCTACACGTGGTGATTTCTGGAAATAACCACGTGCAGAAATATTTCCGGTAAATCAATTTCTGATTGGTTACATTTCTACCATATTCCCACTATTTCTACCATAAACTTAAAATGTGAAATCTAGCAGTGGAACTTTGCGTTTGTGCCACGAATTAACAGTTTTTGAGTGAGAACAGATTGATTAATTAGTGAATTGATTATACTGGAGTATGCAAATATTTGCATGTAACAGATGCTGAGCTTCTTAAAATATTATCTGCTTACATAGATAAGTGAAGTCAAGCCAAGATTTTGGTTCCTCACTATAGTAACCAGATAAATTTTTGTGAACTCCCGCTTACTTATTGTGAACTCTCATTTGTTGGTCACGCCAACGTAGACCCCTGTCGTGGACCCAACAGTATGAAGTGCAATTTTCAATAAAATTTTAAATTTTTTGTTTTAGTAAGCTTGGTAAAGAAAACATATGAATTTTAAAATTAATAACAAAAAATTTTAGTGTTTTCTCAAACTGCTACCATGATCTCGTCAAGTTAAAGAAATAGAAGTAGACTTTTTCCATCTGACTAATACATTTCCGAGTGAAGAATGATATAGTCTCAAAGTCTCAAGTTTGTTTCATTTGTCTAGTATCAAATAAAAACGGCTAAAACGTTAAGCTTTCAACCAAAATACATATAACACTAGGACATTTTTTATTAAAAATGACATTTTTTATTAAAAATGTCCTACAATTATTTATTTAGATTTTAAAATTCTTCGCACGTATTCTGGTTTCGCAATGATACAAACCGACTTGGCATTGACGCTGGAAAAAGGAAGTGTTGCACAACACGACCACTATGTAAATATCCTAAATTTTTTATGTGGATTATTACCTCTAATTGGCTAGCCAATAATCATTATTTTACCTTTTATGAATCATTATTTTATCATTTATTAAACCATTGTAATATTAAATCTCTAATTTTTAACTTGTGCTAGACAGTTAGCATTTGTTATTGCTTATATTATTATCTCAGCGAATCGCAGATGATCGTTTTTCGACGAAGATATTGTTTGTTTAACGTTCTAGCGAGACTAATCCTTGACATATTCTAAATTCAGTAGTGAATCATCAGTTTATTGCCAACATCGTCCAAGCAACGTCTAAAACAGACCAGCAGATAGTTCAAAAGTAAAGAAATGCTGGTTTTTAATAGTGAACCAAATGCAATGTTTATTAAATTATATTTTTGTGGTAAGCTGCAAAATTTGGCTATTTTTTTTATTTGAATAAATTATACGCATTCACTCTAAACTTGTTTGATTATAGTGTGCAGTGTGGAAAATTTTGCCTTGTAAGATAACCTATGTTTGATCAAAATTTAGTTTTCTAATTTAAAATGGATTTGAAAAATATTGTTTTTTTTTCAATTTAATAAAATTTATTTTATTAATATTATAGCAAAAAAATTAAAAAAGGGAAAGATCAAAATTGTTGACAAATTAGGAATTTTTTTTCTGTTGTGCTAACCAAGTCCTTCCTTTTAATCTTTAAAAAAGAGGAATGTTATATCTTTGAAGTATATCTGTGTCTGTGTGCAGCCTTAGAACGTCTCAACCAATTTTGATCTAGTTTTTTTATTTGGAAGTTTGTGTTAAAAAATCAATAAAATTGTTTCAAAATTGAGTTGCTTTTTCTAGTCAATAAATTTAATGAATATAAACATCTTTCACTGCTCTGATCTAGTCGAAAACTAGTATTACGGTTTTGTTACAATATGAGAAAAGCATTGTAACTTTGAAATAATGTTAAAAGATCATCCAAAATTTGTAAAACACTCAAAGTTGGGGCAGGAGATCGGGGATTACTAAAATTTTGAATAAATTTCGCAGTTATTTTAAATTCAATACAACAAAAATTTACAGTAGCTTTGTTTTTCAAACCTAGAAAACTCAAAAACTTTTTTATGTCGCTTTTCAATTTTTTTTAATAAAAGTTAAATGTTGAGTTAAAATCTAACATTAAAGCTACTATGATATTTTTTCCAAAACAAAGCGTTGGGCGTTGATTTATTATTTTACCAAGTAGAAATTATGTTCTAATAAACAGAAATGTGATTTTTACTGTAAATCCGACATCTTCAGTGAACAAAGGCACCGCAGATGTTAGGAATCAACAATGGTTCTTTTCCGAGCAACTGTAAAAACAACAGTCGATGATTGCAACCGATTGAAGGCAAAAAATAATGATAGTAAACAAAAAGAATTATTGAGGTTCTGTTTGGATGAAACTGCTAGACTATAGTTAAATAATATTTTAATTTATTTTTTGTATAAGATGCCTGCTTTTGTTAAATTTTAAGCAGCTAAACTGACAATTTAATTACTCTAATAGGAGGCGACAAGACAAAGCAATTCTGGTCAGCTCTGGACTGAAGCAATTTTTCTTAAAATTGAAACAGAAATATTTTGAAAAAAATAGAACTGCAATAAATTTTATATACCATTCTTGGATATAATAAAAAAATTGTTTTATTTGCATTTTGTAATTTCTATAAGAAAAACACAAAGATTTATTCAAAAAAAAATATTGTCAAAATTAATTACATATTAATATATTAATAACTTTTCTAGGTCTCTAGTTTCTGTCAGACAATAATTTTAATAAATAGTGCAAAACCAATTCCATTTTGTTTTTAAATAATAATTTTAAATAATTTAAATTACTTTGTTCTAGGCTTACAATTATAATTATTATTAACATGCCTGTAAATTTTTTAATGACTGAAAAAATGGAAGAAGTTGAGCCTGGAATTGACATAGAAGAACAACACCCGACAGAAACAGCTCAGTCTAATAGTATCTTTAAGAAAACGATGAACTTTTTAAGTATAATTTTTATAAAATATTAATTCTATTTAATAAATTTCAAATTTTTAGAACGCTATTCGTTGCTCATTTTAGTTCTCTTTGCTGTTGCAATCATAGTGCTGCTGATTTGTCTTTCACAGGAAACTGAACCAACAGGAATACAGTAGCTTTTTTGGTTAGATACAATAAAAATAATTCAATTTTATCTATCGCAAATTTATTCGTATGCTGATGGGAACACAGTAATGAGTATCAATTTTTTCTGTCTTGTTTTTGGTAAACAACAAGTTTATTCAAAATTAACGATCTTTGGAAAGTTTTAGCTTTAATACCAATTTCTATAAAACCCGTCATGTAATAATGAACTCAATGAACTGCATTAGCTTGGCAGCTTGGACTATACTATAAAAGTTAAAAATAATGAGAAAAACTATAGCGCTTAACAAAATTGTACTTACAAGAAATCTAAATAATTTCTTGAACTCTTAAACTGCTAGATTATAAAGTTCTAAAATGGAGTTTTTCTGATATGAATAACTTAATTACTTTGTTTAGAGGTTTAGTGCTGCTCAAACAAGGCAAATATTCTTTTTTTTAGTTAAATAAAACAAATTTTTGGTTCAGCGTTTTAGGGCGGCAGACAATAAATAAAATAACAAATAAATTTACCTAAAATAACAAATGAATGACAACTGGCAACGCTTTCAAAAATAACTGATCGAGTGTTGTACAACTCTAAACACTTTTGTTTTGCACAGCTGTAGTATTGTAGATAATATAGTTTCTTCATGGTGCAATCATTACTAACAATAATTTTATATATTATACTGTTTGTTTTTATTTTTTTACAACATAATTTGTTTTTAGTTTTGAGTTGATATTTATATTTAGTTAAGTAAGTTTTTAAAATTGGTTAGTATTTATTCATTAATTTTATAAAATTTTATTTCACCTAAAATCTTATCTTAAAAAGAATAATATAGTTAGGATTTTTCTAACTTTATTTTATTGAAAACTTTATTACTTTTAGAAAAAATTAGATTATTAAGTAAGTATTTTTATATCTTAAAACGCTTTATTTTACATGTTGTGTGAGGCCATTTTTGAAATATAGCAGATGATGATTGTTGATTGTACATTTTTAATCAGATTATTATTATTGTTTAGGTCGAGTTAAGCCTAATAGGAGCAGATTATTATTATTGTTTAGGTTGAGTTAAGTCTGTTCTACTTAATTACTGTGATAAAATGTGTAGATTTTTTAATAATTTTGTAAAGTGCAATGTAGCTTTAAAAATAATTAAATAATTTAAAATTTAAATGGTTTTTCTGTCGTAAAGTTAACTAATACAACTAATCTCTCTATTTGTAACATTTTTTACCTAGTGTATACTTAGTGATCCGTCATTATTTTACTGCTGAGTTATTTAAAATATATCTTAAAAAATATTTTAGCATATTATCATCTCCAAGTAAAGTAGCGCTGAAGGTATAAGATTATAATTATAAGGCTCAGCTGTACCTAAATTATATTTCAAAAAATTGTCTTTGTGAACTCAAATTTGTAATCCCGTATCAGAAAAGATACGGTTTCACATGTCGGTAAATCATCTTCACTCAAATATTGATTTCCATTATTGTGACAATTTTATTGCTTTTATAAAATCTTATAGCTTAAGTTTTATTATGGACAACTGCAGATATACATTTTCCGGTAAGTATAGTATTTTATCTGATTTTTTTGCTATCATTACTTGTAAACATTACATTACTAAACATCATATTTTCAAGAGTAGAAAAATAGAGAATGACTAATTGATCACCCGCTAAATTGTCAGCTGTAGATTGATTTTTTTTAACTTGTAACCTAATAGTGGCAAGTAGGGGCATGATGAAACCACAGAGACCTGAACAAAAACCAAAAAATAAAAACTTTGTATCGAAAAACTCACAAAAAAGCGAAAAATAATTAAAAAAAACTTTTTATAATAACTAAATTTAGCACATTGTTAATATAATTAAAAAAACCGTATTTTGACCTATATAGATATCTATAGTATTCTAAAGTGAGATAAAAAGATTTTCAGTTCTAAGAAGTTTGTTAAAATGATTATATTTTTTAAAATATGCTCAATACTGTATGTTTAAAAAAAAAATAAGTCACGCAGACCGTGAAAAACAAACGTTTTGCAAACGTGTGTCTATGTTTGTCACAGAATAATTGAACTGTGGCAAACTTCATTAAAGAAATATTATAATATATTTGATCGCAAAATTTTATCAATAAGTGTATTTCAAACCAGGGTAAGAAAGTGCTTTTTTGCAGACCGCGGCCAAAGTTTATGTTGTTTCAACTTCTAGCATAGCTGCCGTTCCAAACTTTTATAGCAATTGTGACATAGAAAATAATACTTGGTAACAATACTGCTACCTATTCACCCTTCAAATCGCTTCAAATATATCTAATCCAACCAATGCTTAAACTTTGAATTTAACATAGCCATCACTTAACATGAAATCAGGAATTACAAAAAATTGTACTTTTCATTTGAATATCCATCACAATCAAAACTGTTGTATGTTTTTGTTCAATTACTTAATACCTTGTTTCATGTTTAAAACTTAAATGATAAAAAATGAGATAAGGTTTACCTAAAAATTATTTTTGTAATTTTAACCAACTTTAGAGATTGCTGCTGACAGTGGCACAAGCGACAGTGGCAGTTGAAAAGCTGTCAGATGGAGTTTAGTACAAAAATCACGTGATATACTTTCGCACCTAAGTAAAAAAACTTTGCTTTCGTACCACCGATGAGGTGCATATTGTTTACATTTCTAACCGGTTAGGAAAAAATGGTTATCACATCTGACCAAAGACTTTCACGATCCAATCTTATTTTTGCGATGATCGCCAATATCAAAATAAAGCGTGAGTTTACCAAATTTAATCAATTTTTAGAGAAACCATGACTATCTTACATAAGTTTATTTGGAATCCCTTACTACTGTGGAGGTGATCTAATTCATTCCATATACATTACTATATCTAAATTTAAGAGACATCCTTACAACATCTTACTATTGCAGAGCTCTGATTTATTTTGATTTCAATATTTTTTATTGTACTTACTGATAGTGTTTTGAACAATAATTGTCAAGTCAGTTGTCAATATTGAATGAAATTGTTAAGGCTGAGAGTTGTAATGGTGTCTTTGGTTGCGTGCTGGAGTTGATGAAGTAATAGTTGTGCTTACGACGTGGATGGTAAGAGCCACCAGAAGTCGAAACCGGCAGTCTCAACCCTAGTAATAGACCAGGGTAAGCCTTTAAAAATAATAAAAAATGAAAAAAAAAAATAGTAGGATGAAACCCATTAGACAAGGAAGGAAATATTATAAAAATAAAAGGAAAAATAATTTACGGGCGATTTGAGGTCGGGAAGGTGATGGGGGTGAGTTACTTTCACCATTGGAAAGTAGAGATTTCAACGAACGGAAACCATACCAACTATTTGAAAAAAACTGATATTTTGACGGGTGAATTTTCTATTAAAAATTAGAATGTTTTTTCGATATTAATTCAAAATAAGGTGAAAAAATAAATATTTTTAATCAAATAAATTACAGCGTATTTGGAACAAAAAAAGGTAAGTTTTCACCAAATTTCGTTAAAAAAAAAAAATTTTTGTAAAAGATAAAAATAAAAAACCAAAAACTTGGTTTTTTGAATTTTTCACATAAATTTTGAGGTTATGTAAAAAAGTGTGAATACAAAAGTTTTAGATCTTTTTATTACCTACAACTTTGCCATTTGACTTTTTTTCATAGGATTTTTAGTTTTGCCGGAAATCGAGGAAAACCGTTTTTTACCCTTAAAAACTCACCCCCATCCCCTTCCCGACCTCAGATCGCCCGTAAATTATATTTTCTTTTATTTTTATAATATTTCCTTCCTTTTCTAATGGGTTTCATCCTACTATTATTTTTTTGGTTTTAAAAATTATCGACCTTGGTCTATAAAATAACCGTCCTCAAGTTATTTTAAGAATTGTCTTTTATAGCAGTTTGTCAAAACAAATTTACGACTAATATTTCAGTTAGGCCATACGTTTCTAATGATTTTGCTTTTCATAGCCTGCTTGATCGAAAATGTTTTAAACATTTAATAGTAACACTTTTTACAATCAGTTACAACGTCAATTAGGCTTTAACTCAGAGGCATATTTTAATATGCTGGTGATAATAAAAAAAAAATAAAATGATGTGCGATTATCTTTATTACAAAATTGGTAAGATATATCAGCTTGTGGCTATCTATTATTAAATCTAGATTACTATTAAATTTATTAAATCTAGATACGATTTAATTGTTTGATATTAAATATTTTGAAAATTTTTTGATAACCGTTTAAAAAAATATTTAAGAACAACTGCCAAGCTTTATTGTGTTGAAATAAAAACTGTGGGCTATCAAAAAAAAACAACAAGCAAATAAAACAGCATTGTCTCATAAGACAAAATTTACACATTAACATTTTTTTTGCGCACTTTAAAGAGAATAATAGACATTTCATAACATATATTTTATAACATTATTCACTCACAAAGAAGGAACTTATTTCCAAAACAATATTTTTAATGAAACCGTTATTAAGCACAATGTAAAGCAAATAAACAGTCAGACTAATTTGGTATTCGAATTTCAACAGATTATAAATAGTATTTTCCTATGTAAAATCCACTCCTATCTCACACAAATAATAAAAATTTGCTTTTCTTATCACTTTGCAAACCGCCATTGCTCTTTTATTCTTTTTCCACATAGCTCCCTATCCTATTTGTTATTATTAAGCATAATTAACAATTTATCACCTATAAACAGGTTGAGACTAGTGTTCAATAAAGTTTTATACTTTAGATTTTTTGTTGTAATTTTACTGCACCTACTACCTATGTACCGACACCCTACTTTTAAGCTTTAGATTGTATCAAAAATTAATGATATTTATGCTTCTGGAAGCCCAGAAAATATCAAAAACATACAAAAAATCGATTGCTGCAAGCTGAAAGAAACAAAATCTTGTGTGGGTACGTGAGGTTTTGCAAAAATATTACTTTAAAATACTACTCTTATCAGTAGTTTAATTTTGGATTAAAGGTTTATATAAAATAGAAAAAAGTTATACCAACTTTATTATAAAATACGAAATAAAATTTTAATTTAGATTTACGGTTAATATTATATTATAATCGTTAGTCATCGTTATGACTTCATACATGGTACAAGAAACAGCTCTAGAAAGGAAATAAAAAACTTTTTGGCAATTGATGACATTATGTTAATAAAAGTGTTCAACTTGTAAATAAAGTACATCAACTTTTCTATTCTTAATTCTTTACGAGTCGAGGTTTTACCGGCCGCATGAAAAATAATTATAATTCAATCTGAATTATTTTTACAGAATGTTCTACAAAGATATAAATTATTACAAATCATTTTTGAATGATCTCCATTAAATGTGAATGTTTTTAATTGAGCGATAAAACTTGAATCATCAAATTTGAACCATCCAGTACTGATGCTTTGGACGTCTAAAAAAAAATAAAAAATGTTATGTTAACTTGCAAATTTTATTTGTTAATGCTTTTTTGTCTGACCTATTTTGAAAAGTTTTTTTACGTAAAATTGGGATCTCACTAAACAAAGGAAGCACGTACAGCATGACATCAGCAGGCCTTGACTGCCGATAAATGATGTCTTCCAATGTCTATGATATTAATGTTATATTTTAAATAATGAATTTGTAATAATAATTATTAAAATCCAATAAAACACCTTAGAATAAAAATTAGTAAACAAAAGAACAGAAAATAATATTTTTCTTATTCATTGAGTCAGCTAAATCTCATATCTGATAAATTATGCAATTTTCCATGTCACAGTGGTGTCTTGTCCAAAAGATGTTTTATTTAATCTCAACAGACAATTATTAAGGCAAAGCCTCTGTCTGCTTTGTTGGTACATTACTTTCCATAGATGGTAGTAACTGGTAATCAAATTTAGTCTAATAAAATGCGGGGGCAATAACTTCCGGTAACACCTGCTTGTGAAAGTGGTAAGTAATGGCGTGAGCGCGTGAGTCAGGAATTTGGCATTGCGCCACAAAAGTGAACCAAAATCCCACGAATGACATTGAAAATATTAAAACGATTGCACCAGCAATACTGGTTGGATGAGCTCTATGGCTTGATACGTAATCCCTTTATGTTATGCAGTAGTTACCCTCCTGATCTCAGGATCTTGTATCACGAGATCCTGGAGGACATAGTGACCTGAACCCTGAACGATGTCTTGGAAATGATATCATAAAAATACTTTCTGATATATCCATTGCGTAATGCTAAGGTTCAACAGTAAATAATACCACATTCACTCAAATAAGAACTGCACGGGCAAACATAATTTTATTGCCGCAAAAAAAAGCTTTTTCTTGTTCATTGCTGACTGAAACAAGTACTGAATACAAATTGGTAATTGAAGTAGGTATTTTACGATACGTTTTATAAACAATAACCAATTTTGTTTTGTAATAATAATGTGTTTATTGCAGTTAAAAGAGTAAATTATTCAACACGCGCATGATGAAGACTATTACCCCCAAAGATAAAATTTGCAACACGAGCTGAAAGCGAGTGGTGTACCTGTTTATCTGAGTTAAATATTATCCTTCATGTATTGAGCTCTAATATAAATCTACAACTATTAAATAATTTTTTTGAAAAATTTGAGCAATTATAATATAGACAGAAAAAGACATATTAAAATCATACAAAGTTATAATGATATAAAATATTGTGAGTGAAGAAAAAAAATCGTACAAAGTGATAATGATAAAAAATATTGTGGGTGAAGAAAAAAAAGTATAATTATGTAATAAAAATTGATTAAAGTTTATTTTTAAAATAATATGAAATAATAAATAATAATCTTAATTTTAAAAATAAATAATAATAGGTTTGCTTTATTATATATGTTGCCGCAGGTAACCTTCTATATGAGAGAGTAGAATAAGCACAAGAAGGAATAAATAAAAATAAACTACAATAAAAAAAATAAAATAAATAATAATAATCTCAATAGTAAAAAATATTGATTGCTTTATAAAGTAATCATTTACAATTGGTTCTTCTTGAGGTCTTTCTGTTCCCCAAATCTTTGATAGGATGCTGGGAATATAATAACTCCGGCACAATATATTTATGGTAAAATTCTATCAGATGTGGTTACATTTTTTCTTTCCAAAAAGAATCATCTTTATAAATCTGACAAAAAAAAACAAATCAATCACGGTAAACTGATTTAAACACAATTACTGCATTTTAAAACTCATACCTTTTTAATAGACATTCCTTCTGGAGTCCAAATAACAAAATAGCAAATTTCTTTCTTGGCTATATGTAGCTGCCCTTGTATTTGGTAAAAGTAGACGGCATTTGTTTTTAAGTCTATATTCTCTTCTCTGTCTATTGTATAATGTATCAGTTTTTTTTAGAGCCTCTTTTATATACTCATGCGGTGTAAAATTTCGCATCGAATAAGGGCATTTAATTTCAATCATGGCATCATTTCCAACTAGACCATCTGGAGATGCCCCAAGAAAGCCAAACATTTGGTCAACAAACAAACCGCAAGTTGTAACCTCAAGAACAAGAAGTTGCTCAAACGCTTGTACAGCGACGCGTTCATGAGTTTTACCCCAATCAGTAGCAGTACTACCAGTAAATTTATTATATAAAAGAGACTGCAGCACAAGAAGTGGAACATTGCATTTTGCAAATTTTTTCAAAAGAAGACGCCGTTAGCCTTTTATATCTTTCATCCTTTTACAATCGACTACTGCTTTGTTCAATAGTGTTTTTCTCTAGTTGTGCAATTTTAGATCTTGTTTTTTTTTAACGATTTAATTAAATCGTCTTTGTCGCACATTTCGGTTGACATATTGTTTTTCTTTTTTTTGTTATATAATTTCTTAGAAATTTGCCAGGACTACGTTTTGCGATCTCGTGATGAATTAAACGCGGATAATCATGAGATCCCACACTAAAACTGATACCAGCTGCATGGCACCTGAGCTGGTACGATTCTTTTGCCGAAAAAATAATTCTTTTTCCTCCCACAAATTTTGCTACAACGGAATTATAACATTCTGCCGAATTGTTGTCCATATCTAATACATAATAGACTGTCAGCATGCTGAACTAAGCGATTCAAAACTACTTTTAAATCTTGAAATAAACCGCTGATGGTCATTTCTTCTACCCAGTTCCTGTTGTTGCTTCTATTGCCCAAAAAATACACAATACCATTTGGTTTTGGAAAAAAAATATATTACTTTTGCAAAAATAATTATCACAGTTGGAATGATCGCCACAATAACGATATACTGAATTATGTATATCACGACGAAGTTTATGTACCTTTTCTTCATGATCTATCTTCCTTGATGCAAGGAAGATGCATCTATACTTTACAGCTCCTTGTATAGCACTTCAAAATCGGCATATATTATTTTTTAAATAGGTTCTCTGATCAGAAGCTACCAGCTACCAAAATATTTTAAAATTCATACACAGTGATAAAACACAAAAGTGCTAGCTGACTTTTGTTTTACCAAAACGTGTTGAATCGCAATCGCAGCAGAATTTAACCTCTACTTTACGTTTACGCCGATATAATTCTATGGCACAATTGACAATTTTCAAAACGTACTCTAATTTGTTTTCGTTTTTCAATTACAATGAAGAATATATGAACCTAAATGATAAATAATTATTTACCAGTGCCGCATATAAGTCAGAAAGACTCATACGATACTGAAAAGTACCTACTTGGAAGCGCGCGAGTCAAAATCAGAAAAAAGACATAAACAATAAAACTTTTTAAAATTTTTATTAAGTAGTATTATTAATTATTGTATAAAAAATCAAAAAAAAAATTTTTTTTTATAATTTATTCTTTGTTTTCATATATTTTTCATTGATCAAAAGTTCCCAATTTTAGGATTTTTCAAACTTTTAAAATTCAGATCTCCAAAAATATCAACTTCTGTGGATCCACTAGTTACTCGATTGTAAAAGAAACTCATAAACTTTACGATCGGTAGAGGGTGTCGTTTCCGAAAATCCACTGGATGTTATGTTTTTGACCGCACGTCGACCACTCTGGGCCAGCCGACAAAATTAATGAAAATTCAGAAAAATTCGACTTGACAGAGGTTGTGTAGAATACATGCCATTTCCATATTTTTGTATATTTTTTAAAAATTAAAAAAGCCAATTGTTGAAAACACTTGAATACACCGCCGTAGCTCGTTTATTTTGTATTTATCAGACTCTAGATCAATAAAATAATCATTTTAATTAAGGTCATAAATAAACTGCTTTTAAAGACATTTTAAAGTTTTTAACACGAAAAAAAACGAGCTACGTCTATGAAGACATCTTTGATGAAGACAGTGTTAAAATTTAGTTACATTTTGATGACAATTGACGCAATGGGATGATTTCTACTAAACCTCTAAAACACTGGATTCATCACGGGTTCAAAACCCCCTTAACACCATCTAGCAATTTGCTTGACATTACAATTTTTCAAATTTTAATTTTTTTAAGAATCGGTCTGGTCTCAACAAAACCAGTACGGAACAGATAATAATTGGTTCAGTTTAATAAAAATAAAACATGTTTTAGTTTTTAGTACTAAAACTGAGCCGCATTTATTTTTAGAACAAAATTTTGTAGTATTTATTCAGTACTAAATTTAGTATAGTGGCAAACAGCACTTAAATTTATAACCAAAACAGTCCAATTTGGCGTTATAGTTCGACGCGCAGCAGCAGTATACATGCGGTTTATGTACAGTGGTATTCTAGGGCAAAATTTAAAAGTTGACAACCGACATAAAATATCACCAACAAGTTTTTATCTGCCAATACTACTTGATTTTGGGTAGTTTTTACGCATGTTCAATTGCTCAGTCTCTAGATTAAGTACTTTCTAGCAGAGATTTTCGACTAAGTACTAAATTTTAACTAATTCTAGATATAAGTAATGGAGTAATGCCTTGTCAAACAGCTCTAACCCTAACATTCTTTTGCGTTTATCTCGCCGTAAGTGTTCTTCTTATTCAGTACATTTTGCACAAAACATGAAAAGCTTCCGTTTTTATGTTTTTTGTTGTTTTGTCATTTTATCTGATTTTAAGATTGTATTGAGTTTTGAACCTGAGCCATTCTGACTGAACGTGATTAAAATTACGACACAAAATGTGTTAAAACAACCGATTCGCCATTAAGCACATTTGTTTTATTTGCAAACAAGCGGTGTTGCATTTTTATAAAAACTGAAATAATAAGTTATCATTACTAACTTGAGCAAAATGAATTTTCTACTACCTACTTCTACCTATTATAATCTACATAAGACAACACGAGATTGAGACATCAAAAATTTTAGAAACTATAGCGCTATTGGCCAATTTTGCAGGTACTTAACTTTCTTACAATAGATCGGGTAGTAAAACCAAGCTTGAAATGGGAACATTATACAATTCACTTTTAAACGTCCGGTTTTCATGTGTTATCCTGTATTAGAAATGGTGTAAAATTTAGAATTAATTAAAATAAAATTTTGTTAAATATAATGCAACATAATCAAGTATATATTTTTTTAAACTACATTTTGTCAAGATTGTCAAACAGAAAGAATATCTTGTTATTATTATCCTAGACGAGGTTGAAACAAAGATAAATCTTTTCCTAACCTTGGAATAAATAGTGATCTTAGTTTTTTAGAAACATTTTCTTTTTCGGCATTTTCTACACTATTGACAAATTCTTCATTCCATCTCCTACCCAACCTTGGAGTGAAATCAGCAGCTTGTCGCTTTACATCTTCAAATAAAAAGCGATAAAGTTTGGTTTTTATGAAAAACACTTACTATTCCAAGATCCGTTGTCACCCATTTTTCCTAAAGCTGCTGTTGGTGGTTTGTCAACCTCATTGCCTAATAAGTCTTCTTCAATATTTGTATTTTCGGATGGAACCCACAAAAGTATATGTCTTCTATCATTTGTATCATCTTGAAAGTTTGTTATATGCTGCAAGTTTAATCTATTAACATTAAACACAGAAGATATTGTCTATTTCATCATCTTACTTGAGGTAAAGTTGTTGAAGTTTTGAAAAAAACCGATGCTGTACAAATGAACAAGAAAGTTACTGTGTTGTACATTGCCGTTATCAGTGTATATTCTGAATAATGCTGAATAAATTTCACATCTTTTATACTTATCTAATACGTCATTATCTCCAGGACCTTTCTTTAGAAAAACAACCCCTATCGGTTGCTAAATCCCTATTTATTGAACTTAAATAAATCAAGATTAATTATGTTTTTGAGAAAAACTGGTTTGCGAGAGAGGCAATTAATAAAAAAAAACTAGCAATTTGAGTCAAATTAAAATTAAGTTAATTAAATTATTTTGTTCGGGAAATACTTTCAATAATTTTTTTTTGTTTAAATATTATATAACAATAACAAGTTGTATGAAATTGATAAAGATGGAGTATGCTATTTTAGATTATTAATCTATAATTTAGACGATCTTGTGATAAATTATCTAACTGATTTTAAAGTATGGAATAATTGGCAAAACTAGTAAATATTAAACATTTTTTACAATTTGAGAGAAGTACACTAACCCTTTCAACCCATTATTTCTAAACAAAAATTTTTATAACTTAAGACAATTTTGTGAGAGAAGTTATGTTTCCATCTAGACTTTTTGTCTTTTTAAATTGGATTAAATAAAATATTTGCATAAATATTCAATTAAGACTACGTATACTAAGCAGACTAAATACTATGATGATATTATCATGCGTTTCATTTTTAAAACGTGTGTTTTATTTATTTGATAAGTGCGATTATTTTTGAGGAAGTTCATGAAACTTTACTTTTAAAGATAATTTTAATTGAATTCTAATTTTCCAGTTTTAATTTTAAGCCGTTTGACTTTGAAAATTTCAAAATTTTTGACTTCGGTCATTAGACGCATTTAGTTATAGTTTATCTATATAAATTTTTTCAATAGGGCTTAAACTTTAAACTTTTGCCATTGTATTATGTTATTATAATTATTATTATTCACAATCCCCGGCCTCACCCCCTAAGCCAAAATCGTAAATTCCACTGAGTCAAGTATTTAATCTTTATCTGCACACGCATCGAGACTTTTGCGCAAAAACTCACGGAAAAATTTAGAAGCAAACGGAGCCTAATATTTTAGATGTTTTAATAAGGCACAGACAATTTATTATATTGTCCAGTCCTAAAGCACTTTTTTTTGCCACTTTTGTTATAATTTTTTTGAAGTGAAAACTTCTTTAGCGGCGCTGAGCACTTTTTTTTGTATGGGTAAAAACTTTCAAACTCGCGTCAGGGTCACGTGATGCTGATCGAAAAAGCGTAAGATCGAGGGGAAGGGAGAGGAACTAGTATCTCCCACTCTTTCTACCGTGCCTGAGTGTGCTGCTCTGTTTAGGCGGCACAGGGCGCTTGCGCGAATGACCGTGTGTGTTTATGTACAGCGTCCCACGCGTATCCAAGGATGTTTATTTATTCTCATGACGCATCTGCATTGCTTCAAAAAAAAATTGGAAAAAGCTTTGATAAATTGCCAATGATTTTAAGTGGAGATTTCAATATAAACTTTGCAGACGATAAAAATCAATCATTAATTGAATTTTTAAATAATGAATTTGGTTTAACTATGTCAAATGATCGCAGTTTTAGCACAACGAAATACAAAACTACTATTGATGCGGTCTTTATTAGACACTTAAATAGGTTCGAATCAAAACTGTTTGTTTCTTACTTCAGTATCATAAACCAATTGTATCAGTTGTAAAAATTTGCGATGATGATTCTGATAATAACGATGGTGTAAAAGTCGTCGGAATTATGGATGGAAGTTGATTTTTGTGAGAGATAAAATTCAATGTAATATATAAATAACGATATAATATTATAAATAACAACATATAAATTGTCATATTTGTGTAAACATTGTATTCTACCTCATAAATGATAGTACTTTTATACTTATAATTAAACACAACGTTAATATTGAAGTTTTCACTTCTGCCGGCACTCCCGGAGTGCTACCTTTTTTTTTATTTCAAATTTCTATGACAAGCGGTTTCTGAGATATAACCTTTGGTGACCTTTCTTATCAGAACACCCTTACAAATTATACAGTCATTTAAGTTAGCAAACATCAATGCAGATTGCAGAAGTTATTCAATTCGATAACCATGGTTATCGAATTGAATAACTTCTGTTGTTGTTAGATTTGATGAAATTAATTAAAATTTTAACAAAAAGATTAATTATGCTTCTCTGAGCTTACAATTTGGATCTCTTGTGCAGAATAAATAAATAAATCTATTTTCGTTTTTAATGTATTAAATTGTCATAAAAACCTCAACTAATGATAGAATTTTGAGATTTTATTTTAGATAAAGGTAAATTTTACTACATAAAGAAAAATAATAATGAAAAGCTTTAGGCCGGTATTCACACATTTTTCTAAAAAACATAAACAGTTTTGTTATTATAAATACATTATTGCGAAAACGTTTGAGATATCCCCGGCAGTAAATTTTATTTGTACTAAACCATCAGAAAGCTTGATATCCGAATTCACAGTCAAGGTCGGCTAAACATTTTGTAGGAATATGGTTTTATTGCTACTTAACTTTCTCTAAGCTTTATGAGGGTTCTTGCTTGTGCAGAATCTTGAAGATAGTGAGCCAGGACCGTATTCAGGGTGTTTCTACTTTCTTCGCCCGCATATTACTAAAAATAAAATATTTATTAATTATAAAACATGATACTATAAAATTGATGTTGGTGGGTATGGAAACATTTGTAATTTTCATCTGATCATCTGCATAGGAATCAGAATATGTTTATACAGATCTGGTTTATACGCTCTTATGACCGTATCAGTAGTCAGACTTTTATTTATGACCTGTTTGACTCGATTGTTGTTGGTAAGTTCTTATTGTAAATACTAATGACTTATATACCCTAAACACCCTCATAGACGCAAACTAGCACTAGTTATACTGTTGTTTAAATTTAAAATTTTCCTCTAATCTATAATAATCAACGGTTTCACTGTGTATAAACTTTCAGCAACGTACTATAATAAGTAATAAGAAGAAGAGTTTATACCGTGCCAGATTGTTATATTAATAATTTTCTAATTGATAGCCAAAACAATGTCAGTTCAATTCAATTTTCAACTATGTATTATAATACCTAATTAGAAGAAACCCATAAAAATCTTTCTAATATTCCAAGTGAATGTTTGCGAATTTTGACACTGACAATTAATGAAAATCTGCGTAAAAAGCTTGAATAACTTATTTATGTTAAAATAAACATTCATAAATGAATAAGAATAATTATGTTCAACCTTTCCTGTCTCGGCGGCACAGCAATTTTGCTGAGTTTAAAAATCATTACGGTTTTTAACAAGTAATAATCATAGAAATATTATTCTATTAATAATATAAAAATAGTTAATAAATAAGTCCAGCGAAAACCAAACGACAGCTATCCGCGTTGCTGTATTTTAAACACCAAATTTTGGCAAAAGCTTGTCAAACTGAAAAACAAAGAAGCTTAAAAAAAGAGTAATAATAAATGTATAAGTGTAAAATTTGAAAACTGTTTTTTGTGTTTTCAATGGTACACAACAAAGTATTGTATTAAAAAATTCTACTCTACATCAAAGCCGGTCTTAGTTAAGTAAAAAAAGGTTTGAATGACTTTCGAATGATTTTTGAATACAGCTTTATCTGCAATTATGTCGTAAAAGCGATAAATTTTATTCTTATATGTACCTGGAAATATGGCCTACTGATGACAGAAGCGCATAGTATCAATCAAACAAATTTTGTGAATCGTGATCTCATCATTCTCACTCTTACCGTTATTTTGTAATAATTTATGGTGTTAACCTATTATAATATAGTTAGGAATAGTGCGTAAAATTGTGCGTGTGACAAGTTGCGTATTTTTTAACTATTACCATAATGTTTTATAACAATAATTATAAGGTAGTAATCAAAAAAAAATTTTAAATGTGAAAATCTAATAATTAAGACTCGATGTCTACTAGAATACCTACTAGGTTTATGATGTGTAATTTTTGAACAATTATAAAACATGCTGTAAGTCCCTGTTTTTATTAAAGTGAACAGTGCACTCAATATCATTTAATCGTTCTACAGTTTTCATCAAAGAGTAGCGGTTTTTGATTACAAATCAAATTGCCATTGGAAGCTAACAGATACTTCTGTGCTGTGGTTCTGATCAGCATGGACCGTAAACAAAATTTTTAAATTTTTGTCGAACTAAACTTCACATTCATTAAGTTTACAAAAAGTGTTATAGATCTTTTTTGTTATTATTTATGAAATTATTCAAGAAATTGTTAATCGTACACTATTTTAAACCAGACAATTGTTAATGGACAATAATCAACAATGGACTGTTTTGAGTCATCGGAAAGTTTATGATCTCAAAGCTTTGAAACACCTTTCTTCTGAATGGAAAAATGCTGAAAACAAAAAACAAATTCTTCATCATTTTTGGTTTAATAATAGAGAATTTTCTATTACCAGTGTGGAGTGTGGAGTGTTTATCTGAATTATCTATCACCTCAATAAATTACCTGAATTATCTATAGATCAATCATTTTGTACGTTCTTGCAAGAGATAAATTTGTTTTTAAACTTTTTTATTAAAAATGCTCTGCAGAATACCCGGAATATAGCCATGTTGGAATATTATCAAAATATGACAGCAGAATTGTTTGAAAATTGGTACCAGAACTAATCATCCAAGTTAATGATGATAGTGACAGTAATTGCAGACGATTAGATGAAAATTACTAACGTTTCTATGTCTACCTATGTACATGGTTCTGGTACATCTTCAAGATTCTCCACAGGCAAGAAACCTTGCGGTGAATCCTCATAAAGATTAGTAAAAGTTAAATACAAAAAAATACACATACGCCAATTACGTTTTAATTTCTGACTGAAATTGTTGATGTTATTCAATTAAAATGACCTTGGAATGTATATGATGTATTATAACCATTTGATAAAACTGATGCACAAAATGTGATAAAAATTAGTCAATCGATTCACTATTTGTAAAAATAAAATTCTGGTAATTATGGTTCACTAGAAAATTACGATTTTTTGTAGAAAAATTGTATTAAAAAAAATCTTCTATGACTTTTGTAACTACTACCATTACAAATATCATATCTATGTTCTAAATTTCTTAACGCATTTGGCACCTATGGGACTTTGTATACGTAGGTGAGTAGTGAGTTTCTTTGAAGAAACTCACCTACATTATATGTTTTATAACTATATACATATTAACTAACTATCTATCTCTGACCTACCCGACTATTGACATTGATAATGTTTAGATTATAAATAGAGAGGTAAACGACACTGCAAAATGAGTCAACAACTGGCGCGATCGCGAATTTAGTATAGTACGCTCAAGGTTATAATAATGGTCATACAAACACACTCCACATTTCCACATTGTGTAATCTGCTCGTAAATTAAAATTGAAAAGATGTGGGATTCATTCAGTTTATCTATCGTCAATCTGTCTAATTTAAACGAAAGTTTTTATAATATGTTAGGATATTATGATCTTGTTTTTGATCTCAAATAATCTAATGTTGCTTCAGTCATAGCGCTATTGCATCATATTGTTGCAAAAGAATGTTTTTTTTTGTTAAATAGTTTATAAAATCTATATTTTATTAAATTAAAAAAAAAAGATGTTACATATAAATTATCATAGATTATAATATTAAAACCGAAATACTGGTGTTCTGCCAAATATTAAATTATACTATTTGCTTCGGCTACTGGGAAGACAAATCGGGCATTTTCGGAATCACATTTAAAATACTCTTTTTCTATTGGTCTTGTTTACACAATGCAATTTTATGAAGCAGCGGTGTCAGCACTGTCAGCAGGACTTGTCAATTTATTCAAACCTCACTTTGGCTTGTCAAACTGTATTTTCCTCAACGATATGCAAATCTTGTTTCGTTTGGAGCGCAAAGCTTGGTTTCCATGGCAACTGATGTCACATTTTCCACAACTATTGCAACTTTTCAGAGATTCCGGTGCTTGTGTGAGGCCATGTAAACGTAAACAATGTATTGACACTGACACTATTGACAGTTAAATTGACAGCAAATTTCCGAAAATGTACCGAAAATCCTGCGAGATTTAACAAAGTTGCTATATTTTATCTGGTGGTTTTCCCGATGCACGCACATTCGTATTTGCCGAAAAAATAGAGTATAGAATAATTGCAAAAGCGGAAGTTACAAAAATGACAATTGTCTTAGAGTTGGATTGCCGTAAGAAAGCGACCGGTGAATCATCGTTAGATGCGCGAGCTTTATACCTACGCCAATGAATGCGATGAAATCCGGCCGTTACTTAGCAACCGAACGTAAACAAACCACTGCGCATTCAATGAGAATTAATCACCGGTCTCTTTCTTACAGCAATCCAACTCTAACGTTGCTACATTTACAAAGTTTTAGTATGTTTAGTTGCATATGTAGTACTGTAATAATGATTAAATTAGTCTAGCTTCAAAACCAGATGTAAATAATTTTTCTTGCTCCACCCGCCGAATCACGAAGTATAGATACCAGGAGTCCGAACGTAATGTTGAACGAATGGTCTCAATTTAGGGGACAGACTTTTCGCCGGTAGAGCGCGTCACTTTTCAAGAAGTACTCGTTTAAATCCTTACGCGGGAAGTTTTGCTGCTATTGACAGCTCTGGAAAAAAATATTTTGAGAAACGGGGAATTAAATCAAAGGCAATCTGCAAAGCTAAAAACATGTGGTATTAATGGATAATAATTTAAAAATTAGTAGGGATCATACCATTTTATTCAATGAAAAAAAGTAGATGAATGCTGAAAAAAAAGTTTTTAAATAAATAAAGTAAGTAATTACACAGTGACTTAAAAATTTACTAGTTAAAATATTTTAAAAATTTTCAATATTACGATAAATGTACTTTATGAAAAAAATTAATTAACAAGTTATTATCAAACATATTTTTTATTAAAATGGTATAAGTTACAAACAAAACGAGTTTAATATTTAAAAATTAAATTATTTAAGTTAAACGTATATTCAGAATATTTCTTTGTATTTTTTATTTATATTATTTATATAATTAGAGTGAATAATTTTTTTTATTAATAGTAAGCGCGAGTTAATGTAATTTGGAAATCTTTCGAGATTTTTTAGATTTAACTTTTCTCTCCGTAGCACTTTTATTAAAACACTTGACTAGAAAATGCCCCCGCATTATTAAAAAATTATTAATTACTTTTTTTGTTAATTCTTTCTTATGCGCATCACAGCCAACAAAAATAGAGATATTCCTTTTAGAAACATCATCTAATATTTCAAACATTGTGTCAATCTTTACTGTTTTTGTCCCAACCACCATTAACACAACTTCCTCTAAGCTTTTAATTAAATTAAATAATTTTTCACTAGGATAAATCAATGCACCTTTATCCATAAGTTCTATAAATTTATCACGAGCCGTCACTACTCTTGACTGCATAGACAACGGCACAGCACTTTCCCATTTTTTTATAAAAATAATTCTAATAAAATAAATTAATATTTTATATTTAATTTAATTTATTTTTTTACATTGACGAGCCAGGTTAGCCAGTCCGTATTTACGTGTAATAATAATAATAGTATCGGTACCTCCTGAACCCTCGCGCAGCGTGTGGCAAAAAAGAGAACTATCATCTGGGTCGATTATTTGGGTACATAAATAATGTGAAAAATCCTATACCGTTCGGACTCCTGGTATCTATACTTCGTGCGCCGAATGTACGCTCTTTCTGGCCGCATTTTACGCCAGAATGAACGACTTTTTATGGCCTGCATTTTCTAGCCGCTGCTATAGCAACACAACCACAAAAATCATTCTGACAGAACTGTTAAACGTTAAACTAAAAGAAATTCGGCGGGTGGAGCAAGAAAAATAGTATACGACCTACGGCCAGAAAGTTGGATGCCCTGGCGTATGTGATATGATGACCTAAGCTTCGCCTCGGCCATCATATCACATACGCCAAAAAATCTAACTTTCTGGCCTAAGAACGTAATAAATATACTATGTGTGTTTTACTTTTATTTACATTCTTTAAAATTATAATTAATTTATATTTTATAATAACCGTTTACAATTTTCTTGCAAATTAACTAAGTAGAATATTTTCCCACACAGTTTTTTCTTGTCTTCTAATCCTATATTCAGTTTCCTTGTTTTTATATATAAATTTTATTCTCATGAACTACTCTGAATAAATATATATTTAGAATTATAGATTTATATTTTCTTTCTCTACGTAGAACACTAAACAGAAGCAGCAGATTAATTTGAAGCTGGGCTTAGGCTGGTCTGTTTCTGCCAAACGCTGAGAGTAGTTGTTGATAATAATTAATATGTATATATTTTTATTGTTATAATTAATATTACCATCCTTGAATGTACATATTTTCTAAAAGTCTTATATATCTTATAAAAGATGAAACAATTTTATAAATTGTATGTGTTTTAATTTAATAATTAACAAAACTATAAGATTTTATGGCCATATTTAAAAAACGTATCACAGTTTTATAATAATACGTCTATGGTACTATCTGCAGTAAAATGACAATATTGACAAGTGACAATCACAGCTGTTGCTGCAGCTGTCACTTGTTGTCTTGTTGACATTATCTGTCATCTGTTATTGTTTAACAAATTCTTAGATTATTTAATATTATTAATTTAAAATAATTTTGAAATGTTAAGCACTATAAAGATTGTGGGAAATTGCATGGTAATTTTTGCTTGTGACGTTAATATTTTATTTTCACTCTGTCAGTATTACATAATTTTTATAACCTCTATTTGCAGCGTCGGTCTTTAGTCCTTCGCCAACTACAAACCTCTTCTGCTTTACAACATGAAGCTGTATTTAATCATAGAGACACTCCCGATGATAATCCTGACATTCCTTTTGAATTTACATCGGATAACCAAAAGGTGACAGCATTACAATAATAGTGAAAACAGATCAAATGTTTTCATTTTTAGAGAGCTGATGCCATTTTAGCAATTTATCCTGAAGGTCACAAACGAGCAGCGATGATTCCTTTGCTAGATTTGGCTCAACGGCAACATGGTTGGTTACCACTTTCTGCAATGCATAAAGTCGCAGAAATTTTGAGCTTACCTCGTATGCGGGTGTATGAAGTAGCTACGTTTTACACCATGTTTATGAGAAAACCTACTGGGAAGTATCATGTTCAAATTTGTACAACAACCCCTTGTTGGTTGAGAGGGTCTGATGAAATTTTGGATACAATAAAGAAAAATTTGAATTTAGAAGTTGGAGAAACTTCACAAGACCGAATGTTTACCTTGTCCGAAGTTGAATGTTTGGGGGCTTGTGTCAATGCACCAATGGTTCAAATCAACGATGATTATTATGTATGTTAATTTAAAATATCGTTCTGATATATGAAGTTTATGTTTTTGTTTGATAGTTTTCGAAACCAAATCTTATTTGAAACTTTTTTTTGCAAAATAATATCATGTTTGATAATGATATTACACGGAACAGCAGTCATCACTCGCACCCTAATTTGGCGCTTCGCCAAGGAGTCCAAAAAATTTTTAGTTAATGAATTTGAACGTAGAAAGTATGGAAATAGAGCAGATCATTGAAAGACCAATTTAGCACACATACAAATCTTGTCAAAAAAGATGTATCGCGTTTAAAAAGACACTAAAATATTGAGATTTTAGCTCTAAATTGTAAGAACTTGTTATTAATGTTACTAGTTCTGTTTATGATTTTTGATAATAGTTGTAACTTGTTTTTTTATGGCATCGGTAGTGATTAAAATATTTTTAGCACCGATTGCAACTCGCAAACTAGAAATCGGGCAGTAATGATTTTAGTCAACACAAATTAAAGCGTTTTCTGAATCATCTATTTTATAATAATGACACTATTTATACACTGCTTGCTAACACTTCAATTTATGTGATTTTAGGAAGATTTGACAGCAGCAGACACTGAAGAAATTTTAAACGAATTAAAGAGCAACAGAAAACCACGTCCTGGACCTAGAAATGGTCGTTTTGCTGCTGAACCCAAAGGCGAGCCCACTAGTCTTAGCGGGGAACCACCAGGGCCTGGTTTTGGAGTACGTGCTGATTTATAAATTGTAAAATATTGACATAAATTAAAATAGACATGGTGAACAAAATTATTTAAAACATTATTTATTTAGAACTTCTAGATTTCAGAGACAGTGACCATTTGAGTCGTTGGATTTATTATTATCAGTCAATTCTCTCATTAGTTTATAAAATGCATTCAAGTGAGCATGCAAGACAGATAGAGTGTTCAGTTTTTACTACTTTTTACAGCAGAGAAGTTGAGTGAATGGCATGAATGTACGTGGTGCAATGAGACGAATTATGAGCATATTAGCGAAAGATTGGTATAGTCGTAGGTCTCGATATTTGAGACTTTATAAAATAAGTCGGTTGTAAAATTAAAAACAACAATAAAAATCCTAATGAGCTTTCTATGGACTGGCTACCGCAGGGAAAGGATTAAAACGGCTTTATGTACAGAACCGTATCCATATTGAAAGCGGTGACAATTTCGCGAGACGGCTACCTAGTTGGAAAAACCAGCTAGAGTCAATAAATTAGCCCTTATAATTATTATTTTGTCAAAGCCGGTGAAACAAAACGTTTGTAGTTCTTACTGTGAGTGAAATAATGCAAATTGATTATAATTTATATGTGGCGACCATGGCAAAACGATGTGGATGACAATAATGATAGGAATCTTGTAGTAGAAAAGTTAATATATTTTTAAGACGGTCCTGGCAAAAACTTTCGGGTGCTGCAATAACTTTGAATAATGTATGACAGTTGACCCCAAAGCTGGGTTAGCTTGAAAGCTTAACCCTTCTTAAGATTAAAAACCTGCAAATTGCCGATCTCAAATAATGAAAACTACAACTACATTGGCTTGTTCTATAAGAAGAAAAAAATAGCTTAAATCACCAGAAAGTTGGAATGGTGTGAGAGCATGTATTGTTTGTTATATCAGATGTTTTGGATATGGTCACAAACTGAAAAATGAGTTGAAATGTGGTTGATTCAGGCTCAACTAGAGGAGGTGTTATAATTTCTATTCAAGAGCAAACCAAGGGAAAATTTATTCATTTATTCACATGTTTGATAAACTTTGTTGAAAAACGTAGTGGCCTATATTTACTTATGGATGATTTTAACATTGATTTTCAACTGTAAATTAATAATTTTTATGTTAGAAGAGATAGTTGAATAACGACAATGTGGGACTTAACCTGTTAGTTGATATACCAACATATGGAATCGCATTGTAATTAATATCAGATTATTTATGATCTTATAAAATATTTTTATAAGATTATAAATAAATATATATATATATATCTACTTTTTTAACGTTGAAGCACCAATATACTGAAGTGTAGTTGTGACACCAGGGATATAATCAATGTCTATGTAGCACCATGCAATTGACCTTTTCAATGACACTGTATATAATATTTTAAATGGTGCTAAGGCACCATACATCGTTGCCACCTATTTAATGTTGCATGTCTTTGTATTTGAGACATAAATCTCATATTTACAAAAACAAAGATGTTGCAGCAGTATTCTCACTTTATCGCGCCAGTTCTTTCGATTTAAATAGCTTAATTAAATAAATTATTTGAATCCAAAAAAACTGCATAAATTATTGCATAAAAAATATGCTATAAGTTTTATACCATATTTTGTATGCAAAATTTTTAATTGGCTCAAATATACCTAATGTTGTACATAATTGCTTCTAACAATTATTGATTCTACTATACTATTTTTGTACATATTTTATTAAGTATAAATAACTTTTTTTGATATATAATTTTTAATTATTTAATAAACTATGACAAAATAGCTGGCAACATAAAACAGTAATTCAGAATATTTAAAAAAACACAATATCAATAGCCAAGCTATACTTACAAAACCACATAACCTACATTTGCTTTTATTATATTTATTGTATCATTGTTTATTATTTCTCTATCGTCTATTATTGCGAATATTTCTGTTATATGAGTAATAATATCATAGAAATCTCACAAAACGGTAGTTACACATAATACCTACGTTAGGTACAGTCAAATATTATTTATTGCATTTATTTATTAAAACTGATGTTATTCAGAACATATTAACATTTACATCCAGGTAATATTTTTTTGACAGGGTTCTAGTTTTTGTAAATGATACATTTTTGTACCAAGTTTAATTCTCAACCAACAACCATCATTTGTTGTCAAGTAATCCAGTCATTATTATTTTCTTCAGATAATCACTTTCTGTCTTTTCTTGAAAACTAAAAATTAAAACAAAGCAGTTCCAGAATCATTTTGCATCGTTATGTTTGTTTAACTAAGTTCTAGAATTAGTTTTAGGGCAGATCATGATTTGAGTTATCGAAGTTTTGACTCTATCTTCTTACATCTTTTTGTAAAAATAGAACACAATAAACCGTTTTCCTGGGCTTTCAGTCTTTGTCCACCGCTTGTGCAGCTTTAAAAAGCGTTACCGAATAAAAATTTGAAGAAGAGGTTTTAAGTTAACTAAATTGAAAAACAAAGGCTTGAAAATATTTATTCTTAGTTACGTATTAAAAAAAACAAGTAAATTCGTAACAAACAAATGCACGTTTTGGTAACGATAAAAAATAGGTGGTATACATTTTTCAAAACTCTCAATTTTGGAGTTATAGAGAGGTGTAGAGAACGCAATTTTATTTTTTTAATGTGTAAAGGGGAGTCAGTGTAAAGCTAAAAACAAGTTTGTGAGGTTGCCACCCTTGTCCCACCGCCGCCATCTTAAAAATAAGGGTTAAAATGGTTTTTACCATTTATATTTTAAACTATTTAATTGGTAAAAAAAGTTTATTGACGTTTTTTGTTGCAAATTAAATTTTCTACAACTTTAATTCAGTAACTTTTTGTCGTAGAACTATAAATAAAAAAGTTATAAGCAAAAATGTTCAGAAATTTGAGAAACAAATTTATATTTTTTGGTGTAACTTTTTTTTATCATTTTACGGAAAAATGCTATCAGCCGCGTTTTTTCTTATGTAATAAGCATAATCCTCAGTAATTTTCAAAATTTGAACTACTCCGTTCTCAGTCTTTTCGATGGACCAGGCTGCGTCTCAGCATCTGATCGGCTTTCTGAATTAAATCTGTATACTGAATCAGTATCAGTGAGAGAACTGGAGAAGGAACGGGTGTTAATGTCGGCGGTTCATCATCAAAGTCATTTTCATTTATTAATTTTGAGAGTTCCATTACGTTGCTGCAAGTCTTTTCACTCTCTCCAGAACAATAAAAGCACATTGCAGAACATTTTAGCCGTGATTTAAAAATTATTTTAAAAATTAATAATTGTAAAATCCTGTTATGAAGTGGAACAGAGTCAATAATTAATTTTTAATAATATTAATAATTGAAATTTATAATTAATAAATTTATAAAACTTATAATTAAAAAGATTATAATAACAAATTAAATAAAACAAAAAAAAACAATAACTGATAGTTAAGAATACTGAAAAATAGTAATCACTTCGGAGCGCTGTAAAACCTTAGCTTAATGAAAAAATGTTGTTCATAAAAGTTGTTCCTTCAAAAACGATCTACAAAAATGGTTTAATATTATTTTTTTGTAAAATGTTTAAAAAAAGTTACATCGAAAAATATAAATTTTTTTCTCAAATTTCTGAACATTTTCGCTAATAACTTTTTTATTCATAGTTCTCCAACAAAAAGTTATTTAACTAAAGTTGTAGAAAATTTAATTTGCAACAAAAAACGTCAACAATCTTTTTTATCAGATAAATAGTTTAAGAGATATATTGTAAAAACCATTTTAACCCTTATTTTTAAGATGGCGGCCGTGGGACAAGGGCCGCCACTTTGGGACTCTACAAACTTGTTTTTAGCTTTACACTGACCCCGTCTACACATTAAAAAATAAAATTGCGTTTTCTAAAAAACGCAACCCCAAATAACTTTTCAATGGACTAAGTGGTTTTCTCATAAAACGACAAAATTTTATGTTTTTGCAGTCTCGTAACTTTTAAATTAAGAAATAATACGATAACAGCCTGGTGCCTTGCAAGTTATTGCATATGCAGAGAATAATTTATTGTTGAACATGACTCAGATTAAACTTATAAAAAATGCAAAATTTGTATTTAGTGATAATGATAAATTATATAATCTTTTCAGAAAAATGCGTGCTTGTTCAAATTTTTAAATTATTAGAAAAGAAAAAACATTTACGTAAATTCAAATTTAAATCTGATATATTTTTGCAAATACTCAACGATCTAATTTGATAATTTGTTATATTCTTTTGAAAAAAAAGGCAATTGATATTTGATATAAAAATAGTGAAAACCATTTAATACAGTGTTGCCAGTAAATCCTTATCTTAATGGTGTCTAGACTTTGATTTCAAGCAGAAAATTGCATACGATGCCACAACGTTGAGAGACTATGTAATTCAGATAAATGAATATAAGCAGCGCTCCTAGTTATAAACTGTGAGAACTAAACCGTATATCCGTATATAACAAGTGTCGTTATGGCACCAGAACGAAAATTGACGTACAGGCTCGATGTAACGTTGTGACACCATTCTAGACAATTTTAGCCTTATAACGTTCTGGCACCATTTTGTGGTGCCTGAACGAAAATTTTGGTGCCTCAACGTATTTTCAGTATATATAATGGTGCCACAAAGTACATTAATTAAGAGTATATATATATATATATATATATATATATATATATATATATATATATATATGTGTGTGTGTAATTATTTATTTTTTTACATTCATTGACTTAGATCCATAGGACGGTATTCTGTTGGCTCGAGCATCAATTTTAAAACTTTTATTGCCTAAACCTCTAATTTTGTTGTATAATGATTTAGCATATTATCCAAAATACCGCAACATTGTGGAAGCGAATGTTAATAATTATTAATAATTTCAGATATATTTTTTTGAATCATTGCTTTAAGGTTTTTGATCATTTAATTTTAGTCAATGTTTATTTTTATTAATGTTTGCATTACCTAAAATTTCAAAAAACCCTAGATTTGCAAGAAAGAAAAAAAAAGTTTTTTTATTTTTTAACATTGAACGCAAGAAAACTCTTCGGGTTTATATATAGTCTTAAGCTAGAATTTATTGTCGGAGAATTACATAAATTTCTGACATAAATCTGAAAATAACGTTTGCAGGTATTTCCTAATTTTTTTTGCTATGGAATAATAGATTACATACTTCTCAAACAAATAGACACAAAAGTATTTTTATTTATTTATTTATTTGAGTTTTCAATAATAGCGTTTAACAAGAAAATTATGGAGGGTAGAGGTAAGGGAGAAGTAAATGAAAATTGCTTATTTTATTAGCATGTTTTGTGATCTTCTTTAAAAGAGAACGCTTTTAAATAATAAATTTTTTAAAGTTTTGTTTGGAATGAAATAAAATAAATTAAAAAATAGGCAATATCGGAAAAAGAAAAATATACGCAATTAAGCATTTTGTATAATTTATTAGAATAGCAATTTTAAATTCTGCCGGGCAGCTGTGTAAGCAGTATCAGTAATAGTATTTTTGTTATGCTACGGGTCGTAATCGTAAGAGAAATAGGTATAATACTTTGAGAAAGTGATAGGTAAAGTCTATTTTTTTTTAACATGAGTAACCATTAGGAATATTTCATAATTGCAATTGGTACCAATTGATTCTGACTAGTTTATTTTGCTTTTATTTTTTTGGATAGTTGGTACTATAGACTTAAAATTGAGGTTTGTTGACAGCGAAATTTTTTATTGTCACTTCTCATTCACTTCTTTCAGTTATTTGAATTTATAATAGAATAGTTGTGTTGTTCACAAATTGTTTGTTGTTCATAAATATTTCCTCTACCTACCATTTACAATGAATTTTTGTTTGTTCTTTGAGTAATTTCGTTTTCAACATTAACTTGACTAGAACTGTTTTTGTTATTTGTGATTGTGACATAATAGTAATATAACCTCAATAATATCCTTCTTACAATGCAAAAATGTTCATAGTTGAAAACTCGTGACACACCATAAAAGTCACTAAAGTTACTAGATTTGGTTACTCATGTTAAAAAAAAATAGACTTTAAATAATCTAAATCTAGGTCTAGATTATTGAAAAAATTCCCTTTTGCTTTGTTTGCTCTAAAAATTTCTGAACAAATTTTCTAATCTGCTACCACTTAAAGCTCGGAGATTAGCTTTTAAATGACGGACGAGTCAGCTGCTCTTGAAGTAGTGTTTATAGGTTGGGCTGTGACGTCAAGCTTAGTACGTCAATTGGTTTGTTGGCAGCATTAGTTCCGCCCCTCTACACTGCTGCCAGCCGCAGTATTAACTATGTATTGGCTCCATGGAGCTATTGGCCCCGCTTCCTGCACTGCTGCCAGCCACGACAACTGAAAGAAACTAAGAAAGTACTAAATCTGCAAGTTGGCAGCGTTCACAGTTTACGTCATTTCATAAACGTCAATTGTTCGTAGCGTCTTTATAAAATAAACAAAAGTTGTTTGGTCTGAATTTTAAAATTGCCTTACGAACAATAAGATGAAGCGTAAGGGTAGAAAAAGTAAAAAAGAAACTACCTCAAATGGCGTCGATGCGGAAGAGCAGCGTCAAGACGCGAATGGTGACGCTTCCGATCAAGAGGTGACGCGAGAAGAGTCTGGCGAGCGGGAAGATAAGGAAAAGGAAAAAAAGCGTAAATCGCCCGGCAAACGTAAGAGTTCATCTTCTAAAAAGTCCGAGGCAGCGGCGGCAAAAGAGGATTCTTTTGGTGAAGAAGACGAAGAGGAAAGAGATTCTGAGGAACCCGAAGAGAAAAAGAAGAAACCTAGCAAAAAGGAGAAGCGATCCTCGTCAAAGAAATCCGATGCCGCCGATTCAAAGGACGAGGAGGACGAGCCCCAATATGAGGTATAAGCATCTTTGGCGCCATTTCTTAAGACTTCCTACAAAGTTTGAAGCACCATGTTCATGTTGTTTTGGCTCTTCATGTTCATGAAAGGGATACCAACCTAATTCTACCAGGCCCGTATTGGAGCTGTTTTAAGTCCCCGATAAAGAGATAGAGATGTTTAACAATATCAAAATAGTTTTTAGGTGCTCATCCAAAAGCATTAGATAGCATTTCTTTTTGTGAGCATAATCAATAAATTACTGCTAATAAAACTGTAGCTAAATTTGATTCAAGTTTTTGTTGTCACAAATATAACAATACAAACATGTTAATACATTTGTCAGTCCGCTTGGATTTTAATAAGTTATTTGTCGGGCTTATATTTAGAAAAATGACTCATTTTGAAGTTCAGGTAATTTGTGAAAAAATGTACTCAGCAATCAAAAACAGATAGTGACAAGTTTGGACCGAAGCATGTTTATTTTCATGAATGCGGTGTTATAAAAATAATGGTTTCTTTGGAAAAGTTGCATTGTCAACAGCAAACCTTTCTCAAATTCATTGATCAATTTCTTCCTCTATTGAACACTGAATTGGTTCGAGGGGAGAAATTTTTATATTCGGTATCTAGTTAGAGAGAAAAATAATCTTTGAATCAATTGGTTGCAAGTCTTTTTTGTTATGTCTGTGACAAGTCTCAGAGTATTAGGCGGTACTTATATCCTCGAAGTTGCAATCGGTTATTCTTTCTGCAACTCTTGTGCTACAATGTTCTGGCTGCTATAACGGATAGGTCTTATATTTACTCAAGAGCCTGCCTATTTTGCAAAATGTAATACGTGGCAACATCTATTTATTAGAAGCTTTTTCCATCGCAGTCCAAAAGCCTTACTTCTACATTTCAATGCTAAAAGTCACTAAGGACAGATGACGATTTAATAGAAAATAAGTTTTTCAGATTGTGGTACATTCATCTTTTCTATTGCATCTTTTTTAATTTCTATTTTTTTTTTAATAAAGCATTTTATCTAAAAAGGCTCAGCACCAGAATGGGTGTTTATTATTGTAACAACAGAATTATTATTCCACCTTTTAATAGAAACTCCAGGAGGTCTAGTACCGACGTTGAGATTTCTCATCGATGATGAAACTCACCGATACATAGTTTCACTCATACTGCCATACTATAATTGGCATCTAATTAATGAGAAATCTCTTGGGTGAGATTTGTCATGATTTTCATATAACAACGTTGCAAGCAAATTCAGTTTAAAAGGTCCACGGCATTGGGTGTTGTATCGGCGAATTATTTAAAACAGGTTTTGCATTCCATCAGTTCAAACCATTTCAAAGCTCATCCGAAAAAAGGCCTTCATTTTCATTCGTGTTTTATCATTAATGAGAAAAGTTATAGTAGACCTGTAGAGACCTCCCTTGTGTAAGTTTCTCTGCTTTATTAAAGAGGAATTTATTGTACTTTTTAAAACACAATCTTGTTTTGGCAAACAGTACCTGTGGCATAAATATGTTTTCGTTGCAAAAGAGTAAAATTATTTGAAAGAAGAAAAGAAGTGGTAATAAAAATCTGTTTCTTGGTGTCATCCAATGATAGATAGAAGCTATAATAAGAGTCACCTCTTAATCCGAAAATGATTTTTTTTGACGATGTTAATAAATTTGTATAAATAGCCCTCAGCAACGCAAATACACCAACGCTTGAATTCAAAACACACTATTTTTCTTTTGCTTGGCTTGCAAGTGAAAACATGTTTGTAAACGCAATTTTTTAAGAATTGAAACCAGACTAAAAGCGACGAATGTTTTATGAAAAAGTATATTCTTTATTTTACATTTAAGTTAGTAGATAGTCTATAGTACAGAATAACATACTTTATACAACTTTTTTTTTCAATCTACAGGTTGAACAAGTTTTGGAGGAAAAATTAATTCGTGGAATACGTCACTATTTAATTCGATGGAAAGGATACGAACCAGAATCTGACACTTGGGAGCCCGAAAATACACTGAGCTGTGATGAACTCATCAATGACTTTAAGAAGCAAAAGAAGAACAATAAGGGAAAAGCAAAGTTATCTAAAAAAAGAGTCAAGGGTGATGATGGCAAAGCAAAATGGGATGAAAACGAAAATTTTGAGGTAAATATTTTAATAAATTTAAGACAAGTTTTTTTATAATTTTGATTTTTCGTCCGTCTGTGGAATTAAAGATTTTTTTGTTGTAGGTTGATCGTATTTTGGATGTTTACTTCAGAAAGAATGGTAAGCGTGAATTCTTGGTGTCATGGAAAGGTTATCCACACTCAGCTAATAGCTGGGAACCTGAAGATAACATGGATTGTAAAGATCTGATCAAACGATATATGGATAAAGTTGACAGGGCTAAAGAAGCCGAACCGCGAGAACTCCGGTTAAACAGATCACACACCGACCGACTTACGTTGCATACAGATGTCAGAGGTCGCCGTCTAAGTAGACGGGTTGTCGGAAAACAAAGGTTTGTTTGATCTAATTAGACACGAAAGTTTTAACTTCTTGATTTCAGAGTGCGTTACCACAATGCAGAATAAATAAATACTGAGTAGTACAATACTTATAAAACAAACAATATCAATGTGTTTTTTTATTTAAAGATTTAAATTACTATATTATAATACAAGAAATTTAACAAACTTTTGAATATGTTTTTAGTTTTATATTATCATGGTTTATTAGAGTAGCTTGAAAATGTGCATATTAACATTTATATGTTAAATATCGTTATTGAGAGAACCTGTTTGATTTGACTTCTCAATATTTATGTACTCGTGTTTGTCAAAAATAAATTTTTCAAATAATTGAGTAATCTTTTCATACCACGCAGTTAGTCCAGATTTCATGTAAACAAAGATTGGCCAGCAGTTTAAATTTAATTTGGCGAACCAATCGCTGCAGAACGGTTTGACCAATCTGATGCGACTCATTTGTCCATCTTTGATTGCATCCACCAAATGCTATAAAAACGAGTTGATATGTATATTATTAATAAGTCTAGAGACTTAGGAGATTTCTAAACATAATCTCATCATTGTATTTTGACTGGTATTTGATTATACTGTTTAAATATGATAGATTTTTTTGTGGCGACGGTAGTAGACATTTCAGAAATGTGTTATTTCTAGTGAAAAACTTAACTAATCAACTTTTTTTAACTTAGCAGTTTTTGAAAAATTTGAGGATATCTAAAGCCTAAAACCGTAAGCTGACATTGCTAATTGAAAACCAAAATATACTTTATTGCAAGACACTGTCAATAGTTTAGATAATTCTTATGTGTAGGCGGATTTAGAAACTTCAAAATAAAATGACAAACAAAACGTCAAATTATATATTAAATAAAAAATATATAGTTAAAAAACTATATAACTTCAAAATAACGCATCTTTTATGATTTTTGAAAGATGTTTACGTCACAATAACTTTGCCACAAACTATAACTTTTTAATTTTAATAAAATTATCAAACAGTATTATAAGAAACAAATATGCCGGCGTATGATGAAATAACAATAAATGTGGGAGCTGCTGCAACAATTAGCTTGGTCTTAAAAGGGGAGGTCTTAAAAGAGGAGAAATAAGTAGTAAATAGTAGTTTTAAGAACTTTCTATTTATTTTTAATATTCTCTTGCCCTCATTTTATTTTTAATATTATTAGTTTAGTATAATATTGACTTATGTTTTTCTGCGATCAGCTCGTGACAGGAATAGACAGCAGTACATCTATCATTAAAATAATCAGTTTTCCCAAATGCTTTCAAAAATAACACTAAACAGTGTTGCCGCTTATGATTATGTGAAGAATTGCAGTTATTGGAAAAAAACACTATTTATATGCCAATAGACGTTCTACCTATAATAATAGTTTATGATATTACGGTTATCAGATGCAATTGATGCAAACCGAAAACCGATTAATCTTGTGGATGATTCAGATGTCAATTGCCAATTGTCATTTTAAATGTCATCTTTACTTTGGTCACAGATGAGTTATACCCAATCGCTCACTTAGAAAAGAAAGCTTAAAAAAGAGAGAGATAGAATATTAACCAGTTTAAAGGTCCAGCTGACGCATGCCCAGTAGAAGTTTATTTCACTGTAAGCAAAGATACACTCGGAACGCTTCGAGCTGCTTGTATGCAGTGTCTAAATTCACGATTTGGTCCGATGTCTGTCCGATCCAGTTTTATTTGCCTCGTGGTTTTATATACCAATTCTAAAACGGCCCACCCTTAATAACTTAATATCTTTCTTGCTGTTGAAAATATAAAAAATCGAAAAGGCACGTCAATGTACCACTTTAAAACGTGACTATCTGGAAACCTCTAGACAAAAAACAAAAAAATCTATTTTAATGCATTTGTAATTATGTGAATAAAGTAGGATCTTTCTTAAAAACCAAACGATTACCTCCTAATTATGCTTAAGTAGTAAAATTAATGTTGATTACACAAGTTTTCTTCAGAAAACCTATGATGTGTCAAGTAGCTCCAGGACGACACTTTTTGGCAACAGGGCATTTTCTGTAGTAATTCTGACAAAAAACTGCGCGCGGCAACACTGCTATTAACCAATTTAAAGGGACGAGAGACGCCAAGGTCATAGAAACGATGCGCAAAAGATCAAACGTTTCGAGGCAAGTGAGCAATCTGGTATAACTAATCTGTGCTTTGGTGTCAATGGTTTATGGTGAACGTCAAACTTCCCTATCTCTAATAAAGCTTGTCAATAAATATAGTAATATAATTCTCGATGAATTGGTCTAAAATCCACGTTGAAACAATGTTAATTTGAGGTGGTGAACATGTGCGAACTTCCCTGGCATGCTTTGGCTGAAATTAACTTGTACAAGCAGGATAAATCTCGTTCAGTATACTGTTTATGCAGTAGGATCTTTTTAAGGTAGGTTATGTTTGCTGTCAACTGTCAAATGCTAGAGAAATACGTTAAAATTGTTTGATTAAAACGAATGTTCAAATTTGACTCGCGTTTTATAATAACCATAAATGTGTTTTGTTGTAATATAATGACTACTAGTGAAAATGATGCTAAAGCCCCTGTCATTCACGACTTTTGCATTATTAAGCCGATAAGTCGGGGGGCTTTCGGGAAAGTGTTTCTAGGATGTAAGAAAACGAATTTGGATGTAATGTATGCTATAAAAGTAATGAAAAAGACTGATATGATCAATAAAAATATGGTCTCACAAGTGGTTAATGAACGGAATGCTCTAGCATTAACCAAAAGTCCTTTCTGTGTGCAATTGTATTACACTCTTCAGACAGCCTCCTCTATATATTTGGTTATGGAGTATATGGTTGGAGGTGATCTTAAAAGTCTTCTTAGTGTTTATGGCTTTTTTGATGAATGTATGGCAGCTTTCTATGTAGCAGAAGTGTGCTTAGCGCTACGATACCTCCACAGCCACAGCATAATTCATAGAGATATTAAACCTGATAATATGTTACTCAGTAAAGAAGGTCATGTCAAACTCACTGATTTTGGTTTATCTTGTGTACAAATTCATCGAGACTTAGAATTCTCTGACTTCGAAAATTCAACTCCAAATCTCTGTAGAAGAACTCCCGGACAGCTTTTAAGTTTGACTTCACATTTAAGTTTTGGTTCCGGTAACTCAAAGAAACAAGACGACTCTGGAGCGGCTCTAGGTGAAAAGCGATCTGATTACAATAGCTGTTCGAATCTATCAGGTTTTGCCTATTTATCCGCAGAAGGATCTTCTTTACAAGTTACTGATAGTTCCTACCATACTTGCCGAACTACACAGAACGAAGATGATTCAAACTGTTTGACGTCACCTGTTAGTAGACGACGTCCTTGTTATAAAGTTCGAGGAGTCGACAGGAAGAGGAAACAACGTTCTCCTCCATTTGAACATCCCCGAAAAGCTTATATTAAAACAGGTTTATTTCAAATATTATTAGTGAGGTTGCGTTCAGTCAAGCAAATTATGACCAATTGCAGTTTTTGGTTTAATTGTAACATTATTTTATTCGTTCTCAAATATTAGTTGCAACCTGAACAAAACCTAGTGGTTTGTTTTTGAACTCTCACTCTTTGCTAAAATGTTTGCTGTGTAAATAGTATCGCTTAACACACACACCGTTGGCAAATGACTATAGTTTTGTTGTACACGACTTGCTGCAATTAATAATTCGGTATTCCTACAACAGAATTATTCCTTCGAACATTCGAAACAGATATGTACTATTAAAAAAAGAAGATTAAATTCGGTAACCATCACAAACCACTTTTAGCTAGTTTGTGAATGTTTTATCAATGTTTACAATAATACAAAGTTGTTAAAAAAACGCTAATTAAAATTAGTTGTTGAGGATGAGATTTCTACGGTAATGAAACAAGACTTTTAACATAATTTTAGAAACTTTGGCACTGACAATTAGTCACTGTCAAAATAGATGGACCGTTTCAAAACAAATATACTTATTATTTAATGACTGAACGTAACCTAATTTAGTTTTTAGTGGAGTAAACAGTGTACTTACAAAGTCAATTTTCTTAATATTAAGCTATTTTTTTCTTAATCGAACTTTAGTTATTTAACTTTTATTGCATGGCAATCTATTCTTCAGTTTAATTAAATTGGCATTAGAGTAGGCCATCATCGTGTTAAAACGTTTTAAATATTAAAATACTTCTCACAAAATATAACTAGATTTGTCACATGCCTGTCACCACCAAACAGTTTGGACTGTATGTGAGTTTTTTCCGGGAGTGGGGTGTCTAAAGGATATAAACTGTACTTTTGTTTTACTTTACATTTATGACTAATTTTGAATTTTGTTTCTTCAATTAGTTATGCTTAATAATTCGAGAGTTATCGATTAATGATATATTAAAATCTATTATTAATCATGCTGTTGGTTGACTGAAGTAAGAAACTATATTATATATCCCCTTTTGTACACTTGAAACTGCACTGAACACTCCAAAAAGATTTTTAAATAAATTAATTGAAACATTATGAAACCAGGTTTAACTGGAGAGATGGAAATTCTTAGAGTGGAATCTACAAGTCCCCCAAAAGGCGTCACTTTTTCAACACCTGTATCAAATCAAAAACCACCTAAACCTAAATCCAAAACAACTAGATTTGAATTGGTTCAACCTTTTAGCAATAGCATAAAATCTATTGAAACTCACGCTGACGTGGTGAGTCCGATTACTCCTAAAACACCAAGAACACCATATCGCACTCCAAAGTCGGTTCGACGGGGCCAATGGAGTTCTGGCCAGCGAATTCTAGGCACTCCTGACTATTTAGCTCCTGAACTTCTTCTAAAAAAAGGACATAATTGTGCTGTAGACTGGTGGGCTTTAGGAGTATGTTTCTATGAATTTGTCACTGGAATTCCTCCGTTTAATGATGAGACTCCACAATTAGTTTTCAAAAATATTTTGGAAAGAAATATTGAATGGCCTACCGATGATGAGGCATTGAGTAAAGAAGCGGTTGACGCAATTGAATCCCTGCTAAATCCAGATCCAGAAAAAAGACCAAAAGCTGGCGAGGTTATTGAATTACCTGTGTTTAATAATACTGATTGGGAAAATTTGTTAAATACACAACCACCATTTGTGCCAGATCCTTACGATTTGACTGATACCGGGTATTTTCAAGCCAGAAATGAACTGTTGAATTTTAATATTTCCAATTTTGAATTGTAGTTTATAGTACGTTTTCGGGTAATAAAATTTTATAAAAACATATTTTGTAAATTCTTTTTGTGTAACCTGTTTAAGAAAATATTAGGATTAGCGTAACGGGGTAGGGTTCAGGAACAATAGATCAAATTGATCGCAGTTCTGTAAGGTGCAAAGCACCAAGGGACCTCTTCTCAATCAATCACTTAATTAATAGACCCGGTGGGTAACTGAATATGTTGCGATACAAAGTGCTAAATTCCTACCTAAGAACAACAACGACTTCGTCACCGAATATTTTTAGCAACTTGAAAGCTACTCTTCAAGTTAGATCTTTTTTTTTCTTACAGAAACAAGGAAGATATCTTTAAGAAAGCAGCTTTTTCCGATTGTAGCGTATCCGAAGAAGAGATTTTTGTAGATGACGAAGTTTCTAGTGAATGCACGTCGCTTCCTCAAATTTTAAAAAGTAAAAACAAGCAGGATGTAAGTATTAATATGCTAATAATATGTAATTCATAACAAACACATTTTGAAAATCGTAGTTTGAACCGGAGACTGTGAGCTGTTACTGCAGCGCTTCACATACTGATAATCTTTCGACCGATGAGCACGATAGTCTTCGAGACTCTCATGAATCCCGACCCGTTTGTCGAGGTCTGCAATCTAGTGACAGTGGAGCTGATTTAAGCGAATATATTAAACATGATATAGATTTTGATTGGCAAAAATTTTGGTCTTTGAATGGAGAAAAATTAATTTGGGAGTCTTGGATTGGTAAATATAGTGCATATATTAATCCTGATTATCTTCAATACGCACAGCATCAAGTCAAAACGGACATTTTCGATAAATCAAAAAGAGAATTGTTTACTTTAGATGTAGAACCGTCTGCAAATTTATATCCTAGTGGGAGTAAAAGTGACTGTGGAGCTGATTACTATAGGAAAGATAAAATTTTAGTGAGGAATTTGTCAGGATCTGATGATAAATTAAATATTGAGGTATCAGAGGGTTGGAATCCTTTGTCCCCAGTTAGTGTGGATTGTGAAACGGACATTGAACATTTATTAAGGTAAGTGCAAGTTTCATCTTTTAATTATATTAATAAATAAACTAACTGGTGGAAGAAACATAGATACTATGTACATAATGATGTTTTTAATAGTTCTAGGTGTGGATCGCATGGAAGTTCTGTGAGGACAGTTGACTCTATGACAAATGTAACTCGTATGACAATTTCTTCATTGGATTTGAGTCAGAGTTCTCATAGTTCAGAAAGTTTTTCTTCTGTAAGTTCCGTGCAAAGTTCTTTAAGTTCAACAAGTTCCGAAGAACACGAGGAAGATTATCAGCATCAGTGGAACATTTTGTGGAAGAAACATTACGAGGAAGAATATTTAAGACAATACGATTTATTTGTGTTGTGTTGGAAGGAACACAATATTACTGATTCAGTTTTCACCGAAAAGTTTGATATTCCTAATTTAACCAGTCCTTCTCATCCTAGCAAACAACGTAAGAAAAATATTCATAAGGTCTTTCAAGGGAAAGTCGACGATAGCGACGTAAAGTGCCCAATTCAAGTTACTAATAGCGTTGCCGTCTCTTTAGGCAATTTACTCAACAATTTGAAAGTTTCCAGTGAAGAAAATAGTAGAATGGAAAGTGGTGATGACGATACAGCAGCTTTAATGGCTGCAATGGGACTTCCAACATCTTTTAGTACTTCTAAAAAAAGAACTTTTGAAGCGGAAGAACCAGAAGAACAAGGAAACAGTGAAAATACTGACAATAATTATGATTTTCAATCTTGCAGAAAACGTACAAAAGCTGCATTTGCCTTGATGGGAATTGCATTTAGCGATAAAAACAAAGAACCTTATGCTGGACAGGTCAATTATAAAACTAAACATATAAGACTACAGAATCGACATTTGCAGTTGCAAGAGAAACCTATGCATATTAGATTTGATGAAGATGGAAATCCTGTACCAGAGCAAATATCTGCTCAGGAGGTAAGAATTTTTAAGCAATTGATGAAGAGGAGTAGAATACATTAGATTTGTTTTTAGAGAAAATTATAATAAGTTGTTTGATTTGACCAAATAATTAAACTACTTCTTCTATTAGATTTTGCTCCAATTATATTTTTTTGTTTGGTTTGAACAGATTTTTGTTATAACCCTCAAGATTTTCTCATTCATAAGGTTTTCATTTTAAAACAACTGTTCAAATTAAAAAAAAAAACTAGTGCGTTTAAAAGATGTCTAACAATTTTATAGAATAATCATTGATGATAACATAAGTCAACTAAATCAAAAATTATTTTAATCTTTTTTTTAATGATTATTTTTGTCTGTCTACATCGTAAACTAACTAAAGTTTGTACTCATAATTAATTACTTTTGCTTTTGTACTTATATGACGAGTGAGCAAATAGTTTTCAAATTAAAGAATATGTTCAGAAATATTCTGTCGCCTTGAAACGATTTTGCATCAAATAAAATAAAGATTTGTACAGAGATTTCTTAAGGATTTCTTTAACAAGTCACTTTCACGGTTATGTACATTTGCCATAAGTAAACGATTATTTTAAATTATTTAATATTATCTCCGCAATGCTTTCTTATAGAGCGACATTTTTCTAATGTTAGAGAGAGATATTTTTGTTTTGTATTGTTAGTATTGTAATATATCACATTACATAAGAAGGAATGTCGACACGCTTTAAATTTGACATGTTACAGAATTGAGACTTGACATCGTAGTTTTTTAAGAGTAAATGCTTTTCAAAACTTACTAGATGAATATTGTTTTGAAATATACTATTATATGTCGTGTTTTGTTAATAAATTTGATTTGAGAGAGATTTTATAGATTCATGATAAGATTACGCACAATACTTTTTATGGTTTCTTATGGGAAATTTTGATGCTCTACAAAAAAAGATTTTTATAAATTTTTGGGAGAGATAGGAGTATTAGCACACTAACCGATCAAATAAAAATTAGTTCAATTTCAAACTGGATTCAGAAATTTCCACTTTGCAAAACATTTTCAAACAAATTTCAAAAATAATAAAAACTTGTTTTATTGTTAAGTTTATTTAAGCTGTCCAAGAATGCATAAATATTCTAATTGAATTCTTATAGAAAGCTTTTTTTTTATTGCATAAATATTATAAAAATTAATCTGGCAGTAATTAATTCGCGTTTTGCTGTTGCGGCTGCAGCCTAGATAGCTGGAGTTTGATGATTCCGAAAAGGGGCTTCAAATTCTAAGAGTTGTGATTTCAGCAATATTCATTTGAAATACATAGGCTGTAAGAAAGATCAAATTAGAGAGAAAAAACGTAAAAAACGATTCGGGCAACTGTGTTGAAAAGCTGTTTGAACCACGCGTTTGGCGCAACGGCGAGCTCCTTGAACGCACGAATATTGGTAAAAGGGCACTTCCGGTACACACCCATAACATGGTTATTTTTTGAAGCGACCTCTAGTCAAAAAATTTTTACCTGGAAACACAACCGTCATAAAACATGCTTCGACCTTTCTCATTTTGGTACAAACTAGCAAGCTAACGCCATAAAGTTGCTCTTAATAAAAACTATCTATGTTATATCTATTATAGATAAATAATCTCTTTATTACATATTTTGTTTTATTATCTGGTGGTTAAATGCTTTTTCAGGGCGTGCTTCCGGATAGTTCCGATGATAAATTAACCTCACCTGATGAAGAAGTATCAGAAATAGTTGCTCCACCCAAAGCAATTGAAGAGAAAACTGAAGGCATTGCAATTCCTAAAAAAAGAAAAAGACGAAAGAAAACTACAATGTCCCAAGAAATTAAAGAAAAACCGAAATTAATAAAATTTTGGAATAGACGGTACAATTTATTTAGTAAGTTTGACGAAGGAATTAAGTTAGATGAAGGTAAATATTTTCAATAATTTGTGAATTTTTAATTTATAACTTAAATTTATTTTTTAGAAAGTTGGTACTCTGTTACACCTGAACAAATTGCCATACATATAGCGCGAAGATGCAAGTGTGATGTTATCATCGATGGGTTTTGCGGAGCAGGGGGAAATGCCATTCAATTCGCATTGACATGCAAACAAGGTGCGTCAGCTTTTTCTTCAATAATTTATTATAAAATTGAGAATTTTCGAAAAAACTCAACAAAACCTTAATTCTGCACACACTTCTTATGCTATTGACATCGTTGGATAAATGTTTTTTTTTTCTTTTAATAACGATTAATGTTATTTATTTTGTTGTAACATAAATATTATAATAATTTACATTTGTCAACTAAAGTTAGTTTTTTTATGCCCACGTTGCAATTTTCAACCAAATTATAAGCGGCAACGCTGTTTAGTATTTTTTTTCTTTTGAAAAGCACTTGAAGAGATTGGTTATTTTGAGCATAATCAGGGCTAATGTGCCTGATTATGCTTATTATGAGTTTTTAGAATCTATTTATAATTTTTTTTATCAAAATCAGAACTTGAATTTTTTTTTTAATAAATGATTGACCAAATATGTTATGCAATTATTTTATTTCTTTTTTAAGCAAAGTTTTAATTAAATCTTGTCAAAAATCTAAGTTATCATTTAAAATATTGTTATTACTTTTTGCCCAAAAACATTTTTAAAAGCTATGCTTTATGTGTACTCTAGCACATATAACTCCCACCAAGTTTTTTCTTATTTTTAACAACGCATTTATCAAGACTAGTTTTTAAAATGATCGCTTTGGGGGCATAGCGCTTATGACAACAGCCGATAGTCTTATGTTGGCTAAAAATTTCGAGTAACAATTACTTAAAAGCAACACATAACTTCATAATCGCTTTTTTTTTCAGTAATAGCAATAGACATTGATCCGAAGAAAATTGAGCTAGCTCGTAACAACGCCGAAGTATACGGAGTGGCTGATCGTATCGAGTTTATTACTGGCGACTTCTTTCAATTGGCGCCGCATCTCAAAGCAGACGTTTTATTTTTAAGTCCCCCTTGGGGTGGCATGGAATACGCTTCTGAAATTATTTATGATTTGGAAACAATGCTTCGACCTGCACCTATTGCGGAGCTTTTAAATGTTGCAAGAAAAATCACAAGCAATATAGCAATATTTTTGCCGAAGAACAGTAATGCGTTTTTAGTAAGTCTATAGAAGTTAACTAATTGTTTATTTCAGTTGAATTGTTTAAATTTTTAGTTGATTGATGAAACTAAGCCGGGTGGAGGAGTGGAAATCGAGCAGAATTTTATGAAAAAGAAATTAGTGGCAATAACAGCATATTTTAATGAACTTATTAAAAAAAATTAATTTATAATTAGATTGGTTAATGTTATTTTAACATTTTATTGTAAGTAATAAACGATTCCATTTTTAAAATGTAGTTTTGACTAGTGGCGCTTCTAACAGGAACAGGGAATTTCTGTTTAAATCGGTTGAGACAAAGGTTTGACAAGAATGACAGTTGACAAGCGAGCACAATATGACAGGCAGAATAGAAATGACAGACGTATAATAACAGACGATTCTATTCATCATGCTAAAATAAGTTGTTTTTGGTGAATTTGTTAACATTATGTACTGGAATTCTGGATTTTCTGGTATGTTTTATTTTATTTTCTAAAATTGTAATTTAGCTTAAGTAGTTAATTGCAAAATCTATTCCTGTAGTTATCCATTAGCAAGACATCACAAATATTTACTAAATTTATAACAATGCACCCATTCAAACAGCACCTCATTTATGTTTTTAATTATAAGCAGCACTTACAATATGAAACTTGATGTAGAGGTGATTTTAAGGTGCTAGCAGACTATCTTAACTTTCCTTAGTGTATCTAACCTAACCATTTTATACTCTACCATTGCCACACTGCAAACTATACCATACCACTATGCGTTGAGAATTGTTTATATTAAAATTAAAAATTATATCTTTCGCTCTGAGTCTATATAACATTTTTTTGTGTAGTCATTATCGGAATGTGGATAAAACTAAATTACTATTAGATGTTTAGTTTTTTAATCTGTAACATTTAGTGGAAGGTTTTTTTACCTGATCTAATAAAAATCCTGCGGTTTTTTTGTTACGTTAAGGCTGCTAAGTGTGCCTGTAGTGTCTAGTATGCTATAAAATAAACCAACACGACTCGACGAATTTCATCTTTAAAAATTTACAGGTGAATAGCTTAGCATGGAGGGCTTGTTCAGATCTGAGGAAGAGAAATGTTTTTTTTGCAACTAAAAATAGACATAATAAATGCGAGACTTTTGTTTTCAATAAATACCTATATCAATTTTAAAAACGTCCAAGTTTTTAATAAAATTATTTTATAATTGAAAAAACCTAATTGTACTATATAGGCTGATTTCTGTAATAACTGCAAGGAGACTTGTGTTAAGGTAAACTTGCTCGATATGAAGTTGTTGATCTTACACTCTGAGTACGACCTTTCAAAAAGCTGCCCAAATATTGGGCCGCAGATGATGTAAAACCAATGAGTGACAGCTTCGGCACCAGTAGATTACTGTAGATTGAAATTTACCCTGCCGAAAGTATTTGCGAAATCAGAGTAAATTGAATATTTAATTTAAAATTTGTTCTAGTCTTTCTACTATGCTGGCTCGTGCAAAAGGTATAAATAAGTAGCAAAAGGTAGCCAATTCACGAGTTTATACAAGTGAAAGTCTTACAGCTTTTAATCTTTATAGTGAACCGTTATGAGCATGGAGCTATAATAGAATGGAAATGGAGTCAGGATGTAGGCAATTTGTTTTGATGCAAAAAAAAGAGAGCATTCCAAGCGCGGAGTATTTACGTTGCCACACGCTCTTTGTTTACGAGGTACGTGGCTACAAAGCTAAAGCGTGGTGCAGTATAAAAGTTCCTTGTTTTGAAAAAAATCGCAACGGCCGGTAACGTCGGATCCAAGTTTTGTTTACAATTTGGTTTGTGGGGGTCTGCTTATATCATTTTTAATTGCGGGAAAACTAGTGTTTTGTGAATGAACTTAACAAAATTTTCTAGCAAATAATAATAGAGGTGTTAATAAAAGCCTTAAGACAATGGTTCAATTGGGATGTGGTGTGTGGAACAAAAAAGTGTCCAGATGAAAATATGTGACTGCTCAAAGCCGATCATCGTTGTATTTACATCAACAGGGGCGTAGAGTTTTATATTTGGTCACAGCTTTATGAATTTTTTTCTGACGAAGTCTATAAGTCTTTTATTATTACATGTATCAATTGCATCAATAAATACTCATAGCAATATTGTTAATTTATACACAACCGCTAAATAACGTATTAGTTAATGCATAACATCCAACTTAAAACATCGTAAACAATAAAGGACTAATTCCAGAACTTGTGAGAGTAGTCCATATCATATAAGTTACAGATGAATTATGTGCATGTAGTTTTAAACATATTTGGCTTTTCTCTCAACATCTGCGGCGCTACTGCTTTTCCATTCTAAGTGTCGGCCCCCACAAACCGCTGAAGCGTTCCGCTCCCGGTAATTTTGCATCACAACAAATGCAAATTGTAGTGGGAAATCCTGACTCCATTCTATTATAGCTCCATGGTTATAAGGTAGTCTCTACCTGTTGGTAGACCAGGTGGACCTGTCAGCATAGATCTTTTTTTAACATATGTTTGTCGAATTAACCTAACTGTGCTAAAGCTTTGTAGGAATTTTTGCTATTTTTAACCATTTTATTATAATCTCCAGAATTAGTTTTGAAGAACACTAATACATTGTCTCTCGCATTACTTTAATGTTCAACAATCATTAACTTTATAACAATTCACGTGGTGAATGACAAGCAGTTACCATTATTACCTATTCTTTAGACTCTTAATCACTACTTATAGATAATTGGATGTGGGGTGTCGGGTTAATGTTATGATGTCATAAAATGCACCATCAAGACATGTTTTTTTACTGTTCTAGCTAGGATGTTTCTTTATTTTCCGCCCCAGTACTGTGTATGCTGACATTTTAATGTAGCGCTTGATATGAATCTATGGACCAGTGAAATGAAAAATTCGAGAACATGGAAACTCTTTTCAGTCTAAAGCCGGCCAGTGACGATCCAACGGCGCAGTATGACAAAATCGTACAATCAGACTGTACAATTCAGTCGCACCAAACCAACTTAGTCGGTCATGCACACACGCGATTCAATTTCATCAAATTCAGTCCAATTTCGTCGCTTCCAATTAAATTGTACTGCGCCGTTGAATCGTCAGTGGCCAACTAAAGAGTGGGTAGTGCACTATTTGTTTATAATGCACAAGACAAAAATACAATACATACATATATAGACAGGACTGAATGCTATTTCTAAAGAACTTTTTCATCATTGACATTACATTCCGTGCTAATTATTTTTTCTGTAGTTAGGTGTACAAACTTCTACCATTGCTGTAGACTTTAAATTAAAACAAGTCTTATACACTGTGTGATTAAAAAGTGATAATCACTTAAAAAGTATTTTAATATATTATTTTGAACATTATGATACCGTCGTCATATTATTCTAATTGCAACGCTAGCTTGATAGAAAGAGTTTTTGTTCACGCCGTGTATATATATATATATCACCACGCAAAGATCATATAATAAGAATAATGTCATAAGTCTTACAAGAAGAGGTTAGGTCAGAAGTAAAGTGTGTATGAACTTAAAAGATCTATCAGAGAAATTCACTAGCGTTAAATTGTGTTTTATAGTACTCAATAACTGCAGCAAATATTAATTTTTTGTTTCAAAAATGAGCTAACACAAAAAAAAACAGCACCCTGTAAATAAAAGAGAACGGTTGCTCCAATTTAGCATTGAAAATACAGGGTATGAATGAGCAGCATGCGACGCAACTATACAGTGCGCGTCAAAGGCATGAAATAAATTCATTAAAAATTAAACAAATTTTTTTTCAAATAAATTTTTGAACACGTTAATTTTTATTTATAAAAACACATACTTTTATACCAAATAAAACTCCAAGCAGTCATTTGTTTTAGAGTCATAACTCTAAGAAAATGATTTTTTTTCAAATAAATCTTTGAACACGTCAATTTTTATTTATACAAACACATACTTTTATTCCAAATAAAACTCCAAGCAGTCATTTGTTTTAGAGTCATAACTCTAAGAAAATGACTGCTTGGAATTTTATTTGGCTTCAAACTATAGGTTTTTATAGTGTCCGAAAATTTCGTTTAATTTTTAATTAATTTATTCCATACTTTTGACGCGCACTGTGTATACGTGAACGTCACCTGGAAGTTAATATAAAAAATCAAATAGAGTACATGTTAATAAAATTTAGGTGGGAGAATTTTGTAAGGAATATCAAAATGTACTTAGGTAAAGAAGAAGAAGAAGAGATTGTACAGACATCATAATCCAGTAGTGTTCTAATATAATGCAATATAATAATTAAAACAAGTGTACAAAGTTAATAAATCAATGACAGCTTTTTTGATAGAAAGAGACATTTTAATTTGTTTATTAATAAATAGAATTTCGAGTATTTTGAATTCAAGCTACTTCAACAAATAACTTTTACAATTCTCATATAATATGTCTAGAGCGTTGGTATATATTTGTGTGGTATTGGTTTTATCTTCCTTTTTCATACCACTCATTTCCATTAATACCTATTTCCTGTAAATATAAAATAACAATTGAACTACTATCTTACAGCAATCCGAGTGGAACTAAACTTTTATTATGCGTTTACCAACATTGAATAAACATAACAAATCCCAAAGAGATCCATATCGTTGTTGAGAACTTTTACGGGCTTACCAATGCCTGATATTAGATGTAACCGCCACAACCTTACATACTTTAACTGACAGCTTGGTCAAATAGTTTTACAAATTTTTTCAAAAAAAGATGACAAAAAAAGAAAACATCTGTTTTTGAAACAATAAAAACCAAAAGTTATCATACCAACATGTTGCTGTTAAAGCTACAGAGTTTCTAATTTTGCAAAACGTGAATTTAAATTAAATCCTAGAACATTGCACACTTTTTTACATTTTAGGCTGATCTTGAATTTGATAATTCGGCTCTAAAATAGCTCACGTAGGTTACTAAATCACGCACTAACCCCAAGTTGTCATAGCACGTGATTTACATAATAAACGTTTGGTTCCACTCATATAAATTTAGTAGCTGGATTCTGTATCAATATAATGTAAACATACAATCGATTTAGCAAGGGATTTAGCAACAACTTCTTGCAGGTGAGGTGATGGTGAGGTGTGCTACCTACGTGGGAGCCTCCCCATTTAATTCTAGATCACCCTACTAATTTTTCTTTGGTGGTTGGGGAATAAATTAGCACCAGGTGCAGGGTTGCATGTTAACACACATTCTAGTCACACCTAAAATGACTTATGCCAAAGAACAAAAGATTCGCAAGCATGAATGTACCGTTTGCCAAAAGCGATTTTTAAATTCTAATGATCTCAGAAAGCACATTCGAGTACACACGAACGAGCGCCCCTTTATGTGCAACAGATGTAATCAATCGTTCAGACAAGCCGGTTCTCTTAAAAGTCACGTTGCTTCCCAGCATAATGAGGACTCAAAAGAATTGTATGTCTGCAATTATTGCCAGAAGGTTTTTCCATTAAAAGAACGATTGCGATTGCATATACGAATTCATACAGGAGATAAGCCATACAGCTGCGATTTATGTCCAAAAAGATTTGCGCGTGGTGGGCAGTTAAGACAGCATATGAGAACTCACACTGGTTGTAAGCCTTATGTGTGCCCCATGTGTAAGGCAGCGTTTACGTGTTCAGCCAATTTAAAACTGCATATAAATCGTCATTTAGAAATAAGAGATTTTGTTTGTGACATTTGTGGTAAGAAGTTCTTCCGAAAAGACGCTCTCCAGAAACATCTCAATTGTTATCATGCCAATGTAAAAGCATTTCATTGTAAAGTCTGTAATAAACAGTTGAAAGGTCATTTACCGCAACATATGCGTATTCATAAAAAAGATAAACCACATGGTTGTGCACATTGTGGAGCTCGTTTTGCTCAAAGATCACAGTTGACTGTTCACCAGCGGATACACTCAGGTGAAAAACCATACAGATGTCAAGTTTGTTGGAAAGCATTCGCTCACTCCACAGCTTTGAAACTCCACACCAGGAGGCATACTGGTGAAAAACCATTTGTCTGTCTTCTATGTACAAACGTGTCATTCTCCCAGTTACCACATTTAAAAAAACACATGTTGTGCATTCATAAAACAAAAAAACCGTATGTCTGTTTACATTGTCAGAGCTTCCATCAAACGAAAAATGAACTCGAAAGCCACTACATCAAATGTAAACTACCGGATACAGAGGTTAAAGTAGAATTAAACGTTGAACCACCAATGGCAATCGAACGCATGAGATTCCTTTTGGCTGTACTTCTCAAAAAAATTTCGTCAACAACAAGACTCGAAGAATTAGGATTTAATAAAAGACTTATAGATGACATTCTAATAGAATCAATTCAAAGCTCAGGACGTCAACCTTGTAAAGATAATAGTCTATCTGTTGCAGAAAAGCTCAAAAAAAATGTCGAAATTCTTTTAGAGTGGACAGTTCCCAAACACTATATGGAAAAATTTCGAACTGAGCATCGATCAACCGAAGAGCTTCTTGAAGAATTAACTTCCTAATCAAATGCTTTAGTACAACTAGTGTAGGTTTTGTTTTAGACTATTTGTATAGATTTTTTTATTATTGTCAACTTGGCTGGTTTGGAAAATGCATTCTTGCCCAATTAGTACAAACTTATACTGCGCCATAGGCAAACTAATCGAAGAAGCTGAACTAATACGGACGGGGATGGTGGAATTATATACATGCTATTTATTATATACGTTGAATGAAAAAACAATTTGACCCCATAATCGAGACTGTTTGAGTTTTACAAACTTGATTTTGTTAGTTTGTCTATGAGTATAGTTAACCAAAGGACAAACCAAAAGTTTAGCTTACTAGATTTTTTTTCGTATGTATTACCAAAGAATTATTAGTTTGTTTTTTATTGTTGGATCATATTAGAATTTTTAATTTGACGTTATCCTTCTAGGCAATGTTCTACCAAGACTGTGCCATTTAATTATTTTGTATAAAATAAGTAGTGCAATAATTTTGTGGCAATCCTATTTATTTCATTAGCATCACAATTTAAAAAACTCATTTGTGGTGTGATAATATTTAAAATAATCAAAAAAAAGTTCGATGTACAATATTATCTCTCTTAAATGTTCTATGATCAATGTTACCATGGGCATACTTCTCATCTGTCTTTCATTACATTACTTACATAAAATAAACTGCTTAATCTGTTACTATTTAGTTTCCATAAAAGTACCACAATAAAAGCTCTATTCTAGTCAACAATAAAACTTAAATTATCAGTCAAAAATGCTATCTATTCTAAAGTTAGCACATTCTTTGGCAACATCTATTTCCACTGGATCACCATTGGTTTTTGAAGATCAACATTTAGACCTTCAAGTAATAAGTACTGCAACAATCTTAGCGTTAGCTTTACGATAATATGTAACAGAAAAAATAACTACCTTATGGATGGTGTCGTAGCGAAAAGCTTGAGCAATATTATTAACTGTTACTTCAGAAACAGAATCTTTGAGACCTGTAATGGTTACAGCTCCCAAGTTTGGAGGACTCTCTGTGCTCCAAAATATATTTTCACTTCGGATGACTCCTTTTTCCATAGTGAAATCGATAAGAGTGTATTGTTTCTCTTCATAAGAATCTAAAAAAAAAACAATTTAAAGCAGAGTTATAGTAAAGCATTAGCACATTTCTTGAATAGAAGTGTGGAACATGAAGATGGGGAAATCCACATACAAATGTTCAGTTGCCGACACGGAATTTATTATTTGTCAAAATTTAGTAATACTTTTGATAGTTATGTATGAAAACATTAATATGTTTTTGATTTGTTGTTATTTTTAGGAACATTATTAACATTTTTACCACTTTATATTAGGTTTTGAATTATGTTGGGCCGACCAGAACTTCTATGTCGCTTTCTTCAAACTTTTTTCTCGATATTCGCAATTTTCAGTTTTTAGGTTATTTCTCTTAAGCAGAAAGAAGCCCTTAGAAAAACACTTAATTGACGAGCTGGCAAAGAATCAGAGTAGAACCAGTGATTTGTTTTGAATATTATTAAATTTAACTTATTTTTCTGTTAAACGTAAAAATCATATTATATTCTATTATTTAAAGCGCTTCCTCTACTCTACTTCAAACTACTAAGGCTCTACTTCAAACTTTTTATTAAAAGGTCACCAATCTAAGAAATTAAATAACCTTATTGTTTTACACTTACTGAGAGAATCTCCGTCATCCCAATATAATTGTCCATAGGCAGCCCCTTCCTGATCTGCCGCTGCCCATATCTCAATATTATTCATTCGGGCCTTTGTAGTTGTCTGCTCTGCTCCCTGTTGGGGTAATATCCAGCCACCTCTAACCAATACAGGAATAGTATCTTCAGGTGCAGAAAAGTTGAAATAAGTTCCTTCGCTGACTATTTTTGTTTTATCATAGACATCGTACCAAATTCCCTTTGGCAAATATCCGGTCACCTCCAACGCGTTTTCTTCTAAAACTGGTATAACCATAAAAGCGGGTCCCCATAAAAATTGAGTATCAATATCATAGGTTCTAACATCTTCTGGGAATTCAACAAAAAGTGGACGAGCAACGGTTTCACCACGTGTATGTGCCGCCCAAAAGAGAGTATAAACATAAGGAAGGAAAAGATAGCGTAGCGTAAGAGCTTTTCGGGTGGAAACTGTAACTAGAGGACCTAATGCGACAGGATCTTGATCGATGCCATCGTCTGTATTATGATTACGGGAAAATGGATAAAAAGCACCCAATTGTGACCAGCGGTTACATAACGGAATGGTAGTGTTACCATTGAAACCACAAATATCGGCACCCATCAAGGGAATACCAAAAAGACTGAAGCTCAATATTTCTGCAACAATTTAATAGAAAATTGTTTATTATTTCACATAAGAAATTAAGTAATTTTGGTAAACTTTGCATATGCGAGAATTTCGATGCTGATACTTACGTGGAATAGTATATCTCATGTCTAACCAGGCAGACACAACATCTCCACTCCAATGTCCAGCATAGTGTCCGTGACCGGCAAATGTAGACCTCGAAATAACCATTGGCCTTTTCCCCCGAATCTCTGACAGTGCGCTATTATCAAATGACAAATATTATCATTTTTTGCTAATAATAGCAAAAGTAATAACTCACAAACTAGTGACAATGGCTTCAGTAAATCCAAATAAATTGTGAACATCATAGTGAAAACCGATATAATGCTTGGCTGACATACAAGCAGTCTTGTAATTTAATACGTTTCCGTCCACTCCTGGCAAGTATGGAGGACTTTCTAAATCCGATTTCGGACATCCTGTTGTTGATCCTGACAAGAAATTTGAGGGTTCATTCATGTCAATCCATGCTCCATCAAAAGGTACTTGGTCATGCAGCGATTTTAGCATAAGTGTCCAATAATCAACGGTGGTTGGATGGGTAAAGTCCGGCCAGACCGTCGTTCCTTGAAGTAAAAAATACTGTTTTCTATGTGGATAGAGGAATAAGTTATAAATTTTAGTTTTTTATTTTTTGGATATTAATATAACATGCATTTTCTATTAAATTTATTTTAATGAAAAGCTTACCACTATTCCAAACTTTTCCAATAAAAATTTGTCCGGATGCATTTTTCACGAAAATATCCATTTTTACACCCTCATCGTATGGAGGATACGTTCCTGGTACTTCAGACCCACTAACTCCAGCATCCACAAGAGGGATATAATGCATTCCCTTTTTATGAAGCTCATCAACAAATGATGGGAGTTCTTTAAAATTGATGGGATCATAGGTAAAATCGTTGCTATTAAGCATGTAATCGAGGTCATTCCATTGTGTGTCCTAGGCGTTAAAAAATCTGCTATTAATTCGTCTTTCATCAAAAATTATACCATGAGCTGGTTAAATGTCTGAGAAGCATTGTTTTTTATGGCAAGAAATGTCATCCAACACAATTGAAAATGGATTTTAAAAAGCGAAGAGCTTTGTCATAAAAAGTACCATAAGTAAGAAATGACGGTTTTTGATTTGCTGAAATGATCATTGTTTTGAAAAAAGTATTGGAGCACGTGTTCTATAGAAAACTCGTCTGATTATATAAAAACACTAAAAAATATTTCACTTGTTGCGTTTAGAGGGGTTGTGATGAACTCGCTTTTCAATACCAGCCATTGGAGATGAGAGAAAATTTATGAATCTACTTTTTTTAATTAATGTATGTTCAAACTAAGTATAAAAAACAATGCGATTTTCATCAAATCAACAAAAAAAAAAGAAACTATACTGTATTCATTTTCAAGAAAAAGTGCTTCAAAACTAATGCATGCAGGCTCCACGTGATCATATCTATAAAGAGGAAGATGGTCGACGATTTTTCAAATAGGGCAGGCCGCAGATAAAATCGTTTATTTCATTTTAGACCAAGTTGTTTTCAATTCGGCTTAAATAAATTCAAAATTATATTATTTTCACTCGTATTTAAGTGGTTACGTTAAGCTCTTTTTCTGGGACGACTGGAGTTCTGGGATTAACCTCAGTCTCTGTCTCCGTAGCAGCACACAGAAACAGCAACAAAACAAATGCACTCCTGTGCTTTCGGCTGCCAGTTCGGCTCAAATTTCAGGAAATCGGTATCACTTAGTCTTTATGAATGGATCACGCACTGGATCACGTCATACACATTATTTCCTACCACTCTTTCTTGAAAAGTTGAAAATGAATACAGTATAGGTATCGTAATGATACGTGTCACGATGTTAAATTATTGCCAACATGTTTTGTTTATAAATAGATTAAATAAATACTCATGTCCTCATTTTATATTTTGTTTGAAATAAGATGATGTCCATAATACACGTCACTGCTCTATTGATCAAATGTTTATAATAGGACACAGACGTCCAAAACCAATTCAAGCTTTTTTTAAGACCATCTTAATGATATTCTTAAAATTTTTGCAGAACTTTTCTCTTTTTCGAAAATGTCCAACATGTTAATGACTTAATATACATACCAAAGGTATTCCTGCATCGATATTCCTCTGCATCACTAATTTGGTTTCATTCAAGGTTTTATAGCCAAAACGACATAAGTGAAATCCTAGTCCCCAATACGGAGGCATAAATGGTTTTCCCAGAAGCTCTGAATACTGGCTGATTACGTCACTTGGTGTAGGACCTAAAAAGAAATAAAAATCCAAAACTCCTCCTATAGGTCTAAATGTTATGGCGGGTGTTGGTTGCAAAATAACATCTGTAAATGAAGAAATACGTTTATAAAGAAAGCTAATTTTTGATTCGTATTGTTACCCATTGCATTAGCATTATGCATATAGAAGCCATGACTTTTCGTTGAGTTTTCCATCACTAAATAGAATGGGTGACTTCCATATAAATTCCGCTACAAGTATTGATAGTTTAGTAGTGGCAAACCTTTCTACATTATAAAATAAATTATAAAAGCAGTAATCAAAATGTAATTGAAGCTTTATATCTGAAACTTTTTCAAATGTTTCAGAAGGCTTTCGTTTCAGTCTTCTATTACTTATGGTAAGTACAGCATGGCGCAACGCGAATGCCCGCAATTATAAGGAGCGGGGTTCGCATAAGAGAGACGCGACCCACGCCTCATAGTGTTTTGCGGGGTGGAAACTTTAGCTTCCACGGACCATTCAACATTGGGCCGTGAGGCCTAATTATAAGAGTTTTTGAACCATGCACCAGACATTTTTATCACAACCGCCTAAAAGTTGAAGGTAAGCCAACTTTTAAGATTTTTTGCGGTAAGATGCGTTTGTCGTAGGCTGTGTTGTCTGCGTTTATTGTACTCCAAGCTTTAAGACAACCATAAATTGTTCAAAAAAGTTTATTAAACTTTTTTGAGGTTTGTAGGTTTGAAAACAATAATAATACACCACCAAATAGTAACCGTATAAGAAAAATCTTTGGTCGAAATTATCACTTTTGTCATTGTTACAATGCTTCAACTCACATCGAAAGACGGAATTTCATCATGGTTAAACAAAGTAAACTTTGACCACTGTGTTGAAAGGAGCAATCTTCCACGATGTTCTCCCAATCCATAGATATAGCTGGATGGTAATTTTCCAGTAATTTGCAGTAATTGATTAGAAAATATTAGATTTGGCAAATCTAAAGCATCAAAACTGAAAACTAAAATCATTAACATCATGTTTCTAATGTGCTTAGTTGTAGAAACAGAAATAATTATCTAAACCTATTTTATTAGGTGACAAAATTTTGGAATTATGACTTTTCCACAAATGTACGAGTAAATAAAAAATGTTTGTGTGTAAAACGAGAAGATTAAACCTGCAGCCAAACGCAATACTGGTTTCACAAGAATTTCGCAAATTTTATTTGAAGTAACTAATTTAAACTTTTTCTGTGTGTAAATTATGAGTAGATCGACATCTGTATGTTACATTTTTTGAAAACATTTCTAAAACTAGCACTTCACATAAAATAAAAATTCATATTCCTTACATTACGACATTATCAGCTTTTCTAATCACTCTAAATCCGGCTTTTACGTTGTCAATATAGAACAAATATGTTAAATTTGTTGCGGCTTTGTCGACTATAGGAACTTCTGGATATGGTGGCTCAAATCTGCTCCGTAATGGATCTGTAATCTATATTTTGATTAATAAAATAAGTTTGATAGTGCATCAAAAGGGTTTAACAATAAATAACATCGTAAGTTTTATCAGTCTAATGTAATGTGTTGCACAAAAATTATTCACAGCGAACTTCAAATTTTAGCTCACCATGTTGAAATGAAGTTGAAAATAGTTACTAAAACTTACTTTGATATGCAATCTAGTGTCCGATTCAAATTTCACGCTTAACTTTATAATCTCCACATCACCAGGATATGCGGTTGAATATCTCCTTTTTAAATATGCATCTAAACCGTATGCTGTTTCTGAAATATTAATATATTTATAAGTGTCGAAATTCTCAGGATAAAAACAATATGGCACTGCCAAAGCGGCATTCATTCTAGGTTTCGTCTTCGCTGGTATCCAACAACATCCTCTCGCTTCACAACCTTGTTGATTTGTGTTGTCTTGAGGAAAACAATCTAAGCGATCATTTTCGTCAATAATTTTGCATTTGTTGTAATCGGGTTTTGGAGGTGGTGGGAGTATTTTTAGAGGAATCGGTATATCATCTGGTTTTGATGCTTGAGAATAAACCTGCAAATTAATTAATTTATTAGAATGTTCGAATTGTTATCTCTTATTTCAAAAAGCTTAATTCATGAAAACTTCTTTTATAACTTTAATAAAACACATTCGATCAAGACGAAAAACAAAAAATTTCTAGATGTATGAGCATATCCGTGATGAGCATATAAGCGTATAGTATAACATGATTGAAGATGTATAATTTTCCCCAAAATATGGTGCGATTATTACCAAGCACTTTTAGACTTCGATATCAAAAAGTTGATTTGTTAAAAGAAAACCTGCTTTCTTGGAGTTGTATCTTTGCAGTTACTACCCCTTTCGAAAATATTTAATCTCGTAATTGACAGATTTTAATTCCATCAAATGAGCAGAGTGGTGCAACTTTTCGCTGCCCTTGCCTCTGAACACTGCACATCGGAAAATATTGTATAGAACAGTTAATCATTCGGATTTATGATGCAGTAAGTTTTAGTAAAGTTGAGGATATTGTGATAAAATTCTTAAACAACTGGCGGTATTTATCCAAGTTATCTTGTTTTTATTAGTGTTACTTTAAAAAAAACTTTAATATTAGTCAAAACTAATCTAGAAACAATTCCACAAGATAGAAAGCAGTTGATAGTGGTATATTTTAAATATGTAAGTCAATAAAACTTATCATATATGACCAAGTTAAGGAACCACTGCTCTCTGCTCTCGACTTGACAAAAAAGCAGATAGATTTATAATATAACTTACTTGCTCTTGAACAGTTGGGTGTCCAAAATGTTCTCGGGTATAAATAATCCCAAAACAATGTAATAAATAAATCAGCGGAAGGATTAAAAACACAGCCAGCAACATTATTGCCAGTAATACAGCTGGCAGACTAAGACGGGGACACTTGCTCGAATCGTCGTAGTTCTGACTGGAAGAAAATCGAACATATTCGTCCCCCTTGAAAAAAAACCAAATAAATTTGTAAAAGTTTACTTATAAGTATTCAAGAAAATAGTAAGAAAAGAAGTAAGTAAATACTTACATTCCGTGCTTTGTTCACTGGGGATATATTAAAATCTCCATTTAATGAAGATTCTTTTGTTTGAGAATTAGGGTATCGTTGAGGAACCGCTTCGTTGCAAAAAGCTTCAAAAGATACTGACTCTGTTCTAGATAATTGACGATTTCGACGAGCTCGGAAAGCTTGTAATAAGTAACGAATTCGTGTCATATTTACTGCGTATATCAAATAATAGCATCAACAACGACTAGAGGAAAGAAGAGTGTTATAACAATAAATAAATATCACTTGCCACTGTATCACATCCTGTGTGTGATAACTTTATTTATGAAAGGAGTTAACAATTCACATTTACTGATTACTGTCTGGCTATTTGTGAATTTTGATAATGTTTATTAAATAGAATGATAACAAACAATGACATTATCTGCTTGTTTATTAAATGCTCTAAAGTATTGAACTTAAACGTAACCATACATTTTCTTGTCTCGTTTGTGATGATTTTCTCAAAAGTAGTCAAAAGTCAAATCGACCCAAAAACCATAGAACAACTAACCAAAAACTGTCACTCCGCAGGGATTCCAACGCCACTAACCCCACGGGGGTGAAGCCTACATACAAAACATGGAAACAACTATAATTCTTACTGCACACCAGCCACGCTTACAAAGAGCGCAATGGTAAATATATGACCCAAAGTGAGATAGCTATATGGTGAGCGTGCAGATACGAAAACGCGCTATAGCATCGTCATACTTTATGACATTTTGTTGCTATTGTACTGTCATTGCGCTTTCATTTTGCTGTCATGTGTCATTTGTCAAGTAATTTTACCGCGATTTAAGCACGTTTTTTACTAATGTAGGTTATTTTTATTTTACAGTTTTCGCGTCGCGTACACGTTTCGTTTTTCGTTTAAGCAAATTCGTGGGGGCTGCCTCTGAAACCTAATTTATCAGGTGAAACGTTTTGAGATTCTTAATTCGGTGTTTGTTTCTTTTTACACGTTTTAGGTAAAGAATGGTAATGGAAAATCAATCTCCCATTAAATATTCCTGCAAGTATCCAGGATGCAACAATAAATACTATAGGCATCTTTCTGAAGGGTTGAAAAGAAACAAGCATTTTTTTCACTTTCCCAAAGGTTTCACGGATGCATGGAAAAGCTGCTGCAATATCCCGGTTGATACTTGCGTGAGACATTTTCTTGTTTGCGAAGACCATTTTGAAGAGGCTCAGTTTATACGAGGCAATAGACTACGTTTAGTACATGGGGCTTTACCAAAAATTTTTCGAACAGGTACAAATAAATCGCCACTTCAAGTAAGTGAATTAACGTGTCAAAAATTATTAGCGAGCATTGATTTTGTTTTCGTGTGACGTTAAAATCGATTATTGAATATGTTCAATCTTTTTTATTTCAGTTGTGTCTATATTGTGAATTCTAGTCTTAAGTTCAAATGTTATGTGAAGATTATGTGTTTAACTTATTAAATGTGTTATTACTGGGACTTAATTGTTGTATAAAATGTTTTTAATATCTAATATGTTTGACTGTGTAAGGTATTACTATGGTTTAATGTTGAAAAAATTTGTTAGTATCTATTTTTTGTAACGCTTTAATACTTGTACTTTTTGACTTTTTCTATTTAGCGTAAAAGCTTTGTAGGTATAATTCTAAAGTGGTATTCTAATTTGTAAACTGACAACATTGAAATTTTTTAGTTTCTGACTGTTAAAATACAAGTATGTATGTATTATACAAATGTTGTTTTATTTGTGTTTGCTGTCTGTATTTTAATATAATTATGATGTATTTGTAATGTTTGTTAACTTTCAATGAAATCTTACAGTAAGTATTTTGTTTACTGTAATTTTTTATTGTAGTTAAACAAATATTGCATTTACATCAAAGTTCATTAAATTTTGCTTTTGATGCGCAGCCGCAGCATTAGGCGGTGATATCAACCTTAAATTACAAGATCTGTATTAGTAATAACATGTGCGCTTTGGCGGCCATAAATAGAACTACTTAATTTTGGAACACTCCACCGGGGGCAGTGCAGATCTTTGTTTCTAGTGATTACTTGGGGGATTTCATTTCTACCTGACTTAGTTATTCTATGACTAACCCAGTAATAACTAATAACCATAGAAAATTATGAAACCAAAAAGGTCGCTCAACTAATTAGTAAATCAATTTATTACAATCGTCATGGCACTAATCACTTTGGATTGTAAATATTTTTTACTTGTGTTTACTGTCTTTCTCATTATAAGCAATATAATTTTTTTGCTAAGTAAACTTCAAACGTTCCTAGAGTTGGATTGCTGTAAGAAAGAGCCCGGTGATTAATTGTCATTGAATGCGCAGTGGTTTGTTTACGTTCGGTTGCTAAGTAACGGCAGGATTTCATCGCATTCATAAAGCTCGCGCATCTAACGATGATTCACCGGGCGCTTTCTTACGGCAATCCAACTCTACTATACTGTTCAATGAAGGAGTACGTACATTGATTCGATCAAGATTGCATCAATGGTCATCTATTGATTTATTTGTTAAACGTTTCTATTTTTTATTTTTATTAATAGACTACTCAAGCTTAACATCAAGACATTACAATCCACAAAGTGAAAGAAAAGCTTTGATGTTTCTATTAATGCAAATGAGAAAAAAAATTTTCGAAACAATTAGTTACAATTTTTTTTGTAACGATCAACTCTAATTTTTTAATAATAAATAACTCTAAATTTTTAATAATAAAAAATTTTGTTTTTTATTTATTTTTGGTTAATCGCGTTGCTCCCGCCAATTATCTGATTTTTTAAATTTAAAATGGTCTCATTAGTTGCTATGGTTTTATTGAAATAAAAACACTTTGTTTCGAACATTTTTCCCTAGTTTTGGCAGCAAAGTAAAAAACACCGCGGTACGGAAAAAAGTTTTTCGATGCATTGGGAACGACCGGAAACTGCCGATTTTTGAGCGATGAGTGCAAAAAAGTTGTTTTTATCATGGAGGTATAATAGAATGAAGTCAGAATTTCCCACTACAATTTCCTTTTGTTTTGATGCAAAATTAGGGAGAGCGGGGTGCTTCAGCGGTTTGTGGGAGCCGACACTTAGAATGGAAAAGCAGTAGCGGCGCAGATATTCAGAGAAAAGTCAAATATGTTCAAAACTACATGAATATAATGAATCTGTAATTTGTATGAAATGGATGACAGTCACAAGTTCTGGAATTAGTCCTTTGTTGTTTACGATGCTTTAAGTTAGATGCTATTCATAAACTAATACGTTATTTAGCAGTTGTGTATAAATTAACAATATTGCTATAAGTATTTATTGATGCAATTGATACATGTAATAATGAAACACTTATAGACTTTGTCAAAAAAAAATTTATAAAGCTGTGACAAAATATAAACTTCTACGCCCCTGTTGATGTAAATAAAAATATTTTTATATAAACTTTTTTTGAATCCACACACCACATCCTAATCGAACCATTGTCTTAAGGCTTTTATTAACACTTTTATTATTATTTGCTAAGAAATTTTGTTGTCACAAAACATTAGTTTTCCCGCAATTAAAATTGATAAAAGCAAACTCCCACAAACCAGGGGGCCGATTCTAACCACTATCGAAAATATTCGAGTCGAAAAGAGTGCGATGTCGCATGTGACGTCACTCTTTTTCGATAGTGGAAAAAATGTCAAAAAATGCCAGTGACAAATAAATGTTGTGTTGGTAGTTTTGCACCCTAAAGGTTGGTAAACAGCAGTATATATGTGTGTGCACATGTGCACACTGTTTGCCTAATTAGTAATTGCCTCTTCATTCCTATTCAAATTTCTACCATCTACCGGCGTTTGTAGTGCAAAAATCAGCTGCTTCCACAATAATGGAAAAATACGACTCGCGAATTTCTCTGGAACAACAAGAAGTTATGGTCTCCTTTATGGAGGAGCATCCCGAATTTGCCACCGGCAAATTGCTCGGCGTAGAAGGGCGCAAACGAAAGCAAGCCCTTTGGGGAAACGACACCTACCAGTAAGTGTGCAAATAAAAAATAATTTGCATAATATAATGATACCCTTGCAGGAAAGAAACGTAAGCGTAGTACAGGTAACCAAGCAGTTGAACCTGTAAAGCAATTTTCCGTCATAGGGACGACTTTAAACACACAAATACAGAAGATGGGTGCAACGATGCAGGAAATGAGTGCAAAAATGGATGTTTTAATTACAGAAAAGATTAGAACCAATGATTTATTTCAAAAATTGATCGATAAGATGTAACTTTATATTACAAATATTGATTAATATAGTCTTCTCTATATTGTTGTCCCCTTCTCCGCTCTTGAAGCTCATTTCTACCCTCTTGTATCTGGGGTACTGGCAGAGGCTCTAAATCTATTTCATCCCACATGAGTTGGGGCTCCTCTACCCTATAGTGGCATGCAATATTATGTAGCACACCACATGTGAGCACTATACGGGCCGCAGTTGAAGGTTTATAATGCAACGTGCGATCTTTTAGTAAACAGCGAAAGCGCCCTTTCAAAAGGCCTATACAGCGTTCCACGATACTTCGACAGCGTACAAACGTCTGATTAAACTGTGCCTGTTGTGGTGTTTGCACACGAGTTACGGGCACTAGTAGCCAAGGTAAGCATGGATACCCTGAATCGCCTGTTGATAAGATATATAAGCAATTGTGAAAAGTTATAAGCACGCAACCTACCCATCATTCTAGTGTTTCTGTCACCATTTTCGAAATTGGCACGCATAGCTCGGCCTGTGCGACTATAACGCCACATGTAAGCATCATGTGTGCTACCTGGCCAACGTGCTACTAAATTTAAAATATAGCCCGTAGAGTCACAAATCTGTAATCATTCACCAATATTAGCATACTGAACCCACAAAAAAACGTGGTACTTACAAGTTGACAGTTTAAACTGTGATATCCTTTTCTATTCACAAAGATATTTTCATTTTCTTGTGGAGTGACAACAGCCACGTGAGTGCCATCCACTATACCAATAACTTCTGGCATATCGTGATGTTCCTGAAAGCTGTATTATTGTAATTAGATACAAGGGTATATTATTCCAGCTTATTGCAGTTACCCTCTTTTTAATCGATTTCTCTGCGCATCATTGTGAGGGAATTTTATCCATACCCGTAACAAGTGTCTTAGAATGGCATTGGACACTTCACGAATACTACGGGATACCATCGATTGACTCAGGCATATTATATAATTGTTTCCCGTACCCGTTTGGTAATTGCCTGTGGCATAAAAATTTAATGCTGCAAGTATCTGAAAGTGAAAGTTTATTCGCAATGTTGTCTTAAATACCCATGTTTTTACTTACTCTCAACATTTTCGGGATTCTGGAGGCTATCACTGAGTCCTGCATATGAGGTGTTAAGGCTTCTATTAAAGCTAAACATGCCTCTTTGCTGAGCCGAAAATTTTTTTTAAATTCATTGTTAGATGCCCTGAAGGGGTCTTGTGCATCCCGCACCATTCGGCGCAACAATCTTGTGCGATGCCGTTCTTCTCGCTCTAATTCTTCAATAAGAAGCAACTGCGCGAATAATAAAGCCATTCTACTAAATACTTTGTTTTTGTTTACACTAACCTCACACAAACCGCGTGCACGCCACTTTTCTGCCTGTCATACAGTGCTACTGTCAAACTATTCGACTCGAATTCTTGAATTCAACACGATTTTAATATTGAAAAGTCCTTTTCGATATCGAAAATCCATGACGTCATATGCTACCTTTCTGTGAAAGCCGTCAGGTGGCTACGTGTTGTTTTTCTCTCCAAAATGGTTGAATTTGACAGATTTCGAGTCGAAAAGCTTTTCGATAGTGGTTAGAATCGGGCCCCAGATTGTAAGCAAAACATGGATCCGACGTTGCCGGCTAGTGCGATTTTTTTCAAAAACAACGAATTTTTATATTGCATTATGTTTTAGCTTTGTAGTCACGTACCTTGTAAGCAAAGAGCGTGTGGCAACGTAAATACTCCGCGCTTAGAATGCTCTCTTATTTTTGCATCAAAACAAATTGCCTACATCCTGACTCTATTCTACTATACCTCCATGGTTTTTCTATGATTTTTTTTGTATGATTAGCTTATGACAGTTTCGTTCTATGGTTGCGAATGACGGCACATTGACAGTTTTTTATTTTTACTTTTAAAAATGACGTTTATTTGTTGACAATACAAAAAATGCTCATGCGTTTTAGGTTAAAGAATTTGAAAATAAAATGTAAAGTTTTAATACTATGAATTTATTTTAAGTTTTAAGGAAAATTTTAAATATTGATAAAAAAATGGAATCGAAAATAAAAAGACTACGCGACGAGTTGGATGAATTAGGTTATTTCCAGTTATTCACCCCAGAATCAGCCCCTTTAGTGGAACGATTAGTTGCGGATTTAAAAACAACAACTCATAGCTTACAAAAATACATGAAGATTGCTCAAAATGCAATTGAGGTAGGTTTGTCAATTATTATTCTTGACATTCATGCTTAATCCTGACAGAATTTTTGTATTTTAGGAACGTGACACTTTAAACGCGGGGGCAGAACCATATAAGTGTGATAACGCGAAGCTTGTTAGGGAATGTAATGACTTACATTTTAAATTTATTGAGTTTAAGGAACAGAATGATAGAATTCGGAGTGGTATAAAACTATATAATATCTATTTTTTGGCTGTTTTTTAATAAAATTTTGCAGATTTGCAATATCAGTTACAATTGTTAAAAGCTGAGAACGCAGATATTTTTTTGGAACGAGATAAACTAAAGGAAACAGTTAAACAACTCAAGTTAGATTTGATTGATAGAGAAAATTTGGTCAATTCTAAACACAAATTTAAGCCTTCAATGAAACGCTCAACCACTACCGCTTTACCTAATCAAAGGACCACAAAAGTTAAGACTTTTGAAATCAATAATGCTATGGCATTAGCTGATCAGAAAATCTGTAATTTATCTAAAGATATTAAAAAATTGAAAGAACATAATCTGCAACTAATTGAGGCAAACGAGTTGTTACAAGATCAGATTAGTAATAGGGATAAAGAAGTTCGGAGACTTAATGATTTATTAGATGGAGGCCGTCCGTTGCATGCTATTAAGAAAGATTGCTGTTGTAGTAAAGAATCTCACGAGGGTATTAATATGCTTCAGGAACAAAATGACAAAATTTCAAAGGAAAAATTGGTTTTGGAAAATCGCTTAAAAGGTAATAGGAGTTTTATATGCTAAGATATTTTTATTGATTTTTTAAAATGGTTATCAGAAAACAGGAAAATTTGTAGACAATCTAGTTGACTATTTTTATGTTGGTTTACTGCTAACATGAAAGTGGGGACTTTTTATTAGGAGTTACATGTTATCCATGTTATGTGTGTAGACACAAATTGGTGGAAAAATGTTGAATTGCGATATAATGGTTCTTCAGATTTAGAGTTACTATAATATATTAAGTAATGATACTCTAAAACGTGGTAAATTTAATACTAAAACCGTTCATAAATTCTAAATCATGTGTGGTCTGGATATCAATTTTTGTGTGACACACGTGGAGGTGTAGAATATTTCATAATCTATATCTCCTGTAGCCATCTGTCTTACGTTTGTTATAACTCCCCTTATTTTTCCAATCACAATCAACATTTGTTTTCGCTCGAAATCAATTAATTTGTTTACACAAATCTGATTAATCTGAATCAAGTTGATCAAACTATGGCTATTTAAGTAATAACAAAAAACTTTCGATGAGAAGTACAAAACTTCACATGTTTTGCTTAATTTTGTAGAATAATTTTTCTGTAAATTTGAATGCAATATTTTTCAGATTCATTGGCAAAGCAGCACGAAGCTATGAATCGAGCTCTTCATCTTGCTGAGCGCAATAAGCACCTAGAAAAGGAAATGAAAGATATTGATCATTTGGCTTTGGCAGTTGAAGCTGAATGTAACAATACTATTCGAAGCAATACAGAAAAAGTGAATCGGTATATTTAATACTTTTATTTTAATAAATACTTTCATCTTTTCTTTAAGTTTGCAGGAACGCATGCAGCAAAGCCTACTCCAAATTCAAACTTTAGAAAATGAAAATACTGAATTAAAAAAGAACAAGCAAGAGTTTATTATAGAACTTGATGTTATACGTTCAGAGAAAAAACATTTACAAACTGTTTTAGAAGCGTCTTTGGAAGATAAAAAGCGGTTGACTGATCGGATTAATAATTTTACTATTATCGAACATGACTTAAATATGGAAATTGACAGATTGACCCAGCTGTCTGCTGAGCAGAAGAGAAAAATTGCAGAGCTTGAATCTTCGGTCGTTTCCAACAAAACGCAACAAAATGATATTTTTTCTTTTGCCGTAAGTATATGTATTACAGTTGGGATTTTGTATCTAGTTTTTTTTTATTTTGGAATAATTGTGGAGAACAATAAAATTATCTAATACTTTTCAATCTTACTTTATATCTCATTTTCTGTTACTCCTAGTGGCGCATAGGGCATGCTATATTTTAATACCTTTTTTTTTATTTATTTGTCAAAAGCTCGTTGATTTTCGTTTTTCCATAAACTAACATAATATGAGATGTAATATAATATTTACAATAATTTCAGACAAAAACTTGCACTTCAAGCAAAGCAGTATCACCTGAGCTAATACCAACTACAAATAAAAATAAATTAAAGAAAAAGACCAATATTCGACGAACTTCTAAAGATGAGTCAACAGTAATATCACAGCCTACTATTATAGTCCCATCAAATACACCTCGTGACACTTTGGGTACCGTCAAATGTTGTAATTGTTGCTGCGATTCTTGTTCTTCTTCTAAGCACTTGAAGGAATTATTGGATAAAGAATTGGAATATCGGGAGCAACAGGTATGATTTTTTCAATTATTAGTTCTAATTGTGGAAATCAGGTTTAATGGTAATTTTCTGCCACATAGTATCTATATTATAACTAATTAAACTAATTAAACTATTTTTTAAGACCGATTATATTTTAATGGTCTAATTTTGCAGGCATCTCGATGTATTGAAAATTTAAAATCTGAGAAGGATTATTACATGAAGGAGTATCATAAAATATTAGAACAAAAAAAATCTAGTTCTAGCCGTCAAAACAGTGCAACACTTGATGATAAAGCTTCAAATTATCTTCAGCAAATCACGGAGCGTGATGAGAAAATATCACAGTTGCAATACGAAAATGATGTTTTGTCCAAAGAAAAATTCAGTTTGTTATCACGTCTTGATTCTGCTCGACATGATTTTACTTCTGGTAGGGATGGACCTTGTTTAAGAACTCTGTGTAAGCGTAATGAACGTGAGCGCGATATAATTCGTTCCGATTTGGAGCGTTTAGAAGAAGAAAGAGATGAGCTTAAAATGAAATTAAAAAGCCTTTCACATAGTCAAGTTGATGGTCAGGAAAAATTGCAAAAAGTTTTAGTGGAAACGGAGGAACAAGTAAGAAGATTAGAACAAGAAAGAAGAGAGTTGGTTCAAGGTCAAGGAAGTAGGAAAGCAGCAATGGAAACATTAGAAGAACAATGTGATGTTTTGAAGGATCAACTAAGAAGTACACAAACGGAGCTGAACCAACAGAAAGCACAGTATTCCCAATTAAAGTGAGTTGTTTCAACAAATGGATGTTTTAAATTTTTAGACTGCTTGTAATGACTTTTGGCGCAACAATTTAAATAAAACAGCATAACACATTTTTAAATTTTTAGATTAATATGTACTTTATAATACTCGGTGTTCTGAAAGTTTTTTAATTATTTGATATATATTCAGCGGTGTCCTAAAAGCAAAGCACCAATTTAAAAGATTGAACAGGCAACATAATCCTATGATTAAAAGCTCTTGTATTTTTTTTGTTAATAATGGACTTGTAAATAGTTATTAATTAAAGAAATCAATCAACAAAGAGCGTGCTTAAGCGGTTAAGAAAAAAGGAGCTCAGCCGGCAGTCAAAGGCGGGTGACGTAAAAGGTGCAATAGCCGTAAACTCACCAAAGAATGTTGCGAATAAAAAGAAATTAAACCTTAACGTATTTTGATAATCATAAATATTTTCAACAATTGAAACTATCAGATAAGTTTACTTTATTTCAAAGGCGGGTGACGTAAAAGATGCAAAAGCCGTAAACTCACTAAAAAGTGTTGTAAATAAAAAGAAATTAAACCTTAAAGTATTTTGATAATTATAAATATTTTCAACAAATATCAGATAAATTTACTTTATTTCACCTTTTCTTATTGGATGCTGAATTTAAAATGAAAATTATTTAATCTAAGAATAAATGGTTTTATTTTGACTAGGTCTCTTCATGAACAGACTAATTTGGGCCTTTCTGACACTCAACGCAAATTGGTACAAGCAGAAACAGAATTGACGACGGTTATCGAAAACTTAAAAAAACGAGACCAGGATAGAGGTGCCGCCAACAAAGAAGTCGACATTTTGAAGAAGGATATTCAAATTATGAAAGCACAAATGGATCAACTTGATCAAGAAAAAGACGATCTTTTGCTTAATTTGGATGACAAAACCGAGAAAGTTGCTTTGCTGGAAATAGATTTAAAAGCTAAAGAGAAAAAAATTTTATCTTTGGAAACAAAAATCAATGAAATGAAGAAAAATTACAGGTGAGTTTAGTTTAGTTTTATTTTTATCAAGTTCAGTTTCAATTCAAAGTAAATAATACCGCCGTGAACATAAAATACAAAAGAACGCAAGGCCATACGATTCAAACTTTCTATGTATATAAACAGGGTGTATAATATTAACATTAATCAAGGGTGCCTTTGGAAAATTAAAAGATTGTTTTGGATTGATTCAGCTGTTTTATTACATTGCGGTAAGTGCCCCTAAGCTAAGCCGGTATTGCAGGTGTCTATTTACAACTGACATTGACATTTTAGCTTACAGCACCGTGCACAAATGCCTGCTGCAAAAATAATTGAATGCTATTGCGCAAGCGACTTTATGATTGTTGCTGGCTTTAGTACGAACCGATGTAAGAGCTGCTGATTTTAAAGTATACCCTTAGAAACTCATAGTTAATTAATAACTACTAAATACTTGAGAGTTTTTTCTTAACTGTTCTGCACATCGGAAACTTATTTATTATTAAATTGTAATTGGATATCCGAACGTAGTTTGTAATTCTAGTAAACTTTTTTTTAATAACCATTTTTGATTTAGTCAAAACTATAACGATACTCCTGAACAGGATTTATATTCTTTAACAGCTTTCACATAAGACCAGAAAAATTGTTAATGATTAATTGAGGCTATACGACTAATGGTCGTATTTTAGGTTTTAGATCATGCAGCAGTTTTCACTTGTAGAGAACTTAAGTGACCACACCATGTATATATTTTTTAATAGATGTTTGCTTGAAGTTTTTTGGCTTATAAACCGATTAGGATAATTGATTTTTGGGTTGAAAGGAGAAATCTCAAGAATGGTCTCATAAAATTTCGTTGGTAATCAGACAATGAAATTTGGAAGGATCAGCCGAATTGCATCTCGAAAGTCAAGCAAACCGTTCAGTTTTCAATTTCTATTAGTGAAATTGTTTTATAATTACGATTGTAGAAAAATCTAATATAGATTAATTTTGTACATCATTAAGATAAATTATCTTCCAATTGGGATAACATAACGTGTTAAAATTTGGAAGTATCTTTTGCTCAGTTAGTTGGAATTAGTTAAATGAATTAGTAATTAACTATATTTAAAAGGTTGTTTTTTATTACTTTGTTACTTGTTGTATCTTAGCTTTAACTTAACTTTGAGTTCAGCTTCATTCCCACATCTTTTGCGATATTCTCTTGCGACTCTGTGTGCTCACTAATCATGTGCGTCCACACTATCATAAGCATTGGGATTTGTTAGCATTATGATAGAACGCTTTCTTATAACCTGTTTAATTCTTACCACTAACCTAGCTATTTTATAGTACTTTGTAACATTTTACAATATTTGGGTCTTTCACTGATACATATGTGCAATTCTAAAACAACATTTGTTGTGTTGATGTTGTTTTTCAGAATCAAGAGTATGAGTGGTTTGATGCTAAAGCTCTTTGGAACCACATAACAATACTTTTGAAAGCTTGGAAGCTATATTTATTATAATGGACGTACCTACTGCGTAGAATAGACAAAAGTTTTTTGAGATGCCACAAAGATTTATGACAAACCAACCGAATCGCCCTTAGCTTAAGCAACATTATTTTATGATTAATTTTGTCAGACCTTTTGGTGTAAACCGTGGACATCACAACTAAAATCGTTCAAACAAAATATTATGTAATTGAAAAAGTTTTCAAAAGTCAAAATCTTTTACAATTATTTGAATTGGAAATACATATATTATTAAAATTTAAAATAATTGTAAAATTTAATTTTGAGTTTGTTTCAGTAATAATACTAATAATAAGAAGAAGATTGATTTTTTTAGCGCTATAATGTTTTGTTAAAACTCAGCATATTTTAGTAAATGTAGATTCCGACATTAATTGCATACATTTTTCTAAATTGTAAAAATAACAAAATATCTTATGATTTCTGTATAATCGCGGCAAGCAATTTGACCTTGCCAATTACATACTCTGTTGTACATTAAAAAAGCAATTTGCAATTTTATTAAAAAAACAATATTAATGATTTTTACAATTGAAAAGTAAAATTCTTATTTAAGTACTCAGCTAAAATCACAGTTGGGGGAATACAAATCATTTCTGTAACAGTTTTATTTTTGAATGTTCTGCTTGTTTGAGTGTAACTTGGCACACATTCACAAACTCCTTCGTTGTTATAGTTGTCGTTCCAAAGTTCAGTTTTTTTGTGTCGCTTTGGAGCAATCCACGCACCTTCTGGACAAGGTCCTTGCGTATACAGTTTATAGCAACGGCTTTTAAATATCACTAAACCGTCTCTTCTATTACACTCCGTAACGGCATCATCTTGTTCATCACAAGACTGCTTCTGACAACTGCAAACTCCGTTGTAAGAAATTCCATCTAAAGATGGTCTTGTCTCGAAATCAAAAGTTACTATTTGGTTTTTTTTACAAGGACCTCGAGTGCCTATTCGAAAGCATTTATTTTCTTTATGAAAATATAAATATCCTCGTTGGCAAGGTTGTTGTATACAAGTGGTAGAGTTTATCAAAAACTCTCCTTCAAGACAAGGTCCTTGCGTGAAAGGTCGATAGCAAGATGTGTTGTTTGCAAAACGAATGTATCCTGTTTTACACATACAAATACCTCTTCTGTATTCTTGATGTAGCTGATAATGTTCACCTAAATTGCATGGTCCTACAGTACCTATTTCAAAACATTTCTTAGTTTCGTCGTGGAAATGTGGAAGAAAACTATGACAGCCACAAGATCGATCAGGTAGAAACAGATGTCCTTTTTCTACGCATGGTCCGCGAGTGAAATGCTGGTAACAATTTCCATCATTATAAAGATAATCTCGTAATTCTTGTTGTTTATTGCATTTGCATTCTGCAATTTTGTCTAAATTCAAAATAAGTAGTGAACCTTTAGAGCAAGGACCTCTCGTTAATTTTGGATAGCAACGTTCATCTTTCGGCCAGTATAACTCATTTAACGTTGAACAATATTTGCTTTGAACGCAAATGCCCCATTGGCGTTTAGAACTGAGAACGAAAAAAAAAAACGTATAAGTATTTGGAATTGGAAAAAAGTGTAATAAAAGATAAAAATGTTTAATGAGTTTAGGATGATTATTTTAAGTTAGGTTAGTTAGTGACACATATTGAAGCTTGTCAATACGTTATCAAAACAAATGTTACTTCCATGTGGCAGCAACGTTTATTAGCAATTTTTTTTTTAAATTAACGATTTTCCGTTTTGTTAAAAATATGTCTCAGGCTTCACCCTAGTGACAAAGACGCAACGCTGTGCTGTTTAACGTTAATGGTTTATTTGTGTCAATGAGCGACGTTTAAGTACATTTAAGAAAGTGATAAAATGATTCTCACTTAGTGTTGCTATTGTACTTCGTATCAGGCGCAAAATATGAACCTTTGTCACATGGTCCTCTTGTAAATAATTCATAACATTTGCCATCACGTGCAGATTGGGCTTTAGATGGGGGGCAGCGGCATTCTGCAGAAAATTGTTGTGGTTCTCTAGATTTTGTGGGGGCGGGACTTAGTTCCATATCGTCAGGACAAGGGTGACCTGTCTAAAAACATTGATTAAATGCATAATACATAAATACTAATAATTGTAATAATGAAGTTATATTAGCGCAGTATAATAATCCTGCGATATCGAGCGCTAAAGAAAGGTCTAAAACCGTTGAGACGTTTCTTAATTGCAATGTTTTAATGTTATAATTTTGTAACTTACAAAATTATTTTTTTCATTTTATCGAAATTTTTCTGTTAAAACTGCAGTGTCATAAGAGGTGATTTATATGTTAATAATATTCAACAATAAGAATGCGAGCTCTGCTGTCCTACATGTGTTTCTGCCAATTGCAGCAAAAGTGCTTTTGAGTAAATGAACATTTTTACTCAGGTAGAAATTAATTTTTTGTCAATTTTAAATATAAATTTTTGTCAAAAGCAGATAAACTTATCTTCTAATTAATCTGTCTTTTCAAAAAAAAAAAAAATTAGGCAGTTGCCACTTCTAATTTTGTATAAAATTGAGACTTTATCGACATTTGAAAAAATATAAGTTTATACTACATGGTTTTGTTTTAGTAAAATACAACGTTAAGATTTTTGAAATTTATATCTTTCTGCCCGTTTGCACCGTATTGCGTAAAGCAATGCTTAAGTTAAGAAGAACTTAAAGTTAAGCATTGCTTAAGTCGCAGTTGGTTTGCACCGTTGACGTTTGTGAAATTCTTAACTTTAAGATCGCCTTAGAGTTTTCGCTTTGGCAACATCGCACCCGTGCTAACAAGTTTTAGGGAATATTAGTAATATAACTAAAAGTTGGTATTGTTCCATGACTGACACACCACGAGAAAGTGATAATAATAATAATATTTATTCAACCTAATTCATACAGTTATAAAAAATGCCAAAAATAACATAAGTTTCTACATTCCAGGTTGAATCTTCAGTTTAGTTGTGTTTATATGACTATACTGGATCTAAAGATTAATCACAAAGAAAGAAATAACAACAATAATAACAACTTTAAAGCTTGTGTCATCTGAAAAAAAAGAAAAAAACAAACAATCTATTAAATTTACATTGCTATATTAGCGGTACACAAAATCTCTTCTACAGTTTCCTTATTTTCTAGGAGCCAACGTTTTAGAAGTTTTAGTTTACCTTTTAAATTTTGGTAATTTTTAATATAATCCGGCAATTTATTGTTAATATCAGGTCCTATGTATAGAAAACAAGTTTTAAAAATACATTTATTAACTTTGGGGAGCTTGAGCCTACTAATGCAAGTGTTTCTCGTAAATTTTGTATAGTATTGAATTCCAAAGCAATGTGATCTTTCAAAAAACTCTTTTAGCACCTTATAAACATATAAATATCTAAGGGGCAGTATACCTAGAAACCTGAAATATACTAGATAACATAAATATACTAGAAAATAAATATACCTTTCACGACTGTATAAAATAATTTTTATTTAATTACATGTCTGTGAAAGAAGCTATTTCATCCTCAAAAAGTGGAAGCAATTGCATAGTTGCATCCTTGGTTAATCTAAAACAAAATTTTACCTAATTATGAAAACTTACTTTCCGGCAACTTACCGCAATCTTCTATAAAAAGCCAGCTCATCCAAAGCATAAAAATATTCATTTCTTTCGTATATTTGACGAGGAGATCCATATTCGATTATATCAAGAATGTCTAGGTCTGCATCAAATATGTCATCTTCAATTGCGCCAGCCAGTTTCGCTTATTGATACAAGTTCTATTTTTTTCAATAAAAAAACCCGCGTTGACCTCGGTGACTAATGATTAATAATTATTATAATTATTTTTCATATTCTAGGTTAGAAAATAGATATCCTCGCTCATCACCTGTCATTTCCACATAAACACTATGTACGCATGCGTAAGTCTCTGCTTAAAAGTTAAGCCTCCGAAATCGGAGGCTTAAAGTTAAGCTTTGCTTTAGCGAGTTAAGCACTCCTTCGGTTACGGTGCAAACCAAATTCGTGACTTAAGCAGCATCCTATCTTAACTCGGGTTAAGCGTTGCTTAACTTGAACGGTGCAAACGGGCAGAATTCGTGATTTAAATGTGTGCTTAATATTGTACAAGCAAAAGGTTATTTGCCTCTTAGTTATTATACAATATAAAAATTCTAATAATACGGAAACAATTATAAATATTTTTGCACCGACTGCGAGACGTATTGCTTTAATAATGGCCTGAATTAATTCATTCTTTTAGTTCAGTCATTAGTTTTGTATAATGAATAATAATTAACTGTACTCATTTAGCCACGGGTTATCTGCATAATTGTTCCAGATAATAGAAATTATTATTATTATTAAAATGTTTATATAAGTTTTAAATCAAGGCAATTATTATGATATAACTACATATATGTTTTGCGATTTTTACATTATTTATTTTAACTGCAGATGTTTATTATTATTAAAATATTTATAAAAGTTTTAAATCAAGGCAACTGTTGTGATATAACTATATGTTTTGTTTTGCGATTTTTGTTTTATCTACACTCAGGGCAGATGTTCATAGATATCAAAATTATTACAAAACGTGTTTACAATATATTTTATTTATCTATTATCTACCCCATTGTAGTCACACAAGAGTTTTTAAGTTTAAGGTAAGAAGGTGTTGAAAAAGAGCAACAATTATTTGTCAAAAGTTAATAATTATTAGGTTCACTTTTTCCTGAACGATCTACGACAATACTGAATACAGTAATTACAAGAGTATGTTCATTGGGTTCCATAATAATATATAACGATTCTGATTTAACAGTTTCTTTGATGATATTGTTGAATGAAAAGGTTTCATTGTTGATCATATGAATTTCACGCTTTACTAGTCTTCCGCTTTTAATAGAAAAAACATTAAGCAAAAAAGAAAAAGTAGTAATTTGGTATTGAAAAACTTAACACAACTTTAAAATTAAAATTGGATGATTCTTATCACTACGACTTATCTCATGTGTGCAATTTACGATATCATCTACAAATCTTAGGTGGAAGTGAAGCATAAAATCTCAATCTTTATTTTTATCTGACAAATTTGTACGTATTTAATCTTCATCAGCAATGCCAACTTGATAGGTTGTTTGATGCTGAACGATTATACTATAATATAAATTTGGTGGGTATTGAAATGTTACCCGTTAGAGTTTTAATTTAACGCTATTATGTCTTATCGTTCTTCAAAAGTCAAAATCCTAAACATTTAAAAAAAAAGATGATAATAGACCCCATCTAATGTAACTTCCTTTTATTGCAATTATAATTTACAAGAAAAATTTCTCGTGTAATTAAAGGTAATGAAATGATAAGTTATGGTTTTATTAATAATTTTGGACAGCTAGTGAACCAAAGTAAATAGTTCTTGTTATTAACCGCCAAACATTGCCTATATGAATTTATTAGCATTTTATTATTTTAGTGTAAAGCTGCAGTAGTATTATAATAATTTCAATGAAATGGCACAGCACTATGATTGCTAATACTTTATTAATATGTATCACTAAAAGTAGCATCACGAGTAAGTAGCATTCTGGGCACTGATAGTAGTGTTTTTTCTTAATTTTTCAATGAGCTTTTTGATGACATAATCTTGAATGTAAACAAAAACTGCAACAGCAAGCCAGTGATGGTTGTGACGTAGTGGTTACACTCGGTTTAGACTGGATTGCTTTGTACATCCTAATCGAACTTTATACTTATTTTTTAGAATAAAACATTATATAGTGAGATATGAACATTTGGACATATTAAGAAAAACAAACTAATAAAAGATCACATATTAAAACATATGTACAAGATATATTGATTTTAATTTCAATGTTTGCTTAAAAATTGTTAATTCATTATTGTCTATGAAAATCTTAAACGTATGATTTTTGATTCTACATTATACAATTTCCACTCTTAAGCTCTTTGCCATAACGTGCTTCCTTGTATAATTCGTAATAGTTAATAGCTTATTTAATGTAAATTCTTCAATCGTGATGTGCATGACAAATAATGAGTCTTCAAACTCTTGTCTTTCTCTGGAATGAATCACTTGACATTTACAGCTGTAGTACTGGAAGGCCGTTACGTTTAGCGATCATATAAACCTACCTTAAATATTTTATAGCATTTACCATCAGGTGGCCAATACAACAATTGCCAACCGCCTGGTTGATTTGCACAAGGATTTATCTTTGGATTTGCCCAAGGGGGTGGTAAAACAGCCCCTAATGTTATTGTCAAATTCAAAATATTTATCCATAGAATCTGAAAGATACGGAAAGAAATTATTACGTAAAGTATATAAAACATTTTATATGTAAAAAGTTAATGAATGATAATGGAGAAGTTTTCGTACATGTTAGGTAACAGAGGTGTTAATTAAGTATTATTCATATTAATGGTAATAATATTTTGTAATAATCAAGTGAGGAACTAAGTTGCTATTACATAAAGTAATTCAATAAAATGGATGGGATTTAAAACACAATGGCATATAAGCTAACTTTCACTGAACAAACGACATCTTAAAGGATCTTATGGTAATAGAATCTTGTGTTGTGGAGGCGTAAGCATTCAAGTGAAAATTTAAATGTCTTGTATCGTTAAGCGCACGAAAGATTTATGTTTATTTTATTATCATAGACGATAGAAAATTTAATCTCTCAAGTTTTTAGCTATTTTTTATTGTGTTATTGCTTGTTATATTATTGAAAATATTCAGAAAAATTTAAATTTATATTATAAGTATTTTGGCTTTTGGCAGATCATGTTATTTTAAATTTGGTGTGTTACGATACGAGATTGGATATTTATGATTTGAATCATTTGGAATCTTTTTTTTCAATACTGCTTTTTCTGTTTGTTGTGTGCTTAGTAGAACACGCATTTTATTACATTTCAGATCAAGTTACAATAATACACATCCTATTTTTATTATTTTACATTACTTGCAATAATTATATCAATTACGCAGCTTATCTTAATTATTGTTTTATTAAATTAAGCTTGACTTAAACATTGTTTTATTTACTCAAGAGTTTTTTCATCAGCAATATTATATTAACGCATCACTTTGCGATAAAGTTTTTGATATTTTTGTTTTTGATTTTCTTTACTTTAGCGCTTTAAATATAACTGTAACTTTTTATAATTTGATATACCGGCGTTTTTTTTTCTCATTTTTAACGTGCCTTTTAAGATGGAGTATGTTGACCACAGTGTGAAAGATTTGACTGTTACAACCTGTAATCAACACTTGAAATTTTACAAATTTAATAGTTAATTAAATAACAATATCTTTCCATAAATATAAATACAAATATAAATTTCCATTGTGAGAAATAAGACGGAACACGTTTACAAGTTTTACAATTTTGTTTAGAAACACTAACTTTTTCACGAATAAAAGTTTGTAGTCCTTCAAGAATTCAAAATATTAAGGTTTTTTCATATTTATTTATCTTGCGATTTCGAGGGTAACAAACTGACAACAACATCTTCACGCGCTGATGTCGATATTTCAGGGCGATTTTCATAATTTATCTCCATTTTCTCATAATTTCACTTGACCACACAAAACAAAATTTTTGTTTAGTTGCTGCAGTGATGGAAATAGCAATTTGATGCCCGTCTTTGTCATGATTGTATTTTAAAAAATAGATTGTGTATATGTATGGATCTTGACTTCGCCTCGATCAAAAAGATTGGGACTCGTAAAGAAAAACAATAGTTTTTTTACTTATAATTCAAATAATTATTTCCAACTCAAAAAGTATACAAGATAAACAAATTTATATAATACGAAACATTAGACTGGGAAGAGACTCGATGAATACAGAAACTGATCCGTCATATTCTACCATAACCATTTATAGTGGGTAATTTCTGGTCTGGAAAATTTAGTTTCAATTATTAAAAATTTCTAACTTTTAATGTTGACAATGGATTTTTTCATCATACGAAGACAGCTACGACATACGTTTTTTGCATTGTTTGTGCGGAAGCAAATTATGACGCAACGGTAATCTTTCGTGACCAGAAGTGTATTTAAAAATGCAAAGTAAAAAGGATGTGAAAATTATCTACTTTGTAATGTCAATTGATGCAAAATATCATACATTTATCATCAACAAGTTTATCATGAGGAAGCAGTAAAAACAATTATCTGTTAAGGAAAAAATGTGTTCAAGTTCCAAAATTTAAATTTTTGTATCTAGATAAAAACCTGTTTGCAAAATTTTAAAATAAAACGGTTTTATTCTTTATCTGAAGGGACAGACTTTTGAAATGAATGGTTTTGGGAGCGTCTAAAAAACTAAAAATATTATGATTTTTCTCGATAAAACACGATTTTACAAAAAAAACGGGGATTACAAGACAAGATTTTTCTAAACTATTAGTACTTTTATAAGAATTGGAAAAGGATTGAGCCAATTTAATATTTTCTTTTAGCTTAAGAAGGTTGTATTTTTTTACATTATATATTAAATAATTGACATTTTAAAAAGGGGTTAATTATTTCAGTCAAAATTAAAATAGATAAAGGTTTTAATGTTAATTAGGGTTATCAATTAATTTTTTATTATTAACTACTAATAACTTATCTAATATGCTCAACACCTAAATAAAATTTTAGTAGAATTGTGTACACTATAAGTCACTAGTAAATTTATGAATTCATAATTAATGTTTTTTATTATTTAATATTAAAAGTGCCTATAAAAGAAAAAGTAGTATAAAAAAATTTGAGGTGTTGAATAAAACTATATTACACTCTTGCTATAGCAACAAGTAATTCGCTCAAGAAAAATTATCTCACTTCTGCAAGGGGTCGGGCTAAACGACTCATTTGCCTTATAAGACACTGTAAAATGTTGAAATTTTATTTCAAATCTATGTAAAATGTTTTCCTTTTCAAAAGACTTATTGTATTTTTTAAACATTATTTAGATTTTATCTCTCTAAAATGTGGAGCTTATAATAGGGAAGGCTCTTATTTAATGTTTTTGTTTGACCTTTTTTTCTTTTAAAATACGCCATAAAAGCTTTGATAATTTTGTTTTGAAATGAGTTTTTTTTTTAATTATTGAGTAATTGAAATTATTGTTCGAGTATAAAGAACTATTTCGAGAATGCTTAAGTCACTTCTTACCAAAATCCACTTAAAGGACACCATGCTGCACTCACAATTTTTTTTCACCCCAACATTGTTTCTACATTCTATCTAACCCATTTTGATCACCACTTCTTCAGAGGATTGGTGAGGAACTGAACTCGCCGGAGTCACGTTGCTTCTGACTCCGGTCTCCGGCACAACGAAGGCCGAGCCCCTCTCCAAGAGGGTGCTAAGTAAAGCCGGTTCCTGGTGATTTCAATGTCACTGGCACATACTTCTTGGTAAAGTTCAACTTTTTGCTTTCACTGGTCACCGGGTCATTCGCGAGGTTTATTTTGGTTGCAAAGCATTTTATTGAAAGTGAAACTGATCGGTTGGATAACAGTTATAAAGCATTGGTTTGGAGGTTTATGTAATTTTTCTTGAGAACTTTTTGATTACGCGATAAATTTTGAAGATTGTTATTGGAAATTTAAATTACAATGAAATAGTTCTTTGCAAATTATTATGTTTTAAAGTAGGGCAGGGAAAAACCGAGATGCATTGGATATTGTTGTTTACTATTGCACCATGGAAACGTCTTTTGTGTGCTGATGAGCGAAAATTGGGCAAAAATCGTTCACGTGACAATTCCAACAATTAAATGTGCTAATAAAATGTTTCATGATAAAGCCACGTATTGCAAGTTTGATTTATTCTAAAACCAAATTCTTCAAATATTGATTTCTATCTCTATAGAGTGAGGCGAGATTTTTGTGCAAAATCAAACGCGAAATTACATAAAACTAAATTTTGAGAAACGAAATTATTGCGACCTTCACATTTAAGTTACCAGAAACGATTTCTTTTAGCAGAAATGTAAATTTGTTTGAAATTTACATTTACTGTTAATTTTTAGCAAAAAACTTAGGTTTGTTTGAAATCTTTGAGGTACTAAACTTATTCAATAATTTTTGTTTAATTTTACAATGTAGTTAACATATTTTTGAGGAAGATTTAAAGATTAATGAATACTCTGTTTTACAGTGTACTGTACATGTACAACTGAGTAGTAATATACTAAAATTATAATAACATAATTTTCACTTAATAGGTAATAAACAGTTTACCATTATCAGATTTTTTGTACATTTTATATATTGATTTGTGGCTGAAAAATTAAAAAAATCAGTTTTGAAGTCAATTTTAATTTTTGTTTTTTACATCTAAATGTTACAAATGATTAATTAAATAAATATTTTTAACGGGCTTCTCTATCAAATTATTACTTTTTGAGTAATGATTATTCTTTTATGAGTAATGATTAAAGTTGTAATATTGGTAACAGTAAAGATAATTTATGGCCTATAAGTCATTGATTCGAAGTCTTATAATATCAAAATGTTTGTTTCAGATAAAAGATGTTGTCACTGTTTATAAACTATTTTGCATCCTGTATAACGTGCTAGTCATAATTAATAATTAGGTTCACTGGTGTCGATGTTTCAAATTTTTAATATGTTACTTGTGTGAACTAAATAAATCTTATCCTAGTTTTCAACTGATGTTATTTTGGACACCACAAAACCATATGAATTTCGAAAGACATGAGTTCAAAGTCATGGATGACTCGATTACAAATTATTTTTAATACTTTCTCTAAAAATATCAGATTAATCTAAAACTTGTATCTGAAAAACTGATTGCTCTTCAATTGATTTACAATTCCGCGATAAACTTATGCGGTAAACTTTTCATTCGGCAAAATTTTAACTATCCGGATTTTGTAATTTGGACGGTAACAGACGTTTATATAAACGCAACCTTACACAATTAAGCGTTTTAAAGAAATTGTTCCCAAGGCATGAATTAATTTCATAAGTAGTTTTCAGTTACAGTGTTACGTAATATGAAAAAATACCTATATTGGATCGTGTGAATTAAAAATTTGACCATCGCGTTCAAATACTCTATTAAGAAGGTTGAAGATGAAAAGCTTTCACTGAAAAGAGACTTCCTATCAAATTAGTTGCGTAATTACACGTCAGAAATATTTACAATGTCAAGTGGTTAATTAAGTTTGATCTACAAACAATAAAATTGATTTCGCTTTTTCATTCAAATTACTAGAGCAGGAAAATCATTGATTTCTTTTCTATTTTATGTCAATTTTTATTAACATTTTAAAATAAAGAAATAGGTCAGGCATATAACATTTTTTTCTATGAAAGAATCGTGAACAAATTGTTAATATATTTATGCATTTTAAGCAGTATTGATATTCTATGTTATTGTTGTGCTTTGACAATGAATTTTTATGGCTGTTTTATGAAAGTAGGCTCTCAAAAGTGTAATGCATTTAGATAATTTGTAGTTCAAACATGTGTAAAGAATGTGTCATTCATAAAAGATTTATTCACACGTGGCTCATTGTATGTGAGAAATGATGAATTAGAATTGGTGATTGGTAAATGCTGTCTAGTGATAATAAGCAACTCCAATATTGTTAAACCTCAAAATAGTTTTTGACAGTTTGTCTAATTGATTTCTTAATTGCGCGATACAGGTTTAAGTGAATTAAAATGGAAAGATATTTTTATAACAAAGATTTGTTCACTAAAAACATTCTGGTTATTGACGAAATAGATTTGAGTAAAAGTAAAGAACTAAAGGCTGCAGTTCAAGACTGAAGCCTTGTTGTGCCTATTCACCAGTCATGTAATTAAAATTTATTGATCGTTAACGTAATGAAAATTACGTTTAAATCTTAAAATCTGTCAGTTATCTTGAAAATTTATTAAATAGTAAATTAAACACAGTTGAAATTATTTTAGCATGAAGTTTGTTCTTCTAGATTAAGCTTGTTTGTTATGCAATTTGACACAGAAAAACAGTTTAACAGTTTCTGTGTACAGCCTCTTTAGTAAAAAGGGACATCTAAAAATATTCCTAAGAACCGAACGCCAACAAATTGCTTAGAAAAATCTAAGTAGTAAAATAACCAATTCAGAATTTGTTGAAATTTAGCTCTTTTTTTTCTGAAAATAAAACTTTGAAACTTTTTTTAAATTCTAGTCGAATATTCTACAAGAGATTCTCTTCTATTTGAATGCTAGAAATTCCCGTCTTTAATTGTCGCTTACACAATTTGAGAAGGTTTGATCTAATTCTGGGTCTTTTCATCAATATTAAGATTAAAATGCGTTGGTTTTCAAAATAAGACCGTCACAGTCATATCAGTGACAATGGCTCGTTTAAATAAAACTATTGATAAAGGAGCCAGCAAAAAAGTTGATAACAATTCAAAGCAAAAACACGAACAATCAGAATGCTCCAATTGACTGACAGTTTTGCGAGTAGTAATAAAACCAATTACATGAAAAGAGTCCCTCTTTCACATGATGTATCACAAGATGGATGGTTCAATTTAAAATGTTTAAAGGCTTGTACACCCCGCTAAGAGGATGAAAGATGACAACTGAAAATTTACTTCAAATAATGTCCCTCTTTGCATATGAGTTAACGTGTTTCTGAAAATTTCCAAACTTTTCTTCTGTTGAAAGATATTGAAAGTGTTTCGTTTTTCAAAATTCACCATGTATGTAATGCATATTTGTTCTATAATATATTTTTAGATATACCTGACGCTGTTCAAACTGGTTTTTAGCCTATTGGCCATAAATAAATATTATTTAATGATAATAAATACATTATGATTTATGGTCGTCATTCGTTTTTTGCAAATAATGAGCGTGTCGATTGCTTAACAATATATGAACTTTGACATTTTAAAGAAATAAATCTAATAGCATGTATAATATTTCAGTGCTAGAGTTGAAGAAAGTACCGAGCAGGAACAACAAATACGTAACAATGAAGCTGCATTGGCAAGTTTAAATCACGAATTGGACACACTTAAAAAAATTAAAGACAGTGCGATACAAGAAAATCGTAAACTTCGCGATGATTTATGTTCAGCCACATGCGATTGCCGAGATTCAAGAAAAGAATTGGAGCTATACAAACGACAAGTCGATGATCTCAAAACACAATTACAACAATACGTTGCAGAAGTTAAAAGAGCGGAAGATCTTATTTCGAATAAAGTAATTAAGGTTTGTTTATTAAATTATTTCATCAATTTCTTTTGTTTAAGGAGATTGAAAGAAATGAAATACTTGATCAATTTAGAACGCTTAGTCACGAAGCCAATATGTTGGAAAACAATAATCATACTTTAGAAACGGAAGCATCTAATAGTCGAGTTCAATTATCAGTAGCCTTGGATCATACAGCAGATCTTGAAAGAAAATTGGAAAATAAGGATTCTATAATAAGAAGTTATGAAAAGCAAATTGCTGATTTAACTAGTCAAATTGCTAGCCTAGAATTGCAATTACGTCAATTTATAACTCAATATGAACGATCCGATGGTGAATTACAAAATATGCGAGATTTATGTTTAAAACTGGAAAATGAAAATAGCAAGTTTAAACGACAAGTAAGAGAAAGAGAAGACGAAAGAAGAATGTTAGATAGAAATGTTGATCATTTAAGAAGTGAAAGAGAATTTTTTCAACACACAACAACGAGGGATAGGAGACAGATTGATCACGTTGAAAAAGATTTAGATGATGCAAAACATGAAACGGGAGAACTAAGACTGTTGAGTCAAGATCTTCAAGAAGAGGTGCAAAGACTTAAGATTCAACTACAAGAGCTTAAAGACAAATTGTAAGTATTTTTATAATTATATAAATAGCGTCACTAATGAACTTGTCCAATTGTTTGGTTATGCATTAAGCACTATCACATTAACCGTAACAATAAAATGCTTATATTGTGCTTTATTGTATAATGCTATGTAATTTGATGTCATACAGAGTTTTTTTTAATCAAAGACATTCGGTTAGATAATAAGTTTTTTGTATTTTTATTAGAAAACAGTCAACAGATTAGGTAAACTTAACTTGACCAATCAAAAACTTGAATCTTAAATGATAACGCAATTAACATAATTTTAGTTTATTTTATTTTCTGTAACCACACATTGTGCCTAATTGTAAACATTTTATATTTGCAGATTTTTTTTTGTTATTTTATCACTCTATATGTTTAATGTTGTTAACATTTCTGTTATAGGTTAAGGTAGTACAAATTTATACATTCTCATATATATTTTAATCTTGTGCTGGTTTTTTATGACCTAACACTATAAAAATATTTGTTTTTAGCATTAGTACCTCAGAACAATTGGACATGTACCAAGAAAAAGCCTTGGAGTATAGTCAACAAAACAAACAACTACGACGCGAAATAGCAAATGAACGTTTTCGCAGAACCAGAGATAGCGATAGTTCTAAATACCCTTCCCTTTAGCATATTTTCTTTATTATTTCTATTTTATTACACATTCCATTTTTCTTTTCTTAGAACTAAAAACTGTGTTTGCATTGCACCTTCTTCAAGCACCAATTCGAGACGAAGTGAAAAGTGCGATAGTGATTTGAGCTCAGTAGCTTACAGAAAAAAGTCTAGGGACCAAGATAAAATATTGAAGCAAGATAAGCGACTAGTGTTTGCAGAATCTTCATCAACAAATCACAGTGGATTTCAAACATGTGTTTTGCTAAGCGAACAACCTCTTAAAAATATCACTGCCAATTATACAATACTGCATAATCTGAATGCAGCTAGAACTTCTCGAATAAATAAACAATAATAAATCATTTAAAAGTTTTATTTTGATACTTACCTACCAATTTTGTTTAGAATTTGACTGAATAAATTTAATTGAATTTAACGACAGCAGTGCTCTTTGTAAGTATTTTTTTAATATAGTACCAAAACTAATTTTTTATTTTAAAACGTACTGTAGCAGGAATGACCTACTGTTAAAGAATAAGAACAAATAGTCTTGAAAAAACACTTTAGAGATTTTTCAAAAAGCGGCGAGATATTATCGGATAGACCACTAATTAATGTTTTTGTTTTCAATTTTCTGTTGGAAAAAGACGGTTCAATAATGCTTAGATAATGTTTGCTTTGCTGAATTATTTAAAATGCTTAATATTTATAAAATGATCCACTGATTTTATCTCTATGGTAAAACCTTTTCCTGCATTGAAGTATTATTTACTATGAACAGGGGTATCTGGAATGTGGTCTTTTAATGGAAAAGGGTTGGGACATGACTTGTTCTTTCCTAGAAAAATGACAAATACGCTGTGTCCTGCAGAAACATCACATGAATTTTAAAATAAACTAAGAGCAAAGGCATCTTTAACTAGTAACACACCATCAACACTTGTAACTCCTAAATAAGTTGTCCCATTTTTTAAAACAGACTTTAGAAAACTCTTAGTCAGAGGAAAGAAAATATGAGCTGTCAGGAGACGCATGGCGGATGTTCAATAAATACAAAAAACTGTTTCCAATTGCGACAACTCAATTGTTCTAATTAGTGACGAGATGACGCGAAGCCGAACCAAGTAATGCGGTGGACTCACCCGCGACTATAGATAGATGTTTCAAATCAAAAAGAACCGCATTTTGAGGGTCGATTGCATAAACCAAAAAATGTCAATTACTCTTAGAGTACATCGTCAAAGCGTCAATGTCAAATTTTCCTTACTTTGTCAAAATTACCTAACATTACTGTTTAAAAACAAAAGTGAACCTAACATAATCACAATCCACCTAGTTCTTAACGTAACTTTGCGTTTCTGAACGCAACCCGATCGACAATTCAATTTCATAAAATGACATGACGTTAACACAAAGAGGCCGCCACAAATTGTTTGTTGTCTAATTTCAAAAATTGCTTCGTTATTTTAAGGTAATTAAATGAAAATATTATAGAATAATTAATTATATTTTTTTCATTAGATATTAATGACTGTTATATATACGACTCAAAAACATTACCTTAATTTATAATACAGAAAGTGAGGTTAGACAATACTATGGCCCAATTGGAAATTAAGAAGATGAAACAAGGAATGTCCTACTCTTGCAAGGAAAAGACAATAATTCTTAATGTTTTTAAATATTTTCGTTTACAATTTCCTGATAAATGTGTTACAGAAATAGTACGGCGAACCTCAAAAGCGACAGGCTGCAGTGAAAAAAGTATTTTTCAATTTCGCAAGGAAGAAAGCAGCGCAGAAGGTTTTAAAATACCATCAACAACTAAAATACGCCGAAACATAAATATTAATAGTAGAGATATTAAATATGACCACTCAGTCCGCCAGGCTATAAGAAATATAGTATATGACTTAAAGTACAAGAATATTATACCCTCTTTAAATGCTATTTTAAAGCAAGTTAATGCTGATGCTCAAATACCCAAGTTTTCATTAATGACTTTGAGGCGATTGTTATTCGATATGGGATTTAGTTATGAGAAAACAGGGAACAAATCAATTTTAGTAGAGAAACCTTTACAAGCCTCGGTTAAAAACAGCAAAGAAGTAAAAAAAGAGAAACTAAAAAAAAATAAAAAATCACATCTAGAATCATGCTTACCCAATATAACTAATAACATTCCAAGTAACGTTGAAGTAACACATCAATTGCCTCAAAGTAGTATCAGTATGCCGTCTCTCACTCAAACCCATCCAATGAATACTCAGCAAAACCATAGGCTATTACCAATGCACTTGCATCAACATGATACTAATACTCATATAATGCCCAGCATGCCTCACTTACCTCATCATAACATGCCAATGATGTTTAATAGAATGCCTCCAACACATCCTCCTATGCCGCAAACCAACATGAACATGCCTCACTGGATGCATCATCCCCCTCCTGCCTTAATGAAACAAGAGTAAGTATAAACATAGATATATTTTGGCTTGCTTTTATTTATATTTACAAAATCACAGTTTTAAGCTTAATACAGTTGAGTAAGGGTAAGAGTTAAGTACTTTATAATTAAATTACACCTTCTTGGAATGGTGGAAAACAGTTGTCACTTCCTAAAACAAAGATAGCATTACGTATTCTGGGTGTAAACAAATAACAATAAAAGTTCACATATAAGTTGGTAGCAAACCTCAAAGTGTTGTATTCAAAGTTTTGCAACTTAGAATAGGTCAACAGAGGCGATTGCTTTTCAATCAATTTAATGCAGTGAAATATGCAGGATATTCTTAGGATCTATTGCCTCATAGTTGTTTCACAAAAAATGTTTTGTGTACCTAAAAGTTGCTTCTGTTTCTACAATAAATAGTTCAAATGATTTCGAATGTCTGGGCGCTACTTACGTTTTTTTTTTAATGAGATGCCTAGTATACGTTTGTTTTTTTGGTTTCTTTATTTAATTTTAGAAAAACTGTGTACACTGCAGGTCAATTATTTACATTTAAATTAAACATTTGAAATTATTCAAAGATTTGTGAAAAATTTTAACAATGCAGGATCTTGCTTTTTGCCTAATGTTTAATGAATGATATAAACTACAATCATGTGGCTTTTACTATATGATTAAGAGAAAATATTCTACAATTGCCATATTTTTTAAGTGGTTCCTGTTTTTTACTATCTTTCAGCGTTGCAATACATTCTCTCTTACGGTTACTGATACTCAACTTTGCTAGCTTCACTTTAAATAAAAAAACTAGTTTTCCTTTAAATAAAAGAAAAATGTTTTTTACTTTTATCGCATTGTTTTAAAAAAACAAAGGAGGAAACGTTTGAATTGTAGGAGTATTCCTAACAAGTTTCGAAATGAAGAATAAAATGGAAAAAACTATGTTTAATAAAAAAAATTAGTAAAATGCTAAATAAAAAACGGTTATACCAAAAAGGAACAAAAAAAAAATTTCTAAAATTAAGTCGTTCATTTTGTTACAAACACAAACGAATATTTTTACGAACGATTGTGGAACTAAGCGAAAATCATAAAAATTAGAAGAAGTGTAGAACCCATAAGATATTAAACACTGCAATCTTATGTAGTACTTGAGGTATTTGTGATATTAAATGACATTTCAAATATCAATATCAATACAATGATATTATCAAACTTACCCGCTAAAAATTCTTCTAGGTTAAAGTGGACTTTCCAGTTCAGTTTCACTTGAATTTTTTTGTATTGATACTCCTAATACTTCGACATTTTCATAGATTTCTTCTTTGGGTGCTAAAAAATTATGTAAATGTACTAAAATATTATTAGTTTATGTGCCTATTACGTTTTTCTTCTAAATTTGGTATTTGTAAATAGTCTAAGACACAAGTATGTATGAACATGTATTGTTTCTAAAACAAAGTAATTATTAGTATCTATTATTTATTTTTTTATATATTAACCTCTGTTTGTACCATGTTTGTTCTTTGTTTCCTTAGGTCAAACACGCTCTTATAGATGTTAATGCCTCTGTGATCATCGATGGTCTGAAGAAGTATGTCTAAGGTTATTAAAGTTCCAGTTCTACCAACTCCAGCGCTGTGAATTAAGTATTATTTTATTGTATTATAGTATTTACAATGTTTTTAATTTTTTTAAATGTGTTGTTACCCAAGCTTACACAGTAATTGTGTGTAGTGTAGACTGAAAATTTTGTGCCAAAACGTCTTTCAGGTTGTTTTTTATGTATTGGAAATAATTTTATAAGGTATATCTAGAGTAGAACATTTTAAACTACGTACACCCATATAATTATGCTGCATTACCTTTTTTTTTTAAATTATTTTATAGGTAGACAGTCACAGAAAGTTTTTTTTGCAAAAACTTTTGCCCGTGTTGCCGATATTTTTCTGTGGAATTAGCCGTCGTTTTTTATTGACGTTTTATATGTGACACGACCGTCGTTTTTATAGCTTTGTAGTTATTTTATTTTACTTAAATGAAGTAAAAAATAAGATGCTGTTTAGTGTAGAAGATATGACGAAAATTATCATTACATTCTGTGAGTGTGGACGCTGCTACCGAGCCACACCGAGAAGGCTAGAACGATTCTCTAAAATGTAACCGTAAAATGTCCAAAGAAGTTTACTATTCAATATTTTATTTATTAATTAGAAATAATAATCTAATATTCTGAAAAAAACTCACATGGTAGGCGAAGATATCAGAAAGATTATTCGAAAACAAAGTTTCAAAATAACACTTTTAGTTTGAGCTGACTCACCTTGCAGCTAACCCAAAATAAAACGTATATGCAATTTCTAAGCGCTTTATGATTTTCAAATTAATGTTCTGGCTTGTTTCTATAATATTTGCAATCTCTCTTATCGATAATCCATTGCCTGAATAAAAAATTATAGTTTATCCTTGAGTAACATTCAGAACAGGCATTTTAAAATTATTTTGGCATGGCGTACCCATAATAACATTTAATTTTTTCAATTTCTAAGCTGGTTTACAAAGCCTTAATAGAGCTGTGCGACAAGGACTGAACATTAACACACTTGTTGGACGCAAGAATCGCGTCTAACCGCTGTTGCATTTCATTTTATTTAGGATGTCTGTTTTATAAAAGCTGGACTTAATAAAATAATAAAAAATTGTTTTAATGGTTAGAAAATTTAAGTCTGAATTTTTAAAAAGTGAACAAAATGCATTTTATATACAATAACGAATTTATATTTGTTTTGGAAATATATTATTATCAAGTAGCCAAGAACATAATATAAAGCTTGGATCATGTATCGGTTAATGCCGTGCTATAAAACATCTGGGTCAAAGTTGACCTAGGAATGTACATATATTGCCGTCGTGGCTATACATTACATTCTATTCTTAAATAAAAGTATTAATAGTTTTTCACTCAATCGTGTATTTACATGAATTATTAAAATCAGTCGGTAATAACCCTCATTAATAAACGATTTTTGTTATTAAAAGAGAATTCAGACAATTTAAAGGAAAATAATATATTAGCAGAACTGTCAGTCACAAATATAATGATTTGCACTTGTAAATTCTCTTCTACGCTTTTATTAAAAAAAAAAACGTATGCTTACCAATATAAACAGGCCATTAAGAACCCGCTTCCCCAACGTTCGTTAAGTTTATTGAACGATTAACTACTTGGATACGTTTGTTAATGGCAACCATTGTTTTTAATTTGATGTTAAATTTAACAGATGTTAAGGGAAAAGAATGCTCAGCAGTTGCATGCTTTTTTTTTAATACAAATGTACTTGTGTCATATGAAATAGAAGATTTTCATTAATTTGTACTTCTATATTCGCTTGTAAGATAAATAAAAAAATTAATTAAAATTTTTTGACGGAAAAATAATGTAGAATTAAATTAATCAAAATAGTTATTTTAATTACATGGAAATGAAGAACAATAAAATGCGATTAATAATCTTGATAATGAGTGAAAATATTCTGAATACGAAAAACTAACATCTTTCTCATCGCAAAAGTCTAAAAGTGGCTCATATTGTAATTAAGGAAAATGGTAAGCAAAAATAATCGACGTTTAGATACTGTCTCTCGCAGTACAAAATATTGCTTATAAACACCTTTGCAGACATAAAACCATTGCTAATTCAAAAATAATACAATGCTCTCGCTTCATAATATAGCAGTAATCACGCGAAAACTTGCATATATGTTTTGCAGGTTCGGTTAAATAGTTGTATTCTATTATTAACTTTAAAATGCATAAGAAAATATTGATGGCGTTAGCTTTATGGGCAGCCATTGTGACAAATGCCAAACAACATCTACCGAGGTAGTAATAATTATTGTTAGAATATTTTTACAGCAACAAATTGATTGGTATCGTCTCCTCATAGTAACAAATTTGATAAATAACAGACGGCTTACAACAGGACAGTGCAGTGAGTAGAAGCAGCAGGCTTGCAAACCTTATATTGCAGCAGGTTGTGGCGTTTTGTTCAAAAATAAATGTTTTGAAATTTTTTTTACCTAGGAGAAGAGCTAAAAAGCAATAAGAGAATAGAAGAATGCGCCTGCGTTTCTGAAAATTGTACGTAAACTTCAATTTTAGTTGACACATATATAAGAATAATATAAGTAAGAAAATACATTTTTCAATAATTACAAATCTGAAATGAATGTGTTTCAGATTTGTAATTAACGGAGAACGATATTTAAACGTTTAAGTTCCATCTAGATATTTTTTATAAAATTACTGTTCAAACCCAACCCTGACGTTCTAATTTTAATTAATTTTATTTTTACACATTTTTTTGTATTATTTTTAAAATAAACTTTAAAAACATACCTGCAATGCACTACAATGAGATCCTTTTCTGAGGTAATTCTTTCCCTCATTTGTTGACAGAATTGCAGCATATTGTCAGTGCCTTGAGGCACTCCGAAATCAGGCCATTCTAAAAACTGCATATGCACAACATTATGTGTTTCATTATCTTTTTTGGCTTGTAACGTTCGGATACAATATGTCCCAAAATGTAACTCAGTTGTGCAACTAATTTCTATATCATAAAATAGTTCACTTCTATGGTTATTGGGAAAATACTGATGACATTTTTCCTGCAATGAACAACATTAGTGAAGGTATTTAAAAACAAAAGTGTTCACCGACTTTATTTTGTTCAACGAATTCTGAGACCATCACGATGACTGTTACATGCTCCTGGATGATCATTTTCCAGAAATCTCGAGTTGTGGATTCAAGAGGACCTTGCGTTGCAATGTACTCAACTTTGCCAGAGTATCCCTGTTAAAATTTTAGATCTATGAAAAAGAAATTGTTTGAAAATATGACAACAAACTTTAATATATGATGCGTTGATATAGTCCGAACTTATTTCATCATCCTCTTCGATATTTAGTTTTACACGTGTCTCATCATCTAAAACATAAAATGTTTTTTGTAACGTATCAAACATAATACGCGATTTATCTCCTTGTGACAATGTAGAAACAAAAATTATTTAACATTTACCATTATGAATAAATTAATCCTTGTTCAAATGATGAATAAATCGTAATTTGCCATTGCAGTAAGACTTGAGATAAGTTTTAATTTACGAATCGCCTCTGGATCATCATGTTATCCAGAAAGTTGAAGCAAAACAGGTTTTTATTATAAAATTATGACATACAAATTACTTTTAAAAATTATTTTAACAAATTAATAAAAAGTTTTTAAAAAAAATGAGATCATGCAATTTTTACCAATAAAAAATATTTTGTCAGCAGTAAAAACACAAGAGCTTTTTTTTAACTGATAAATTTCTTTTCGTAACGAAACAGTTTTGCCAATCACTAATTTTACGAGAAAAACTGATATGATTTTATCTAATATCAGTTTTTCGAGTAAATTTGTAGTTGGTAAAACTTTGAGTTGATGAGAAATTTATTTGATAAAAGAAAAACTCGAGTGTTTTTTGGCAAGACATTTTAACGACAGAATAAATATTAAACCACGGCTACTAGATGTAGGCAAGTTATGAGGAACATGCATTTTTATCGGTGATAAAAAAGGATGCACATTTGTTTCCAAATTCTCGACCAATTGTAGATTTTAATTGTTGCAAAAAATCATCACTTATTAATTGCAGCCATATAAAGTAACGAGAAAAAATTACTATGGCTACCACCGAAAAGTCTTAAAATCTCAGTATCTATTGGTTCATATGAACGTCATGAGATTCTTAATTTAAAAGGAAGTAAACTTACAAGGTAATATATTAGTATATCTATTTTTTCTTCTGTTTTCTGGGAGTACAGCGTAAGTTATGGTACCAGCCAGCTCTTTTCCTTGTAGACCTAATGCAGTATATTGTGCCTTCAATATATTATAATTTTCTTGTAAAGTTGCATAGTATGCAGGAAATTTTTTATGGGAGATGGTTTCTGGTAGGATGTGAGATATTTTCTTTTCAATTTCTTCATTGTCACTAAAATTATAGGAAGTATTAGTTATGATATTACTTTTATTTGAGTTATCTAACGATTTTGAACAATGGGTAAATGGTTACTATTCCATTTGAGTCATGTAACCATTTTGAAAAATATGGATTTTAAAATGAATATTTAATAATATGAATTAGTTATTATTGAGTAATGAAGTGTTATAACTCTTATAAGGTGTATAATAACACCCCTCACTTATCTGATTTTAGCCTAATTATTGTCGTTGATTCAAAGAAATAAAACTTAAAGTTCTCTCATATAACTTTTATTTTTTCAACTTAAATATAAAAAATTTCGACATATTTTATGCTTCGGAATAAACTTAGCAATTAATTGCTAAGTGCCATCATCTGGTCTTAGAGTGGCTTACTTTTGCACAGGCTTAGCTCGTATTGCAGGGGTTTCATAGTAAATGAAAAGAGATTATTTCATATTTGTATAGACTTATTTGCCAAAAATTACAAAATCGAGTAAATGATGGCGGAATTAATTGGTACCATTAAGTTTTCACTGACGATGTTTTTTATTTGGACGATTTATTCAATTATATTCTTTTTTGAAATATGTACTAGAAAAAGTTACTGTTAAAAAATTAGGGCTGGAGAACTTTGATAAACTAGATAGTAACATCTCTAGTTTTTTTCTCGACTATCTTGTAGTTATGTCCAGAGGAAGAATAAAAAGTTTATTCTTCTTCTCTAGGATACTACATTGTAGTCGATAGAGCTCTAGAGAGCTCGGTAGCTAAAAATAATAGAGATATGTTGATAGTTTCTAATGTAAATTTGTATTTCAGCAAATACCTTTACATAATCTAGCAGACTCAATCATGCTGACATGGATAGTGGCAATTGAGAACACTATAGAAAACTATTTAAAATGTAATAAGCAAAAAATACTGTAACAGTCGAATTTGTAATAAAATATAATTGTTAAGATGTCGGCTTAAGTCGGATTTCACTTATCGAATTGCCGAACGAAACTAAAATCCTAACAATATTAGGTAGGAAAAAGCAAAACATGATAAGACCCATTTCCATGCATGTTTGTATTTAAAAAAAAAAGATGAAGATGTGACTATTTTTTGATAGGTGCGACAGAGAAGAACTTTGTATATATAAGTATATGGACCGGAGAAAGATACCAACCTAATAGCAGCTGCTAGCGGTGTAGTTAAGTGCTATTTATTCGGTAGTATCATTACTTGCAGCTCTGTTGTGTATTCTGTCACATTGTTGCAAGACTAGTATGTTTTTTGGAACGATAGTCAATTCGGTCTCTTGCTCTGTTATTCGGACATGACAGCGATATTACCACCGAATAAAAATCAGCTTGCAGATGCTAGTAGGCATTCTTCTCTACCATATATATCTAAAGACTGACTTTTTTGTCTTTTTCTCTGTTGCATCTATCAAATAACTTTTTTTTAAATTAGCATGAGTTGTGGATAAAATTAGGTTTTTTTATTGATACATTATATTGTTAAAATTTTAGATGTATTAAGAAACTCGATGAATGAAGATAGACCTAAGTTGGGATTTTGTACTAATAATAATAGAAATATTTAAAATAATAACAAATAATTATGGAAACCATCAAAATCAATTTTATGTTTATGTCTTTAAAGCCATGCATTAATAAGCTCATTGCAAATCAATCTTTATACCTACCTATGCTTATTAAATAATCGATTATAGATTGCAGCAATTCTAGGATAATTTTGTAAGTCGACTGTGGGTTTGAATCGTTCAAACCTTTTAAACCTAAAAAACCTAGAAAAAACATCATACAGGATTGATTTAACTTTATACAGAATTTCGAGATGGTAGTGTTTGAAAATTAATGTTAAACGGTCATAAATAACAACTTTAAAACATTGGAATAATAAAATATTATTATACGAGTTTAAGGAAACCTTGTAATGTCGCATGAGTCAAAACGAGTGTGACAATCAGACTTTTATAATTTTTTTTTTGATATTTTTTTATGTTTAGAGCTTATTTTTTGTCATTTAGAAAATGTTCAGTCCAACATAAAACTTCATTATCAATCAACAAGCCTTCTGGTTCCGTTTTTTGTTGCGAAAACACTGAATATTTTAATTATTTAGATGCTAATGTTAGTGTATAGTAAACCCCAAATTCGTAAGATTATTAGGAGTTGTAATTCACGCAATGGGTTGGTAAAAGTACTTAAGAGACTCGTGGAGCTATTGTGTACAATATTCCTATCTCCGGCAATTTTTTTGTCATATTCACATATTTTTTAAATTATTGGAAAACGGTTGAAAAACATGGAGCTGTCGTTGGTACAAACTCACCACCCAGCGAGCTGCGGTCTACGTCTGTGGAGCCATTTGCCTCCACGGACGTGGAATGTTGTATTTACTACTAAAAGTAATAAGACTTAGAGTAAATGTATGTTTTTATGACGATGCTCGCCTGCATTTCACTATTTTAATCATGCTCAGCATTTACATATTTCAATGTTTAATTCACATTAAAAATGATCATCGATTGATATCTACGATATCATCCATGTTCAAAATACCAGACAAGCATTGGCTTTACGTATTTCGTATCTAAGATTATCATTCCTAAGGGATGTTTAAAACCACAAGGATTTTATAGGATATATGATTATCTCATCACTGAGGTCTATCACATCATCTAGCAAAATTCTCATTCTTTAAATTGAAAAAACAAACTTTACTGTATAATGTATTGTGATGCATTTATTTTGCGTTAATGTAGTTTTGTAAAATGCATTAATTAATGTGCTATATGCATTGTATATTTATTTTGTGTGTATTTTTTAATTATTATTGCCATTAAACTATTTTATTCTAACAAACATAATTTTTAAAAACCATAAAATTGGAATTTGAAATCGGTGTTGAAATTTTAGAAACTTCAAATTTCAATCGGTTCACGTGTTTTAACTCAAAATTAAAAAGCTAAGACTGCGACCTGGGAGAAGATGTAATTAGGAATGAAAGATGGGTGAAGCGAGGTAGGTGAAAAAAATGATGAGTGGTGTGGATTTTGTATGGCTTATCTATAACTGAAAGGGAATAAAAGTAGAGTTGAGAATTATAAAGAAATAACAGAACTGGATACTGCATATAGTAAGATTTTGAAAGACATCAATTAAAATGCGAGGAAAAAGGGTTGGTGCCTAACTTGTAGACAAGGTTTAAGGAATGTGTATTGGTAAGATAGCTAAACGTGTTTTATCTATTGTCTAAACAAATAAATTATGAAATAAATGAAGAGGAAAAAAGTGTATTAAGAGCAAAAAACAGTCCAATCATGTTTGCTATTTTAGTGGAAAAGATGAGGCATTGGCGAAGGTACACCCGGGAAAGGAAAAGATTTGCACCTTAGTGTTTATGGCCAACATGTCAGTCGTAGGCTAAGAAAGAGGTATGAATGAGAGATTAGATGTTTGGAAGGATATATGAAAGACAGTATAAGTTTGGAAAAGAAGTATATGGAGAAAATAGTAACAAAGGGAAGTTGGTCTTATAGGTCAATTAAGGGGGTTTATTAAAACTATTTGAAAATATGTTCTTCTGGCAGACACAAAGTCTCATTAATGGTAATTCTAAAGTATAAAGGTTCTAGAATTTTAGAATATGTTTTTGTACTCCCTATCTGTAGTTAAAATTGCTGCATGAAGCTACGGTAACTTTCGGTTTTTGACTAAATATTTTTGATAATATTCATTTTATCAAAAATTTATCGCAATAGTGAAAATTTTTTCTAGGAAAATTAAAATATTAAAATTAAAATTTCTGTTTGGAAGTAGCTCATATCAACTAATTTTGGAATTAGAAATCGTAGTATACGCAAATAAGAGTTTTTAAGTTTGTGTCGAATTGCGTAGACTTTGTAGGCAGAGTTCACTCGGCCCTCAAAACCGACATTCATTCATAGTCACGTAAATAACTGCTTTTTATCAGCTTTTCAGTTGACTATCGTTGTTGTTTTTTTTTCAATGAGTTAATACGCATTTTTTTGAAACACTATAGGTACTTACATTAAACACAGTAATAAATATGCTGATCAAATATTGACAAACTTACACGTCTTGGACACGTTGATGTCGTCTCCAAAGAACAGCGATGAAGATGATGAGCACTAACGCTGCTAATAATCCAAAAGTTAGTCCAAGAATCAGTCCTAATTTTGAATCACTTAAAGCATCTGAAAATAATTGTTCATATTGATTACGTATAATCACGTATTCACTTACTAGTCTTGAAGTAGAGTAAATTACTATCTTTGTATGTTGCTTTTGTAATCGCTCTCACTATCAAACTGTATTCAGTATTTTCAGATAACTTAACATTTAATTCGGTATTAGCAGCCCCAATAATAAATGATACAGTATTATTTTCATTGAAAGGATTCCATTTTTTTTCAGTAATTTCTATTGAATCATTTGTGAGTTCGGGCCAGCATTCATACAAGCCGTAATTTTGGCTTTGTTTTTTATTATTTGATATTATCAAAGCATAGTATAAGATATCACCATTTTCGTCATCAAAATCGTCTTTTGAAAATGTAAAATTAGCTTTTTCTGAATCAATTGCTACAGGTGGTGTGAAATTGCCAACAATGTCAGGCACTGAAATAAATAAACATGTAAGTCAAACTAGCGATTGAAAATTTGAAATATAAAATTGTAATTAAAATACTTAATCGAAATCTAATCACAAGATTATGTCGTAAGAACTAGTTCAGTGTAAAATAAGAAAGTTCTACTGTGCGTTCATAAATTATTTGGATCAACTTCTGCTGCGCAATTTAGCTTCATACGTTTTTAGCTCATCTTTCAAACGTCAAAGCTCATCTAATAATACACGACACGCCTATATCTGCTTATGAACTAATCAACAAATTTACATGTTTAAAATTTTATAGCAAGAGTCAATATAAATGAGTTATGAACGCACCGTAGAATAGAACGTGAACTATGGAATTTATTGAATAAAAACATCAATTTAAATAGAAAACAAATGGTTGCCGTTCTTGAAAATAATAATGCATAGACTTCTCTAAATCTTTTCGGCTCTTAAGCTTAGTTGAAGATTTCAAAAAAACTCGAGATGCAGTCAACATAATACAGAACCGCGCTCTTCAGGAGGATAAATAACTGTTCCAGATAATGTGTGATAAAAATTCGAGTAAAATGTGAGAATTTCTTTCACTCAGGCTGTGCTAAATAGATATCACATGTAAAAACTTTAATTTAATTGAAGTTATGTATTGCGTAATTGATAAATTAAGGATTAGCAACGACTGTCTGAATATACAAGAGAAACTGATGTAGGTGAGAAGGTTTGTTTTTCTGTAGAACTGATCAAAGAAGTAAAGATTTTTTGATATTGCAAGCTTCAAATCTAGATAGTTTAAAATGTGAAATAGTTGTTAAGCTTTTTCTCAAAATCCATATACTGTAGGGATTCAAATCATAAAAAGGTCTCGTTTGAGTACAATTTCTTTACCCAACCGGTTTTTACTGAATTATGTTTAAATTTTAACCAGTTAGAGCGTGCAACACTTTTTTTGTATTTATGCAATCCAAAATGTAATCATGGACTGATTTAAAATTAGTATTAGGCATAGTGTTCAAGGTTTCATAGATACTTAGTACTTCAAATATCTGGATCAAAACGGTCTTCCAGAAGCTATAGGTACTCGTAGAACTTTCTAGCAGTGACTGCTGTTAAAGGAATGAATTTTGATCGATTTGACTGAACATAGAACAACTGTCTCGATTAGTGTGTTCTGTGTTTGAAGAAAAACTGTACATGAATCAGCTGGCAGGTTGTGAAAATAATATTGGACGAGTGAACATTGTTTTTACATTTGACAAAGCTGCTCGAATGACGTCTCACCCTACAGTTCAAGATTGGTATCAACTGAAACGAGTATTTTGATACTTGCACGACACAATAAATTATGGAATTGTGTACACTCTTTGACAATCCTTGTGCTTGGTTACTTTTACGTAAGAGAAAGGTTTTTAAAAGAAGGCTTTAGATAGGCTTTGGATTGATACACACACAATCTTGCGCCAGATCAATTTTTGCTGATTTAAAATTGTTTTAGTTTCATGTTGACCTATTATAATTCGTGCTTCTTACGCATATAATAAAATGAAGATACATTAATAATCAACAGTACCTAATAGAAAAAAATCAGATAAATTGTAACATAATATTGGAAAACAAAATGAATTGCTTTACCTCCAGGTTTTGTGTCGATGCTGCCAACATGAAATGTTGTATTGTGAAATTCTGTCACGACTGAAATATGAAATTCATAAGACCGATCTGGTAGCAAATCTAGGGTTACACTTTGTAACACAGCCATAGTTGTTTCATTTTGTACCCGGTAGTCAACATCATATTCTTTCCTTGATCCTGTAAAATGAATTTCATATTGTTTAAATTTTCCATTTATGTTGCATGGAGGCGAAAAATTTATTGTAAGCGAAGTGGTTGGGTTGCTCAAATTTGTTTCTAAATTCCAAATGACCGGATTCAAATCAACATTAGTTACTTTTGAAGGTTCTAGAAAAAAAAGGCTATAAAGAATATGTAAAAAAATTTAAAAATTTTTACCAGCTTGTAGTGAAGTGCTTGATGCATAAGCATTCTGACTGTTCCCAGCGTCATCGGCAGCATAAACTGTCACATTGTAGTGATAGTATGGCAAAACTTTATCAAAATAATAATATGTTGTTGTAAAATCAACAGCTTGATTGTTTAATGAGCTAGACAAATCCGGGCATCCTTGCGATTTAATGGTTTCCTCAGCGGGTGCTGATTCTATTGTAATAAAATACGATTGCATAATACCAGGAATTACATCAGGCTTTGTCCACTGCACCATAAAATTGTAAGATGTTATATTAGTTATATATACTGGTTCAGGAGCTGATGGAACTAAAAAAATAAAACTTTACATTTTTAGGCTTTTTTTATCTTTTAAGTTTTAGCACATATATATTCTGATCTGAACAATGTTAAGTATACCAAAATTTCAAAACTGTGCTTGATAAGGTTTCAATTTAGCAAGACAAAAATGGGTTTTTTCTTGTTTGACATTTTAATTGCAGCGACCATCAAACACAAACAGGAATAGGACAGATATTATTTACTAGCGTCTAACATTTTATTTTATAGCGTCAGCTAACTGTGGGGTTGAAATACTAGTAATGAAACTCATACAATAATTTAGATAAAATATTAATACCATCTGATTCAGTTGTTATTTGAATCTCAGCTGGTGCTGATGAACCATTATCATTCTTAGCAGTAGCTCTACATGTGTAATTAGTCCATGGTGATAAATCTTCAATTTTAGTAGTGTATCTAAAATCAGATGTAGCATTTTCAATATTGATATGTAAAGAACTGTTTCTAGGAGTCTTAATCCACGATAAATCTTCATTATCGTCTAATTTTGCTTCACAAACTAATAAGATTTCGTTCAATGGACAAACCGTGATTTTGTTGTCATCTGTTTGCCAGCGAAGAAACGCATTTCTTTTTGAAACATTTTGAAGTTTAGGAAGTGGTTCCGGTGCGTTAGGTGCTATTGAAATAAAAATTATATATATGTATATATAATGCTATTAATTCTCACGTTTTGGCAAAGCTTGAAAATTCCGCAATAAATTGTTTCCATCAGATTCCTGGATTTTTGGTATTATTTGGAAAGTATAATTCATACAGCTGATTGAAGAAAAAGAATAAAAGGTCGTTGGGGCAGGTATTGATTCACTGATTAGTGAATTGTGCTCAACATCGAACGCATCCCAGGCTGTTAGGTAATAACTGCTGATACATCTTTCAATAAGTAATGGCGGAGACCATGTGACATTAAGCATATCGTTTACTTGACTTATATCAAAATCTTCCACACCTTTAAACTCAGCTATAAAAAAAATTGATTATAGTTTTTTATTGAAAATAAATTGACATTAGATAACATTTCTTATTTTCTTTGTAGGTGTAGTTGAGTATATTTAAATGTAGTGTTACTGTGGGATAGTCAAATTACACATTCAATTTAAAATTTGTATGTAAACTTGAAACTATTAAAATGGGATGCAAAACAAAGAATCACATTTTAGGTAATAACGGCACTAGGATTTTCTATTTAAATTCTAACTGAAAAATAAAATATAATGTTTTGCATATTTAATAATAATAATGGTAAAAATTCTACCTTTAGTGATTTCAAATACGGATGTTGAAATATTAAATCTAACAATTCAAATAATATGATTGCAGATGCGTGGGGAGATAGCAATTTAGCTTAATTTTTCAGAAAACAAATTTACGTTTTCTCTTTGGCTTAAAACACAATTTGTGGTGTTTGTTTTTAATTTAATTCTCAAATTCGTTTTTAAACTAATTGAAACTTGAAAGCTTGTTTTCAACAATTTTTATATTACTTGAAAAATAATATTGTCATTATCATTACTTGTCAAAGACCGTAATGATTTTTGAATCTAGCAAAATTGCTGCACCTCCGGGACAGGGAGGGTTGAACATAATAATAATATTGAAAAAAGAATATTGTCATTATCATTACTTGTCAAAGACTGAAATCATTTTTGAATGAAGCGAAATTGCTGATGTGTCTTCGGCACTGGGAGGTTTACACATAATTTAGACAATACAACAATTGTAATGTCTGCTAATAATTAAAGGCAGCAATTTAAAATTTATTCCTGACAATAAGGAAGATCGCTAGTCTGACGAAAAAGTTATCACATTATAGGTCTATGATATGCAATGTTCTCTATTTGCTTTGGTATGGCTGCAAACAAAGATTTGTAGACTCAGACATTTTTCGTGTTTTTTAGCACTTAATAATTATTAAGATTAAAATCAGCTGTGTATAAGTATCACAGGTGAATAATTCAATCGGAGTTGAATATATTTGCTATGAACTTATCATCACTCAAATGCATATTACCCACGTAAAACGTCACACGTAGTGACGTCTATCGGAAACTTCTTACCACATCAAAATCGGAAAACCTAACTTCCACGTTTCAATGTCAAAAATTACTAACGACGAATACTTTTATAAATGTTTTAAGTGTTTATCTTTACTTACATTCTGGTTCTCTAGTGGTAAATGTTTTAACAACAGCAGATCCATTAAGATTTTCTGATATAATTGACACCTCAATTGAATAATCTGCACATGCTTCTAAATTTGAAAGAACTATTGATGTTTCATTTACAATAAAAGAATTTTTCAATTTATTATTGAGAAATACATTGATATTGAAGCCATTAATGGTACAATCAGTCTCTGGAATTTCCCATGTTGCAGTAACGTTGTGACTTCCTTCACTTACAGATAGATTGTCTATTTCTGGGACTAAAAAAGAATGTATTAAAATCTTTTTTTTTTTGCATGTTTATCTAGTATAATTCATTGAAATAAAAATTTGCAAAACATTTTATTAAGCAGTCAGATGGTTTCTCAGATGGTATGGAAAATTATAATACGCACAGATGAGTATATACATAAATTTCAATAAAAGCAAAACCAGATTCTGAAATGAATATCTATTAAAACGCTTCTCCTAAAGAAAGCTAGAAGAATTTTGGCTTATTTCTGCTTACAACAAAATATACAAACACATATAAAGTAAAATACCCATATATCCATGCTAGACATGCCAGATGCCGAAATTCGGCTAAATTAATCTAGGCATCTCGCGAAATGTGCATCTTCATAATACGCCGTTGCCGGCATATTTTTTAAGAAAAAGTGATTACGTTGATTGAAAAAAATAGTGGTAAAAATTTTACCACCATATTGACTACTGAGCAATTTAGCTGACGTCTAAATAGGTTTGAAATTATAAAGATAGGAGAGATAGAAAACCTTATTGTCATTCAAGGACTTTTTCTGGCAATAAATAATAAAACAAACGTTATGTTCACTATTTATGTAATACATTGTTTGTTTAATTTAAAATAATTGCTTTCGTTCTGTTCGGCATCGGCTTATGACGTTTATAAGCATTTCGGGATGTGTCCAAATCATGTTATCTAGATGCCGAATTGTATCACTGTTTTGGCATCTGGCATGTCTAGTATGACATATAAGGATATGTCTAATTTTATCGTCTATAGGGCGAACTCGCCATCTGACTGCAACATTTACATCAATCATAGTTCTATAACTAGTGAATTAAGAGTGTCCACTAAGCTCGCTCTTGTTTGCTTTATACATTAGCGATATAGATGAAGAAATGAAAAAAGATTATGTTGTTTGAGAGTTTGATAAAGTGTGTGTCAATGTATATAGCAAAAATATGGGGTTGCAGGAAACTGGAAGAAATATGTAAAAGTGCAGAAACAATATTATACCTGGGTGCTTGATTTGGAAAAAGAAACACTAGAATACATGTTGCTAGAAGAATGTACACGGGTAAAACATAAATAGAGGTCTCATAAAAAAAATAGAATGAATAAACAAAGCAATAAGGTACAATGAGTATAGAAAATAAATGAATGATGAAGTACTAAACAAATAAATAACTAAATAAAACAAAAAGAAACATATATGTAATAGCAAAATTTAGGTGTCAAAATAACAAATACTTTGTTCATAGTAACAGTAATTTCTTTGTATTTTCCGAAAGTTTTGTACATGCAAACACTTAAGTCCTGCAAAGGCTATTTTCTGGCTGATTAATAAGGCATCTTAAATCAAAAGCTATGTTTTTCAAGCGCAAAACACAAAAAAGTTACATAAAGTTGATTTGGTGTTTCCTTAACTTCTTTATTTTAGTTCACAAGAACATTTTGAATTCAAACATTATGAAGCACTTAGCACCTATCATGTATAGTTTTTTTTCACTGTAAAATTCTATGCATTTAATTATGACACATTATTTACAGTGCACTTTATCTCTGCTAATCTCAAAAGCCATATGCCAGATTTTCCAATATGGAATAAACAAATTTGTATGTTTTTAATTTGAATACTAATATCAGACTGTACTGCTTTAATAACTTAAAATATTTATCTTAAATTTTTATACTCAATAAATTTTAGATTGACATAAGGATTAAAATTATTTTATAGAGTTGATGTTAGAATTAGCACTTATATCGGCTGATAAAAAGTCTACACCATTTCTTTATTACAGTTATCTTAATTCAAGTGATGATCTAAGTTTATGGTTATTTATTATCTTTTAAAAAAAGTAGTTTATTGAATGTTTTTCAGTTTTTTATATTTAATATATGGGCAGGATAAACATAAGAAAGTGTATCCTGTGTACGGATAACTTATAATAAGAGTAAAAATTAATGACCGTTTAGTATAATTAATAATAGTGTACATAGTTTTTGTATTAAACTCTATATGGCTACGCGATAAAAACCAAAATTAGATAAACTGCGTTTTTCTCTCTAATTTACTAAACTGGCACTGTGAAGTTAAGTTCTACATTGGTGAAGTCAAACTCCGCCAATGTAGAACTTTTCATTTAATTGACTTCAAATTATAAAAAAAAACATTAATACATATTGGGCCGAATGCTGTAATCTAAAAATTATCTGAATCTGCGGAATTATCAGATTCAGAATATGGATAATAATGGTAGTTTTGTTTTGGCTTATATATTATTATTATCAACAACATTGATAATAATAATGTTTATAATTGCCCCAAGTCCTTGCTGCGTGAAAACTTTTCAAGCGGGAATTACTTCGCTTTAATGTCGTCAAAAACAGATATGAGCTTGTTACCAAATATTATATTGATAAAGTCAAAAGTTTTTTCTCACAAATGGTCTAAAGTCTCAAACGATAAACCTTTAAAAATATTGAAATGAGACTTGGCTACGTTTTCGATTGCAAGCAACTTTAGCAGCAGATCCTGAGAATATAGAATATTTTAAAATATGACTGCGGCAACAGAGACATTGCAAACTAAAAACTGTTCATTGAGCCATGAAACAAAAGTTAAACCACAACCGTTCTGACGCGGCGATCATCAATCTTAAATTAACATGTATAGATATGTTAATGTACTGTCAGTGCGAGTGCTTTTAGAACTAGTAGGATAATGAATACCTACTTTTTCTATTTCAGAATTCAGGTATGAGGTGTGCAAAGATTACATACAATCTTCTCAAACAAATAAAACTTGAAAAGATGTATTAACCAAGAAGATACAAATTGTAGGAAAATAGATTATTGAATTTAAGTATGAACTAGATTCTCTACATTGCAAAGCTTAAAGATAAGCCATGTTTCTAGAAGTTGTAAGTCTAATCCAGTAATATCTCTTTTGATATTCTTGTGTTGTTTTCATTCCTAACATTTCAAACAACTATCGCGTCATTATAGTGTTCAATGATAAGGTCAAAATCCCTTCAATTCATTAATAAGTAAATAAACAAGCTTGTTGGCATTGTGTATCAAAGAGAGAAATGCAGGTACACTGCAATTATGTCGTAAAAGCATTAAATGTATTGCCAGACGATACCCATAAGGAGATAGATATCATTTATGCAGAAATACATTGGCATAAGGCTCTTAAACCTCATGCCATGAGTGAAATGGCATGAGAGTTTTACAACTCTCTTCTAAAGACTGATCGGTAACTTCTCGAGTACGGCTGGGATGGTCGGTCTATTTCAAAATGTACCTTCCTAGTCTCAAAAAATGTGTCAGATTTTTGTAAACATTGAGAAAAACTTATTTTAAAAGATTAGGTAAGATTAATATGAACTCATTTGAAATCGTTCTACGTCTAATAAGTCCATTAGAAGAATCTGATTCGGAATTTTTAACGCAAATAATGATGATTTAATAATATGTTCTAATGAATTTACAGGAATTGAGTAATTTTGACCTTATTTTGATATGTGGAGAAAAATTAAAAAACTCAAGCAAAGTAAGGTTTAAAAAGTAATCTAAGGTTTAAAAAAGTAGAAAATAATAATCTGCATGCATACATTAACTCGTTATTGCGTTATTGGTCTTCCTTCCTAATATTCTGTATTTTTCACGTCAAATGAGACTACATAGGTCATTAGTGTTGTTTTCATAAATCTCACACTTTTAGGTAATGTGTTCACCATAAGTATTATTTTTTTTGAAAATGTGACAATAATTTTGGTTTCAGTTTTTATGTAGGTATTTATAATTGTAGAAAGAGACGTTTAATTTTATAGAAACATACCTTTGTTACTGTTAAAAAAACAGTTTTGTTATTTAAACTCTAACAACATTAATCGCAATTATTTTAAATTAAAAAGATAACTAAAATTGATCAATTTGACAAGTTATATTTGGTTTGCGTTAGATTAAAATTGTGAAAACATTTAAGTTAATCCTAAACCATTTTGTAGTAGAAATCTTGATCGTAGATTAAGAACGAACCTTGTATTGTAATATACTCTAAAATCTACATAAGAGTTAACCGGAAATTCGTGAAAATTATTTAGAATAATATAAACAAAATTTTTCATTTTGAAACTCATTCGTTTAATATTTTGCTCTCACCTGAAACACATGGAAGAGATACAGTTGTTGTTTCTATTAATACTGTTTCTTGTATTTCCGCATTTTTATTAAAAAAATCACTAAATCCACTTGTTCTTTCTTTTATTGATGGTATTTTTTGTGATTCCGTAATAATAGAAATTTCATTAGATACAGTTGTTGTTTCTATTATTAATGGTGTTTCTTGTGTGTCTGTATTATTAGAAATTTCACTAGATACAGTTGTTGTTTTTATTATTAATGGTGTTTCTTGTGTGTCTGTATTATTAGAAATTTCACTAGATACAGTTGTTGCTTCTATTATTAAAGGTGTTTCTCGTGTATCCGTAATGATATTAAAATTTTTACTAGAACTAGCACTAGAACTTTCAACAGCGTTTTTAATTTCACTTAGATTGGTACTATCGTCGTTTGAAGGGGTGGTAGTAGCTTCCTGCGATTGTATTTGAACAAGCACCGTTGTTTCCGATTCTTGACCATTTCCAAAAAAGCACAGTCCACAAAAGAGCACAATTTTGAAACAAACAGCGTTCATGTTTCGATCACACTTTTCCGTCACATCAGCTTATTAAGTTTCGCCGCGTTAAGCAGGAAACTTTTGATTGACTAAACTGTTTTGCACCACACTTGTGAATAATGAAAAGGAAAATAAATGTTTTAATAAAATGAATAAACGTCAGTGGGTCTCGCTGTTTTTTGCTGATAGCGAGATTGGACTGAGAGTGAGTAAACACTATAATAGAGAACGTCGTGTGTAATAAAAAAATTGACTAAAGTACTGTAAAGTAACAATCTATCGTAATCGAGATAAAATTGTGATGATAATATATTTTTATTTTGCGCAAATAACGCAGGAAGGACATGAAACCGCAATGGGATGCGAGCTCGTCGCTTAGCTTACTAAAAGCGGCTGCCAGTGCTGATAAGCCCCCTTTGAGATATATGAACGCTATTTTTAGAAAATATTATATCTTTGGTTTCCACTCTGGATTTCTACAATTTAGCCATTGTCAACAATATAAAAAAAATTAATATATATTTTTTTAAGTCAACAAAAATGCATCCTAATTTCAGTTCCTATCATACTCAGCAAGTTTATTTTGATTATCAATTTTTTTGTTTACCAAACAATAAATTTTTATTTAATAAGCATAGATAAGGGATTGTGTAGTTGTGTACTACATTTTATATGAAATAATGGAACAATTAGTATTTTATTTCAGATTTATCAACAAGATTTGGAAGAACAAAAAAATTAATTACATATATTTATATATATACATATTCTGCCAAAGCGCTATTAGAGGAAAAAGTGTCTACCAAAAATAATATTTTAAATTAGGTACTCTATATTATCCTATATTTGCTTTTCACTTCAGAAGGTACCAATTATTTTTGTACTTTTTTTGAGCTTTATATAATTATTTTTTCTTAAATATTATGTACCAAGCCAATGCCTAAAGATAGCAAAAAAACTACTTCAAATATCTATAATAAATAATTTTTTAACAAATTTAGTTGATGTTTTGGTATTTCGCTAATTTGCTTCTTTAATTATGATGATTACATGTTTGTTTAAATTATTAGTCATAGTATTTTACATTAACGTGCTAATTATTTTGAAAGGCAAACCAATTATTGTATAAATAACCACGAGTTAAATTATTATCAGCAGCAATCTACATCAAGTCAACCGCCAGGTTCTGTTGTTACTTGCCACTGATATTTTGTTGATTTTGTTGTACAATGATGAACATATATTTAACAAAAAATGAGTGATTATAATAATTAGGTATGTTAAATGTGTAGAGTGTGATTTCTCTTAGATGGGAGCAGTTTTTTACTCACATTAGATGAGTTTATAGTCTGTTAAGTAAAAGTAAAGCTTGGTTTGGTCTTTTTAGTGCCTCGCTTTAAAATATCTCCCTGCATTCAGGTCAGGTTTTTTTAGTGCTTTATCTTTTTGCAGTCAGGCTTTTAATTTTATGTTTGCTTTAGAAATCTAAAAGTTGATCGATATAACAAATGCATTCAATAACTCTTCGAAGCATGCTTGAAATTAAAAATTATGTCATCTTAAGGAATCTTATCCCAAGCATGTCAAATATGGTACCGAAGATCGGAAGATCAACAAGATAGTTTGGCGGTTGAGACAAATTACGTAGTCGTGCAACCGGTTGCAGTACGCTTTGTACGTAATCATCTCTGTCAATAAAAACTAAAGGTGACCTGCAACCGTATGTGATTATTGCACTCGATTTATCATCTCTATAAGAGCCGTATGTCATTCCACAGCAAATTGTACCTAACGCAACTTAGGCGTAGTCTTAGATTCCAATCTAATATAAGTTTTAAAAGTCGCATTAAGAAAACTCTATCATCTAAATTTTTTTTTTTGACAGAAAATTTTGAGCAGAAGCACTATGCAATTGAAATGCGGACACTAGAGAATTACCAAATTTCTCATTTTGTCCTGTGGTTTTTGATGGGTGTATAAACGCACACACTGCAAGAAAAATTCAGCTGGTCTAAAATTCTTGTGCACGTTTAATACGTATTTAAAGAGATCACATGTTCAACATATTTGGCCAGAAAAATCGGATATAGATCTGACATTCATAATATTTATAATATACGACAAAAATTGTAATTAACTGTACCTGCACACAAGACTATATAAAAGGTCATTCTTATATATATTTGTTGTACCTGTGGTGGCAAACTCTTTAAAATTTGCTTTTACGTGAGCAATAGCGCAATTTTTAAATTTTATATATTATTGAAATTGGTTTCTGCGTTAGTATTTATTATTTTCATGTTTGTTCTCTTCATAATATTTTATTACTAGTACCTAGAATTTAAGAAAAACTATGTTGTTATTAATTACTTCTTTATTGGTTGTATGTATTATTATTTATTTGTGAAACAGCTCTGCTTCTGATGGTTAGTAAATAGTACTCTATCATTGGTAAGAGAAAGCCATTTATTATTATTATTAACTGTTATTAATATTAAAACACAACACGATACCATCCCACAACCAAGCATTATTAATCGGTCTGTTGTAGAAACTCTGTCTTGTAAAGACGTAATTCTGAAGTGACGAATTTTCCGTGTTGAAGTTGCTCCAGGTCTTCCGGATCCACGATACTAATTATGTATCGTGGTTACACTTACTAACAGCATTGTTTATCTAACAGTACGTTTTGTTTCAAAGGCACTTAAATTAGTTTAATCATTTTTTACACGATGTCTAGATATAATAATTTAATAAATTGAGAAGAAATCGTTACGACATATTTATTCAATTTGAAAAAAATAAAGTATGTTATAAAAAAAATGCACGTGGGTGTTTCAATAGAAATGGAAGACTATTTTTTGCCATTTCGATTGAGACAGCAACGCAGATGTCAGCCAGTAATTTTTTGTTCGGGCTGCATTAAACATCAATGATGCCCAAGTTCTTGACTTTTCAAAAGTTCAACATCCATACAACTTTGCTAATTAAAGGTAACAATTTGTACACTAGCTGCCATCTCTCAAATGCAAATGTCTACAGTCTAGACGCTAGAGACAAATAAACGATTAGGAAAGAAGTGAGATGTACGGTAAAACAAGCTAAAAAGGGTATTCATACAAGTTGCAGATAACTTAATTTCAGGTTGTCAATTTCAATAATTCGTTCAAAATATCAATTAATAGTTTTTTATTTGACTCATAAACCAAGCAAAACATTGGAAGATAAAGATATAAACGTGTTGTTTGTTAAAATCACAAATCTAATAGATTATCAAGAAGATTCTCATGCGCACTTCTTCGACGATAATGGTCACTAAAAAAATGCCTTGTATAAAAAATTATCTAGGACACTAGTTACTAATGAAAAATAACACCATTTACTCATTTTACATTAATCTTTTACCAAACATCGCGTAATATTATTAAGTAGATCCATTTAACCATTAAGCAATATAATATAAAAGAAAATGCTAGTGGATGAATCATCAAGAGAAGCGCCATTATGCAATATCAATTAGGCTTCGCTGACGCAAACTCCGACAGAAGGATTTATCATCTCTTCATTGCAGCGAAAAGTGACAATATAAAGAATTAAAAGCAAAATGTTGTGATTTGCGGTGAGATACTACCAAAAGTAAAAAAAAAACATCCAATGCAATAATACAGATTTCAATCATTTTCGGTAATATCTCATAACAACTTATAAAAAGTATATAATTAACCTTTTCTTCATTTAGTACAGACATTTTAATAAATTTTCATTAAAAGACATTTTTGAAAGGATCATTAACAAAAACATCGCCTAGACGCAAACAGTTTGAATACCTTAATATATAGACTGCTATAAGTAAATATAAACTTCTTAATATATACCTAACTTCATTTAATTACAGCGAGAATTAGTCATTATAGTAACTCTTAAAAGAGAACATATTAATTCACATTTCCATAAAAAATAAAGATGTCAACAGCTTAATTGTTGCATTTTCAGCTATAAAAAATTTGAAGAGAAAAACTAATGATGTCTAAAAAAATGTGAATTAAAATTCATATTTCTTAAACGCTTATCGCCACACAATTTTAAGAAGTTGATATTAACTGTTTTGTGGTCATTTTAAATACATTTGGTGATTAACTCCGAATTGTCTTTGCAAACACATATCAGTCTTAATTATTTGAGAAATATCTATATACGTATAGAAAGATATACGTTAAACGTTATCTAGATCCATATTATTCATATCACTTTCCATCACTACTTCACTAACAGCTCGATTATGATCTGGTATACTATCTTCGTTATTATTCTCCGAGCCATCTGATGCCATTACTCTTTGTGGAGGCGTCCAAAGCACTAAAGCTGTGCATGGGCGGTTAATTCTGGACAATAAAGATTGCGGTAGAATTGAATCTTGCTGCAGTTTTCTCATTTCTTCACACATATATAACCTTTTTGTTCTATCACTTTCTGTTTCTTTAAAGGAAGTCATAGATTCTGAGCTTATATGTAATTTAGCCATGTGTTCCGCCATTTTTTCCTCTGTAATATGTTGTTTAAATGGCTGTGTTCTGAAATATAAATACAAAACCAAATTAGAAACTGTTGAACAAAGTTAATACATGCATCTTTAAACCAAACTACTAAAAGTTGTGCACATCTATTCAAATTTCATAAACAATACCAAAATCATGCCTTTTTAATATTGGGTAGAAGAAGCTGCCATGCTCTTGATATATGGAGAATGTATGTAAAATGCCAAATTCCAAGAGCATGTATTGGAAAGTTGACATTTGAAACTCCGAAATAAAAAAACATTTGTCCAACCAATCGACATTCAGGCGATAGATAAAAACCCAGGGCCCTCAAACATACTTTATTTTCTAAAAGATACAAAGTAGGGCCTCAAGTAGTGTTCATGGAACGCCCGCATACCTGCTAAAAGTTAGTTAGACGGTCAATTTTGAGATCCCGGTGAAAAAGATATCAACTTATATTGAATTCTGAAGACTTATTTTTATAAAATAATCATAAATTACTATTAAAAGATAATATTGAACACTGCCAGACATCTTCTATGGGCCATAATTATTGCTAGACGTTTTAAATCTTTAAGAAAATAATTTATCTTAACTTTTATTCAGACGCTTAATTTATATATATGATACTTATTAGGGGGCTATTTCAGCCAGAAGAATAGTACCTAAGGACTAAACATCCCCCCCAGGCACAAAAACATACATCCGTGAGTATGGGCGCAACGATATTATGCTCGTGCTTTGGAGCGAGTAAGTCTAATCTGTACGAAGTAACCTTCCCAGCAAAAGAAAATTTGAAAATTACTATAAATACAAAATGATAAAGTTTGAATGCATGATAAAAAGAGTTTTAATGCATGGGAGGATTGAAGAAACAGGAAAAGTTTCAAAGAATGCAAGAAAACTTAACATTATCGTCGAACAGGATATACAAAAAACGCCTGACCGTGCCCCTATATTGGAAAGTGATCATTCAGAAATGTGCCGCTTTTCAGTGGACCGTACTTTAAAGTTAGATCTTCACGCTTATATGCTTCAGATGGTTAGCCATGATAACATTTTCTAAGTGGTAGTAAGTTTTTGGCATCATCAGCTTTGCAAAGTCAGGACTTTTTGTTCTTTTTTGGTACAAAATACAATGACAGTAAAGACAGAAAAAAAGTGGTAAAATATGAAAAAAAGATTAAGGAAAATATGCCAAAATCTGCTTTTGCATCCTAACGGTGTATTCATCAAAAATACTTACGACGGTGTTTCTGTTTTTCGTTTACATCGCGCAATTGAGGACATTGACATCTGTGTTCCCCCATGATCACTACTTGTTGTAGCAAAGGGAAACTGGGCCGGATGTGGAGTCTGTGCATTACTAAACGAGAAATTTCCTAATTCCGAAGGCGCTGCGCAATTATCAATCTGAGGATTAAATTGACCCACAGGTATCACTGGAGGAGACCGTACAAAAGGAATTTGGCTCCAGTCAATCGGCTGAAAATTGTGTAAAGGATATGGTTCAAAACCAAAAATAGATGGACGGTTTTCCTGATTCGGATCTCCAGTCATGGTATTCATACATGCAGTGCTGAAATGGGGACTCTCTAGATTGAATGTCCAGATAGAAATAATTATGTTTATTATTTTACTATGTCTTTGTCAACTACTTTCAACAATTGCGTCAGACTAGTGTTAAAATGTCACTTGTCATTGTCAGCTGGCTTGCAGGTTAGCTGTCAACGTCAGCTGTCAGCTTGTTTATTATGATGACAACAAATGTATGTAATGTTGCCATGTTAACACAAATGTAAAATCATTAAAGGCTAGTCTATAAAATCCGCTGTCGTCGCTGAGTTATGAGCAACAAACTTGTGTAGTGGTGGTTATTAAACTGCTTTATTTTGACGCAGTCGCCGCATATAACGCTGAGTTTGCTAGATTTGAATTTTGGCGCTGCGTCAAGGTTAGTGAAAAATAATTAAAAGTATTAGGACAAGAATTTGAATCAATAGAGAGTTATTGCAAAGCAGATTTTAAGTTCCTTTATTAAAGGATTTCTTTATTTTGACATATACGCAAGCGCATAATGCACGCCGTTAAAAGTCGACCTTTATTAAAATACAGGCCGCCTGTATTTAATGTAAATACAGGAAAGGAGGTTTTTATTTAAGGCGCCTTTATTTTGACATTTAACTTTGCAAATCAGATAAGAGTGAGGTTAGAGTGCAATTCTTTGATTGTATGCTCATTATATTGTGTTCATCTGTGTTGTTGAAATGGCTAGTGATTTTATTTCTTCCTCATTTGCACCTAACAGTATAGCAACTTGTAATTGTTCTTCCATAATAACTAATTGATTAAGGATTAGGACCCACAGCACACAAAAAACAAAGTTATTTGTGAGATCAGGTCAAGTGTCAGAAACGTCAAAATAAAGACAAACAGTCCCTAATAATATGCCACGAGCAATAAGTCTTTTTATGACACACACTTACAGGCTACTTTATTAAAAGAGCCTGTAATAAAGGACAGACTCCTAGCATGCTTGGATAGAAAAAATGGATTGCATTTATTGAATTTGTAAAAGTACACCCCATGCTTCATAACAAGCGATTAGGGATGTATAAAAGACAATACAATGTTAAAATACATATTAAACTAAAAAAGTGGTTCCAAATAGCTACAACAATGGATAGAAACCAGTTTTTAAGCGTTTTTGATTTAAAAGTCTTACTTTGAATTGCCTCTTTTTACGCGTTTTTTTTGTTTTTTGTTTTTCTCCGTTTTTTTTAGCTAGTAACAATAGCAATACAGCAGACTCAAATTGTTTCTTCGTGATTTTTTTGGATAACTATTTATTCACTTCAAGTACAACACTGCGCAGTTGCAACCTGTGTTGATAAACCAAACTTTTTTTTTGTAGCGTTACCGACCACGGCAGCGGCTTTTATAAACCAGCCTTAAAGTTATTTTTAACTGTTGATGTAGCAATTTTTGATAAAATAATAAATTTCTATAAATTATAAATATAGTGTTTTTTTTGATAAAGTAAATAGTTTTAAGCTTGTCTGTTTTTGTCAAGAGCTTTTAGCTTCTATGCAAAAGTTCACTGGGTGTTTTATGACTATGTCTTAATTTGATTGACATAAGCTACGCCTTTACGTTTTTGATAAATTTGTTTTGTCAAAAAAGTTATAGTCTGCTGGACCGTAAATTTAAAAACTCATTTGGTAGAAACTACTTAATTGAAAAAGCTGGCAACATTGTAACGATTTTTGACGTTGACAATGATGACAGATGTAAGATGTCATATGTAATCCACCAATTGCAAAGCTACATTTCGTTCGTCCATTTCTGCTTGGTTCTTTCTCGTTGGCGCTGCGTTCTGTGATCGCATTTCGCGATGTCGTAAGTTAAAATTTCTTTATTTCTTTATATAATCTTATTGTTAATGGTGAAAATTTTTAACAAATAAAATACAGGAATCATCAACGCTTATAAAATGATTTATATTTTAGGTCTAAAGTGTCCCGAGAAACTCTATATGAGTGTGTTAACACGGTGTTGGAAACATCAAAGGCGAAAAAACGAAACTTCCTGGAAACTGTGGAAATTCAAATTGGTCTCAAGAATTATGACCCTCAAAAGGACAAGCGTTTCAGCGGTACCGTCAAGTACGTAAAACCTGCCTGAATTAATTTTAAGGTTACATTATAACCTCTAAATTTTTTCGGTGTCAGGAAGCCAGGGATTCTGGCGGACCTGCACCCAGGGTCTTAAAATAATTGGGGAGATATTTGCTCCCTTCTGGGGGCAGTATCGCCCATTTAATATAGGTTAAACTTTCCGAAAATCTATGTAACAATCATTGTGTGGTGAGTTTGCACACGTGGTTTATATTTTTTGTTACTCATTAATGACAATGAGAAAGGTAATTTTGATTTTGTTCAGGTTGAAGCACATCCCTAGACCAAAAATGCAAGTTTGTATGCTTGGCGACCAACAGCATTGCGATGAAGCTAAGGCTAATAATGTACCTTATATGGACGTTGAAGCATTGAAAAAGCTCAATAAGAATAAAAAACTTGTTAAGAAACTAGCAAAAAAATATGATGCATTTCTTGCTTCAGAAGCCTTGATTAAACAAATCCCACGTCTTTTGGGACCTGGTCTTAACAAGGCTGGAAAGTTTCCTGGCTTACTTTCGCATCAAGAATCGATGACTCAAAAAATTGACGAAGTAAAAGCTACTATCAAGTTCCAAATGAAAAAGGTTTGTGTTTATTTTGGTAATTTTGTCTTTTGCATTATTAAGCCAACAAATTACTTTTTTCTATAGTATTTTTGTATTGGATAATGATGCTACATTAAGAGCAATTATAACTACCACTTTTACGTATGTAACTGGGGCTTTACAATATGCAAACATTTTTTATATTATACTTCTCTACTTTATGCGAGGCAACAAGTATTTGTATTTTGGAATTAAATAATTTCTTTTGCAATGGGCAATTTCAAATATGTACGTCTCTCCAAATGTCATGTCATCAATATGGCCATTTAGTAATAAAAACATTGATTGCAAATTCAAACGTATTCAGGGCCGATGCTGAATACGTAGGTAGACGATGTCTTCCTATCAAATATACTTAGAATTTCAAGATTGTGATAAATGGAATTTTTAATAGAATTTATTAAGACTAGTACAGCAATAATTTTTTCGTAAATTCGGTTACATAAGAATGTCAAACTTATGCATTATCATTTTGAATGATTACTTGCAAATAATAGGTAGACTAATTATAAGAGACTAATATAAATTATCTACTTGAGATGTTTGACGTTAGTAACTAGTGAAACACTTTATGATTTTTTGAATTAGTTTTTTATGGGTTCTATAGCATTTGTCTTTTAGCGGTTATAATTGTTTATAGCACTGAACAAAGAATTCTCCTTACTTGTTTGTTACAAATTGAAAATTTTATGGTCTAATAAAATCTAATAGAGAAAGTTGCAATGCTTTTACCTTTTTTATTAAAATGCAAAGAATTTGACAATAGAATAGAGTTTTCATTTTGAAACTGCTGTATAAACTTATGCTGACGGTTCGCTGCCGAGATTGTTAAGTAGCACCAGACAACAGAAGGAGTCCGATTATTTATAAACTTCTATTTAATTTCAGGTCTTATGTTTGTCGGTAGCTGTGGGCCATGTTGACATGTCCTCAGACGAGTTAGTTCAAAATGTCCATTTGTCTATCAACTTTTTGGTTTCTTTGCTGAAGAAACATTGGCAGAATGTTAGATCGCTTCATGTGAAATCTTCCATGGGACCTCCACAGAGATTGTACTAATTTAGCATACCTTGTATGTTTCATATGATAATACAAAAAAAAAACTAAATATGTAGTCTTTTATTTGTTGCCCATTTATCAAAACATTTGAAGGCTCAAGTCTGCTTTTTATTTTATTAATTGCTTATACTGACAGAGTTGTCTTTGTCGGTGATAAAAGTTTTCATCATGTTCTTGAGTTTTACGCTTGGACCTATTTTTAACCTCAGGCCTGTAGAAGCACGTTATTACCATAGGGGATTCTGAGTAGAAGATACAAGTTGAAGGTTCTAAAATAAATTGAATATATCTATGATATTGAATATAACAAATTAATACTAATCTTGAAAGAAAATATGAGTATACAAGAGGGTCGTGAAATGCTGATAAGCTGTAGTTTTACAGTTAAAACACCAACTAAGTTCCTATCGTTCAAAAGACTGTCATGGTATCTATTGGAAGGGACAAGATATTTAAAACATTTATAAAACCAAATTTATTGCTATCAAATTTTTTAACAAAATGCACTAATTAGAACCATTGATTAAGAGGTTTTCTAGGTGTTGTTTTTTTAAGAATATTTGATCGTTGAGTTTAATGCCTCAGCGGACCATTGTTACCACTCTGTGTGTTCCAATCAATTGCTCTTTACCATACTTGCCAAAAATTAGCTAAAATTATTACCTATAGCTAGAGAAGAGTTCTTGTTAATAATTTTTAATAAAAGCGTTGCCAAGTTAAGGTAAATTGCGTTGTCCGGTAGGTAAGCCACAGCCGCTTGTAAAATTGCAGCTTGGAATTAAAAATTGTATGTTTACAAGCCAGGAGGGCGAAAAAACATTATTCCTTGTTGTTATTGCGTTGAGAAGAAAAACAGATATATAAAGGTTAAATTTTAACTTGTTTTGGAACTAAATTGTAGGCAAAATAAATAAAGTATGTAGTCAATTAAAATATTCTGTATTTTAAATAGATTTTATTTTATGGAAAGAACTTTTCACCTAGTATGGAAAATAATTGGTATGGATTGTGGAGTCTTTTCGCAGCTGATTGGCCGCGCATGCGCGCCCTCAGTTTGAAAATCAGCATGGCAGTTCGTGAGGGTGGTGTAATTTTTTTCTTAATTTTTCCAATTAACTAATTTTAGAAAAATGTGAAAAGTGTAATTTAAAATAAAAGTGGTGTGTGACTATTTTTCTGACTTGTGACGTTAAATTAGAAATTTTTGCGTTGATAAATGCTCATTTATGGTAAGTTAATGATTAATTGTTATTATTGTTTATGTTACCACCTGTCAAAAATTCTTTTGATTTTGAATTTTTTCAATGAAATTCGGGTGGTTTTTGCATGATTTATTAGCCGGTGTTTGGTAAAGAACTTGTAGGTTATATTTGACCTAGTTTAGTCGAAGTGTGGGATTTTATTAGAATCGCAATTATTATTGTTGCAATAATTTCGTTGTAAAGGATGAATGTCCTTGTTAAACGGTGAAATCTACGTTATTTTAACAATGTTGGCTTTGAATTGTAAAGGTCACAGCTGACTTGACTTGAGTTTAATTTATGTGATACAAAAAAGGGAAAAACTTATCTGAAACAGAAATGGGATGTCGTTTGCAAACGTATCTATTTCCCTAAATAATGGCCCGATTTATTTGCTCACACATCTTATTTCTTTTGTTTTCTCAGATCTCTTTTTCCCTTTATCTCTAATTCCATTCGTTTCTAGTTCACTGGTTTTATTTCCTTTTATTTGGCAATCATTTGTCTTTACGACACCAACTAAATTCTTATACATACTACGTACGCCCTTTTTCATTTCTTCTGATTAATTTTGTTTTACCGAAATAGAAGGTTTTCTCCTTATTTTAACCCCACTTGTTCTTCAAAGCGATGTGGTTGAGTCTTATCGGGAAATGGCAATTTAAATGTAAGCCTCTTGTAAATAGGTTAATTTCCTGCTTAGGGCTTCACTATTACGAGGGATAATTAAAATTGTATAGTACTCCGAAGTCCGAACATCAAAGGCGGCCGACATGCTTAAAACATTCATTTATTTTGATAAAATATTGATTTTGACGTTTACAAATGACACATACCTACTTGATTAATTCCTTGAATGGTTTTCTCTTTATTTATCAAAAGCAGCTATTAAGCTTATCCAAAAACTTTTTTAATTAACATACCAGGAACTCAGAGACAATGGATTATTATTAGTTTGATGGTACGATTGTTCAGTAGAAATTTAATATTCATTCGCTCTAGAATTTACATCAACTTCTCTCTGGCATTTTTAAAGTTGCAGAAAGATTAAAATAGACGAAATTTGTTACGTTTTCTGTTAGTTTAGTATCAGTGTGTGTTCAAACAAAAATATCAACGATAAAAATAATAGAGCCAGGTATTTTCAGTTTTTTTGTGTTAGATGAAAAAGAGAAAAACAAGAAATTGTAGTTTATAAGAAATCGAATTTAAATATTGTAAAATTAATAGCATTTTTTTATTTTGCTTAAGGAAAAATAAGTGCTAAACTTATTCAAACGTGAAGCAAATACATATTAGGTTTTTTCTTCTATTTCTTCTCCTAAAAAATTATTACACTGGTAAACCCAATCGCATATTTTGCTTGTTGAGTGAGGTTTTTACGGTTTTTTACTAATCTGATGCTGCTTTTTTAAAATGTGACTTCTAAGTTGTGAATTTTTTAAGAACAGAGAAATAATTACCTAAATTTTATGATGTTGTCATCAAGTACAAGTTATGTAAACAATTTAAACAGTTATTGTCTTCTACTAGTAAAAAAATATAAAATTTTTGTATAATATTGACGATTGAGAAGATTAATTTTTAGACCTTGGTTAATAATATGGTCAATAACATCTCACTATGTACCTATATCCCATTATTGATCTAAGGCATCATTGTGACTCCACAAATTATTGCATCATAAACCTTTTATTATTGCCCAAGATAATAAAAATTTGACATTTTAGCAGTACCAAAAACAATTTACTTTGGCGGATTAAACGAAAGTTTTAGAGATATGTTATTCTGTTCTCTTTTTCAAGTCAAAACAATACGTTTGTAAGCTTTTTTTGTTATGCTTACTTTGATGTTATAGAACAACTTGTTGAAATGCTAAAATGGTAACACTAGTTGTACTTGATGAGATTATTAATTGTTACGCTCACAATTTTGTTAATTTGTTGTAAAATGAAATTATTATTTTAACCTAAACACAATCGTAACTTTAAAAATGTCGTTTGACAAAATTGGAAGTTTTTTGGAACTACCATATTTGTTACATTTAATTTATTACTAAAAACTTACTTTTATGATTTATATACTACTTTGATAATAGATAATTACAATGGATATTTGATCACTCAAATTAAAATCGATTTTCTATAATTTGTGTGAACACAAATGTTGATCTGGTACATACTAGTTCTTTATGAACGCAATAGTACCTATTTTATATCAAATTTCCAAAAATTAGGACTTTATGTGTTGACAACTCAAACAGTCATTGTTGATCACGCTGTAAGGGACGGTTGATCACGTAAGCCGAAAATTTTACTTTTTCTGGAAAGAAATTGCAAGTTCAGAAAGTCGAAAATGCGAAACTAGTCAAGGTAAAGTGTTTTTAAGTTATGCGAAACTACTCCTTAACTTACTAACACCTAAAGACTTTTTTTTATCCCTAAAAACCTATTAAAAAGTTAGCGCCCACATTTTCATAATTTTTTGAAATGTCGATTTTTTACAAACTTACTCGAAACTACTCCTTAACTTACTAACACCTAAAGACTTTTTTTTATCCCTAAAAACCTATTAAAAAGTTAGCGCCCACATTTTCATAATTTTTTGAAATGTCGATTTTTTACAAACGATTTTATTGTAAACTAAATATTTTTTTTTATTTACTCTTGTTTTGATCTTTTTTAATAGTAGTTATAAAAACCGTGTTTGTGAAGACGATTATTATCCGAGTATGTAGAAGCTGTTTTAAGTCTTTGCGTTTATGGGCGTATAAAAAACACCTGACCCGATTTAAAAATAAATAAAAATGATAAAAACCAAGAAAAAATTATAAAAAAATAAAAGAGAACAAATAAAGGAAAATGAAACTGACTCAAAAGATCTCGGGAAGCCTAAATGAGATTTTACTCAAAAGGTTAATTTTCGTTTAAAAGGTAAAATAGAAGATTTATTGTTCGTCATGAGAATCATGTGTTGGTAGATTGTAGATTGAGAAGGGGTCGTTTGGCGCTTTCCACCTTACAGAACTGCGACCAATTTGATCTATTGTTCTTGAACCCTACGCTCATTGTTTCCCTAGGAATTCTAGGCTTTTTGTAAAGCCGAGTATATTCCTAAGTGGCTTGTTTTTGACTTCGACAGGCGTTAGTCTCGCACTGTCTAAGTAGGTCAGCCTTTGGGACGCTAGCGCACCGCAATTACAGAGTATGTGCTCAGCGGTTTCACTTTCCGATTCACATAGTCTGCAGTTCTCATTGTCCACCAGACCCAGCTTTTTAAGGTGATACCTTACTGAGCAGTGTCCAGTGAACATGCCTGCAATGATTCTTATATCATTCTTCGATAGAAGAAGAAGCTTTTTTGCATTCTCTGGCGAATATTCGATGAATTTCTTCGCCTGTCTTTGCCCAGGAGTATTCTTCCAGTGGCGCATTTTAGTTGCCAATTCCCACCTAAGGATCTCCGTCCGTTCATGCGATTTCGTTAGTCCACAGAACGGTTTGGGGCCTATTGGAGGAGCTTTCGAACCTGCTTTCGCTAATTCGTCGGCAATTTTGTTTCCTTCAATTCCTTCATGACTTGGTACCCAAATGAGGGCAATCTTGTTGCCCATTGCCAAGTTTTTGAGGGACTGTCTGCATTCCCAGGCCATTCGAGACTTAGTGTTGTCTGCACTGACAGCTCTTATGGCCGCTTGACTGTCAGACAGAATGCAGATCTTTTTGCCTTTAATACGCCTTCGCAGACATTCTTGGACAGTTAGATCTATAGCAAGTGTTTCAGCTTGCATAATTGAGGGTGTGCTACCTAGGGCTATTGTTGCTCGGTATTTTGGACCATAGATTCCTATACCTGTCCCTCTAATTGTTTTTGATCTATCTGTGCACCAGATAGAGGAGTTCACGCCAATTTGTGCGATTCGACTTCGAGCCGCATGACGGTCAGTAATGACTGTTTCAAACGGGGTTTCGAAGTCATGCATTATTGACATGACGTCCCTTGGTTGTTCAAGAAAACCCGGCTGCAGAAGGTCAAGTATCTTGAGGTGACCTGTTCGGTCTCCTAATTTGAATTTCTTTGTTTGGGCCAGCCTCAGAGATGCTTGCAAACTCTCCCTTTGCACCTGTAGGTGAAGGGGCGTTAAGTTCAGCAGCACCTCTAGAGCGGTAGTAGGAGCCGTGCACATGACTCCTGTAATGCCCAGGCACGCAAGCCGCTGCAATTTCTGCAGCTTGCTTTGTGTCGTTGTTTCTCTGGTTTTCGTCCACCATACAAGAGATGCGTATGTGACGATGGGTCTTATTACCGTAATGTACAACCAGTGTATCATTTTCGGCTTTAGACCCCATGTCTTGCCAAAGAGCTTTCGACATGTCCAAAAGCAGCCCGTTGCTTTGGCAAGAGTCTTGTCGACGTGGGTGTTCCATTTAAGTTTACTATCTAGGGTTACTCCTAGATATTTCACTTCGTTGGAAAATTGAATCGATAATTTTTCCAGTTGCGGAGCTTTAAGGTTTAGCTTCTTGCGTCTGGTAAATGGGACTATGGTGGTCTTTTTAGGGTTAACACAAAGTTCCTCCTTATCACACCATCTTTTGATTGTGTTCAGGGCGTTCTGCATTAGGCTGGAAATGACACCTTCATGCTTGCCTCTGACTAGAATTGTGAGATCATTTGCATACCCTAGTACGCAGTGACCCCTTTGCGTTAACTCACAGAGTAGATCATTCACCACTATTGACCACAGCAAGGGCGATAAAACTCCACCTTGTGGACAACCTTTAGCCGTGATCAGCGAAGTGTTTTCTTCTCCCAATGAGGCCGTTATTATGCGGCTTACAAGCATTGATTCAACCCAGCTTGTTACAGCTGGTTCAATGCCGTGTTGTCCTGCTGCCAGCTTTATAGATCTAAAGGAGGTGTTATCGAATGCACCCTCTATATCTATGAATATGCTAGCAACTATTTCTTTTGCCTCGATAGTTTTTTCCACTTCTCTAACAATATAGTGAAGCGCGTCTATCGTGGATTTGCCGGGTTGGTAGGCAAACTGTTTGGAGTGTAACTGTGCTTCGTTGTGGAGCACGTTCCTCATGTGGTTATCCACAATTTTCTCCATTGCTTTGAGGAGAAAGGAGGATAAGCTGATTGGGCGATATGATTTGGCCTCGTCCGGAGGCCGTCTGCCCGTCTTTGGTATAAAAACCACCTTTACCTTCCTCCAGGACTGGGGAATATACACTAATGCAAAACTTGCCTTAAAAATGCTAGTAAGGCAAGGGGCAATGACGTTCAGCCCTTTTTGCAGTAAGGCTGGAAATATTCCATCGCTTCCGGGCGATTTGTAGGGCTTGAAGCTGTTTATAGCCCATTTTACCTTTTCAAGGGAAAAGATTTTCTCTGCCAGACGTCTGCTGTCTCTATTTGAGTGTTGGTGTACAACACTCGCGAGAGCGGGGCTTGTCTGACTAATGTTGCGTGTCTCTATGGAACCCGGAAAGTGGGTCGACATCAACACCTGTAGACTTTCTCGGGTATCCTTGGCGAATTCACCATTAGGCTTCTTAATAAGCCCTATTGTATTTGAGTGGTCCTTAGACAGCACTTTTTGAAGACGCACCGCTGGGGCGAGCTCGTCGATCCCCTCGCAAAAGCGGTTCCAGGACTGCCTTCTGGACCTCTTCAATTCTTTGTTGTATCGTGTTAGGGCTTGTTTGTAGTCCTCCCAGAGTCCTAATCTCTTGGCCCTGTTGAACGCTTTTCTAGCTTCGATCTTAAGCTTGGCTAGTTCGGCGTTCCACCACGGTACGTCCCTAGAAACAGTACGCTTCCTTAGAGGGCAGCTGGTTTCGTATGAGGCTATTATTTGTTGCCTCATATGTTCAGAGGCAGCTTCTAACTCCTCTACCGTGGATATTCCGTAGTGAAGGCCTTCGAACTCAGTTCGCAGTGTCTCTGTGAAGAGGCACCAATCGGTTTTCTTTGGCACTCTACACTGCACTTTCACCACTTTGGTTGTTTCCAGTTCAAACGCAATGGTCGCGTGATCCGAAAACGATGGTTCATCCATCACTTGCCAGTTTTTGACAAATTGCGTCATGAACGGACTTGCCAGCGTCAGGTCTAGAACCTCTTGGCGAATTGCGTTCATAAAGGTTGGTTTGTTGCCGCGATTAATAATGTCTACATTGTTAGCACAAATAAAATCTAGCAAATCCTTACCTCTTTGATTATTGTCTGAGCTGCCCCATACTTCATGGTGCGCGTTGGCATCACAGCCCAGAATAAGTTGTTTGTTCCCTTTCCGGCACCATGTGTTGGTATATTTATATTATAATGTTTATCAAATATAGTGTCATCGGAGTTAGTACAGGTAATAGAGGAGCGAGTTACTTTTGTTCATAATGCATAGTTATAGGTAAGTGTTTTTTTTACAGATAGGTGCAGTATGACGTGATGAACTTAAAAACACAAAATACTTACAAATAAGGCGAGTGGAAGTATCTCTATAACCGTGTACTTGAGGTTTATAATTAAACAGACCTTTATTATAGATAACTAGCTGGCCCGGCGAACTTTGTTCCGCCTTAGTTTTGTTATTTTATTTTTTATTTTGTTTGTCACTTGTTTTGTTATTATATGTCAGATGCGTTTACGTTTTATATTGTATGTCACGTCACACGGAATGGGATAAAAAATATTCTTTGTTAGGCTACTGGTTCTAAACAACCACTCCACCAATTTTCAGCCAAATCGGTCATAAATAGATATAGATTTTTAAAATAAACGACCCCAAAAACTATAAAAATGATACCCAAATTAATTATTCACATTTATTACCTTTATCACATTCATTTTACAACCCTCTTTAACTTAAATATCATTTTCAAAATCAACGACCTGAAATTCTTCGAAAATACCCATATCGTTTTCTTACATTTTTATCCCTAGAACACTCTCTTTTCATCCTCTTAAGAGTAATTTTTTAGAAAGCAGGAAACATACCTATTTATTTTTTTTGAGAACTTAGGCAATTTATGGGAAAAATTATGAAAACGACATCAATCTTTAGACATTTTGCCCTCTTTCCGCCCTATCAAGGAATGATAATATTTTACTTCTAAACTTTCGGATTTAAACAGATATTATTTTTAAAATAAACAATTAAAAATTTTTGAAAATCATACTAATATTGGTACTTGTCATTTTTTGTTCCTATCCCACCTCTTTTTATCTCTTTGTTAATAAAAAGTATTCTATTCTTTTCATTCAAATCTAGTCATCATAATTTTCCATACAAACTTTCACCCAAAGTTGTTATATGGGAAGTTGTCTCATGGAAGACGATTAAAGCCGGTCAGTAACGATCCAACGGCGCAGTAAGGCAAAATCGTACAATTCAGTCGCACCAAACCAACTTAATCGGTCATGCACACACACGATTCAATTCCATCAAATTCAGTCCAATTTCGTCGCTTCCAATGAAATTGTACTGCGCCGTTGAGTCGTCAGTGGCCAACTAAAGAGTGGGTCAGTGGGTGGGTATGGGTAGTGCACTTAACATGTAAACGAACGGTTCAACTTTGGATGGTGGTGGGAGAGTGGATCGATTTATTTGGAACGGTAATTTGCCGAGCCTCACCGAACGTTTCCGACATCGCAATTCTATTTTTGATTTAACCCTTCTTTTAGAGGGTGGTTTCTGGATAAAAAGTATCCTATAGCAATCTCCTGGATCTAAGCTACCACCTCACCAATTTTCAACCATATCGGTAAAGCCGTTCTTGAGTTATAAGTGGTGTAACTAACAGACTTTCTTTTATATATATAGATTAAATTTTCAATTTTTTTTGTAAAACAATTGCTTCTGTATCACTTACCGTTCATGATGTATAAGAGTATTACTGTTTGTTTAATGACTTTTTTACCGATGTCTCTTCTAATAATTGTTTAAATAGTAAATTGCTGATAATCATACTTTTAAATCGATACATTTTCTACAACTGTTATTTCAAACTTGTTTTTCTAAAATTAATATTTTTCAAGTTATAACGCGTTCAATGTTTTTTTACTACTGAGTACAAGCATACAAGGTTAATAAGAACGAAGCATGCATTGCGTAATGATGAAAATTCAATGAATATTTAAAAAATACGAATTATAATATTTTCTTGCCATAATAAATGATAAATAATTTACCTGCAAAAAACAGCGATTACCCATTGAAATATTTTTTTATTTTCATTTTCTGATAATACTTCTATTCAATCTAGTTTTTCTTCTACCTTTTTTTACATGTTGTGTTTACTAAGCTTATTCTTCTATAATATTTTGTTTTATTTGTTTTTGCTTTTTATTTATAAAGATAACAGGCTTATCCTCTTATTGATTTGGCATTCTCTTCTTTCTGTTCTGCTATACATTGTTAATCACTTTCTTTATTGTTTAAGTTACTTTTTCTATGCAGTATATCACAATTTGGTTTGCCAGTTTATCTTCTCCTACTGTATTATTATTTATTTTTTGTTTTTTTTTTGTATTTACGTGTTCAGGCTCAGCTGGCGTCAACCGCTCAGGCACAGGACTTTTGAAATTATCGCGTTATAACTTTGAAAATATTAATTTTAGGAAAAAAAATTAAATTAAAAATTGTAGAAAATTGATCAATTTAAAAGTTTGATTATTGGCAATTTATTATTTAAACAATTTTTAGTACAGATATCAGTAACAAAGTTTCTAGCAAAATGGCGGCTCTTCCACCCGCCTTGTATTCATTACGTCATACTGCACCTATCTGTAAAAAAATAACTTACCCAGAATTGTGCAAGACAACATCCTTTATTTCCTGTGCTGAGCTAAGTTTGGAAAATTTGAGTTATTTGCGACACAGAATAGGCTGAAGAAGACATTATAGAATCTGGGTTGTTAATTGGGGGATATTGCCACAGTTGAAAATACTTTAATTTCCAAAATTAATATTTTTATTAAAACTAATTCTTGAATATTGAATTTTTATTTATTTTATTATTTTAAGTGTATTTAGTAGAGAAGTTGCTAAATATTTTTCAGTTGTTAGGTTTGTGGTAAGAACGTACAAATGTACATAGAAATGAAAAATTCGCTGAATGAAGCATTATATCTAAGAAATTTATTAAAAAGCAATACATAATATAAATAATACAGGTTTTCTAATTAATTTGCTGTAATTATTAGTAATAACCTTCTTTTTTGTATGGTAATTTTTTTCGAACATGAATTGGTCATAGTAATTATTATTCTAATTTTAGATATAGGTTAATACCGTATTTATATTTATACCAACAACCATTTTTCATGTTATTTACGTTTTAAAGGAAGGAAACGTTTACAATTTCTTTGGGTCGGTCGTAAACTCATTATAAATTTACTCAAATGACTTTAAAGAATATGAAGTAAAAGCTTAACAGATTGCTACAAGCGGGTCGAAATAGATCGTGCTTTATTTGTTAACTTTTTAAATTGAGGTTGCAAAGTAGGTATAAGTAATAATTTGTGAAAATAAATGTGTGACTTAAAACATGTCACTAAAGTATGTATGTTATGGGCAAATAACTGTATTGTTTTTTTTTTTCTCAAAAAAAGAAAGTAGAGGATAAAGTGCTTCAAGCGCTGTAGTTCAAATTAACGTGTGAATAAAATATTAATTGCTTGAGTGGTTTTGTGATACTGACATGTTTTAATTAAATCTTTAAAGCATGTCAGTTTTAATTTGTAGTACACTGTTTCGGTTTGATGTGTTAAACTGCTAAACTTTATACAACTGGTGCAACACAGGGTTGTAGCGATGGATGTGTACGTCGTTTAATCATGAAAAGGAAAGTTTAATTACTGTCGTTGCTTAGATACAGAGTGTTTTAAAAATTAATGTTTAATTTAATTTTTTAACAAAATTTTGAAGATTTTAATCAAATTGCTACGTTTGGGTCTCTAATATGTTCTTTATTAAAAAAAAAAGATTTTTCTTATTCTAAACCTCGAAAATAATAGTAGATTATGCAATGAGTCAATATTGAAAGCTATAATTTCAAGAAAAGTCATTACGTAGAGCCGCGTAAGCGGTCAGGAGGTAATATTTTGAAGGAATAGTAGCCCTTATTCGAGTAGTATACACTACTATATCTACAACTGAAGTATATTGATTTGAGCTTTTTATAAAATATACTTTTATCTGTTAATAATTTTAAAATTACAGTAGTACAGTGAATAAACATAATTGGACATGAACTATCAATTACTTTGTAAAAGTTTTCAACACAAATATTTAGAATTTTGGTGACTCTAATGGAAAAGATGCTTTATTGAAGTTCCATCATCAATGTACCGAGTGATAGATGATCTGTTATAATACTGACCGGTGTAGCTTAGAGAATTTGGCAACTTTAAATATTTTCTAATTTGTTTACCAATATCCTATTATATGGAAAAATCCTATTCTTCAGTTGTATTGGGAACGAAGGTTTATGTATTTTTTTACAATATTGTAAAACCTACGGTTTATGAAGAATGCTTGTTCAGTTTTGGTTATTGCTATAATAATTAATATAACGTAAAGCAATACATGTAAGTTTTTGAATAGATCAATTTTCTATTGACCGATTTTAATGATTTAGACACCAAATTATATGGTTATAAATAGGGTACAAAAAGGCCTACTAAAATGACGTATAGCCTCAAAAAATATTTGTTTAAATTACAAAAAAGTTTATTTTTTGGTATTTATGATAAGATTTTTTATTCTAAAAACAACAATGTATCACAACTATAAGCTTTTATAAAAAAAGTAAAAAAAAAATTAAAATCTATGCTCAAACTGTGCTCCATTTTGCGCTAGACATTTATTTATTAGTTTATGTCATTTATTTTATATTATTTTAGCTTGTCAGTCATTTATTTCCAAAGCTAGTGTTATTTTTTTTCCACAATGCTAAATAATATTTTTTTCTAGATTTCTTAAATTTTTTTCTTATCTTATGTAAGCTTGTAGTTGTGATACATTGTTATTTTCCATATCAGAGTTACCAAAGAAAAGTACCTATATTTTGTAATTTGAAGAAATATTTTTTGACAGTTTAGCCTCAAAGTCTGTAAGGTTATACGTGATTTTATTGGGCCATTTTGTGGTCTGTTTATAACAATTGAATTTGGTAAAGAAGGGAATTTTCAATGCACCTTATTGCGTAAGTGATAGGAACTTAGGTGTAGATATAAGCCCAAACGTGTCACTGTTAATTCCGTCAAATCTGAATCAGTTGCAACTTGCCGATGAGCTACAGTAAGAGCGAAACATGTCCAAGTTTACTTATGTGATTTCATTGAATTTGCATCGGTTTTGCTTTATTTGAGCAGTTGTGGCTAAGCAAAGAAGATAGATTGCATTGTATATAATTAATATACGTTTGAGACAAAAGGCGGTAACGTGATAACTTGGTTGTCCAATCAGAGATATAAACTTTTGTTTTAATTTGTATCTATCAACACTGACATCTTTTAGAGTATAAATTATTTGCATAAATAGACATGTAGAAAAATTTTTTTTCTCAAAATGTTTGATGCACGGCAGCTTCTTACATATGTCGCTAATTTAATTTGGTTCCTAAATAATTAAAATTGTTTGAACTTGTAAAAAATAAACTCGTTTTTTTTGAGACAGACTGTGTATCTACAATTATATATTTTTTTGAAACGCTTGTAGTTTGTCATATTTTGACATTTTTTCAAACTGCCTGATATAGCTCTAGTTATTCTTCTCTACTTGGGAGGTACAATATAATGTATGCAATTACAATTAGTGCCCGTACTGGCGTTTTTCACTAAATTTACAATTTTTTTTTGGGAAAATTTGGCTTTCTACTCATCAAAAACAGAGATGGCTATTTATTTTTGGTGTTAATAGTATATTACAACCTAAGCTAAGAAAATGCTTTCTTGCAGACCGCGGGTAAAGGTTTGTAATTGCCTAAGATCTGCAAGGGCTCTTTTTTGCTATGGCTTGATTACTATTTTTTTCTTTCGGCGCTACTTTGTTGTAAAAAAAATTGAAGTGTTAACAATGCGTAACTCATTTGATGTATAACAAAGTTAGGTGCAAAAGGGAATTATGCAATTTTTATGATGACACTACCGAACTTAGCACTTGATTTACTTTTTTTTTATTAGTTTGAAAACTTTTACACCTAGATAAGAAAGCTTTACTGTACAGCAAATGAGGTAAGTACACATTGTTTACATTTCTAACAGGTTGAGAAAAAAGAATATTTCTTCTAACATGAACTATTTGCTTCATAATGCTGCAGTTTTTTGTGGTTTTGCAAGCGTTTTTGATTGTGTTAGCTGCGATTTATTACTGAATAACCTAAAATATTATGTATTATGTTATAACATAATGTAATATGTTATATGTGATATTAACTTAACATTAGATGGTTAAATAAATTTGCTTGCTTTTGATGCTCGCATTAGTTAAGGACTGCGTGCCAGAAATAGTTATTTAACTCACAAGTACATTAATGAAAGGGATTAATATAGAATTAGAAATAAACACCCGATTATAAAATTTATATTAACTAATGTTTGTTATTTGACATGACACAAAGTACATTACTTGCATGGTAATAACAAAAATCGTTTATTAATAGAAAATCATTTAGATCATTAATTTTGTGTACATTTATTACGCAACTAAATGGAAAAAGTTCTTTATTAGTAGTAGTATTGATACTAAATTGAAAAACTTGCAGATAAGGCGGTTTTTATGCGGCATGTTACTCAAATCACAGTTTTCATATAGTTCAATTTTAGAATCATGCATTGATGGTTTGTGACTAAAATTGTTTATCCACAAGCTTTTAGAGGTTTTTAAGCCAAAACAATTCAATTATATGCCTGGTGTATTTATTTAAAAGTAACAAATGTTTGCTGTGCGTGTAATAATGTCTCTGATGTTGGTGCAGCATCCCTTTTCGTTCGAAAAATAAAAATGATTGGACAAAGTTAATTGATGGATGCCGTCCAATACATTAAAGATGATGAATGCGCAACAATAAACGACCAGCAGATGTTGTGTTGGCGTAATCAATAAAACTCTTCCTTTTCGTCATTTCGTCAAGTTGTGTGTGTCATTTTTATTCGTTTTATATTTGGCATCGCCTCTCTGTCCTCCCACACTGTTCTACTATTAGTTTTGAAATTTGAATAAACATTGGAATGAATCCAGGTCAATCTAATTCTCTCTCTCTCTCTCTCTCTCTCTCTTTCTAGCTGCTTTTTAGGCGTCTTCATTTTTTTTATCGTGGAAAAAGTAAGGGTAAATGGAGTTTTAATGAGAATAGTATACAATGTGTTTTTAATTATGTGGAAGCTATTTGTTTTTAATGATTGCGAGAATTATTATGCAATTTTGAATTGTTTGAAGAAGTGTTGATTTTTAGTGATGATTGATTAAGATGGAACTGGGGCTGACTTTTGATCGAGCGCCTGATTTTTGTGAAATATTGAATATTGAGTGGATATTGGCGTTTAATTTAGATTGGATGATGATGAATTAATGCAGTATGAGCAAGGCTTTAATTATGATATTTTCAATTATTGCTTAATTTTACTTATTTATAGTTGCTAACTATATAATTGAGGCTATAATTACCTATTCAATATAACGATCAGAATTTTTTATTGAATTAAGATTTTAATTGACAGAGTGAAGCAAAAAGTTTCTAAGTGACGTTTTTAACTATAACTCTGAACAAAGTCATGGTTTTAGAGTTAATTACTTTTTAAATGCAAGAAATTGATTGCGATCTTAAAATGTGACGAATTGCCACGGTAATAGACATGCTTCCTGATCTCAATTCGGTAATAGTATATTAAAAAACAAGTTTCATAATACATGTCTTGAAGCACGCATTCAAGACATTTTTTTTTAATTTGATCGATTTAGGGATTTTTGAAGTGGGTTGGCAATATCTTGATTTTAAAAATGCAAATTTTATTATTATTGAAAGATACATCATATCTGTCTTTTTAGGGTTAAGTGACAGAAAAACTGTGACTTAATTGGAATCGGTTGTTCTTCCCAGACCAGTGCACTTATTATTTACACCATTATATGCGATATTTTACATAAACATTCTTTCTATTAATTGTTTACTTCACTTTGCTGTTTAAAAATTGTAATTTCAATTCACAATATTATTGACAGACAGGTAAGAAGTCAAGTTAAGTTTAGCCAACCTAAAAATTTTTTAGAAAACACTGTAGTCTAATGGCTTATAACCGCACCAAAACCTATGACGTTGCGTTCTCTAATGAGTCTATTAGAGTATCAAAATGGTGGCAAATTGCAAAAAATATAATTTAGAATCTGAAAATATTATGTAATTTAATAATTTTCTTGACGAAAACTTGAGTAACTTATTATTATATAGTATATAACAATAGTATCTTATTATTATTATTTGAATTCAAGTGCTAACTTTTGTACAATCAAAATCTACTATGTCATAAGGTCAATGAAATAATGAATAAAGGCAATTGAAAATGCTTTTACTATTGCACAGTTTTATGCTTACGCAATTGTCAGGTAAGTTGCCCTACGAAACCACTTCCGTTCAACATAATTGTCTTTATCAATGTTTGTACCGTTAAAGATCAACAAGAGTGACTTGATATTTTTGCGATGATGTTCTTTGCTTCAGACAATTGCATACAAATGTCATGAAGATAAGACTGTGAGAGATGAGAATGCGATCTGATGATCCCTCGGGTAAATATCAATTAGGGTGAATCATTTCCGACAAAAGTTTTTTACTTTGTGTACTTAAACAAAATACATAAAAAAATATATACCAGTTATCTTGAGAACCTCTTTCGGTTTTTTTTTGACGGTTAAAAATTCTATTAGTATTTTTTTCTTAAAAATTGTATGGGTTGGTATCTTCTTTGATTAATATATCGGAGTGTGTTTTTGTTCATTCTCTTCTTCACTGTCGCTACGCTGCAAGTATTGAAGTCCTGTTTTTGCAAGAATGTTTTTATTTTATAATGATGATGTAATAAAATGGGGAAATTTTTTAAAGACTAAAAATAAACTGCAGTTTCTTTTGGTAAAGAGCTGGAGATTTTTACCAGTACGACTTCATTCTTCTTGCCAAAATGTTATATTTTTATGAAATTTTTGATGCAATTAAGATATTACTTAACCAGGTAATAATAATAAGTGGTCAGCTAGACATTTATTTTTCTGAGATAATATTAGAGTGTGAAATTTTTTGGTCGCACAATTGAATGTTTTTTTTTAGTTTTACTTTAAGTTTTTTGTTAATTATGTATTGTTTGATTTCATGGTAATCTTTTTATTTCTATAAAATGCAGTATTCAAGTACATAGAAAGAACAACATGTCGTCATGATTTAATAGTAATTAGTGAAGTGTTAATCTCTTTTTATAATGATGAAGCGACTATTATAACTTATCATTTTTGAAGCTATAAATTCAGGTTTTAAAAATAATTAAGACTTGGCACGAGGTAATTATTGAAATTACCTGATAAAGTGAAATTATTTATCATTTCCTAACACGATAAAAGGAAGCAAACATGTAATTTTATGGAACGTAATCACCCTTGGACAATCATCATGCTTGCTAAGCAGGGAAATATATGAGGGAAGGTTAAGAATGTAGGACATATGAATAATAAATAGGTGGTAATGCTCCGATAAGCATTCTACAAAAGGCTTTACATTTAGTAAATTGTGAAGACAGCGGAAATGGCTATACATATTAATTACATTCGGCAGACTGAATATGCGGCGATTAAAAATATTTTTTATTACAACTTTAATACAGTATTTACAATGCTCAACTAGATATACCTACTCTACTATACACAATAAGTTTTTAAGTGATATCATATTGAAATCTCTAGAAACTTTAATTTCTCAGTTTCTGTTTTCCTTAACGAGATGATTGTGACTTCTGCAAAACTTGTCATATTTCTCTTTCCACTTCATCCTGTGTCATACTTCAACAATCTAACACTCAATATTCTGGAATAATATTTGTTAAAACATTATGATATGAACATTATGAATAAAAAGTAATAAAACTTGTTTTAAAAGGCTTTGTGTACTCATCTTCTTATGTTTCTAATGCATCTGTTTACACTTAATTGTTTTTATAGGACATATTTTATCAGCGAGTTTACAAATACTATGGTTAAGGTTTCTGTATGACACCTCTACATTCAGAGAAGTTGTCTCTCAATGTTTTCCAGGTAAGGTTGCTATCTTTGACCACACGATGTAGAATGAAATAAGATGAAATTATTCCGTATGGGCGGCGCTTGTTAGTTGGGACACAAATCAAAAAATAAAATTCAATTTTTCTAAGCATTGCTAAAAACACCCAGATGTGATGAGCTTTTGTGTGCTTACTGTGACTGTTTTAGTATTATAAAGTAGTATAATTTTTTATTCGCTCAGGCTATATATGGATCTAACATAACCTACAAATTGTTTAAACGGGATTGAAAAGTCTGTTATATTTGAAAGCACTAAGTAGAGACAGATAATATTCTGGATTGAGAATTTGATACAAATAAGGATAGGTGTAGGGTTTTTTTTGTAGACCTGAAGTAGTTATTCAATAATGTGAACCGAAAACAACTATGGAAATTAATGTTGAAAATGAAAAGAATTAATGGTCACTAGGTAGAACAGAATAGAAGAAATATACTAGAAAATGATCTAGTACAAATTTGAGCTAGGTTCAAATAAGAATAGTATTGGAGCTTAGGAAAGCATACACGTTGGCGTATGGTGTGATTGTGAAGAGTGGAATAGTTATTTACCTAACGAATTCGGGAAATGAAATTTCCTACATGAGCAATTTGTTTGCAGCACGACCGAAGGGAGTGCTGCATCTATTGCGAATGGGGGAAATTTCTTTCCGAAAAAGTTAGGTACAATTTTTTTTGCAATGAATAACTAATTTTTCAATAATAAATAACTAATTGTTTGATAATAAATGATTTGATTTAGTTTTTTACTGATTTTTTGGTTGGTAGCGTTGCCTACGCCGATTATCTAATTTTTCAAGTTTGAAATACATAGTTTTATTGTTTTGTTGCTATGGTTTTATTGAAATAAAAGAGCATCGTTTTAAAAATTTATTTCGTCATTTTCTTCTGCGAATTTTTGTTTCAAATTGGTAAATATGAGCGACTCCGATAGAGAAATTTTAACTCCACCTGAAATTAGAGAATCTGCAAATAGAGCAGTATCAAATTTGCTTCCTGAGAAAAGCCACTTGAGGTACGAGCGGCTTTTAACCTCGAGCGGCTTTTACAACAAATTATACAACAAATTTTTAGACTGGTGCAAAAAAGGAAAAATCAAAAATTTCACCGAGAATTGCTTATTGGCATATTTTCAACAACATCAAAGCAAGAAATCCCTTTGGTCTGTGTACTCTATGCTTAAACTTTGCTTAATGGTAAAGAATAACGTAGATATTTCGAAATTTTATAAACTTTTTGGAACGTTGTGTATTTTGTAGAATGGTTGTGTGACAATTGACAGTTTGACGTGACGTCTCTGGACTTCAATACAAACCTGACTAAGTCATTTCCCCTAGTTTCGCTTGCAAAGGAAAAAACATCGCAGTGTGGAAAAATTGTCTTTACATGCATTGGGAACGAACGGAAACTACTGATGTTTGAGCGATGAGGGCAAAAAAAATTATAATGATTGTAGGTACTTGAATTAGAGAGGAAAGAGATGTGCATAGTTCTAGAAAAAGCAAAGAGAGACAATATAAGCGTAGTATACAGTAAGATTTGAAGAACGAATGAACCAAACAATTAAGTTGAAGATCTTTACAAGAATGTTGAAAAGGAATGAAAAAAAAACTAGAAAAAGAGAGAAGAAAATACTATCAAATGTGTGAAAGTTAGTTGAAAAAGTGGTAAGTTGAAGAGGTTTTAAAGAAAACGTATTGAGAGACGCCTGCGACAGACAGGGACGTATCTAGACAAGAAAGGAAAGCAATAATCAATGAATCGATGTACAAAAACTTATACGATAATAGAAAAAAAATTATTTAATTATAGCAGGATTAACTTTGTATGCATTTTGTTGACGCATACAATTGGAATAACTGTCTATTAGATTAATTAATAAGTAATATGACATTATTTATTTAATATGTTTTGTTTTTCTTTCGTTCAACATTTTTTGTTATATTTTTTACGTTTGTAACAAATAATTACTTTTGAGATGGCTGACTTATGAAAATTACCGTGAACAATACCTTTATCGAGATAAGTATTAGTAACTCATAAAATACAAATGGACTAGGTTGGCGAGGGTGTATTTACTTCACACCAAGGAACTTTACGAGTAATGTAGCTATGCAAATGATCCTTTGACATCGATTTTGCAAGATACTGCAATTTTCTGTGAAATGTTTCGATACACTGTTGCAAATATATTATAGCATTTGTGAGACAGTTATTTACGAGTGTATATAGGAATTTAATACCTTTCAACGAAAAGATCTGGCATTGACAGTCAATCACGTTTTCTTCAATAAAATTTGGCTTTCTTCTCCGTTTTTTAATTTAACATAAGCGAAGTAAGTTTGAATACTCTGCCTCTGACTATTAAATTCCTTCTTTAGAAACGGCGTGTTCTCTCCGTATATTAAGTTTGATAAATGCACGGGGCGTTGTTTCCTGATAATACAGTAATGAAAGGTATTGTTTTGCGAAGAGACAATAGGTCTTTTGAACGCACGAGGCAGAATTGCTAAATAGGTAAAGTAGTAAATTGTGCACGCGTAAATTGTATTATAATCTATCAAACTTTGTAACATTTAGATGGAGCGGTTGTCAGATCTTCTGTCACTCTAGAAATTTTTCCTGATATATATCACCCTCTTCCTTGAACATGTACATATATTTCAACACTTTAGAATTGATCTAGCAAATAGATGGTTCTGTGTTGTGGTTTTCGTGTGAATGTGGACGTATATAGTTTTCGTGACAACTCTTTAGTTTGTGTTTATGTTTAAGCATTGAATATCTGAAAAATTTAAGGGTGTATTTTCTCAATTTAAAGTATTCCTGACAAGTAACAAAGTGGTCTATGTACGTTGTAACATGAAGATGCATCCTCTACTCAAATTTATGGGGTAATGAAAGTTGAAAGCATTTTATGTTCTTTCCACAAACGTAAAATGGATTTTCTTTGATTGTTTTTGTTTGAATGCTGTTAAATTGTAGCAGTTCTACCTATATATCAGATTCAAAAACCTTATTTCTTTCTATACAATGAACATTTAAGATTACTGAGAGGTCACGGAAATATTAGTAATAACTAATTATTCAATAGTTTGGATAATAAAAAAAAAGAAATAAAATTTAATATAATTCCAACTAGTAAAACTTCATTCTTGATGATGACCAAAAGTCGCCTACAGGGTATCAATTAATGATTCTTAGGATGCAGTTGGCTGTGAATTTTGAAAATACCGCTTTGTTGAAATGAAGCCTATAATTTGACAGTTGTCGCTTATTCTATGGTTTTCATTAATGTGATTTGTTACTATGTGTTTTCATTTCTGATCATTAATGTGATTTGTCACCTGTCAGAGTCGTTTCATACGTGTCCTTGAACGATCTATGTATTAAAAGTACACAAAATACAAGAGGCGGCACACTTCCTACGCTAACTGCGTCTTTAGAATCATTTATAAAAATCCGTTATAATATAATTCTAAGAAATTCTAAGTTGTTTTTTTACTAATTTAAAGTAAAGTCTGGTGCATTGAAAAGTTTTCGTAAAAATTTTTTGAAGATTAAAAAAATATAAATACAAGAAAATTTTTATTTGGAGGAAGACACTTAAATGCAGCAAAATAACTTTGTTCTTTTAGGTAGAGTAGTTACCTTTTTAAAAATTATTTTAGGGAGCTTTGCTGAAGTGGAGTAGAATATAAAAACATTTATTTGGCATTTGCCAGAATAATTAAAACAAGTATGAAGAAAGTGGGGCATTTTACTTTATATTATTTTCCTATATCGCCAAGTCTTAATAAAAATAAGTATAAAACATTCAAATGAAAATATTCATTTGTGTGTTTAAAGTTCGTACTACATGTTTCACCTGAGGGTACGAGCAAAATATTCTTCTGAAACGAGTTTCTATGTTTTCTGCGGTCACCACCAGAATCAACGTATTTCTACTGTTACTATTTCATTTTCTTTATTTTACAAAAAAAAGTACCTTTTACGGTTACTTACTCCGTAGTTGCAGTCAAAATGTGCAGATACGTTTGTGTTTAGCATTGAAGCAAGGCTATGCAGAGTTATTTTTAATGTTATTTTAAAATTATATTTAATATTTTTGTGTAAACCACAGTATTTTATCACAATCAGCTAATTTTGCTTATTGTTGGTTGTACTACAACGGAAGTAACTTATTTAAGCGCACTGTAAATGTTTTCTAAATTCTTGTGATGCAACATTTTTCAAGTCACCTATACCATCTTCTATTTCTTCTACTACTACTACTACTACTACTATTTCTACTACTATATATACAACCACTAATTATTTTCATTACCACTTTCTTACTAGTAGTAATGAAACGTCTTCTTTATCTATTATCAAATATTTTTGTAACTATTAATTAAGAGATTTAAACTTTTTTGAACCATTGAACAACAGTTAGCAAATAGTAATAATACAGTATTAAGTCAGTATTCATTCTATCAATCACTCGAATGAATAACAACATTGGCTAGGCTCATGTTGCAATCTTACATTCTAGTGACTAATAGCTACCATAATTCGGTATTTCAAAATAACGTCGATTATTTATAATATTATCGACAGTTCAACACGTTAGCGCGATTTAAGGCAGTAGCTTTTTTATAATCATCGCCAACTGTTAGACCAAGTTTTAAAAAGCACCCGTTATATGTGTTTATATTGCTTATGAACATAAATTAAATGTAGCTAAATGATTCTACATTTGTGAGCTTTTTTTGATCGTAAATATTCCCCTAACGTTAATGATTTTAACTTCCCTCTTGCCTGCCCGGCAAAACTTCGAAACTATTAAATTTGTAGCAATTGTTGAAAATTCATAACTTCTTCCGGCTGGTAGCTAATTGTGAAGTTCTCCATGTTGATTACCATCCTAGACATTAGGTTCCAAACAGGAAGTTTTTGGGTTTATCGCTAATTTCTTAATTTTGCTAATCTTTCATTGTATTCACCGTCCAATTTTCCGTCTTAATGGTCAACAACTGTTTGTAATGACTACATTAAGAGTTGGTAATTGGAAAAATTAACTGAAATCAGAACGGGATTTAAAGAAAGTAATAAGGGAAAGGCCATTAGTGAGTTCCTAAAATATCACCGCCCGTCATCTAGATATATCGCAAGTTGGCTGTCTACAATTAGACGAGACTTTAATTTGTGTTACAGTTTCAGTTTCGTTTTGTGTGTGTGTGTCGTTTGTAGAATAATCCTCAAGCGAGGATGTGCCTAATGTGTATTTTAAATGCGCAACATGTAATAGCTACATAGAGAGTTGTAACTCTTTAAAGTATTCATTGAATAACGTGTTTTCATTTTCTTCGGCAGCCATGTATTACTTCCGCCAACTTTAAAAAAATATTAACAAGTGTAAAGGTAAGCGAATAGCACATTTGCTAGGATAACAGTTTTTTAAGAAGTTTTGAAATAGTCAAAGCAATATCTATTAAATATATGAAACACACTTTCTCAACTGCTATACATTACTCATTAGTGTTTTTTTAAAATTGAAAAAAAAAGAAATTAAATTATTGAGTAATATAAAATTAGTTCGTACTTTAAAATAAGAAGTTCATCAAGTATTCATTGAATTTTTATAATAAGAAATGTATTTGACACTAAATGAATGTTGGGTTACCTAATATTAATTTATTTTTTCTCTTTTGATTGCAACTGTTTATACCAACTTAATAATAATTTAGTGTTTGCAGTAGATTGTTTTAGGAAAGATTGGAAACTTAATCTATTATTGTAATCTAAACGATTTCCGTTTTATCTTAATGATAATTACATTATTATTAGGCCTATGTAATTATCATTGTGAAATAACCGTTTTGTGAAACTATTCTTCTTAAATCTCTTTTGATAACTGTAAAAATTAACATACAATAAAGATCAATCACCGGAAAATGTACATCACAACAACAACAACAAAAACTCGAAAAGTTTTCCGACTACATCTTTCACCCTACAAAAGAAATTTGTATTGACGAAAAAATGAGAAAAAATCTAGTCTCATGTCTTTGTAATATAAGATCGATGTTAAATTCAATATAAGCATCACACGTCTGTTCCATTAAAAATTGGGATATGTGTACGAAAAGCGAAGAGATGGAAGATATTATAATGGGAACTTAACTCGGAAAGCCAATAACGACTAGAGAGCCTCTCTTTAAAAAACGTAAAACGGAATCAAAAACCCTTGAGCCGTTGTTAAATCGAACGAGACGAGCTGGAGTGCTTTGGAAAATGGTGGGTTTTAGGGCGATTGTTGTCCTGGTGACCATTGCAAAGCTTCTAAATTTATTATTCATTAGTTTAAATATATATATAGGTGCTCCAAGCTATCTGCAATTAATGTAAAAAGTATGAATAATGTTGTACGTGGAATAGGTTTCCTAAGCTTGATTTAAAGGTACATCTTGTATCTTGTGGCATTTAAAACAAATGCAAAATATTATATTAATATACGAAATCCAAACTGACTGATTTTCTGAATGAATTTATGATAATATTCTATTAGATATTTAACTAGTGTTGAAAAAAGTCTTGAAAACAACAACAGTTTTTTATAGTTTAAAAATCTCGGCTTATTAAATTTTTGATTTTTAATAGATCTGTTCATTAAACTCTGGTTGACTTTTTTCTAATAGTTTCAATAAATAACAAGATATTTAACGTTGATTTTCATTTCCTTCTTCCAATTCTAGGAATAATCAAAACAAATTTATCATTTTTTATTTGTTCATACATCAGACTGGGTTCAAAAAAACTAACTATTTTTAATTTATCATTTGGGATAACTGAAAAAATATTGTAAAATTTTGAGCCGAGTAATACTTATTATGAGGTTATCATCACAATTTTTGTTTTTTTTTAATGGGCGGGCTTTTGTTTCATAACTCTTAATATTTTGGAATAGGCGAAATTGACTAAAAACCAGTTTCTACAAAAAAGGTCTAATTGAAATTTTTGGTCAGATTGTGGTTTGTCTAATTATTGTCATTCGTATAATTTTACATTTTGATTTTCTAGCTTTGGAATTTTGTAATTCATGTAAAAATCACAATCTATAAAAAGCCAATCAATATATTTAGAGAAAATGAAAAGTTACTGAAGGTTATTATTATTGACTTCAACTTTAACCTCCACTCTTTTAAATTTAATCTCTTACTCCCTCAAAACTTATGCAAGGTTATGATGATTATAATTGACTTCAACTTTATCTTTGAATAACTTTTCAAGAAAGTTATTCAATGTTATTATTATTGACTTTATATATAACATTGAATATCTTCTGAAGAAGTGAATTTAGGGAGACAATTTTTTTTTGTAGAACATTTAATTTTTTTAAGAATAACTATTGGTTTTTTTCAGGTACTGATTTAAAGGGACGCTTGATCCCGAAGCCGAAAATTTTACTTTTTTTGGAAAGAAATTACAAGTTCAGAAAGTCGTATTATGAATTACAAATTTTTTCAGTTAAAACATCAAACTGTAAAATCCTACAAATGTTCAAGATATAATTAAAAGAAAACGGTTTATCTGTCGAAAAATTTTAGTCTAGCTTTTTTTGTTAAGTATTTAATTTTCTTCAAGAAATGTTTTATAGTATTTTTTTGTTTTGATAGTTTTTGATTTATAAGCCAAGAACTGGCTCAACAACAAAAAAATAAAAACTGCGACGATAGACCTCTTAAGAGGTCTACGAATTTTTAAAAATTCTCTCTTAGCACTGTTTGCATTATCTTTGTTCGTAGAATCAGTTTGTATAGTTTACATATGCAAGGGCACCTTTTAAGAAATGTAAACAGTTTTAACAATTGCAGCTTTAACAAAACTCTTTTTAAATGAACGATTTTTGTAAGATGCATATGCTGTATAGTATTCTGTAAGAACCATGCACTTTTCTGGATAAAAACTAGCCTATGTTATTCTTTGACTCTTAAATGCCGCCTCACTAATTCCAAAAATTATGTCAATCTTTTCCTCTGTGGAAGACAACATCAAATCTATTTCACTGGAATCGTACATTCTTACGAGATAAAAACTAACCTATGTTTTACTCCAGATTAGGATTTTTTTCTATATCATATTTTATCCAGATCTGTTGAGCTTTTATTATATAATTTATAATTTATGACAAACGGAATTTTGACCGTGTTTTAAAAAAAACTTTTAGCAATTAAGATTAAGGCTTTGTGAAGGCATTCACATTTTTCACAAATTACATACTTGTTTCATTGGAGGTTCTAAAAATGAAATTGAGAGACATTAGTGAGGAGCGGAAATTAAAAAGGTTCTGCTGCTAATAGTTTTTGTTGAAGAGCTTTAGTTTAGTTGTTTTACGTTGTAAAAGGGTTTTTAAAATGTTGTATGTGAGAATGCGAGTCTTATTCTAAAATGTTAAATAACTTTTTGTTTTACGAAAAGAGAAAAGCAAGAGTAAAGACAAATAACAGCTTTACAGCAGACACTCACGTTTATTTCCAGGATTATCTTAATTATTTCTAATTTGGCGCACTGTACTTGGCACATCCTGTTGCAAAACTTAATTGACTTAAAAGATAATCAACAAAAATTGCTGTTTAAAAATGACTTGCTCCAAGAGAAAACTGTGTTCTCGTTAATCTCACCAACTGTTTGAGAAAATTATAGCTCAATGTACAACCCTACGTCCTTTTAAAATTTTCAATTTAATTAAAAAACGCAGGTCCTCTATTTCAGGAACAATATGGCCGTAAACACAGAAACGCTAACCGGATAAAATTTAGTTTATTGGCGTATGTACAACACTGACCAGCAATTAAAATCAACAAGTGTAAAATTGGATTCTCATTTTTATGTGTTTGGTTTAAAATACACAAAACATTGAAAAAAATATTGAAAACCAGGAAAACCTTTAATAAAGCATTAGCAACTAAATAGATCGTATTTTATCCTTGTCGGTCGCTTTTTTCACAGATTAAATCTACCATCCACTTTCCTCGTTTATTTTTTGCTACCCCTTTCGACCAAAGCTTTTAATTTTGGCTGTAGATTTATTTGCTCGCTCTAGAAAAGAGAAAATTTATGTATGTGGTTTATTCGAAGAGCGCATTTTTAATCCGCTTGGTGGACTCAAACCAAATGTCAAAGAAATCGATGAGTTTGTAAGAAGTGTATTTATTACTTTTTTGAAAATTCATTTTCAAACCAATACCTATAAAAATTACTCTATATTTACAATTTTTATTGCTGTAAATGAGCCTTTTATCAAATTTTAGAATTGTGTTTTATACATTTAAATCAAAGTTACTTTTTTAAGGATGAACGATGACCAACTGTAATAATTTTTAAGAACAAGAGTTTATGATCAGAATGGATATGATTGCTTTTGAAATTCTGGCGTCCGAATTCTGCTAATTCATTCAGTCTTTTTATGTTTTATGAGCTCTTTTGATAAAAATGTTATTATCTTGGACAAAGAATAATTCTAATTATGGTATATAAGTATTTTTCAAACAGCATTTTTACTGTTTTAGGATTTACTTGATATATGAGTATATTTTTTAAATTAAAAACGTACGTTTCCATCTTTTATTTTTTGAAGTCTCTGGCTGCTGATAATGAGCGCATAAATGCGTCTATGCCAAATTATGCTTTTACAAATTTTTTTTTAATACAATTTTTTTTAATACTAATATATTTTCTAGTCTTTTATTAGAAAAAGCGTAAAATTTTACTAGAAGTGACAATATTCTCATAAAAATAAATATATGTTATGCCAATTTATAATTAATATTTAAAAAATTTTGTTTAGGATTACCTAAGTATGCTTGTTATTGGAGATTGTCCAATATTTAATTCTTTTGATAAAAGTTTAAAACGTGCATTTGTGTACTCTTCTTTTATTATTCTGACATTAAATGATATATTATTAGTCCTGGGATTTTTGAAATACTTTTTCTAACTTGTAGCATTTCTGATTTTGAAGTACTCAGTTATAGTTTCGGTTTTGTGCACCGTCAATTTTTGATTGCAACAGCTGCTTTAGCTGGAAACAATGTCAGTTTAAAAACGCATTGATTTCTCACTCTTGTATTGGTTTCTCTGCAAACATTGGTGCTAAAAACAAAAAAAGTATAAAGGTCAAAAAAATTCTTTCTTCGTAATACGACGTTTTAGAAGTTTTAGGCTGAATGTGTAATTTGTTGCATTAATAAAGACTTACATAAATTATGTTTAAGTAAGATTAAACAATTTCCAGTCTTGCTCTATCCGCATTCCTCTATACTACTTAGCATCGTTTTTTGATTGATTGTGTCAAAAACATTTGTCAATGTAGCCTTATAACTTTAAACGATGGGTCTGGCCACAGCCGTCTCTACTTAACAAGCCGTGAACATCAACTTGGCAACAGCGTTAGCGGGTTTATTGTGACAGTGGGCTCAGCTAAGACCATAGTAGAAGTAGATAGGTATTATTAACATTATTAAAAACAACGCACTCGTTTTTGGAAAACTAAAAGCAGATACTAAATTTTTACCAGCATTCACGGTACTGGCATAATTGGATTTACATCCGGGAATGCAACATGTGCGAGGTATTCTGCGTGTGATAAAAACTTCAAAATAAACCTAACTTAACTTAAAATAACTTTTAGATCACATTAATTAAGTGCTAACTTATGAATGTTACTGTACAAATTTTCTAAACCCGCTTACACCACCAAATTATTATTACAAAACAGTTCGACTAACCGCACCTAAGCTCAAAAAATTCGCCTCTCTTGAATAGTGCAATTTGTCATACACCCACTAATGAAGTAACAACTTAAACACTTGGAAAAACCGTAAAAGACAAAATACATAAATAAACCACAATCAGTTTCACTTACTTGAAGTTTGAAACAAAAGTATTGCTACCGGAAAAATTGAATAAACACTTGAAACTTAAACTAGTAAATGCCAATAGACCCGCTGCCAGCGTTGCCACATTTCGTTGTTTATTGTTTGTTAAGTAGAGACGGCTGTGGTTTGCCACGACAGCACAGCTGTGACGTCACGCTAGTAGCGGTGTCTAACAGAGAGAAACTTGAAAAGGGATAAAAGAAATGCACACCGGCCCACCTATATATTTCTACCATGGTTAGTGGTTACTCAATAATTATGTAACGAAAATTGGTATGTAACGAAGAATGCGTATATGTAATTCTGGAATACTTCAGCTTTTAAATATTAAATCTTAATCGATTGAGCCGTTTCATAGCTACAAAGTGATAGACAGACACACATAAATGCACACTACAAATTAATAGCGCTCTTTCCTCTTTTCTCGATGATTAAAACAAACAACATTGTATTTCAAATCAAGAATGGCGCCGTTTTTGAAACGATATTCAAAAATTGGTGGCAAATTTTATATTAAGATTTTTTTAATTCTTCTTATTAGATGTCAAAGCAGCGGATAAATTTATAAGAAACATTACTTACACCCCATTTAGTAATTAAATTTAATTACAGAACGAACTTTAAGGCATTATTCACATTTATTTTGAAGCTAAATCGTTTTGGAGCGTGCAGAAAAAAAGAATTTCACTTATTAATCATAAAATTTTCGCTTTTATGGCTCTGTAAAAAGATGGAATTTACTCTTCTTTCGCGGATTACAATTAGGTTTTGCTTGGTGGCGGCGGATTTATTGAATTTTGCAATTTGATTAAAATTTTAAGAAGTGTTATTTGTTTTTGACGTTTTATTCAGAATTTTATATCCTTTTCAGGCAAAAGAAATTAGGCAGTAAAAATTAAGTTTGCTAGACACAAATTAACTCTTGGATAATACTAAATACTGTAGAATTTTTAGGTTTCCTAGGTTTTAATTTTGATGTATAAAAGTAAATGACAGAAATTAATAACTTGAGAAAGAAAATTATTGGAAAAATCTTGTTTTGTAGCAACAGTGCAGTATTTAAGGATTTTTCTTCTCTTCACATTCGTAATTGAATTTAGTGCTGCAACGATTTTTCTCGTCTTTAAAGGAAATGCCTTTGGCCACGATATCAATCTCATCCCAATCTAGTTCGCGATCTGAAGGGTGCTCTTTACTTGGGTAAAAAAGACAATAAAAAGCATGCCCCTCCAGCTAAAAAATACCTGAGTTCACAAAACTCTTAAAATATGCTGGAAATAAGTTTAAAATTCGCGCTGAAATCGTTAGCGGAAATGAGATAAGGTGGATATAAACAAGTGGTGGCAGAACTAGGGGCTCCACGGACTTGAGATAAGCGATAGGCGTAATCGGACACATTATTTACAGAAGGGACGCTTTTTTATAAGGGAGGTTCAGGTGAAGCGCAAATTGAGATTTTGCAGTGACATTTTTTGAAAAATATTTTATTATAGCAGATGGTGTTGGGAAGATTGGAAAACTATATTTTAAATCATTGCATTTTATCGTTTCAATAACATATTGGATGTTATCTTAATTTGGTTTACAGTGAACCCTCATCATCTCATGCCACACCTAAAATAGTTCAGTACGAGGGAAAGCCTATCAACCACCCCTATCTAGACGTTTATAGAGCGCATATCATATGCAAAATGCCCTTTTGTCATATCCATTGTCATAAATTTCGGATTTTTTAGGATATTCTGTCTTATCATAATCACAACTTTTGAAATGGCTTTCACCTAACTTTGAGGGGTCATTTTGAATGGGAATCTCTAAACGGATGACTGACTGCATCCTTTTTATGTTTTGGATGGAACTCAAAACTGTAAAATTCGAGTTTTTCAAAGATAATTTTACTCGACCGGATAAATCGTCAGACAATAAAGAATCCTCAGCCGACTATTTTATATCAACCCTTAAATAAAACTTCTTGACAAATTGGGTCAGCTCAAATTACGACACATTACGAAATGAAACTGCCCCACATAGTAATATTCCCGATATATTATTTTGTTAGGAAACAATTATTATATACAAGACACCAGATATATATTTTATGACATTAACCACTAATTTTCATTAAAGAAGACAAAACAAGTTACAATAACGCACAAAGCACAATTCTATACGATTTTTTCAAATTAATATTATTTGTTTGTGCGGACTTTTTATTTGATTGCGGTTCTTCACAAACTTTTTCATTCCCTGATTTTTTTGCCGTTTTCCTATGGGTTTCCATTCTAGTACTTTTTTGGGTATTTTTCGGACATGACTACATGTACAATATTGTACAATATACATAATGTTCTGGTTTTAAGTTTGTTTTATCTATTCTGAGACCGTTCTGCTTTTATTTTGTGTTGCAATTGTCACTTGCCATCTTCCTTTACATATCTTGGAATAATTTTTTTGTTTTTTTTTTCTAGTGGGGGATTGCTTTATATCAATCGATAAAGTGTACGCTCTTTGTGCTGTTTTGAGTTTTTAAATTTCGTAGACAAATAATTATCTCGATTTATAACTATTTGCAAATATTTAGAACTCTGTGTCAGATTTATATGGTTTTTTTTTCAATTAAATCTACATTTTTTTAATGATTCACAGGTATTGAGTCTTACTCATATTTGTTTCAAGTTTCAAGATTTGTATTTACTCTTTTTTTTTCTCATTATATATATTTTTATTATGTTTTTTTACCTTATTATAATTCTTATTGGATTAACATAACATGTTAATATTTGAAGTACCAGAAACTATTTTTGGTTTAATGGGTTTAAATTAAATAAATTAATAATTAATTATATTAATGTTTGTTATTCAATTTTTTTAATTTGTTACTTATTATAAATGAGATTTCATTTTTTATTAGTGCGGGAACAATTCTTACAATTGAAAGCATTACACAAAAATTACCGCGCATAACATTCTCTATTCAAAAGATTAGCTTAAAAACCGCAAAAATATTTTGGCACACTGGCATACTACTTTTTTAGTTGAAAGTGGAGGTTTGAAGTTGAACTTTTTTTCGGTGTATTATTCTAAGGGAAGTTTATTTTATACTCCTCGAGTTATCCAAGGTAAGAATGTTACTACTGTTAAAAAAAAGAGTATTAATATTTTGGTTTAAGCAAAGGAACAGCGTATATAATTACTTTTTTGATGTACATATAGTAGGCTCAATCCGGAAACGACTTAGTGAGGCTATTGTTTTTTTAGTAAGCAGGTGTTGACCTTTCTAAACAAACAATGGAACATTGCATATACATACGTAAACTGTATTTGTCTGCGTGTTGGTGCACTGGTCAACTGAGTCAATATCTGAGGCCGATAATTGACCGAGCTAGTCAGTAAACAAATTGTGTTGTGTAATGTGGTCTATAGTAGAAAAACGAACTGACCGTATATTCCTTGTATTAACAATAAGAACTTATATATTTATATCTGTTGAAATTATAAATTTAATAGTTGGCGCTCTGCTGTCAAGTCGGTTAAATAAAGTAGATGACCGTCTGCATACGATAATTTATGTATTCTGTATACGTGGTCGACAGATGTTGTTTTAAGTAGTTTGTAGTCTTTTTTTAACCATTCTACGTGTAAGGTGCAGAAGTGGAGGTTTTTGAAACAATCTAATATCTTTTTTTAAAAAATAGTTAAATACCCTGTTGTTGATACACATTACGAATCCAGAAAAGCATCGACTTTCGTTACAATTAAAAAATAAAACAGATATGTTGTCTCAAAAATGGGTGTTTTGCCTGTGCATTTCTTTACCACTGCTGGGAGAGCCTTAATATGGTTTCTTATAAACGACATATTTCTTCAAAGAATTCTAATTCATTAATTACCAAATATTTGTCATAAAATCTTTACCGTGTCAGCATGTTTAGATTTGTAGGACAATAGTATATTAAGTACCACGAACTATGTTTTTTTTTCGGATAACTATCTTATTGCATATTTTTCTTTAATATTTACAACTTTTTTTGTAAAACCACTAGCCACTTTGCTCGAGATATGCTATTAACTAAATAAATAACAGTATTTTTAATGCTTTCTATATTAATAAAATAATAAAACCCGTAGAACGGTAAAACAAAACTTACGTTGATTTTAGGATTTTAATATTAACATTAATTAAGGGTGGTTATGTTTTTTTGGCAACAGGTCTTAGATCTGCTCGTACTAAAGCCGGTAACAATCTGTAAACATAAAGAAGCTTACGCAATGGCACAGAGATTTTGTGAATTTGAAAATATTAATTTTATTATATTGCGTGATTGTTTTTGAACGCTGTAAAACAAGAAATACACATTTTTATCCTGTTTGAAAAGTTCCCGTTTTTTTGAGAAATCAAAATTTTTTATTTAGAAAAAGGCGCCAATGCTTGAGACACGCATTTGTGCACGGCACTGTGCTTTAAAATGATAATGTCAGTTGTGAATAGACACCTGCAATACCGGATTAGCTTACTCGCAAATTTTTATCTAACCTCCAACTTTACTTTTTATTGGATTAATTCATATTAATCACATTCACATCGATTATTAATTATTGTTCTATTAAAATTATTTAGACGAAGTGGTAAAATGGCATTTACAGACCAAAAAAGCGTTTTTATTAAAATGCTAAGAAAAAATGTTATAAAAAATTGGAACATTTGAAATTTATTGTTACATCTAGTAGGTGTTTTACCTAAGAGAACGAACGAAATAGTACAATTTATAGTATTATGGAAACTAGGACGACAATTCGACATTGTTACGTCAATTCATCTGAAGTTTTGCAGTGTTTGACTGGTTACTATTATATAAAATATGTATATCATATAGATTGGTCAATCTACTATTTGTCTAAAGGGTCCAAAGTTTGTTCAAAGTTTGAACGTCTTAAATTGTTTACGAAAATATGTAAACAAATGGGAAATGAAAAAATTCATAATCAAAGTTTTTACTTGGTCAGGCTCGTACTTTTAGATGAAACGCAATATCTATTCAAACAACTTGTAAAAAAACAAAATGTTTCTCAATCTAACAAAAAGCTAGTGTTTTTTTATTGAAATAAGTTACACTTTCCTAATAGTTTAGGGTATTTAGTTAACTCAATAAATTTAATAAGACAAACTAATGTCGAATTAATAGTTTAATAAATCCACTAATGAACACTAATAGACTTTATTTATACGATGAAATTAACACTTATTATTCTTATTCTAAAACAATTAATATAAACGATGAAAAGGAATTAATATTGTGAATGTCAAGAAAATGGAACGATTTGAATACCGGTATGGCATCAACGGTAAGGACGGACTATCGGTTTGATAATTTTTCCGGAACGATCTTATCTCGACTGGGTAATGATTTCAACTGATGATCTACAGTAGTCTACACTTGTACTTTTGGTTTAAAAACCCGAAGGGCACAAGTGTTGCTATGCAGTTTTACCAAAACTCCGCAAACCGGGGAAAAACCCTTTAAAAAGGTACTATTCGGCCAGCTTGGTTGTATAAAGAGAGGCAAAACCTTCGGAGACAGAAGGGAAAAAACTATAAAATGGGTATTTCCAAACTGGCGTCAAAGGGACGGACAGTAACTAAATACCGTTATGAATAAATTGCTAAACACGAGATCGTTCAATATTATTGACAATATTACAATTTTCAAAAGAATTAACATTTTACTTAATATTATGAAACATTCTCCCCCGTTGAGAGGTCACGATCAATAGAGTTTAAAATTAATATTACTATGCACTCCGAACAGATTTAGCCTGATGGCATGATAGGTAACACGGCAACTTTTTGACATTTCTAACTAATGTGGTTTTTGGAGTTTTCACTAATACGGTACGCACTACACCATCACTACCGGAATAACAGTTTATTATTCTAGCTAATACCCATTGTGCAGGTGGTATATTGTCTTCGCGCAATAGAACGACAGCACCCTTACGAATGTCTGGACCGCACTTATCCCATTTAGTTCTGACCGTTAATTCATTAAAATCTTCCTTGTGCCATCGTGTCCAAAAATGCTGCTTCACTTTCTGGATGTGATTCCAATGAGACAAGAAATTTCGAGGCAAGGACGAATAATCTCGTCCACGTAAGTTGGTCAATGAGTCACCTATCAAAAAATGGCCAGGAGTTAGTGATATAGGATCGGTAGGATCAAATGAAAGAGGTGTTAAGGGTCTAGAATTCAATATGGCTTCGATCTCAACAATTAGAGTATTGAACTGTTCATATGTAAAAAGCATTTCTCGTCCTGCAACATGATGAAGATGTTTTTTGAAGCTTTTTACTGTTTTCATCAATGAGGATAAAAGTTGCGCTCCACACAACTCTAATCTCGGGATGGTTAAGGTTTTAATAGGAGCAACTCGAGATTTTGCATATAATAAATGTACTCTAATGTTGCCGGTGTGGTCAACACTGCGTAAATAGACGCACGCTCCATATGCGCGTTCACTTGCATCTGCCAACCCATGTAATTGAATATTAATTGAATTGGACGTAACTGATGTACGTTGAAACGATATTTTATTTAATAAAGGTAATTGTTGGCAATAAGTTTGCCATTCACGGTGTAAATTGGCGGGTAAAGATTCATCCCTTTCGAGTTTATAGTTCCATAAATTCTGTAAAATAATTTATGCTAGAATTATAACTGGAGCCAACAATCCCAAAGGATCAAAAATCTTGGCAACTTCAGATAAAATGCTTCTTTTTGTAATTCGTTTTAGTTGTATCGGGTTTACAGTATAACTAAGAGTGTCGGTGTGAGCATCCCAATATACGCCCAATGTTTTCAATGTGGTATCTCCAAACTGTAGTCCAGGATTAATATCGGTAGGAGATACATCTTCTAGTATGGAAAGATCGTTGGATGCCCATTGCCTCATTGTCAGACCTGCAGTTGCAAGGATTTTAGTCATCTGCTTGACTATAATTTTTGCTTCGTCGCTTGTTTTTGCCCCGCTAAGAAAATCGTCAACGTAAAATTCTGTTAACAATAATGGTCCTGCTATGGGATATAAAGACCCTTCATCAATAGCTAACTGATGCAAACAACGGATTGCTAAATATGGAGCACAAGTAATACCAAAAGTAACTGTATTTAATTCATAGACTTGAAATTTATTATTATTGTTCCTCCATAGAATGCGTTGAAATTTGCGATCTTCTTGTCTTATAAGAAATTGCCGATACATTTGTTTGAGGTCACCTGTGATCACAAAAGGGTGTTGACAAAATCGAATTAAAGTTGAAAACAAGTCAGATTGAATTGTAGAACCAGTGTACAGGACGTCATTTAGTGGAACACCAGATGTGCTTTTTAAAGAACCATCAAAAACTACTCGTACTTTTGTCGTAAGACTTGTTTCTTTCATTACTGCGTGGTGTGGTAGATAGAAATTAGTTGAATCTGCTGGAGTTTTATTTACGCATGACATGTGGTTTTGATTTATATAATTTTCTAAAACTTCCTTGTATAATCTTTTTAACTCAGACTTTTGCTCAAGTTTTCTTTCAGTATAGTCGAATCTTTTACGGACATAATGAAAAGATTCTCCTAATTTGGTGCAATTTGGTTTAAAAGGCAATGCGACAACATAGCGTCTATTTGAATTTCCTTGTACGTGCTGGCGGAAATGTTGTTCACATTCTTCTTCATCCTTTGTTAACTGCTTGACAGTAGGGCATTCTTCAATTTCCCAAAAATGTTTTAAATCAAAATCGATTGAAGTGGTTGTGAAATGACACTTGGATGCCGTTGGTTGTTTTGAAGGAGGTGCTCCACCTAATATCCATCCAAGCATTGTTTTTTGTAAATATAGTTCTTGTTGATTAGAAGCTGATATTTTTATTTGCCCAACACACAATAATGATAAAGTTGTACCAGCTCCTAATAATATGTCTACTGGTGCAGGTCGATGGAAATTTGGGTCAGCTAATTTAATGTTGTGAGGTAGTTTAATTAATTCACGTTGAATAGGTTGATCTGGAATAACATGGGAAATTTCTGGAACTATCAAAAAACTGAGAGTTTTTTTGTATCCACTCAATCGTGATTGGATAGTGGTTGTAGCTAATTCATTGCAGTAAGTTGTCATTGAGTTTAAAGCTCCCACTGGTATGTTGCATACTGTTCTTTTTAATTGGAGAATATCAGCAAGACGCTGAGTCATAAAATTAGTTGTAGAGCAAGTGTCAAGCAAGCTTCTACATTGAATTGGTCTTTCATTTTTATCTAAAATTGAAAGCACGGCGGTAACCATTATGTCATTAGACATAGCATTTACGACAAGTGCTACTTGTCTGTGTGAGTCTAATACTTTTGAGGTACTGGGGTTTTGCTGTTCAGATTCGTTTACCCGTGCTTGCGAAGGACCAGCTGGAATTTGTCCAAGTTGGATATGCAATAAGGTGTGATGACGTTTGTCGCATTTCTTACATGACATCTGTGACTTACATGAATTAACTCCATGCGACTTTCCAAAACAATTAAAGCATAAATGCGCGGCTGATACGACCTTTCGCCGGTCTTCAACTGGTAAAGATCTAAATTTTTCGCAGGTATATAACAAATGTGACAATGAACATGCAGGACAGATAGCGGTTTTTTGATTATGCAGAGTGTTGCTTTTTGGATTATTGGAAAATGTAACAAGTGCATGTGATCGCGTTGTTTCGTTTCGATAACGGTTCGTTTCAAATTTAATTAATTTATTTTGAGGTGTATCAACTTGTAAAGGCTCAGCACAGTTTGCTCTTCGTCCTAAAAATTTTAATAACTCTTTAAATGAAGAAAAACTGTTATCAGTTAGGGTCATTTCCCACTGCCAAGCCGTATTTGAATTAATTTTTGATAAAATCAAATCTACTAGCGGTATATCCCAAAACTCTACTGGAGCTTTCAGATTTTCTAATGCGCGGGTATGTTGTTGAAAAACATCAACAAGTTCAATAAGGGCAGCTGGAGTATCTTTTTGTAGACGCGGGTATTCTCTTAAAGCAGCCATATGACGCCTTGCCATTCGACGTGGATGTTCGAACTTTTCTTTTAGAATTGAAATTGCTATTTCATAATTATTTTCAGTAATTTCTAGAGATTCTATAGCTCTTGCAGCTTTTCCAGATAAAGATGATTTTAAATAGTTGAGTTTCTTGACTGGAGGGATATTTTCTTCATCAATTATTGTTGAAAATAGACTGAAAAATGTAGCCCATTTTTCTGGAGCGCCATCAAAAGTTGGAAGCGTTATAGGAGGTAAAGTAACTACCGACTTGGTCGTTGTTGCACCCATAAGGATAGGTTGCGCAAGGTTTGTTTCGGTGATTGGCGGAGGATTTAATTCGTCGAGAATATCTAGAGCACGTGCCGTTTCAAAATTAAAACTTTCAAAATATGACTGACGATTGTCAATTTCGGTTTCTTCTAATTCTTCTATGCTGTCTTGGATAGCTTCAAATTTTTCAAAGGCTTTCATTGTGGTATTCAGCGACGCTTGAATTAAATGCTTTTTTTTGTGTGATTCATCTTGTTCAGCTTTGTCTAGATATTTCTTTAATGTAGTAATTGTAGCTTGAATATGACCTCGTTTCCTTTTTAATTTTGTGAGATCAGCCATAATAAATAAATTTATTTATAAGGTAGAAAACAGGACAATTGAAAACTTATTGACGAAAATTTTAAATAATGATTTGCTAAAGGAATTGAGGATAATCACAACAAATAATTTGGCCCTTTTTTGTATAGATCAATTAAAATGACTAATAATGACCAACTCACCTTATTTTTCCTGTGTTGATTGAGCTTGAGACTTGGTACAGCTGCTTGCGACTGTTGTTGATTTAAGAACCTTTTGACTTGCTTTCCGGTTTGGATGCTACGCCACTGGATTTGAAGTTCGGAAGATTTCTGATGTTTCCGTTGTTTTGGAATTCTTTGACCTGCTCTCCGGTTTGGATGCTACGTCACTGGATTTCAAGTTTAGAAAACTGCGTTTTCGGTTGTTCTTTTTTTTGCGATTGCGGCACTTTCACTTTCACTTTCACTAATTATTCACAATTTATTAATGTAATCCGGCTCGAAGGACCATGTTTTTTCATTGAATTAAGTTACACTTTCCTAATAGTTTAGGGTATTTAATTAACTCAATAAATTTAATAAGACAGCTAGTATAAACCGTCTTTATAGTTGAATTCTTTGCAAGAAATTGTTTTGGATGTTTGGGCTCATTTATTTGCATGCGAATTAATAAATAAAAATCTCCAGGTCCTACCCACCTCTTAAATACTAAAGGCTTAAATTTTTAAGAAAATCTAACTAAATCTTGATTCATTCTATGCCAGATAATTTATAATTAAAACGTTTGCAAAATATTTTTTCGGCTAATTAAACATCACATATTGACAAATGTGTGAGCTGGTAATATGTAACACTAATTAATTAATGTGACCATATATCTCCAAATAAATTTTTGACTAAATTTTGTCAATAATTAATAGTTGAGTTTTTTCTGTAAATTACAAATTTTTTGGGCTGTAATGTTGATAAATTATTTGAATACAAATAGAATGTTGACAAGCTGTCAATTTCTCAATATTCCTGATTCGATTAGGATTAGAAAAATAGGTTTTGATGTCGGCGCCTAACAAAACACAGACTTTCCACTCTTCCACCCTTGCAGCAAAAAATGTACGGTCAGTTTCCTTGTTCTTATATCAAGGATCATTTATTATCACAACCCAGCTGTCGGAAAAACGCATACAAAAAAGCGTTTGCTTAGGAAAGCTTATGACAGTGTTGGGAAATGTGTTTGATGATCTTTAGAGTGGTAGATTTTTTATGTTCTGGATTTATATATCAAAGGGTGAAGAGGTAATAAACGTCTAACGAGGTATGCAGTTTGGTAAGTAGAAAAAAAATTATTCTTAAATATTTTACATGATGAGTTTAAAAAAGTTGTAACTATAATCTTGAAAAAACTCTAAACTCTTATATAAAAATAGAAATAAATTAAACTCTTAACAAGTGTTATGTTATCGCTTCGTGTTGGTAAAACACATGTTTATTATGCTTGGCACATGTGTGTATATCATTTATATTCCCAATGGTGATACATCCTTTGGCGACACAACCAATCCAACTTTTCTTCGTAGTTGACGGGAAATTATGAAAAATATTTCGTAAAACAAAAATATGAAAACTGATGTTCAACATTTAGCTTTGCGATCCCACGAGTCTTGTACCGAGGTGCAAATGCGCCAGATCAATTTCAAACTCAATATAACTTTTTCGGTATCGAAAAATCTCAATTTCTGAAACTGCAATGCTTATTCGGCATGTATATTTCATAAGACCTATTGCAAAATACAGCTTTGAAGTTATAGAAAAAGACGAACGAATTGGACTTCTTTATGAATCAAGTAATTTTAGAAAATTGCATTTACAGAGAACAGCGTCTGTAAATTGAATTTAATTATTTAGAAATTGGCGGGCGTTTATGAAAATGTTTTCTTGACGATGTTGAATTAGCCTAATTCAATTTAAAAATTTCTGATTAGGGGTTGCGTTAAGAGGATGAAAGGGGGAAAACATCGAAAGCGTTGAGATTGACCCTATTTCCGGGTGGCCGATGCTGATCATCATCTCCGGCCTCTGATGACCTGGCTGGGCTCCAAATTACCCTTCCTCTAATGATCTATTAGGGCTCAAGGGTGGACCCACACGAACTCTTTGTTGATGTTCCCCACCGATATGGCACGACGATGTGGGGAAAACGTAGTTTTAAATGGTAAATATTACCATCAGTTTTAAAACCAAATTATGTCGAAAGTCTGAGAAGCGTACATTGTCGGTCAGTTACAGTCTCGCTTTAAATATAACAAGAAAACAAAATCAAATTTTTTGTTGATTGGTATTATTTTTTGTAACTTGCAAATATTTTTCTTTACAAACAGTAGAGAAAGCTAGCATGTGTTTATTTATAAAATTAAATTTTTTTTTTCTTTTTTTATGGTATTTTTCAAGCATTTATAATGCTTTTTTGTAACTTATTTTTTTGATTTGTCTCTACTTTCTATTTCTATATATTTTTTTTTATTTTTATTATTATTTTTTATTTAATAAAATAAAATACTATGAATGTCGCTCGTATGGATTCTATAATCGGCTTTCAATGAAAACTTTCATTTCAAAGTTAACTTAATCTGCTGTGAAAATATGCTAATATTAATGTGAAAATTACTACACTTAACAAAAGCCAATTTATTTGTCCACTGCAATAAATAAATTTCCTGTCGTAAGTAAAATTTTGATTAATTTTCCTAATGGCCTGCAATTACTCTAGAGATTACGATGTTGACAGCGGGTTGGGTCAATAAAATGTAAATTTCGTCAATTCGCTTGAACCACTAAAAACAGATGAAACAGAAAAAAACTCATTAGATGTCTCGCACCATTTCCTCATCCTTTTAGAATGTTGAAATACCTCAATAAGAAAAAAATTATCTTTCCGTAAACGCTCTCATTTAAAAGCAATATTATTTTTGGAAGAAACACAAAAAAAACATAAACGGAAGTTGTTAAATACACTGACTTTATTTGTGTTTTCTTTTTCGGCGGAGATGTATGTTACGGCTGTATGCAACTTTCATTAACTCTCAAAGAATATAAAAATAGCTTTTTCCTAATTAGATTGTGCTGAAAGCTTCGTGTAGTATTTATCTAATCCTAACTAGTTGCCAGAACCATTACTACATGAGAAAGAACGCGGCTTATGAAAGAAAATATTTTTAAATAACATCCGCTTTCTGTTTTGAAACGTATCATCTGCAAACACTATCAATATATTCAATATAAGTGGTCGATCTGCATAATTTTTGTTAAAAGCAGTTTGATTAGATTTGATTATAAAATATGGGTAAAATTAAAATTATTTAATAAGTGTATAATATAGGTTGTATTTCTTAGAACACAAGCGAATTTTATGGTATTATTCGAGTGTAAAAATTCATTATATCTAAATTGAATACTTTATTTATCTTCGACTGCATTACTTAAATTTTACATTTTTATTGAGCGTTGTGTTTATGAATTTTTAATTAAATCATTATGTCGAAAATGTCGTTTTAAGAAAATACATGGTTTTTTATTAAAAAATAATGCTGGTTTCTTATCTTCTTAAACTTTTCTGATATCTACCTGACATAAGCATTACTTAGTTACTCTTTACGCACGCTGTGGGAATAACTTGTGGAATTTTCTATTATAACGTTTTTTTCTATCATGGTACGTCTAACGATAATATTGTCCTCTCAAAGAGGTAAAGTGCGCCCAAGCAAACAAACGTCTAGAAAAATATGCGAACTAAAGTAACAATGTCAGGAGTAACCAATCAGAAGCTCAAAAAAGGTGAGATGCGGTAAGATAAAATTGAAAGATACTTATTTGAAAGATAAATTTTATTGGCACAAAACAAGAAAAATGTTTGTTATAGTGCGACAAACCAAATATATAAAGGCGAGTAAAAGAGGGTTGCCCTCTACCAGTTAATAAGTGTGTCTTGATTATGCCGTAGAAGTAACTTATTTTTGAAAGAATTGTTTTCCACTTCGTCACCTATAAGCCGACAGTCATAATTTTAAAAGAATATTTTCTAGTTTACCACTTAAAGCCACCTATCTTAACTATTTATTTAGTTTCTTAACAAATTAGTTTTCTTTGTTTTGTTAAATATGCTTACAGTATAAAACGTATATTTGTGCATATTGCAGAGGGTGATTACATATTTTTATTGCTTTTGGGGAAGTTTTTGTGTACACAGTAACCTTACTTCAAACCTTTACTTGTTGCGGCAAGAAATAATTGGTTGCGTCATTCAGAGTAGCAAATGTGAGCTTTGATGAAAATCAAATACAAAACTAATACAAATTATTGGAAAAAGTGACGTTTCTATAGCACTTGCATGTAAAAAAATCTTTGTTTGGGAACTTACTGCACTGTCGTGGCGTACTAGTTCCATGGTGAACACAACACACAATTGCGTTTAGAACAATGTGAGGGTTATTAATATTTTATCTATAAAAATGTATTTAAGGTAACTCTGCAACAAATTTTGTGATTACAGTATAAAAATGTGTTTAAAAAGATATTTTAGCTAAATTGGGTTGTAACATGTAACGAATATTTCATGTTGGATGCTATTAACATAATTTAACCGTAAAAGTATTATTTTTACTTTTGATTTTGAAGATTTATTTATTCATTAAATTATCAGATAGAACGTGGAAATTTATTTTGCTCTGTTTGCTTTTTTATGAGTTTGAAACATGCGAACGTCTTTTAAATGCGAAAAATAAAATTTGTGTTAACATGAGTAATTAAGGGCGCAAAAGTATTATAACAAGAAGATTTTTTTATTTTAGTTTTTCCAGCTTTAGAGTAGGGGTTTAACAATTTTATATTGTAGTTTAATTTCTTGACCAAGCCGGTTATGCGCTATAAAAACTTGTAGTCAATAAAGATTTTCTTTGTTGATTATTGGTAAATGGGTTTTGTATGGGTGATTATCATCTTAATAGTTTATTTATTCTAAATGTTTAGTTTGGCATATTTAGTGAATTTTATTTTCTCAAGGTCTACGCTTGAATTAATGCGAGTTTTTATTTAAGCTTTGGTTTCTATATTCTAATTTTTGATGAACAATGAAAATAATTGTTTTATTGTTTAATTTGAATGAATAATTTATTTTTATGTGTTTTCTTCATAGTGTATTTGAAACTAAGAGTTTGTAATTGATCTATTTTTCCGGAAGATTACGTGTTATTATGGAATCAGGAACGCTTAATATTATGAACTTATTTATTTTTATAAATTCAAGTCTTTAATAAGCTTATTAATGTTTTTAATTTGGAGTCTTTTATGGATATATCCATTGAAGCACTCATGCTGTTATAGATGTTTTTAATTTTTAGAGGTTTGTGTTGGTATACATAGCATTTATTTCAAACCGAAATTGTTTTAAGAAGTAGTTACAGTGGTTCAAATTAGAGGCAAAGTGGCTTTAAGCAGGCCTGCAAAAAATGTTTGCTTCGGAATTCTTGCTACATTAAGGATTATTAGATTACTTCTTATTTATCAAGTAATATATTTTTAGTTGTTGTCTTGGCTAGTTTTTGAATTTTGGGTGGAGCACATAAATTTTGTTCTTCTTGTGGATTTTGCCAAAGTTTGAGACACTTGCACCAAACTTTTTATAGTAAGTTACAACACCCCAACTCCATATCCTACCGCCCGGTAAAGTAAAATTTGACGGAGAACCAGGTTGAGTTTTCATCATCTCCTGATGATGACCACATGATGTTTGAAAGAGCTCTCGAAATTTAACTTTTTGGCGAGTGTCTAAAACTGTCTTCATAGTATTTAGTGCCAGATTCAAAAGCAATCAATTAATCGGTAAGAAAAGTAAATAAAAAAAATGTTTTAATAAATTAGCTTTCAAATTGTAAAGCATCCATTTCCTTTGCTACATCATTTTGGACATTAGTAAATTTACAATGAAAAGAGGTTCTTTTTGCAAACACACAGGGTAGAAACATTTTGGGAAAATTGTGATGTGTAAATTCGCATAAGCATTACTTTTTGCATATTATGACGTCTCATGCAGATGAAAATTGATGACTGAAACGTCGCTAAAGTAAAACTGGGTGAATAATTATTCAATAAACATAATCGTGTTTACTTTTGTGTTATATTTATATATGTACATATTTTCAATAAAATGGGGTTTTGTAAGAGTCATTGCTATTAAATGGAACTTCTATTTTGGATATATTTAAAAAATAGTTGATTAATAGTCATTGGATTTGATTTATTTACTCAGTGTTTATTTACTTCTTCCGGTTGTCAGAGAATCCCAGTAATCATGTCAATATTGCCAATGTTAATTACTGATTCAATTAAGTGGATTTAAACACGAGCTTTAATCACATTTGAGCTCAATTGGATTTTTCATTATTATCTTAGTGGTAGTCAAAGTTTTATAGCATTATAATGAAAACAGGATTTTGGAAATAAATATTAAGCAAGTGAAAGATAAACTTATTTGCATTATTTCTGCAATTTCCGGCTGCTTTGAATTTCGAGAGGATTTGGTTGAATTTATTGGTTCATGGTTTGGGTATTTTAAGAAAATTGAAAGCAAAATAGACACTTAAATAACCTAAACGCTCAATTAATATTTCAACGCAACTTTTAAATGAAGTAATAGTTTATTTCTCTGTTTCAGATCTGAAAAACCGCCGTCATGTCGTCCATAAAGTCTTCTTTTGATGAAATAGTTACAATAAATTTAAGAAGAATTTTTTAAATATTAATAGGAATATAATATATATATTGGTGTTGAGTATTATTAAGTATTGTTTTTTATATAAAAAATATTCGTTAAATTGATGTTATTCTTCGAGTATGTTGCCGAATTTATGAAATAGAAGTGCGTGAAACGGATTGGTGTTCATATTAGATTATATGAATGAATGATTCAATGTTTATTAGTAAAGGAAAGAGCTACAAAACATATACGACCTTACAACTTATAGCTTCTATTATAAGGTCAATGGCCATGCATTTCTCAGCTTAGAGATGTCTGCACTCAGTATGCGTTTAGACTTTCTTCAGTTCTTACTTTACCATTATAAAACAATCACTTTTTAATCAAAATTAAAATTAACAATAATACGCGGTTGTGATTCGTGACTTCCATCCAGTGTTTAAATTAGTGCTTTCCTTGTTAAGTTTAAATTAAGTTTAATTGAAGAAGATTGGAAAAATATGGAAGTGACTTAAAAGTGTTTTAAATTAGTGTGAAAATTATTTAAATAAAAGTTGTGTATTATTTAACCTTAAAATGGGTGAAGATTCGCGTCGTTTAAGTCAAATTTTTGATCCGCTGTCGCGGTTGACGGAATTAACTAGGTCTTCTCATTCGACACCGTCTTCTCCGCGACTTCTTCCGCGGCGTCCACGCGACGCTAGTTCGGGACTACATCTGGATGGAATGGAATCGGGACCTAGCCGTGGAGGCGGAACTAGTGGTGATTCGGCTAATATTAATTGGCAAGAAAGGTGTTTGGAGTTGCAATTAGAATTGCATAGGAGCAGAACGCAGGCTACAAGAACGAGAGATATGCTACGAGAAAAGGTAGGACAGACTTGTTTTTAGAAAAGTGTTGTCAATTGATGTTTTGATTATATCTAAAATGAAACATTTTGACCTTTGCAAAACAGGTTTTACTAAAAACCATTTTATCTATCGCAAATAAAACATTTGTATCTGTGGGACTTACCAAAAATGACAACGATGGTATTAGAAATATTTATCTTTTCTCATAATCATAATTAGTATAACAATTACAAATGTAAATAAAGAGTTATTTAGATCTCTTTTGTTTTTCAAGAGATTTATGTATTGGTTGAAACATAGATCGAAATTAATATTATGTTTTAATTACAATTTTTAAGCGTATATAAATATATAATTTCACTAAATCTAAAGAATATGTAATTGTTTCGGCAAGTAATGTCGCACCTTCAACCATAAAACAGTAGGTCTTAATAGCATTCCAACACCGTACAGTGGTAGGTTTTATAAAGTATGACCCAAACATCTTTTAGAAAAACGAGTCACTCAATGTTAGATTGCTCAAATTATTTGTTTCAATAAAAAAAATCATCACACTGCTAGCCTTTCTGATCAAAAACTGTCCATTAGCGTTTTCGGTTTGTCAATAATCTCTAAGCGGAAGTAAAGCGATTAATACGTAGCCTAATGGACAATAGATATAAAAGGTGGAATATTTGATGTCTTATAAATTATTATTAAAACTTTGGTATAGAAACAAAAACGTTTATAAATAATAAAATAAAATGAATTACCCAGACCAACGCCATCGCACAATACCGGTTTTAGGTTTGTTATTGTTTGTCAGTTGCAGTTAATGACAATTCTGTCCGAATGATCTATATTTGCTGTCAAAGACTTCACCATTGGCAGCATATGAACAAAAAGAGCATTATGTTTTTTGTAATTTGTCTTTTAGTAGATTCTTATTTTTTTAAATAATAATTTAGGGAGGTTTTTTTTAAACAATATTTGGCCAATGTCATAAAGTAAGAATGTTACTGTGATTATGTGTGCTTTATATTTGGGAGTGGTGCAAGAAGCAAGAATTGGGGGTAACTTTTCAGATGGTGGTTGAGGGTAATCAAAGGAAATTCTAGCCTAAGCAGTTTTTGATTGAATACTTCGTTATGAGGGCTGCATAATATTGCTATAAGTATAGGGCAAGTTTTTTTTAACTTTCAATATATGACATTAGCGTTTGATGATTTAGCATTTTTGTTATGGCTTTGTAATAAAGATTACTACCGGAGCAGTAATCTTTGGCATAATGATCAATGGAAAACCAAAAACACATCTTAAACAGTATTTTTATAAGATACACTAAAGTAACATTTAAATCTTAAACTTTCTAAGGTCTATTAATCACTAAAGCATTTTCAAGTTACGGATTATTTTGCTAAACAGACAAAATATTTTCAAGTCCTGCTATACTTTTAAGATCTTAGAGGCTGGTTACATATTGTCGCCTTCATTGAATCTAAATCTAAAGTTGGATTTAGAATGAACAAGAAAATTCAATATTAACCACTTATTTTAGTACTTGCTAACTAGTTGTTTGACTTTTGACTATCATATAATTAACCATATTTAAGAGAAGAATTAAACTAAATTTATTTAACGTGTTTACTTCCTAAATGATGTTTTAAGTACAATTTTTTAAGTACTAAATCTACATTAAGGATAGTTTTTAAGTCTACATTAAGGATAGTCAACATTATAGCCGCAGTCTAAAATATACAAAAAACAAAAACTACACATAACTCTACTTTTATCTGATTTGATGTATAAAATCTATAAATATTTCACTCACATTTTTGTTGATTGTGCTGTTACAATCAACAAAAAAGTTAATTGTGGCATTTATGAAATCAAATGTGGACAGTAATCAGAAGTAAAGAATATTTTCATGTAGTGGAAAACAATTTATCAAGCTTCACAATTGCGTAAAATTTTGCTTAACAAGACCATTTTTTTAATGGTGATAACGGTGTTATACATTTTCAAGATTTTTTTAAATATCTTTTAAAACATTTCTAGTTTTAATATCTACAAAATAACTACTAGGGAGACTAGAGTTTCTCAGAAGCATCACAAATAGAGAAGAAGAAACTCTAGACGAATTATTTGAAACTATCTATAAATTACTGAGGTAAAGTGTGGCATCCTGACAATATTAGAATTCTGGCAAAGCTGGACAGGTTTTTGACTGAACACTTTAAACTGAACATTTAAATTAGTGTTATAAGTATACTGGGAGCAAACTTCAAAAGAAATTGTACAATATTGCCTGACAATAAGGAAAATATTAAGTAATGTCATTTTCTCTTCGTTTGTTTTTGGAGACTCTTTGTTCCCAGGGTTGATATTTGACCACTTGAGGTCCATGTCAGTTGTTTCCCACAATTTACGTTGTTTTTCCGAAACAGTTTTATCATCCGAATGAGTATCTTCGGTAAAGAATATTTTAAACGTATATCGACATTTTAATTGTCTTCATTATTTTTTTGGGTTTTTTTACACATGATTTTTTCTGTATTTTGACTTTATTTCATATAAGTATGTTAGTAAATTATAACAAGCAGAAGTTTTTTTCAAATATTTATTCTTCGTTTTTTCCCAATTTACCAGCAACTTTCTTGACGGTTTCTTTTAATTGTTTTTGGCATTTTGAAAATGTTATAAAATTTGTGCGGCAAACAAATATTTATTATGATAAATACAGTGCGAAACTCAACTATCAAGTGCGAAAAATTTTTTTTGTAACTTTTGACCAGCAAGCAAGTTTTGTGAACTCTAGTGATCTTCACTGGATTGGCGGTGAAACCTTTCTGTCATAATATTATAGGGAAAAAAATAGTGATAAAACTATAACAGTTAGAAAAAGTGTGTATTTAAGAAGCATATTAGATCTATTTTTTTTGACAAAGTTTACAAATTTGAAAGAAACAAAAATCAGTTGTGTTTATTACTGTACAATAATTAGTAACATAGTAAAAATTATTTGATTATAAATTGATAAATTGATCAGCTCGATACTTTTTTATATAAGAAAAACTATTATGGAATAAAAAATCTAAAAATAGTTGACCAGTACAATAAGTACATAAGTACAAAAATAAAATTAAAAAAAATGATGCTGCAGGTTAACGGAGTAGTAATCAAAAATAGGCTACCAGCTGGCTGGCAGCTGGCACTGATTCTTTTCCTTTAATTTGTGGGACTGCCACAAATATAAGATTCAGAAAGCAAATAATTTTATATGTTTATTTTTTTGTCATGCTTAAATTGCCTATGAACGTAAAAAATTAAATGTATTTAAATTTTCACTTCCGTTGGCGCTTTTTACAAAAACAAAACAAAGGATGTGTTTTTAGGTATTTTTTAAAATTTTGTGGTTTGGTTGATTAAAACAATTTTATTAACAATGTTTTGTTTTGTGGAAAAGCAAACAGTAAATTAATTCTGCAAATAAAATGTTATTTATGCAAAGTATTGCGTTTCAATATTATGATTTTTATTCAATATACAGTAAAACATTTCAAGTTCTTCACAAAATCTGCGATTTAATCATAATAGAAGGTCGTAAACATGTAATATGAAATCATAAATAAACGCAATAAATTTTACAGTTTAGTGCTATAGACACCATTATTATCAGTTCGGATCAATACTACCTCAACTCTACGCAGTGCGAATGTATAGAAGACGAACCCACATAGTATTTCTCATTCTTTTTAAATAGTATAAAAGAATGACTTAATATAATAATTTGAATATTTGAGGCTGCACAATGCACATACACCACACAGTATGAAAATATTTCGTCTGAACGTGTTGCCTTAAGAGGAAAGATGTCTCAATTGTGAAAGAAAAATACCATCAATTTATAGATTTTGGTGGAGGCGCCAATTTAGAAAAATTCAATTCAAATCAACAGTTAACTCGCCTTCTACGAAATAATAATTGTGACGCTACTTTCTAAGTTTTATTCATTAAATATGTGTTTAAAATCATATTTAAAATTTTTAAACACAACGAAATACATCAGCAATTTATGCATTTGGTATGTAGTTGGAGTAAAGTAATCTATCTATTAATAATGTATTATTATAGATTATGTGTAGATATCATAAATATGTTTCATTCTATACATCTGACTGTTCAAGCTTGTGAAAAAAATGTGAAAATCGCTAAATTTTCGCATTGATAGTGAGCTTTTAATCGTCAGTTTTAGAGGTGACTGTAGAAGAACCACTGTTTTATAACTATACTATATTTTTCTGCTATTGGGAAGGCGAATCGGGCATCTTCGAAATTGCATTTAAAATACTCCTTTTCTATTGGATAAAGCAATGTCTCGTTTACACAGCACAATTTTATGAAAAAGCGGTGTCAGCTATGTCAGCGAGACGTGTCAATTTATCCTAACCTCATTTTTGTCTGTCAAACAAGATTTTTTTTTCGTGCAAATCCTGTGTCGTTTAGAGCGCAAAGCTTGGTTTCTATGGCAACTGATGTCACATTTTTCTCTACTATTGCGAGTCTTTACAGATTCCGGTGCTTGTGTGAGGTTATGTAAATCTAAACAATTTAATGACACTGACACTAGTGACAGTTAAATTGGCAGCAGTTTCCTGAAAATACACCAAAAGTTGCTATATTGTATGTAGGGTTTTTCCCGATGCGCGCTTTTCCGCGCTATTCCGCCAAAAAAATAGAGTATAGTATTGAAAGTAGTAAATATTGTGGATTAGATACACGAGAAGTAGGTGGAATGGAGCCCGAGTGGATATTATGATCAACACGAGCAAAGATATTTGTTTTTTGGAACCTGTCATGAATAATCTTTTTTATCAGTCATTATCTAACTGTCAATAAATTTACATGCTTTTGTTTTCTTTCGTACCTACTTAATTTTTTGAAAATAATGGTACGTGCGGTTTTATCTAATGCTATGCACACCTATGTACGCTATGTATACAATGCTATGGCTATGGGTTGCTAAGACGACATAAATGTAAAGTAGACTCATTTACAAGTTATCAAAATATCTCAGTAAATAAGTGTTCTGAAAAATTCTTAAACTCGCCAATTTTATTTGTGAGGTATGAAGTGGGGGATTCTAATAATCAGATGTTTTTCACCTGTTAGAGGTGGCCACCCCCACACAAATTTTTAATGGCAACACAGGTCACGTGGCGTCTTATTGAAATAGTCTTTCAATTCGCTTTCTAAAGGTGTGTTTTTCGTGCTATTTTTACATTTTGCTGTTAAAACACAAAATATCATGTCGCGATGATTTTTGCTTCTTGTTATTTTGGTTTTCTCAACTACCTGTTGTTTTTGCCAGTATTTAGCACAGTTTAGTATGATTTAATTTTGACCAACATGTACATATACCATTGCAGAAAGAGTTGAGTTAATAATGCTGTATGCCCAAAACGGAGATTGTGACAGAAGAGCGGCTGCAGTTTTAATGAGAATTATTTAGGCAAAAATGTGGAACCTGCCTACGTGACTAAACTGGTAAAAAAATGTCATACGAGGTTCGTTCAAAATCGTTCGTTCGATAGAAGAATACAGTTTGCGGAAGAATGTCCCAACAGCTGAGAGGCAATCGTAGCTTTCTGTATAACATTTGCTTTGAAGAATGTACATTTTATTTGAAAGGCAACATCAAAAAACATAATGCTCGTTTTTCAGGTCTTAAGATGTAAGTGACTTTTGGAACAAACTTTGACCGGCGAAAGGTATCTTGAATTTGTAGAAAATCACATTGACCTATTGATTACCAACGTACTAGAAAATGAGAACAATATTAATGGAAATTTACTGATGTTTTAACAAGATGGCGCCTCGCCGCACTTTGCAGACGTGTGCGTGATTTTTTGAACGAAGAGTTTTCTGGACGTTGAATTGAGCAGCGCGGTGCAATTGTGTGGCCGGGACGTTTTCCTGATTTAACGCCACTAGATTTTTCTTTATATTCAAAATTTGCAAGATCTATAGAACCGAATAACCACAGAGTGCTAAGCAATAACACCTGCGAAGTTGTACAATATTAGGGTTTGGTTGTCACAATAGACTTTATTTGTTTATTGAGGTAGATGGAGGACACTTCCACCAATTATAGTAAATTACAAAGAGGAAAAATACATATTATAACAATATGCTGTTTTGTGATTTAGTCCAGCGTAACATTTTTTGCACTAAGTTTTTACAAATGAAGTTGGATTAATAAGTATAATCATTTGACTGTTAGAATCCCCCACATCATACGTCCCTCTCAGAAACAAAATCGACGTGTTTTAGAATTTTTTACACATTATGATAATAAATAAATACGTAAAAGTGGCAATATAACATGATTAAATCTGTTATCACAAATGAAAAATTAATAGGAGCTCTACATAAAAATACATTTGAACGTATTTATATAAATTGTGGTGTTACTTCGTACTGATGACAAATGTGCTTGTTTCTTTAATAATTTGAGGGGATTTTTTGCAGTGATAAAATTTGTAGGTCATTTTGTTCTTGCAAGAAGACGGGAGTTGCGTATGTTTTTTTTGTTGATAAGTGCTTGTACTATTATCATGAACAGGTTTGTGAAAAATAGGAAAAATGGGAAGTAAGAGATATGCATCAACGACTCAGAAATAAGCAAACTACATAAAAGACTATTACAACATAAAATTCAGAAATTACATATCTCACGAATCTTCTTATAAGCCTTCAATGCAGGCTTTTGATGCTTTATTAATTTTAATTTGTTGGGGTACGATTATCTATATATATATATAAATGAAACCCGTTTTCCGTTGTCACGACATAGCATGAAAACGGCTTGATCGATTTGGCTGATTTTTTTTTTGTAGTTTTATAATACTCTGTACAAGGTTCTAAGAAAATCTCTCAGAAAGCTTGAAAAATATACATTTAATTTTGCATATTTTAAAAAAGCGCGTTACGAATGTCAACGTCATTCAATTTAAAACAAAAAAATATGTGGTAATCTGTCACACATCTATAACCGCGCTAAAAATAATTTTATTAAGTTCTTGATATAGTTTGTTTTGTTTTAAAAGACTAAGAAGTTTTTTGTTTGCTAATACAGTTCCCAGTGCGGCTTGCATTTGCAGTGTCAATAAATAAATCGCAAGGGCAGTCGCTAAGTGTATGTGGCATCAACCTATAAAATCCATGTTTTTCACATGGCCAATTATATGTCGCCTGTTCCCGTGTCGGAAAACCATCAACATTATTTATTTACGCGCCAGAACATAAAACTAAAAATATAGTTTATCAAAAAGCATTAGAATAGAGAGAAGCAGTGAAGGGTATAGAGGCTGTTAGTTGCTTTCTAGAGCGCGCGTGATATTGAGCTCAGTGTTTACTTCAAAATGCCGAGTTGTTCAATAGCGATTTGTAAAAATATAAGTGAAATTATTGAACCCTACGGAATAAACACTATTATGAAAATATGTATTTTGTTTTTTATTTAATAAAATTAGTAAAGTCCTTCTCAAGTATGACGAGACCAGGGAAGTAGGTATTTATTTTTATATGGAGGATATTATAGATTCCAGTTCAAATTGAAAAAGTACGCATACATAAGATAGGTCAGCTATACAAAATAAAGTAGTGCATCAAATTTATGCTAAGGCGGTACGAAGTTCGCCGGGTCAGCTAGTATATATATTTATATATATATATTTTAAAATGCTTTATGTACTTTGCAATTTATATAGTTGCTACACTTAAGTAGATGTTTTATTTAACAAATTAATTTAAATTTTAAATATTTTATGGCATTTTGTAGGGGTTTAGTGGTAAAAAGTGTTGATAAAAAATAGTTTGTATTTTAAAATAGGTGCATGTTGATAATAAAATAAATTGGGAGTAATGCTTTGCATGCATAGTATTATGGGTAGAAAAGCTTTGGTTTTTTTTAGAAAAAAATAGCATACACAGAAGTTTCTCATATCCATTAAGGTGTTTTTTTCCAAATTGTACTTTAATTCTTTTTATTAACTGAAAATCGGTTTCAAGTAATCTTAAAAAAGACTTTTGTTTGAGTTTCATATCAATCAATGTTTTATTGAGACAATTAAGCGTTGCGGCGGTTTACCAGCCGTGACGGCATTGCAAGAGGAAACTTGGTTTTGGAAGAATATGGAATTTTTTTTATTACATATTTTTGAAGGAATAAGCTTTTTTGATGTGGAAGAAATTAGGTTAAATCAAGACAACCAACCGACTTTTGCACATTATTTGATTATGATGATTACAAATGTGATTTCATCTAATTATACAGCTCGTTTCTTTTACTGAAATTTCAATTAGGCTTCCGAAAAATTGTATGTTAATAATCTTGATGCTAACAAATATTTCTGCATGATTTCAATATCATGACTAATTAAATTGCTAAAGAAATAACTTTGGCTTACCATATTTAGGACTTCTAAAAGTACAACTTAATAATGACCATTAGTATGCAAATATGTGAAAACAATTCCAGTGTATTCACGCAATAAAATAAAAAATACTTTCACGCGAAGCACTTTTTCGAATAATCTGATAATAGGAAAACCCTTAAAAAGTGATATCTTAATAAAAATAAAGCGTCCTACTAAGAACCATAACAGTAAATTTTTGATAGTAGAGTCCATTAAAAGTTTAATATGGAAATTTCATAGCAATATTATAGACCTTAATGGAACCGGGTAGTTTTTATTTAATTATAAAAATGAAGTTTAACGACACATTGAAACCAAATGCACGACACACATTATTATTGGGAAAAAATATTTTACTATGCTATAAATCTGCTGACAATGCGTTGTGTGCACGAACTTTATAAAACACATGCAACTAGAATAATATATTTTATAACAGTGCATCCAATATTAAAAATAGCGCCGCAGTCACTACAATCGTTGCTATAAAAATCTTCGTATTATGCGTGCAGATTTCTTGCATTTTTAAAGTGTCATACAGAGGCCGCGATATCACAAAGACATGAATATTTGATCGGCTATTTATTATTTATGAATTCGAGAGAGCTCGACCATATCTTAGGGGACATTTTCCATATCGTATAACAGAACCTTTCACGATCCAAAACGTTTCGACTAAGAGTAAAAACTTTTTCACATTTTTTGAACAAAAAATGAGTTTTCTGTAGTCTGCAGTTTTGCAACTCTTTGCAACTCTTTGACAAAATAATAAGTAAATTGACCAAAAATAACTTATACGCGATTTATATCTTTGTACATAATACATAGAGATGTTAGTAGTAATTGTTTTTTGTTGGTAATGGTCTTGTTTTGCTGGTAATTTAGTTTAAGGATTTTGATAATACTACACTAGTATTACCGTATTTAGAAAAAAAATTGGCGTATTGGTTAGCGCACTACATTTTCTACAAAAAAATTTCAATTTATTAATTTGGATTTTGAAAAGTATTATTAGTTAAATGAAATTAATTCATGATGTTTTATTATTACAATGTCATTGTGAACTTAGAATTTTTTTAAGTGATATACCGCACTAAACTCTAGCTTTTATATTGTGAGTGGTTCTAAGTAATAAATCAATGCTGGGAACGATTTTTTAAAATATTACTAAAGAGGTACAACTAATAATGTATACAGCAGTAAATATTATATTATAGAAGAAAATTTGACAATTACAAATTTTGTATCAATTATAAAATTGGACCATTACAAATTTTTTATCAATCATCACGCTTAGTGTGACCAAGAACCTACGATGAGTTACTCTGAATACATTTCATTATTGTTCATTTGCTATAAACAATCCAAATTCAACCTATGTTAGAATATTTGTTTGTATCTGTTAAAATAAAAATTTATTTTAATCTTTGGTTTGGATTACCCGGGACTTTGAAATTTATCAAAACTCGAAAATATATAATATAAATAATTATTGTAATTTTTTAAACACAAACAAGACTTGTTTGTGTTTACATTATTAGTTGTACCTCTTTAGTAATAATTCAAAAAATCGATCCCAGCATTGATTTATTATTTGGAACCACTCACAATATAAAAGCTAGAGTTTAGTGTGGTATATCACTTAAAAAATACTAAGTTGTTTTTCTGGTGATATTAACAGGCTCGAATTTTGTGACATTTAAATTTTGATTGTTTTAATGCTTCAATCATAGATATGCAAACTATTTCTAACCTCTGTTCTAACCTGAAAACTATTTGCGCACTTATTGTAAGGGTCAGTTAAGTGGCATTGATTGAAACCTACCAGAGCTGATGATGAATTATATGTAGGTAGATGATTATGTGAAGAAGTAAATTTTAAAGCAGAAGGAACAAGAAGCGATTTTAAAGTCTAAAATTATAACCAATCAACTATTTTTGGTTTTTGGCACAGACATGTTTTATTTATGAAAGTTTAAAACTTATAATTAAAATATCACTTGTCAAAACGTTCTTTATTCTAATTTTTAGAGTTTTTTTTGACGGCGATGTAGTCATCATCACGAGATGAATAAAACTAGAAACTGTTGCATGCTTGATTTAAAAAAAAATAACAGAGTAATGACATTTGCCTGACTAAAGTGAAAACCTAAAGTAAACCGCTGAATGTAAACTCATTATTTAAGTTTATTGCATTTACTTGACCTCTTCGAATTTACGTAGTCTGCAAGGTTGATCGGTTTTTCATTGTTTATTTATTTGTGTGACTAATTTTATGTTATTACTATTTGTATTATTATGTATATTAGTAACTGTTGTATTAGATAATTTATTAAAAGAATTACAGATATTTGTCTGTACGCCTAGAACATTTTTTAAATTTACACTATATAACAGTATCTATGTGATGGGAACGTTTTCTTAACTATTATAAGTTAAGTTTCGCGAGGGACTGAAGCAGTGTTATAAAATAAAGAAACACACTTTATATCTCTCTTGACACTCTTTTACTTAAAGTATTTTGTTTTCAGTTTAATCCTGATCCACAAATAAAAACAAAACTGATATGAGCTTCCTCAGAAAATCGCGAAAAATTATGAACTTGGTCTGTTATAATATTTGTGTAGCTGTTAAGGGGAGAGAATTGGAGTCAGACACACGAACAAAAAAACAGAGTTTCGGGTGTGTTTCAGAGTGTTATATGACAAGGGTTGGGTTCAGGACCCTTGTACAATCTGTTACAAAATAAATTTTATCATTGATTAAACTTGTATTGAACAGCAGTGGATCGGGTGGATCTTTGTGTAGAAATTAAATTTGTTTGAAATGGAATGTAATTTGATAGAGTAATTAGGATTAATGATTAGAGGTGATACATATTCCTGCAGTGAAACACGTATAATTTGGATGCTGATGGCGGATTTGTACTGGTGCAAATGTGTTGATTTTATAACCATAATGTTAGCTGTTTGAACTTCTGGTACAATTATAACTTATGTTAGCAGCCAAACAAGATTGAAATTATGTAGCAGCTTCAAAAATTAAAAATTTAGAAACTAGTGCTTTCTACTTGAGACAACACTTAACAGGTAATATCACACGGTAAAATTTTGTTGATTATTCTTCACGCTATGACAGAAATCTTTCTTCAAATCGAAGCGAAGCATTGAATCCTTCCTTTGCCTATATTGCAACATTCATTATTGGAGATCACAAATTTATGAATTATGTATTTCAAAACATTACATACTTTAAATTGCAATCTAACCGTCAACAGATATAAATGTTCAACGGATATGGCTGAAAACCAACTGGAATTATTTTTCTTTTTGTGATTGACTCTCAAAAAATAAATTGAATAAATCTAAATAATTTTAATAAAATGTACAAAATTGAAGCTTTTTAGATAATGAATTTTTGAAAGCAAGAAAGATTTTGAAAATCTACTTTTTTGGCAAAATGATTTCTTTAAATAGGACGCAGTGCTTATGGGTTGCTTTAAGGAACTCTTATAAATTATTAACAAAGTTGTGATTTCTTAATTGCCTCTGTAACAAAAATGTAAACGCGCTATTAAGCGGGATAGTAATTATATTGATAGTCTACAATTACGTTTTGCTACTTTAAACATCGTCTTTGATTGTTAATTTGTAGCTTTATTTTTTTTTTATTGTTGTTTATCTTTTTTTAACCGTTGTGTAACAAGAGCAGCAATACCATACATCGCTGCTTTTGTTACACAACGGTTTGAAACAAAGACTTTTGAATGTATAGGTACAGCTAGTTTTTGACCAATCGCAGTAATTCATGTGTGTAAAACATTTTCTCTCTAAAGCACTACACAATGAATGGTGCATTGTTTCAGGTGTATCACTATTAGTCTAGACGAGGAGTGTAAAATGGTGACAAATCGACATACTAATGCTAAAAATATGTGTTATGGCTCATTCGATAGGGAATCACGTCTAGAAAATTGTCCATGAAAATTGTATTAGCACATTAAAAATTTCAAAAGTTATAAACAATTAAAGATGTTGAAAAAGTAGTGCTTGGTTTTTCGCTTGTAATTCGTAAACAAATAATTTTTTTGGAATTTGGAAAAAATATCCTGAAAGAGGAAGAAATTTCCTATAAATAACTTCCGATCACCGAAACTGTACCTCTATTATTAATAATTTTAATTAACGTTGAAAATTGCCGTCCGCGCGCCATTCTTAGGTTGCACGCATGCTATAGAAAGTCAGTAAGTTATAATAAAAAATTTTTTTCGGGTACTTAGAGTAAATTAAAAAATCTAAATAAATTATGATATCATCTAAACACTTCAAAGAACTAATTCCCGTTGGAATTTGTTATTAAATGAAATTTTCCAATAAACTAGACAATTGTTAATTAACAACATTTTACGGGATTTCTCTGAGCATTAAGAAGTAAATAAAAGTTGCAATAATTGTTCTAAAATTATTTCCTTTCGTGGAGTCCTTGCAATTGACACAATAAAAACGAATACGTAATTAAAGTTTGAAAAAGTTTAATAGTTTGTTTATAATAATTTTTTTAAATTCACAAATTACGGCGATTTTTCTTTATTTGTGGAATTTAAAAAAATTATTATAAACAAACTATTAAACTTTTTCAAACTTTAATTACGTATTCGTTTTTATTGTGTCAATTGCAAGGACTCCACGAAAGAAAATAATTTTAGAACAATTATTGCAACTTTTATTTACTTCTTAATGCTCAGAGAAATCCCGTAAAATGTTGTTAATTAACAATTGTCTAGTTTATTGGAAAATTTAATTTAATTAAGAAATTCCAACGGGAATTAGTTCTTTGAAGTGTTTAGATGATATCATAATTTATTTAGATTTTTTAATGTACTCTAAGTACCCGAAAAAAATTTTTTATTATAACTTACTGACTTTCTATAGCATGCGCGCAACCTAAGAATGGCGCGCGGACGGCAATTTTCAACGTTAATTAAAATTATTAATAATAGAGGTACAGTTTCGGTGATCGGAAGTTATTTATAGGAAATTTCTTCCTCTTTCAGGATCTTTTTTCCAAATTCCAAAAAAATTATTTGTTTACGAATTACAAGCGAAAAACCAAGCACTACTTTTTCAACATCTTTAATTGTTTATAACTTTTGAAATTTTTAATGTGCTAATACAATTTTCATGGACAATTTTCTAGACGTGATTCCCTATCGAATGAGCCATAACACATATTTTTAGCATTAGTATGTCGATTTGTCACCATTTTACACTCCTCGTCTAGACAATATTGTTTGGAGTAAATATGATGTTTGAACAGAACATTAGTAGCACAAGCGAGTGGGAATTGTAAGCTTGCATAAATAGCAGATAAATGGAGCCACATAAATGGACCTAGCGCCTCGATTCTAAAGATACAATTTTCTAAAGAAAAAAATGAGCACGAATTTAATGCTAAAGTTAATAATTACAAGTTGAAAAAGGATAATTTAATTAAAAGTATAAACGCAGTAATTTTAGTTTTATGATAATAAACACGACTGGAAGAAGCAACAGTTACAATTCTGCTACTCTGAACTTCAAAAGGTCTCATAATAAATAATGTATATCTGAGCTATGTTTCATCTATATGTCTAACTCAATTACGGGAAGTAAATTGCTTTTTAGATGTCTTTATTATTTTATATTATACTGAGTGTTGTGGCAAAATAAAGCCGGTTATAATAGCATCTGTCTGAGTTGCTCGGACGGTTTCACTTACTGTAACTGTAAAACCTATGGCGACGTCGCGACGCTGGCGCCTGGCATCTTCTTTGTCCTATTTCCTTCGATGTGTAGTAACGTTGGCTTAGTCATACATCATATTAGGTTTCCAGCAGTTTTCTCATAAAACTTTTTATAAATGAAGCGGTCCTTTTATTTTCTATTTCAATGTTTTATTTTAAAATACTTTAGCTCACAAAATTTTGGCTACACAATGTTTGAACTTCTAGCAAAGTTTTGTATTTAACTAAGTGAGGGGTCTGCTTATTAATTAAATTATAACTTTTATCCTCTCAATTTAATATTGGGATTTGGAAGGAAGTATGTACATAGTTTTCTTTAAGTAAAATTGGTGGCTACAACATTAAAACTAGTGTTTATTATTGGATCAATAATAATAAAGAAATAAAGAAATAAGCAAGAAGGAAAAGTGAAGTGGATGATAATTACTCAACATTGTTACGTTTAGGAGCGGATTAAAATAGCCAAAGATTTAGATTATCTAGAAATAATATTTTTAACATACACGAATGGAAATTTCAATTGTACACGGGTAGATCAACAAAAAGTAGCTAATGATTTGGTGGACCAAGTACATAGTCTGCGCAATACGGCACGAATGTTAACGCATGTGTTACTTATGCTTTTTTGGACGTTTTTTGTTTTTGAAAAACATCCAATTATAGATGATATGATCTACTTAAAAAACATAATGTCTTGGATGAATCTTTCAACATTACTTGCGGAAATAGGTTTTGGTTCTCTGAACTTTATATCACTAATATTGAGTTTTACGAAAGATTATAATTTAATCCATTATTTTACTTATTTCATTTAGACTTTTTGAAATATTTGTGCGAGAACTAAAGGTTTCTGTAGCTTAAAATTGTGTACCAATTTTAACGTTCTACAGACAGGAAATGCTAAATAGTTATTTAAAATGGAATGCGGGAACTTATGTTTTACAACTTGTTTAAGGCGTTATTAGTTTAGAGATGTGAAATTGTTTCACGCATTAGAGTAGTATAACATATATTAATGGACTGGCTATGTCTTCTATATTTTGTTCTAATATCTTCGCTATAAACATCAAAGTTTAAATTTGATGATGATTTTTTTTCCTTAACTCGGCAATTGTAACTCGTAACTCTGAGTAACTGTTATCCGTTATTTGACGTTTTGGGTAAACATTTATGTAAACGTTCTTGATTTTTGGATCACAGTTTAACATTTTAATAATGGTTCCTGTTTTTTAAAAGAAAAGTGTTTTTACTATTTTTCTCATATTGATAGTACATACCTTACTTTGGAAATTACAGGACTGATGTCGGTCTCGCCGTCTAAATTGTTCTAATCGTCACAATTTATCGTTCAAGGTTTCCTTATTTTTCTGCTATAGTTAATTATAATTACATAAAAACCAGGCATTGATGGAATTTGAACTGAAGCTGAAATTGTTTAACGTTTTAAGTCTTGAGATTATTATTTGTTAGTTTGTTGCCTTTTGATTTAACCTAACGAGCTTTGATGCAGTTGAAAGTATTTAGCTTGAAATTTCCTCTGCTAATTAAAAGCAATAAAAAATGAAGAAAATTACATATTGGCACAAGCCACTGAGAGGAAACAGCTCTTGCTCAACAAGTCATCGAAGAGCAAATGTTAGCTGCTTTTCACATTTAGCTTTAGACGTAAAGAAGGGGATGATGGTGGCTGTAACGAAGGGCAAGATAAGACAAACATTCTTCATTTTTTTTATTGAGACTTCGGCATTTCTCATTGAATGATTTATCATTTATATTTATTTGGTTTTTGAATCATCATTCATGTTTTATTATATCATTATTTACTTATAAATTAAAGAAAGTGCAAAACAACGCTTTGCTGATTATTGGCATCAAATTGCACAAGCGTTGACACTTAAGAGAACGTTTATTTTATAATAGGGTATAATACTACTTTCGAAATTTGAATATTTGAGCTATTTATTACAAGGCACTGATGGCACTTGGTCGATAATATAAAGTTTTTACTTTAAAGAACTTTGCGGTTTTTGTTTTATACCTGTTTGAAAGGTCATGCAGAGTAGCACCTAAGTGTAAAAGTAGCTTCAATTTTCGTTGTTCACGTGTGAGTTGTGTATGCGACTTGCTGCAGGGGTTAGCTCATACATATGAGAGCAGTGACACCGACCTGACACACTGACAGTACAGATTGGAAAAACAAGGATGCAATGTTGCCAGATGATGCGATGACGTAGAAAGCACTTTGACGTCACAGTTACTTAAAACAACACGGGGGCGTTGGTTTTATTGCGAATTTCAACATTTTTTTACTACCTCTATATGGAAAATTCAGCGGAAAATAACATATCAGATGGATGAGAAGGTGTTTAAAAAAATTTAAAAAAAATGTGTTTTACTCCATTATATCTATCGCGTTCCATCAAAAACATCTTCCGCAAACATTTAACAAAATTCGCCATGATAAACTTGCTGTGTTATGTTTGCTTCGTTAAATCGAAATTTATAAGCTAAATGGAGTTCCCATCTTGTGTAGACGTAATTTCTAAAGAAAACCCACTCAAGCTTAAATGTGCCTTCACTTTACTTTTTATACTAAACATTTTTCAAGGATTTTAAGCGTTCATGTGAGAAAAGTCTAAATGTTTTTAAATTATAAAACTTTCTACTGCCATCGTGAAAATTACGCTCGTGGTCGACGGTTTCGCGGTTGTGTCAACCAAAACCCATCTAAAATAAAAATTAGTATTTTATCAAAAAATGTCTTCCAGAAAAATAATTATACTAAAAACTGCACAATGAATAAAAACGAACAAACTATCTGATACTGCACCAACTAGTTAAAAAAATTATTAAACTAAATCAAAAGCCAAGTCAATTAAACTGTTCGGCCGATTAAGATGTGACAGTGTGTCTTATAAAAGAAAGCCATACGTCTAGGTCACCAATTCTAAAAGCTCACTCATATGTTTTGCTTTTTCCCCAAGCTTCTATATATCCTGAAAGACAAATTTGTGCTCGTTTCGCAGTAAATTCAGCTTAAGGATGTAAACCATATACGTATATCTGCAGATCGTTTCAATTTATGAAAAGCATATTTTTAAAGTTCATTGCGTCGTAAACATAACTTCAAAGTCGAGCTCATTTCAGAGCGTGCGAAGATTTTCATTTAGTCTAAGAACTTTGCTGTGGATTAGATTACACATGAGATGCGTCTTTTCAACTTCATCACAGTTTTATTACTGCTTTATAAATTTGCATTTTGATACTATTTACAATTTTCCTCGTATAGGGTTGGTATAAAAAAAGTAGTTTATTCAATGCGCGTCTAAGAATGACAATTTTCTACACAAGTAAAAATGGCACTACGAGCATAGCGAGTTTGAGAAGGTAATAGCAAGAATTCCTAAACAAGAAAGCCAATTGTAACTGATGGTAATTTTTGTTTCAACCAAAAATTTTGATAGTAATTTTTTATTTTTAGATAAAACAATTTCATCTTAAGCAATAGTTCTGAGTTTTCTATTACACGAGCGCTAGTTCAAAACCATGCTGTACATAATAAAGGAAGTTTAATAATAATGGCCTAGACATGTTTTTTAAATTGCATTAAAAATAAATGTACATACAGATCGTTATATGTATCAAAAATTTAATTTTCTACAAGAATATGTCCTAACCCAAGCAATTTACCTATTTGTTATAGAGTTGCAAAACTCCAAACTTAAAAAAAATACCTATTGAATGGAGAATTGCAATAAGGCACAACTTAATATTAAAATTAAGAGCTCTAGTTACAATTGTTAAAATAATGAAAGAAAATTACCAATTGTCTGAAATCCATGACTCAGTATAATTTAAGGAGTATTTTAATACAGAGGTTAATTTATTACATGAATATTGATAGAGATAATTTAGTACTTTTAGGAGTTAAACATAGAAATATTGAATAACAATATCTTTTTACTATTTTGATTTTTATTATTACATGTTACCTAGACTTTTCCATTTTTCTCTTTTCCGGTCTCTCTCACTTTTTCTAATAAAATAAAGCAACAAAGGCTAGGCAAAGCTATCTTATATCTAATAGGACTAACCTTGTTTTTATACACAGAAAATTGTTTTCCTATTTCTCACTCGCTTGCTCTTTTTTTTATTATTGCAATCACCATTTAATACTTCTTTTGCAAGTAGCTTTATAGTTGAGTAGATTGAATTCCCGGTATTGTAACACAGAAGCCCCGAGTGTTCGAGTTCCATACAAGACTTCACATTTTACAGGCAGAAAAGAGAACCTTTAAAACACAAAATCTCTAAAAAACCAAATATAAAATACATTTTTCATACAAAAAAAAAGTATATTTAATATGTAAATATTGAAAGTGCACAATAATAATATTAGTTGTCGATAATAATACCCTATGTATGTACGACTACACACAAGTATACAAACTATACACACACATGACTGAAAAGTGAAAGGTGCGCACTGAAAACGTAACAAGGACATTCAGTCACTTTTGAATTTTACTCACCGTGTTTTTCTACTGGGTGCTTTATATGAAAATCGATTCTCAAGGAGTAAACTCTAAAAAATATTTAACACGGTTATAAAAATTATTCAAAATACAAAATGTTTCTCAAAAGGCAAGACATTACAGAATTTCTGTTATTGAGGAATACGTATAAAAAGAAAAATAATAATATATAATATTTCACTGATTTCGAAACTTTAAATTTGGTGGATGCGCCGAGATTGTACAGAAAATTGTTAAAGTTTACTCTTCCCTATTTGTGCTTTTATGTTTTTGCATCATGTATCGCAATTAATCAAAGTTATAATCACTCTTAATATAAACACACTTTATAAACAACCCTTGATTCGAGTATCCTTATTTCGCTTGTGCTTGTTCAATTTACAGACGTTGCTAATACCGACTCTTACACAAAACACACCATGAGCACGTTAATAGGAGCAGGAAAATCAACGCATAATAGCTAAGCGTACTCACCTCGAGGCAGTGCTTTGTCTAGGCGGGTTGTATCATCATATCATCTCTTTTCTCCACTTTCCTTGTTCAAATTTAATGCCGTGGAAAAGATGGGGCAAGTTGATTGTTTTAATCTCGTTAACTACAAGAGAATATTCTGCTGGACAAAACAGTCCATGCAGTAAATTGCTCTTCATACCGCCAACTTCAAGAGGGATCAGGTGGAAGATCCTCTTCGTTTTAATCATTTTTGTCTTGAAACAGCGCAATTTGAATAATTCATGAATTCAGCCCGAATTGGGATTAAATTAACTCTATGCAAATCCTTAGCGTTTCGTTTATTTACAACCCTCCCTCATTAAGCTATTAGTGAATGGTAATCGATATGTTTTTTCTAAATGTGGTACTTATCGTGTTTGGACATTCCTTGAAAATTTGTTTTAATTGGCAAGTAAAATTTCAGCATTTGAATAAGTGCAAAATAAAGAAAAAAAATCTTGAAGACAGTAAATATTTACTAGGACAAAAGTTTTATATTTTTCAACATAATATTATGTAAGCCACTGCTTAGTATTACAAACATCAAATTACTATTAATAAAAATGTACATTAAGCAGTATAAAGAAAAACAATTGGAATAGGATACTTTCGGCTAATTTTTAAAAATAAAATGTAAATGGTGTCGCCAAGCTAATATTTAAAATTACGGCTAGCAATTTATATTGATACATAAATGCAGCAGTGAATTAAATAATACGTCACAGGAGATATTACGAAATCAATATGGATTTCCAAAAAGCAGGTCAACTATAACAAACTTAGTTTGCATTGCTAAAACACTCAACTCCAATAAGCAAATAGATGACATATACAATGACTTTGTAGCGCTTTTGATAATATGGTAGACCATACAGTTTTATTGAGCGTATTTGATTTATCTCTTTGCAACTGATATGTTCTTATTTATCAGAAAGAATATGCTACGTTTTGTCTAATGGTCTTAAATCGCCTAGATACACCTTTATTTTTAAAGCCCATCTTACTTGTGTCTTTTTTTAAATGAATAGATAATATGATTGATTATATTTATATAAATAATCTTTTTTTATAACCTACTTCCTTATGCTTTTGTCATTAAAATTTTGTCTGAACTTAACACATCTCTTGACGCTGCATCTCTTTAAAACAGGCTTTGGTTTTGTGGTGGATCACGAGAGATCAATTTTAACTTTATTTCTAGTGAAACCTGTTATTGTGCAACAAAAAGTACTAATGTTGTTTCTAACACACCAATGTTGGCAATATAGGATGTTAACAAATTGTGTAAGAATGTATTTTGTTATCCTTGTTAATGTACATTTGTTAGGATGGTTTCTCTTTATTTTCTTATCAAGTTTAATTTTGTATTACAAATATTTAGATGTTTTTTGTTATGTTTTTTTTTTTTGATGTTTTGCTCTGTAATTGAACTAGTTTAGGTTGGCATATATAGTATTAATTTTATTATTAACGAGACAATTAATACTTTAGAAAATATGCTATATGATTACTGAAATTGAGATGATAATCTATCCGAAATGCTCCACGAAAACAATGCAAAAAAGTTAGTCTTATCCTAATATTATTAAGACTGTTGCTCCAGTTTTATAACAGAATCAACGATTAAAAATAGGGTCAGACATGTTTTGTGCTCATTGGCACTTTTTAGTGAACATAATTTCGTGTTTGAATACATTTTCTATGGCGGAGGAGGGGTCTTATATTTGCTCATTATTTTACAAACAATTTTGTAACTTAGTATATTATAATGATAACCTACTGTTGTGTTAATGTAAATTGTTACTGTTCATTACTATATCATTACGAAATTAGAAAACATAAATTATGATAATCTGATTCTACGAGGTACATTGTTTTTCTATTTAAACCAGTAATAAAACAAATTGAAGCCACACAATTTTATTTAAATTGTACACAATGTCGCAACTATGCGCACCCTTGAATTCTACGACTTGCGTTTTCTCATTGAAAACTTCACCTGGTATTACTACAAATTATATTATTTATTCGCAGATTAAATGATAATTGCAGCATTTGAGTGGATTGAATTGTGAAATTAGTACATAAAATTTAAACTTTATGTATCACAGTTCATTTAATATTCTCCGAGTCCTAACGTTCTGCTAATTTAATTAAGATTTTATTTTAAATAAGTTTTTTAAAATTGTATGCTAATTCTCGTATTTTTCAAAGCTGTTTAATGTTTGGGTCGGCTTTAACTCATACTTTAATCTGACAAAAATAAGTGCAATAATTGAAAACGTTGATAAATTTTTTAATAAAAAATGTAGTATGCTATTAAATGACACGCAAGACTTTTTTTGGTGGTGAGTTATTACTAGAATTTAAAACGAATGGCTAATAAAAAAAATTACATAATTTTATAGTTTGCGATAAAAATTTTCTAAGACGACATTCCATTTCCTTTATCTCTAAAATATTCACCGTTTACAAGGCTCAAGTTTTTGTGCGATGAAATCGGCATTTCAGGTGATATTTTTGTGTTTCCGTGCAAATTACGGGCATATAGAGTTCTCAAATGGTATCGCGATAGCAGAGGAATTCGGAATGGACAAGCGGGCCATAAAGCCTTACGCCCCCATTATGCAAATCGTAGTCGTGATCGGGAGTATTAAAAACACATGCGTGTGCTATTCGTTTTTAGTTACCTTTACGAGAAAAAAGGGGCTCGGCCAGCCGTGAAAACGTTCAATATCGAAAGAAAGCTGCGCCGGATGCCACGAATTAGAAATTGGGGAATATTCCTAATGCATAAGGGCTTAGATTTTTAAACGGGCTAAGCTCGGTTTTTTTTCATTTTTATTTGGAATCAAAACCTTAGATTTTATCATAGTGAATAAAAAAACTGTCTAAACGTGGATGGACATTTGGCTGAAGAATTTTGGCTTTTTTAAAATTTATAGCTTACAATGTTGGTTTCACAAATCTATATGTAGGACTAAATAAAGTAACAAAGTGTTTTGGTTTCTGAAAATAACAATAATTATATTAACATAAAACATGAGTAAAAAAGAACTATATTTTATGTTTACATCTCATTTGTATAATTTACAAGAGATGGAATAAAATTTCCATACATAATTGAAGATGTCTTTTTGAAACACAAGCAACTGATATTTGATATCTTGATAAAACATAAATTATTAAGTTACCCTGAGGTCGGGCTTCATTTGCATTCCAGTTTCAACTGTCATATTTGGAGAATTACCAGATTAATAGGAACAAGCAAGTGTTTCAGGAAATGAGATTGGAAATAAAAGAAATGACTAATTTGAAATATGAGAGAGAAAGAACATTAGTAATACATATTAAAATCATTTCGGACAGGATTATTTTTAATTGCATGTAGGCATTCTTGCAATTTTTGCTTCAGATGATATATCTTATCCAAGTTACAAGCAAAATTATTATTATGTAATGAATATTCTCAACTTATGGAATTTTTAGTCATTTCGTCATTTTTGTTCAATCGGTCAAGATAAAAATAAAGTTAACACTACTCATAAGATATTCGCAAATGAGTTAGATGTAAATACTTTTTTGTGTTTTCTGTTGGTAATTATTAACTTTCTGGACGACTTGATCGTCTTGGAAGACACGATCAAGGCGATTTACTTACAAACTAAATGAAAGAGTCTAAAAAGAGTCTAAAAACTAATATGTAAAAAAAATGTTAGTGACAGACAGAAATTTAGTCTGTTACCAAGAGGCGATTTTGTTTGCGTAAGATTTCAGAAAATTATAGAATTTTTGTAAAGAATGAGCTTATTTGCGCTTGTCGTTGTTGTCAAGCTATGTTGACTTAAGTAAATGAAAAAGTGGTTTAACGTGAATTGAACCAAATTTTTTTATTCACTTGGGAAGTCAGGTTTTTGCCTTCTTATCGACATTTTGTTTTAATTGAAAAGAAGAACGTATTTGAGGTGCATGTGGAAAGATGGTTTGGAAAATGCTTGTAGTTTTAAACTTTTCGAAGAGAAACCGCTTATCAGGGAAGATTTTAAGAATTTATCGTAGCATTACTAGAAATCTTTATCTAAAATTTACTCAGGTCTTAATACAGTAAAGGCGAACCTGATTTGACCACACCCGCAGTTTACGTTCGCTGCAGGTACAACACATTGCAGTTGTGAAACTCATTCAAAATTTGTAGCCAATAGAACGTAAAACAAGCTAGGATACAATATCTTTTATGTTTTATTTATATTTATAACTTTTCAAAATAACCGCTTAAACGCCCGTTTTTTTTCCTCCGATTCAAATTTCACTGTGATTTCACACAATCCTTCAACCACCAGGGAAACACTAACAGAACTTCTATCTACATAATTTTCTCTTCGCACTGAGACTGGAAAAAACGGGGAAATTGTCATAACATTTTTCCCTGTATATATTTGATCTTGGGTCTGCATCCCAGCATTTGAGGTTAGGTCGACTAAGTAAAACTTTATTCTTTTCTTCTTTAACATTCTTAGCTTGTTCAAAAGAGGCTTATTTTTACACCGAAACGTTTTTGTTTAATTTTTGTGCTGTCTGTATATTATAAAGATATAGAAAAAAACATAATGAGACAATTTGATCGACTTTAATTGCCTTTTAGTAATCAATGCGAAGAAAAAAAATACAAATCTTGCCTGACAAGATTTGAGAACAAATGATCTTCGGTTGGAGAATTAACTGAATGAAGCGTTAAATACGTCAAATTTTTAACAACCCTATTTATGCGAAAAAAGAAAAGAAAAAAAGCTGCTTGCGTTTGGTGTTCCTCGCTTCTCGTGCAGCTTTGAAGACTATATCGGAGAATGGGTCAGTTCAAAGGCTTACTAACATTCACACATTCATTCTACCTTTCATAGACCTTGAACTAACCTTATCTGCTGTTTCCGTTGAAGATGGTTGTTTTGCAGTGGTTTACTCCTTGGAAGCTCGGTGGTAATAAGCAGGATAACAGGAGGAAGAGATCGAGTGCCGCAATTGAGTCGTCTCTCGACTTGACCCTAGACTTGTCCTAAATGACCCGCGAAGTAAAACCGTTAGTGGTGGAATTAATGAGACTGTTTAACTTACCCCTTCTAACGTCACGTAATCGCAAAAATGGTAAAGTCGTTATCAAAACGTGGCTTCAAAGCCGTACCAATTTTCTTGTCAAAAAAAGTCGTGAACACACGTAATACCCACTACCGGGTTTATTTGACTCACTAATTTGGCGTAGAAGGGTACACTAACACTACGTACGGTGGCGGACTTAAAGTGAAACATGGACGCTATAACCACTCCTATATATAGAGTCGGTATCTTTTCCGCTTAAAATCTGCTAAATTCTGCTTTACTATCGGATGATTCTTTTCCTATCCGTTAAAAACTACCTGGGTTTTTTTTTTCCTGGCCAATAAAAAAAGTTAGCTTGCTTTACTTTATATACAGAGTGTTCAGAAAAGACAGTTACTCGAAAGACGTAAATTGTCTTAAAGGCGTCGGGTCTTTGCAGTTCTAGACTAAATCGATGACGGCAAATTCGATAGTGCACAAACTAGCGTCATGCAATGAGTAGTTTACCGCAAAATGGCAAGAAGGCGCTTATTTATCGTAATTTTTGGCGTGTGCCGCAATTCAACCGTTACAAAATGCATAATCTTTCAAAATACTTGCAATTATATCAGTGGACAAAGATTCGCTTAATTCATATTTGCGTTGTTGGAAAAATTCTGCAAATTGATTCCACACGCTTTCTCTACACTGCGTTGTCTTTATCGGAATAGAATTTTGAATGTTTTCATTAATTGACGCGTCAGGAATGTTGCCGAAGCGCGACATTTTTACTTTTGTCAAAATGACATTTAATTTGTTAAATATTAATGGTTGCTAAAATAATGCTAAATACTAATAAATCTTTCCATTTGAAAAGATTTATTAGTACTGTGATTTTGATTTAAAAGAGTTTTAAAAGAGGTGTTACTTGAATTAAATTAATGATAAACAGATAAACTTTAACTTTACCCTATCATCACAAAAGCTCATGCTTTATGTGCAAAAAAAAGAAAAAAGTTTACAAATTTGATCTTTACCATGACTAGGTTCCAAAACTTACTCCAAATAGTAAGCATAGAGCAAAAGTAAATGTAATACAGCGTGATCAATAATGCCTGTTTTAGTTGCAACACTGTAACCGGATACGCTTGTTTGACAAATATTTGACAGCACTTATAAAAAATTGTAGGATATGTCACAGCGACTAACTTTTTAATTGGCATCTGTGTATGATGTTGTCACTGTCAAAGATATCACCCGTTATCAACAGGAAGTGCAGTTGCAGTTGTACCATTTTAAAATGAAATGTAGGATTGCCAACTCAAACAGTCATTGTTGACTACGCTGACTATCGATATAGATAATTACGATTTGCAATTGTTTTATTTTTTTGTTAGATCACTTGTCAATCGTTTTAATATGGGTTAATCTTTATACCCAGATAATGAATTTTAGAATTACATGGACAGATCAATAGATAATATATAATAACATGTTGAAATTTTATTCATTTGTGTTAATTTAGGGAAGCTAACTAATTAAACATTTAAAAAATATACAAACATAAGAAAGCACTCAATTAATTGAACAATTACCTATTGTTTGTCTATTTATTTTTTATTAAGCTGGCTTCTCACTGTAAGCCCTTTTTTGTTGCTTTTATTTGTCTATGGTCTTTTTTTTGCAGAAGCTTATTATTTTGAGTTTATTTCTCGAATTTTTTTGCTTTTTTATTATATTTTTATCATCCAAAAAATTATGCTTTTTCGTTTGTGTTTAAAAGACACTTTAGTGACATACTTATTAGACGAATCTGCTCTTAAAAATCAAATTAAACTTAATGAGAAGTGATTTTTTTTTTCATATTTTAGCTTTTGTTTTAGTTATTTTTATCGGGTGTTGGTCGGAGGCTTTACTTTTTGAAGGCCTTTGAATATAAGCAAATTTATTATCCCTGTAATATATAAATAACTCTTGCGAAAATCCGTTGTTTTTAAAAATGTATAAATTTGCTTCATGCAAATCAATGATTTCTCTGAGTATCATACTAGAACAGCTTGTATTCTGGCGGGTGACTGCAGCCACCCTTAATCGATACAGCTTTAATTTGTGACATGAGCGACTGCACAAAACAAACAACAAAATAAAATCCAGGGAATGGCGTTGACGGGAATATTACGCTTCGAATTGATGACACATGTTTCGTTGAACTGATGGAGGAATTATCTCTTTTAATTGCTTTCTACTTGAAAAAGTAGTGATAGAAAAAAAATTCTTGATCTATTGAAGTATAGCAATAAGCTACAAATTTCAACCTTAGCAATTACCGTCAAACACCAATACCCTATACATACATGAAAGACCATAAGCATGACAGGACGTAGAATAGCGTATTGTTCGATTGTGAATATAAATTAGCAGGTCATAATGTATTCAGTTGTATAGTTAAATTATAATTGAATTATGTATACAAAAGCGTTGGTAAGTGATGGTTGTATTAATTTATATGATTTATAAGTTGACATTACCAACACATTTGCATCATAAAATTGGTTATTAAATTAATTGCTTGTTACACCTCAACTGAATAGCTTTGGAAGAAGCTTAGCTTTAACTTTCTAGAGTTTTCAAATAAAAAAAAAATTGTGGAAAAACTTTTTTGGCTGAACGTATCTTTACAAAATGTGTATGTCATTAAGCTGCCAATGAGTGAATTATAGTCATGCATCAATAATTATAGCATTCGCAACAGCAATTTGTCAAACCATTTATTGAAGGTAATTTTAAAAATATAATTGGATTAGTTCTCGGATTAGTGAAAAGAGACCGTTTCTAAATTTTTGCCCTATTCTTAAGATCAACATTTTCACTTCATAGCCAAGCCATCAAATTGAGAAGGTTGCAATTTATCCAAGATTATTTAAGTTGAAATCGACAACTGTGAATTTATATTAATATCAATGTAATATATTAGCAAATTTGCTCAACTAACGACACAGTAGAATAGAATTAACTCTATTTATCATCCGATGTATTGTTACCACCCATCATGTAACTATGTAAGTTAAGGTAATTGAGAAATTGGGTAAAAATTAGACACTCTGTGCTGTTTAAGGTGATGTTTCGACCATTTATTAAGCCGTAGCAAAGTGATGTTATTGATTAATTATTGAAGTACCGGGTGTTTCATATTAAGGAAAATTAAGGGCAATAACGCAAACTAATTAAATTGATATATTTAAATTTACAAAAATTTCTACGCTGTTGCGTAAGCTAGACTATGTTTATCCAATTTTAGTTCGAATCGATCTAAGACCGTCTCCCAAAAAAGGACAGCTTTTCTTAATTCCTTTTAATATTGAACACTCGGTACATCAAGTCATGGGAAGACATTGTGATTTTATAACATTATTATGTATGTGATGGAGTTCTTTAGCACTTTAACAATATCAATTTCCAACTTTCTGATCAATATTATTATAGAGGAGTAATTTGATCATAAATTTATTCAATACAGGATGTTAGTTCAAAGTTAAAAGTTACACACCAAATTAAAGAGTCACACAAAAGCTAAAATGCACATCAAATTACCGTTTCCAGTTCAAACTTTTTACCAGTTTGTCTTGAAACGGTTGACGCTAATGTCAGTATGTGTTTTATATTATGTATTGGCTATGTTAAACCTGATTGCGACCTTTTCTTACTGAACAATCTTCTTCTTCTAACAGTGTTACAATCTTTAACTTTTGTGCAAAAGATAATTGTGACGGTTTTTTGTTGTTGTCGGTAACATCAAAACTCCAGTTTTCCAGGTGATTTGAGCAATAATCAAAATCATATTTACATTAGAAAAATCCGCTGCGCAGATTTCATTGTTTGTACCCGCCACATCTGTATCACAATCGTTGTCGTGGTTGTAGGTTATAGTTAATTTTAAACTGGTTTTATCTATGTATGTACTTACAATGTCGTTATTATTTACAGTTTTTATCAAGTTTTTCTTCAACTTTAAATCGATGGTATTCATACAAGTTCAAGCAGAAAGTTTTTTCAAATGTTTATACATATTTCACCAGGATAATTTTTATTTTGTTTTTTTTTCAAGTGTTTTTGCATTTCTATTGTGAGTTATAATAGCTTTCGAATTGAAAAACCGGTTTTTGGTTTTATACGGGAATAATTATTACTTATAATAATTGTTTAATGATCGGGTTGTTAAAGCAACCTTGCTCTACGTTAATTTTTGTAACAAAGTACTTGACTTACATACATCAGATACAACGGCACTACATGGTAAGCATGTTCACCATCCAGCATTATTTATTGCAGGTTTACTGAAATTAGGTAGTGTAAAAAATTCTACTAACAGCAAAGGTAATACACAATGGTAATACTCACATTAATTTTAGGAAATCAGATTTACCGAGATTATACAATCACAAGTAGCATATATTGCTACTTGTGATTGACAATTTTTAGTATCCTGTGAAATTGTATGAGTTATTTGCTCTATTTGTACCAATTAAAACGGCCAAAGTAAATTTTTACCCTGTTTGGTTTACTACATCTATTATTAAAAGGATTAAAAGCAAACATACAACTTTTAAGAAATATAAAACTACCAGGTCTGCTATGGATTTGTCTCAATTTTATTATCTCAGACGTGTTATTAACACTGAAATTAACAAAGCATTTGGTGATTATATTCAATCTATGCAGAACAATTTTTTCTATGATCCTAAGCTTTTCTGGTCCTTCGTTAATAATAAGCGCAAAACGAGCAGTTTCCCTAACAGCATGAAGTTTGATTATAATGAGTTTTTGACTTCCCAAAGTATTGCTGATGCTTTTCTGTCACATTTCAGAAAAAGGTTTGGTAATGCTGCTTCTTCGTGTGCTAGATATACCACTAGTAGAGTCAATACTTCTAATATACATCTATTGGAAGTTTCTGAGACTGATATTAGTAAAGCTCTAAAGAACCTAGAATCCTCTTTTCTACAGGTGATGATCAAATTCCTACTTTTGTACTAAAAGATTGTGCATCTGTTTTTGTTTATCTTCTTTAGATGTTATTTACCTTAATATTAAAAAAATGCATATATCCAACAGTTTGGAAGGTCGGTAAAATATGTCCTATTTTTAAATCAGGAGACAGAAAGGGTATTGCAAACTATAGATCAGTTACAATACTTTCTTGGATATCAAAAAATTTAGAGTCTGTTTTGTAAAGTGTTATTTATAATGGGGTAAAACACCTGATATCGGAAGATCAACATGGCTTTGTCAAAGGTTGATCCACTGCAACTAACTTGATGTGCATTTCCCATTTTATCTCTAGAGCTTTCGATGCTAATTCTCAGGTAGATGTTATATTTACAGACATTTTAAAAGCGTTTGATTGCATTAACCATCATATACTACAAGGCAGGCTCAGAGACTATAGGTTCACTGATACTCTTCTTTTATTTTTAAAGTCATATTTACATAACCACCGTTTCTATGTCAATATTGTGGGCTACCATTTGTCTACGCTGACTGTCAACTCTGGTGTTCCTCAGGGATCTAATAAGATCTAATTTGGGTTCATTGCTTTTTCTTCTTTTTATAAATGACATTCTTAAAGTGTTTGACTTGAGAGTCTTGTTGTTTGATGGCGATTTAAAATTATTTTCACCAGTAAACACAGTCGCTGATGGGGAACGTTTGCAGAAGAATATAGACTTGATGTACGAGTGGTGTACAAAAAATAGTTTGAATTTAAACATCAACAAATGCAAAGTGGTATTTTATTTTTGGAAGAGTCTGTGGTAATGAATTATCAAGTTAATAATATTGTGCTGCAAAGATGCACTGTGTTTAAAGATTTAGGAATCTCTTTTGATTCAAATCTGGATTTTTATTTGCATATCGCAAATATTATTTCATCTTTTAGGAGGATGATAGGGCTTATCTCTAGATCATGCTCGGAGTTTTCATCAAGTTTTTGTTTAAAGACTTTATATTTCACATTGGTTCGATTCCAACTAGAATACCGTCATTTGGTCGCTGCACTATCAAAAGTATATTGACGATCTTGAATCCGTTCCAAAAAAATTTCTCAACTTCTTGTGGCTACGCAAGTTTGACAAATATCTTTTAAGAGGTGTACCTAATGTCGAATTGGTAACGAGGTTTAATTTTCAATCTTTACAAGATAGAAGCTTTAAATTGTCTTTAATCTTTTTATATATACTACTTCGGGGCTCTATTGACTCATCACATTTACTTTCAGAAATTCACATTATTGTTCCACAATCTCACTTAAGAAGTTATCGCTTCTTTTATGTACCAGTAGCCAGAACTAATATTCTTTGGCACTCACCAATTTTTAACATGTGTAAACTTTTCAACTTAATATGTGATAAGTGCGATATTTTTTGGATGTCTTTCAATACTGTTACAAATGTTATGAATAGTAACATGTACAAATTAAACATTAGACAACATGAACTCCCTAATCCTCAATTGGACTTCTAAATGGATCCGTAGTAAAAGTTTTGCTGCTGACTAGTCTATTGAGGCATTTTAATTTTAGAACAGTTGGTTTGTAATTGGGTGAAAACCTGTTAACCAAATTTAATCAATAATAATAATAATAATAATAATAATGTTCTTAAACTGACAGTAAAAGAAATTCTGTGCTGAAACTATATTAACCACAATCATTTTTCTCAACAACCGCTTTTCTGGATTAAACAATTTTAGTTCAAACAATAGAACTTTGAATCTTTTTCGCTAATTTAAGATCACTCACTACAATGTAGAACCTAAAGGTGAAGTTTGACAGTTTACGAAAATAATAGATATAAATGTGAAATTAAGTGTTGTTAGAAAATATAATTTTTTTTTGGCGCAGTTAACACAAAATATATGGGCGATATTTGTAGTTAACGATATGTTTTTTTGAAATATCGACTTGAAAGGGACATTATCATTCAGAGATAATTAATTGAACCTATAACTATATTAGATTTTAAGATGCGCATTGTTAGCAGTATTGACCAGAAACACTTGGAAAACAACATTAAAACATAATAATTATTTATTCTCTTGTGTGTGATAACGCTACTAATATTTAATAAAGCTATTTTTTGAAATATTTATTTGAATCTCAAACAGTAAATAGTCTATAACTTGATTTCTGTTACCTCCAATAACTATGCATTGGTTAATTTTAACATTTTGTGCTCTATATTGTTTTGAAATTTTTAATGCTTGTTTGCATTAGTATTTAAAGAGTTTAATGTTAAATTATATTTAGTTACAGCCGATAAAACCAACACAATGCTGTAAGATGTTTGCAATCTCTATTTGTGCAGATACGGGTTTAAGAGTAAAGATAATTAGAGCATGACGAAGCTTTACCTTCTTTTGCTTTAAAAATCTTATTGCCCTCAAGCTTCGAATATTTTAATAGGAAACCCCAATTTTATTACACCCTCGTCGTCTAAGTGCCGTTTAGTACATTCCTCTGTTTATTGCATACCATGGACATATTAGATTTGAGAGGGCTGGACCACGCTATGAATACGGCAACTTCATTAAATATATCAGTGAAACAGCGTGTGTACATTTGCATGGCAAATATTTAATGAACAGCACTCTTTCATCTCAAACAAACACTATCGATTTTGCTTTAGCAAAATCAAAATCATGAACAAACATAAATAAACGGAAGCAATTATGATGATGGGCCTGAAAAAGAAAGTTTTCGTCTCTGGAGGGTTGGTTGTAAGTGAAATGTCACCGGCTTTAAGTGAGGGAATTCGTCTTGGACGATGGGGAACCAGGTGCACAAGCTCTACTCTGAGATGGATTTGACGTCAGTTGATCTCAGGAAGATCGCCCATCATTCAACGGGAATGATGGGAACGGCCTCGTGTCTTTCAGCGAACTCAAATATCAAGCTTTTAGAAGAAAAATAATATATTGCTGACGTTTAAACAAACTTTTGATGGCAATCGCTACTAAACAATGTTATTTCTCAGGCGAAAAATGATAATCAGTAGATAGAGAGTGAGGGTGCAGTTGCCCCCCCCACCACTTTTACGTCATATGACATTGAACTTTGGACCCCACGCCACAATCGGTTCTGATCCTTGCTAAGTTTACCAGATGGCGCCACTTTGTCGGTAAGGTAGGCCACTATCGGTTATCACCAAAACTATAGAGCTGCTTAGTTGTGACGTCACTAGCAATATGGCTGCTTAGTTGTGACGTCACGAGCTGTAATAATTGTCAATAAAAATCACAAAAATGGTTTATAGACATATTTAATAAGCGCTAATCTAGACAAACTAGCCACCTCTTCTAAAAAAAAACTGTCAACATATTTAAGTTTAAAAACCAAAAGTATAGAGCTGCTTAGTTGTGACGTCACCAGCCAGCTGTGAAAATTCTTGATCCATGCTAAGTTTGGCGCCGCCACTATCGCTTAATATTTTAGTATAGAATTAGATTTAAAATTAGGAATGGTATCAATGTGTTTTCCTAAAGATAAGATCTAACCAAGTCTTGTTACGTCACACAAGTCGCGAATCTGTAATTAGCAGACCCCACCAGCAGGTATTAGCGGACAGCCAGCAGGCCCCCAGCATTAGGCCCCCAGGTATTAGCGGACAGCCCCCACCAGCAGGTATTAGCGGACAGCCCCCACCAGCATCCCTCTAAAATTTTCTTTAGGAAAAAGGTTTCAGGAAGCAAGTAGAGATAAAACAATGTGTGAAAAAAGTTCTGATAATTAAAACACTTTATCGTTTTTTATAGTTTTTTTATTAAATTCACATTTTATTATAGAAAATATATATTCGCTCATACAATAGCTTTGATTATTGTTATAAGTATTACATATTTGAAAGTACACTAACTAAATATTCTAGATAAAATCTCTAACATTATATACTATACTATAAAAATACTCATTTATTCACAATATTAGATATTTTTCAAAAGTTCAAACAACATGTCAAAATTTTTTTGACGTTCGATATCATAATGTCCCCATGCTAATGTTTTATTTGAACCTTGTATTATGTAGCGTTTATCATCGACTGCTGACAATGCAACTTTATGACGCAATTCGGTGTATATGTTGTGTAAATAAGATTTAAAGATTGACATACTACAATAGACTGATACGTTATTAATTATAACATTTTGATAATCTGCAATTTGTAGTGTAGTTTGTACAACGTGTTTACTTACACCTTTAGCTTTTTTATCATTGTGGTCGTTCAAGTCAATACAATATGCTTTGGCACCAGTACCGTAAAATGCTTTAAGTGGAGCACCTGCATATTCGTCCTTCATTTTACCAACAACTGAAACATTTGGCTGTATTCCATGACTATTAAATTTTGAATAATTGGAAAAATCAAATCTATCACTATGTTGTTTTATATCTTCATAAATATTTTCAGTAAAGACTTCTAATATTAGAGAATCAGTATCCATGTATAAAAGAGAAATATTATTCCGATATTTAGGTTTAAGAAAATCGTAAAAAAATTCATACATGACAGTTTTTGCTAACTCTAAAATGCAAAAACCCACATAAACCGGTTTATCATACGTTACATACACTTTATTCATTTCAATTGCTATCAAGTTTTCCGAAAAAATTGCAAAATTTTTAAAATTTGGTTTGGCAAGCCAGGTTTCTGCACCAAATTTACAAATATCTTTTGACCAATGAGTTGCAATTTTAATGCTAATATATTTATCAACATTCTCCATAGTTTTACCAAACACGCTGTTATTGTATAATTTTCGCAGATCTTTTTCAGATTTGGTTTTAGCTTCCGCGCGGTATTTTGAATTTAGGTCGATATATTTTTCAAGCCAAGGAGATTGTTTAAAAGTTAATATTCTATGAATTTTTTTTAATATTAATCCATGTTTTAAGCATTGCTGTAAAGTGATGTAATGTATGATATAATTTGATTTATTATTTAAATTTGGTATTAATTTGGGTAATTTTCCATTTGGTGGTACAATATTTTCTGGACAAAAAGGTAAATCGTTATGGTAATCATGTAATTCTTTGGGATAATCTAAATCTACTTCAAGTACATACCCGTCTTCTGAAGTATGAGATATTTCAAAAATTTTAAAAGTAGTTATTTCATTTTCATTCAACCATCTAAATTTACCAGTGGGTAAATATTGTTTCATTGCCCATCCGTATAAATTAGTAGCATCCAAATATAAAATATAAGATAAGGGATCTTTTGAATTATAATTATCTATCAAGGGGTTGTTTGCTTTACAAATACGCTTAACACACGTACTAACACCACCTCGAATACCTTTTTTAAAAAAATGAATCATATCTATATCTGTCAAAAGTTCTAGTTCAACCTGTGTATATTTTAACATCGCGTCCCAACTAAGCGATGGTATAGTAAGATATTGCGCAGGATCTAAACCATACGCGTTTAAAGAAGCTTCTCGAAAGTTTTCAAAAATATCGCAAAGTAATAAAACATCTGATTTTAAATAAATATCTGAATAATCACCCAACGTTTTACATTCAAAAGTTGACCACACTAATTGCGCGCGCTTATATGACTCATCTGAAATTTCTTCATTTTTAATTTTATCGAAAAAATCTTCTTTATTTGGTAATTGCTGTAAATCTAGTTTATCCCAATCGTCTACAAATGAATACGGAAACACACCTTTTTGTCTAATTAAGCAAAATTGTTCGTCAAGTGGAAAATATTTATTGATTTCATTACATTGATATGCTTCTAAAGTATCAGCTAAAGTCTCTAAAGAAGATGATAAAAATCGATACGAATCTATAAAACGTAATTTGAACTTTTTTTTTACAATTTGTCCGTTTTTATTTGTGTATTCACCAACATCAAGGATTTTAGTTAGTGCAATATACTTTTCTTTAGTTTTTCCAATAACTTCAATATTTTCGCGATGTAGAGCTAACTGCTTTACAAATAAGTGCATGTCGTAATTTGTTAAATTATGGAAAAAAATTGGAAAAAAATTTGGAACTTTAAAATTTAAATTACATGCGTTATGGCTGGAGCCACGGAAAAAGCTAGTTGTATGCGAATGATCTCGAACTTTAACATCGGTTTCAGTAAATTCTTTTTCACAAATGTGGCAAGATTTATCAAAATAAAATTTAGCTTCCTCTTCAGGTGAAAGAGGTCTCATTGGTTTTATAGGCTCTAAATATTTATGATACAATTCTACTGCATCAGTTTCTAAAGATGTTAAAAATTCTTGCACACAATTTTTACCTCTAAATGTTTTAAAAAAAGATAAGTCATCGTTAAAAGCACATTTTATATAGTATGCGCATGAGTACGGTTGGTGCAAATGTGTTTTTACATGAAAACTTTCTGTATTTGCTTTAGAATTTGGTTGACAAGTAGCTAAAGGCATAAGTAAACACTCAAAATCAGCATATGCAACAAATGGAACTTTATATTTTTTTTGATAATTTTCAAATTGCAAAATATTTGATGGGATTAATTTACCGAATTTAGTTTTTCTCATCTCTGTGCTAGGAATTTTTACAGCTACTGTAGTACAATCGTTTTCACAATGTCGTTCCAATATATCTTTAGTAGTAAAATATTGCAAACAACCATCACAAAAATGTTTTTTTCTTTTATGATTTGAAACTTGACTTGATACTAATCTCGATAAATCTTTAATAACACAATAATGCTGGTTGTCAGATTCATCATCATCAATCAATAATAAATTAATATGAACATTTTGTTTGAATTTTGAAAAATATAGCGGGCCAACTATTTCATATCGTTTTTTGTTATTATGAAAAACAAGTTCTAAACCGTAAACATTAATCGAAATATTATTATTTTTTTCAAAAATTGCAATACTTTCTAATTTAACTGGAAAAACTATATCAGAAAAATTACACACTTGCGTAAAATGAGGGTATGACATTGGACTGTTTTCGGGACCATTTGGCTTGATTAGTGCTGCCACAATACTCCAACCAAAACACTTGTTGTCATTATTTTGAACATTTATAATGGCTTGTTTTCTACTGATGCATTCTGGTAGTTTTATGTATGATGATGCTCGAAGAGGACTATACTTATTTATATTTATTTCTAAATATAAAATATGTTTTAAAGCCCATCCTAAAATATGAAATCTGTAATAAGTGTTTTAAAAAATATGAAAATATTCTTACCAGAGTCTTTTTCAGCAAATATTTCCATTTTATGCTGAATATCTTCTTTAAATGATAGCAAAATCTCATCTAGAGATGAACCAGGTGTGATTATTTGGTTTGGTGTTTGAAACGATTTGATGTCTGTCAATTTTTTAGCTTCAATTGTGTATAAACCATGTAATTCCATATTAAGTTTGAGTGTGATCATTTTGTCCAATTCTTTTTGGAGTAAGTCGACGATTTTTTCCTTTTCATTTTCAAAAAAATCCGAAATATTCACAAATTCTTCTTTTGGAATCAAACGATAGGTAGCAATTCGTTTTTGGAATGCTGTAGCAACAGTAAAAATATTTTCAGCCAGGGGTGTAACACAGTTATTTTTATGGTGTCGACTTGATTGATGCCATTTTAACTGTTGGCGATTAACAAAACAATCACATGGTTCGCACTTGACCAAATCTGCAAAAAAATTATCAATATAGATGAATTTTCTAATAATTTAAATTTCACCATTCGATTCTGATGACATTTTTTGTTTTTTGTTTGGAGTACATGAGTTGGCCATATGTCGATTTTTATGATAAGTTCTAGAAAACTGCTTACGACACCAATCGCAAGTAAAATTGTTCTGAAATAAAAATTATTTCAAATTATATAACTAATTTGCTTCATTTACATCTTAGATCATTTAAAAAAAATTAACTTACGTTTGACACTGGATGACTGGACATTATTACACTAAAAAATTGTAAAACTGCACCGTTAGAACACAAGTGAAAAAACAATAATTGCTAGATCACTAACAAAATGGAAATGATTGTCACGTATCGAATTTTTCTTTTTTATCTGAAAAAAACCGGGATGTTGAGGTTTTAGATAACAGTTTTTGTTTCATTTAAATTACAAAAACCACAATTTTCTACATGTCGTAACAAGTCTTGGTTAGATCATTTAGGAAAAAGGACAGGAAGCAAGTAGAGATAAAGCAATGTGAAAAAAGATAACAGTTTTTGTTTCATTTAAATTATAAAAACCACAATTTTCTACATAGCGTAACAAGTCTTGGTTAGATCCTTTAGGAAAAAAGGACAGGAAGCAAGTAGAGATAAAACAATGTGAAAAAAGTTCTGATAATTAAAACACTTTATCGTTTTTATAGTTTTTTATTAAATTCACATATAATTTCTTTTGGAAAATAATACATAAATTCTCTCATACAATAGCTTTGATTATTGTTATAAGTATTACATATATATTTAATAATTTCTAATACAGGTATATTATTATTACAATATATTTGAAATGCTGTTTCTAAAATATCTCTATAAAAATGTATAAAATTAAGTTTATATAAAATTTCAAACTTTTTATTTAATAATATATCCAAGCGTAAAAGCTCAATTGCATCATGTTTAAATATGAAAAAATTTTTATTTTTTTTACAAATATTTATTCCATTATAAACTTGATATGTAGTAAAGTTTTCTTCAATGTTGATAATTTGATGTGTATTTGAAAAATCTTCTTTATCTTCATATTTTTCAATCAAAAGAGATATTGCACTGATAAGGTTATGCCATTCGATTACATCAAAAGAAACCCATTCATTGGAATGATTAATCATTCGAATTGCTGGTTCAAAATTTCTTACCGAACTTAACCCCACTTCTAAAACAATGTTTTCTAAATAGAAACAACTATTGGAAATTAATTGTTTTTCTTCGTTAGTAGCATCTTCATATCTTTCCAATTGTCTATATAAATCGGAATCATATTCCACATCTACACCCGAATCGAATGACATCTTATAGAATACTGAATTAAAGATTGTTACAATTTATTTGATTTATCAATCCAAGAATTTGATTGGTTGTTAAAGCCAAGCCATTTCACTAAAACTTTGTTTTTACGTTTTTTTAAAACTTTCTCAACAAGATAGACATTGGGAACTTTAGTTTTTTGTAATTCTTCCGAGTAGAAACCACCTTTGATTGGTGCACCTTCCAAATCTTCTAGTAAATATGTTAAGGGGTTTGTAACCTGTATTTTAATGATTTTAAAAAGCTCCGTAGACCAATTGGGTGTATAGCCTTTTTCAAAAACATGTTTTGCTTTACTGATCCGTACAACATCTCCAATTGATAATTTTCTACTTTGAGGAAAAATTTTCACAAAACTATATGATTTCTTTAAAATAGTTTTTTCATTTTTCTTATCGACATTAATCGGTTCAATTTTTATTTTTGAATGCTTTGTTTTATTGTAATTATCAACGATTGTAGATAGTATATCAACCCAACGATAGCTTCCATTCAAACTGAAATATTTAAAAAGTTTCTCTTTTAATGTTCGAATAACACGTTCAACTATTGCAGCTTTTTTGTAGCTATAAGTACTATAATGATTGATTTTGTATTTATCCATCAAATGTTTGAATTTACTATTGAAGAACTCTTTGCCTTGATCGGTTTGTAGATTTTTAGGATAACGCTTTTCTTTAAGGATTGATTCAAATTGTTTAACAACTTCTTCTCCATGCTTTGATTTTAATGGTCTAGCCCAAACAAATTTTGAAAAACAATCAATCACAACTAGGATATATTTAAATTTATTATTTGAATTTGAATAGTAATCCAATTGTGCTAAATCAGCCTGCCACAAATCATCCAAACCTTTAATAATTGTACGACGTCTTTTGAAATTTTTTCGAGCAGGTTTATGTAGCTCTTCAACTAATTTTTGTTTTTCAACACTATACATTATTTTTTCTTTAATAATAAATTAGAATTTGAAGCTATTTATAGACTTCTCTACACTCTCTTGATTTTTTAAATCTAAAAGCTTTCCTTCTGGATACGGTGTTAAACGAACTTTTTTTACATCATCTTTTTGTTTATTTTCTAATGAATTTGATTTCTTACGTTTTAATGATGCTTCTTCTAAAGCTTTTATTCTTTCACCTAATTTTTCATTCATTAATTTCTCCCATTTATCATCAATCAATCGTTGATTTTCCATAATTTTATAATTTAAGCTTTGTTCAAATGTATTGACTGTATTGCTAATTTCAACAACACTATCATTTAATTTTTCATATTTTCCATCATTTAATGTTTTATTTTTTACAATTCGAAATGTTAATCCTTTTTCAAGATCACTACACTTATCATTCAGCATTTTTTCAAAATCTAGATTGTATTTTTTCAACTTTTCTTCATATAATGATGTGTTTTCATCAATTTTGTTACTATATATTATCCATTGTTTATTTACACTTTGCTCTAAGTTATCAATCTTTTTTTCTATTTTCTCAATTAGATTGGAATAGATGTTGTCTTTCACATCTACATATTTTTTATTGACAGCATCACCATCCAAAGAAGGATCTTTAATATTACAAATTTTTATATTTTCTAAATCTAGATCACCATGTATGGTATATTTTAATTGGTTATTTGAAGGTTGAAATTTCGATATTAAAGAAGCATTTTTTGAGGCGATGGCTGATTGACCAAACTTATTCAGAGGCATTGTTAAAACTAACTTATATGATTATGAAAACCCTCATAATATAACACCTTCCTCTTTCAATTCATTTAAAATCGATTGAATTTCATTGGTGTGAGATGTATTGCCAGCCGTTTCTTCTGCGATCAGTAAACGTAATCGATCAACAAGCTCATTAAGATCATTCCAATAGACATATTCAATTGGTTTTGAATTATATTTCAACAATTCCACTCCATATCCACTAAAAGTATTAAAACGTTTTCTTGTTTCCAATTTTTCTTGAATTAATGGTCGTATTATTTCTAAATATTTTATTTGATGGGTTCCTCGTACTTGTCCTTTTGGATCAAAATCTCTTTTATATACATTTGTTGAAAGTAATATTTCTTGATAGTTTTTTTTATCTTCAGTGGTATAATTAGTAGGCTGCTTTTTAAAGATCAATTCATAGAGACCTTTTGTACCTTTATAGGTTTTGTTATTGATTATAATGTTACCAGTTTGTGATTCAAAATCAATAACACTTTTACCCAACATCCATTTTTCAATTTTTGAATCATGTATTACACCATAAGTTTTATCATAAACTTTTTTCTTATCATCGTGTAGGAATCCATCTATATAAGATTGAGCAGTTTTTGGATAATCATTCAAATAGTCTTTATAAACTTCTGGAGTGTAAATTTTTGATGGTTCATCTTCTTGTTTTTCTTCTTCTTCTTCTTCTTCACTATCATTATTAGTTTCAAACACATCTTCTTCTTCTTTTTCATTCTTTTCAGATTTCAATAAATTGGAATAGTTTAGAATTTTGTGGGAAACAGCTTTATTTTGTTGTAAAGGTGTTTTAATAAATGATGTTGAAGGAGATTGCTTTATTGTTAAAGTTTGTGGAGATAAATATAATGATGATGATGATGGAGGTTTTTTGATTGGAATTGAAGATTTTACCGATGGAACATTTGTTTTTTGAAAGTTTTCTATAGAAGTGATGATAGGTTTATAATGTTTTTCTAAGCTTTTATCTTCTTCAGATCTCCCCAACTTTAACGAAAGATATTTCTTTCGAATATTTTTTGATAGTTTATCAATTTTCTTGGCTATATTTAAATCTTTAGAAGACATTTTTAACAATGCTAGAAATAGATTAAATCATATAATTATATACTTATCGAACCCTTTGCGATATCGACCGTTTGCACATTGAAAATCTTTAACAATGACAAAACATTCAAATCTATCTTTCCAACAATCAGCACATAAATCTTTAAACTCTTCAAAAGTCATATCTGGAGAGATGTGTTCGTTAAATACATGTTTCAAATTTATTTCATCTTGCTTAAATAATACAATTACATTGCAATTATCACGTATTAATTGTTTTGGTATTTTTGAATAAGTTTGACCCAGATATGCAGCATTAATATCCTTGTGTCTACACATTGAATAGTATTCTCTTATTTTATCCTGTTTATCACAAAGTACATCATCGAATATAAAAAAAGAGTTGTTTTTAGCATCACTAATAGGTATTACATCATCATTGTCTTTATATGGAAAATATTTTACACCTTTTACTTTACTCAAAACTTTTTTCAACAATTCATATTTTGGTTGATATAATGATTTTGAATAGACATAGACATTCTCAAACTTGATTCCATTTTCACTAAAAATCAAGCTTAGAAGAGCATTTGTTTTTCCACAACCACTAGGTCCACAAAATAAAGCTCTAATTGAATTTGGTAATAATTTTCCATGTTTACTAGTATTTCGTGGTTTATCATTAAAATCATCTAAATTTAAAATAGGTAATAGAGGTAGCTGTTGTTTACACTGCATCTTTATTCAATCTATATATTTATTTAAAAAAATTAATTTTATATAAAATAATAATGAATACAATCTATTTTGTAATACACAACTATTGCTAATATGTACTATTATTATGTATTTCAATCACAGGAACTGAATCGATTTTACAAATTTTATAACAATTCTATAATATTGTTTGAATTTATTGTTTTACATCCACCTCATATGCTTAATATTAAAATATTGAAATGATTAAAGAAATTTTTCTTTAAACGATTTGAATAGATTGAAAATTTCAATAAAAAATTGTACAATTTTAACTGGATAACATCTCCACTCAAAACATTCAATTATATCACTCTCCTTATCACTTTCATCACTTTTATCTTCTAAACTTTCTCGAATTTTTCTAAGAGTACAAATACATGTATCGGGACCACAAGTAGCTTCTGGATTTGACCAAGGACATGAATCTAAATGATCCATCTTTTAAATTAATTGCTTAAATAGTTTGATAAAGAACTTAATAAACGTTTCAATTGATTTAAAATACTTTCACTGGGACACTGTATTCCAAATTTTGACCAACTAAATGTTTCTGCACTTATAACTCTGTTGGAAAACTCGTTGAACTCATAATATATACCTTTTCTAAAAAAGTATAAGTTTCCATTTGTATATCGAAACACATGCTCTATATCAGTTGGCACACCAGGAAATCGTTCTGCTGTCAAACCTTGCCTAATTGGTTTTGAAGTACATTCATCCAGTTCTATATACAATTCATCATCATATAATATAAATGTTTTACCAGTGTATGTATTGAAAATTGCATTAATTTTTTTAATGTTTTGTCTAATACCTAAATTTTGTATTGATCTATATTGCCAACCAGTTTTTGGTGTTAAACTTGGAAAATGTATTAAACTAAAATAGTTTTTATCATGTATTATAAAGACATCGCTATTAGGTTTTTGATAGAGATGTAAAATCTTCATATTATTCAGATAAAAATTTATATTATGTGGTTTGAGCAAATTTTTATTTGTTTCATCTAGTTTCAAGATCCAAGTTAAATTGTTATAAAATATATAAAAATGGGAATTTAAAGTTATCAACATTCGGTCAGGATATGGAATCTTGCATAAATCATGATCTCTAACATTTTGTTCTTGAGAATGTAAAGTATTAGAGAATGATAAAGTAGAAGACAATGTACTAGCAGTAGTAGTGCTTGTTTTAACCGTTGTTGCTGGTTTTCCATATAGATTTTGAACACCTTGTATATCATCATTTGAAAGTTGTATAACATTTTGAAAATAGGGATACATAATTGCGTTTTTATCATTTGAATGATACAATCCTAAACTATGACCAATTTCATGAATTAGTACACTTAAAAGACTAGTACCACTTTTAGAATCTCCTAAATCAAAACTCCAATTTTCATTTCTATCTAAATGTATTTCTATACAACTATTATTTGATTCTGGATAATATGCATGTGCTAGAACATTACCCCTACCATCTAAAGGAAAATTACATTTACCTCGCATACAACGAATAGAGTTTTCATGTTTGTAACTTTTGTAGGAAATTAAAATATCAGGTTTTCGAATGGTATACTCAAAATTTAAAGATGTTATATTTGACCATGTCTCAAAAGCTTTTGTAGCAATTTTTTTGTCTATAGCTCGTGCTTGTGTAAAGGACCAAGTAATGATAGGTTTTTTCCACTTAAAAGAGGAAGTATGATAATATACGTTATCTGGAAGCGAACACCTCGGTTTCTTCATCAATTCCACAACATCATTTGTTATAGCATTATCATCATCATTATTTAAATTATAAAATTCTTTAAAATTTATTAGAGCCTCATCTAAGTCAACAAGTGAACTATTAGTTATGTTTAAATATCCAAAATCTTCTAAATATTTAATCACACTTTCACTAATGTTATTAGAGTTTGCATATGTGTGTACAATCACTAATAATAAAATAGTAGTTTTCATTATGAAAGCAGAAGGTTTACTGTGGTTATTAGTAAAATAATTGTTAGTTTATAGATAGGAAAAAAGCATACATTTTTATATTTATTTATTTAATACATTGATTTTTAACCAATTATATATTGATAAACAATTTGTGTTACTACAATAACATCTTCCAACATATTTTAAATGATTGAAGCAACTTGGTGACGATTTAGAGAGTTTCGGTAGATTCAATTCTTTCCATGTTTCTAAATTAATTATTTCCACATTTTTTAGATTCAAATTTAAAAGATATTGATATTTTTGATAACCTTTGACATATATTTGTTGAGGGCTTTGCAATATGGATGATAAAATTCTTGAAATTTTATTATATGCCACATCTCCATTTGAATATCGTAAACCGTGTAGTTTTTCATCAAATCTAACTTGTCTTTTATTAAGTGATGATAACTTCTGATATGCGATAGGTGGTTCTAGAAGATAATAATTTGTTCTCACTCCATCATATATTGTTATCTCTTTCGGATAGAATCTCCAACATTTTTCTTCATCTATTAAATTAAAACCTTGTATATCAACCACTGCTAGTGCCATCACAACCAAAATCACACTGATAAAAAAATGATGAGGATAGGAAGTAAAACCACAAATAAAAGTTTGCTGTGTTCTATAATTAACTCTAATATCTTTGTTTTTAAAATTATGTTAAACTACGAACAATTTCACTGAGTGGAAGGTATTCAATAATAGAGTCATGAATAATGATACAATAAGCTTTTGTATTGGCTGGAAATCCTGTCTTTGCTTCTATATCAATTTTCACATCAACAGTACTTGCTTTTAATGTTTCGTTTCTTTGTGAACAATCAATGACAAATAGTGTACGTTTTTTAAACGATGAATAATCCAGTAAAGGTTGTTTCGATAGATTCAAATCATTTCTGAAGCTGTTATAAAATTGTGTGTATTTGAAATGTGCTTCTACAAAGTTGTCTGAGGAAAAATCTAAATTCATACGTTCCGTTGGTATATGTTCACCATTTAGTATTGCTCGTATATTAATAATATCCAAATGATCAAATCTTGATACATCGCCTTTATCATTATTTCTTCTATCACTTTGAAAAGCCACAATAATGAAACGAGGACTTTCGAGAGCAATACTTGTTTTTACTGCCCAAATTTCTTTTGTAGCACCTACTGTCAATTGAGGAAGCTCATGATAATCCCATTTCCGTGATGGAATCAGAATAGGCTTATCGGATTGTATTGATGATAAAAGTTGTAATTTCAATACATCGTTTGGCACAACTGTATCTACTTTTAATGATATATTATTGATTGTTAGCTCTCCTTTAGTTGCATCATTAAGATTTGGTACTACTAGTATAGCGTCAATATCATTTCGAGCACGTATTAGTCGTATTGTTTGTCTTCCAAAATATGCAAGCTGATAATCATTAAAAATACCAAATAAATGTTTTAGAGGAATACGTAAAACAAAATTTTCATTGGTTACTATAGGATAGTTGGGGTAATTCCATCCTGCAATATCTAAATGATTTGAATCCATTTTATTATAGCAGAGATAACCTCTTATCGTGCTAACAATTCCTGGTTCTCGTACATTTTCAACTTCCTGACCATTTAATTCATATGCTATGCTATCAAAGAGAAATGCACCTCCATTTCGTGATAATTGTACAGTACCTGTTCCTTCTGTTTTTCTTAATTTTCCTTCAATAACTATAGCAGCATCGGACATTAAGAACCAAGAATCAGATTGATTTATTGTTATTGTAATAATATCATTATTATTAAACGATTTAACATATGGATAATATGTTCTATTTTCAACTTTTCGAATTGTCTCATCGGTTTGTGGTTTCTGATAAATGTTAAAAGTTTGATTTAGCGACATTGCAGCCCAAAGATTTGAGAAATTGTAAATTTGTTTTTGAGAGTTTTTGCTTGACGAAACGTCTCTTAAAGACTGTTGGATAAACGCTTCCAATACTATATTTATGTTTTTGATTATTAAATATTAAGCCCATGATATTGGTTTCAATTCCAATACAATAATAACTTCTTCACCTCGAAAATTAATCGGTTCGAAATTTTGATTTAAAATAGTAAGTGAAATATTTGAAATTTCTCGTTTATTTATAATTGGTAGATAAATAAGATTGTGTGGTTGTTCGTCAATAGCAAATCCAGGGTCAACGCCCACACTAAACTGATAAATTGTATGAGAAGGAGATTGATTATAGAATGAACCTGTTGTAATATTACAATTTATTTGAATTGTTCGAACTTTTACAATATTGACAGGAATATCAGATTCGTGTAGTTGTTTTGGTGCGAGAGTGCGTTTTGAAAATCCCAATAATTTCCCAATACTATCATTTGATTCAAAATCTATCTGATAAAGGTCACTATAAATATTACACTTTATTGTATTATTATTTGGTTTTAAAGAGATATATTGATTGTATTGTTCTTTTTTTACTGTCTCTGGAATAATTTGTTTTTGTAAATAAGCTTCAATGTCTGATATTTCATATGCTCCTGTAGGTATTGTTATCTCTTTTTTCTGTTTATTCTTTTCACTATAATAAAATTTATTTGCACCTGAATCAATATTTGGAATACTATTGTATGAATGAAAACTGATCAATGCTAAAGCATAATCTGCATTAGGATTGAGTTGTATTGGATTTATAAAGTCAACCGACAACACATGACTATTACCTTTTAATGTAAAAATTTGAGACATTGTTTAGGTTGTGAAAGTAGAAATTATACTAAATTTCATATTGAAAAACTATTGATTTTTATTGAGAAGAAATTCTAAACATAAATGACCACAGTTTATTTGATTATAATTTTGATATTGTTGATTATTATAAAAAATTTCCACATTTTTTCCTAAATATCTTACAAGTTCTTTTGGAGGTTTAAGCGCTCCAAAGCTATCAAAATAAAACACTTGATTTCTTCTTTTCATATAAGCTACCCAATGTGTACCTGGATTTTTCCATTCATCTAAATTTATTATTGCACATTCATTTTGTTTCGGTTTATGTGGTAGAGTATCACGCATAAAAACTCCACGAAAGTTTATAATTTTCAATTTTCGCGCAAATTTAATGAGATCCACATTAGAAAGAGCTCTTTTAGGTAGCTTGCTTAATAGTTTTTTTGATTTTGTTTCTTCAAATAAAGTCCATATCCATTTCTATTATTTTTTTTCAAGTATAATCCTGAACCTTGTTTTCCTATCTCTTCCATTTTTTTATTATGTCGACTATCTTCTTCCAATTTTTTCTTTGCATTTTTTGCATCAATTACTGTTTTAGCTATAGCACTTGCACCACCCGCTAAAGATCCAAGAGATCCTAATGCTGCTAGTATTGGTATTAATGGTAGAAATCCTCCTTCTTTAGTTTCAAATGGAATAATTCGTGGTACTTTTATTTTTTTTCGACCACCTGCTTTTTTGATAGCTGCACGAGCCGCTAAAAGTGCTGACTTGGAAGCTTTCCTCAATTCTTTGCTATTATTTAGATCAATATTATTAAATATTTGCTTTTTTTTAATGTAATCCAATACACCTCGTTTAAATGGAACAAGACCACGACCACATCGTAGTACTTTTGTTTTCTTTTTCTTTATACCCATACCAAGCTTTCGTTTAGTTTTCATTGATGTTGTAACAAACCACGCAGCTGCCTTTTCACCAAATTTTGCGTTTGGATCCTTAACTCTTTCCCACGCTTTGTTTTCCAATATTAAATCGGCTTTATGACGATCTTCCAAAGATTTATTTTGTGAATAAGCTATATCATGTACTTTACAAGCAGCATCTAACCCGTTAATCCCACTATCTCCTCGTTGTAATCTTTTCTCTAAATTTGTTCCAGGCCCACAAAATTGATAACCAGGTAAATGTAATTCAAATGGTAACTTATTAATTAATGTATTTAGAACACCTTCACCTTGATAGATCAACATTAAAAATGTAAATAAAGATGTAATTGATCAAAAATATATAGCTAAATTCAATTTTTATAGAACAGAGCTTTGTAGTCCTTTTTTCGTATCACTGTTTTTATTATGTCAGTTATAGGTAAAAAAATATTTTTATCAAACAATTTAAATTTTATTATTAATTTTTTATAAATATAGATTATTGAATTTTTTACTTAGATTATAGATCTGGATTTGATTTTTCAATTCTCTTATATTTTCACTCAACATTTCCAATCTTTTTTCAATAATTAATTTTCTAATAATAAGTAGTTTTTTTCGTTTGAGTTTCTTTTGTTGTTGAAAATATCGCCTGAAAACCAAAACATAAATCTAAAAAATTGATAGTTGATTATATATTTACCCATTCATTTTCACAACCTCCCCCCCACTTCTAGATGATAAATAATATTTTTCTATGAAAATGTCTGGTTTCATTCAAGGATAAATATAATTTACACAGATAACAATTGGAAATGTCATTTTCTTTGAAACATCCATCACCACATTGACCACAACTGATAAAGTATTTTGAATGGCGAATACATTTCTTATTTATTTTTCTAAAAATTATATGACCTTTTTTCTTAGTATACTGCACTTTGCAATAATTTTTTTTCAAACACTTTTCACATATACATTCCTTTGAATTTAGGATAAAAAATTCATAAGAAAAACATTGATACTGCTCCATTTTGTAATTTAAATGAAACAAAAACTGTTATCTGCAAGCTGGTGGGGAGGGATGCTGGGGACCTGCTAGTGGGGGCTGTCCGCTACCTAGGGGCCTAATGCTGGGGACCTGCTAGTGGGGGCTGTCCGCTACCTAGGGGCCTAATGCTGGGGGCCTGCTGGCTGTCCGCTAATACCTGCTGGTGGGGGCTGTCCGCTAATACCTGGGGGCCTAATGCTGGGGGCCTGCTGGCTGTCCGCTAATACCTGCTGGTGGGGTCTGCTAATTACAGATTCGCGACTTGTGTGACGTAACAAGACTTGGTTAGATCTTATCTTTAGGAAAACACATTGATACTGCTCCATTCCTAATTTTAAATCTAATTCTATACTAAAATATTAAGCGATAGTGGCGGCGCCAAACTTAGCATGGATCAAGAATTTTCACAGCTGGCTGGTGACGTCACAACTAAGCAGCTCTATACTTTTGGTTTTTAAACTTAAATATGTTGACAGTTTTTTTTTAGAAGAGGTGGCTAGTTTGTCTAGATTAGCGCTTATTAAATATGTCTATAAACCATTTTTGTGATTTTTATTGACAATTATTACAGCTCGTGACGTCACAACTAAGCAGCCATATTGCTAGTGACGTCACAACTAAGCAGCTCTATAGTTTTGGTGATAACCGATAGTGGCCTACCTTACCGACAAAGTGGCGCCATCTGGTAAACTTAGCAAGGATCAGAACCGATTGTGGCGTGGGGTCCAAAGTTCAATGTCATATGACGTAAAAGTGGTGGGGGGGGCAACTGCACCCTCACTCTCTATCTACTATAATCGTTAATCAAAATTGAATCAAGAAACTGGGAAATTTTCAGCTCTTGAGATAAAGGCAAAAGTAAATGTAGGTCAAACAATTGTCTTAGTAAGTAACAAATTAGATTTGGCAATGTTTTATGCTTTGTTATTTTTATTTTGTAATTTAGTTAAGAGAAGTTTGCTATTTTAAAGGATTTTGGAATAAAATTGTCTTTGAAACGATAAACTTGTGTATTGCACCTAAACAGATTTAACATATTAGAATAAAGTTTATCTTTATCTGTATGAAATAATGTGATTAATGTTACCTGTGTTAAGTGACATATATATTATGTGTGTCGTGAGCATTAACAAGCATACTCTTAATGCTCACGATATAGATTATAAAACATGAAACGTTAAAACAATCTCACTCACAATGTTCGTTGTCAGAAAATTGCATATTATAGTGAAGATGGATCTCATAAAGATGGAATATGGAATAATTTCTGCAATAGAGTTCCGAACAAAACAGTGCTGTTCAAAGAATTTGCAGAAGACATAAAACCTTTCTGAGGTATTAGGGATAAAACATTGTACGTATCATTAATTATGAATTATAACGATTGATGATGATTAGATATTTGTATTTGTGTACATTTAAATGTAGACATCACACTTTTTGTGTTGATAATCGACGAACCAGTTCTGAAGTTATAGTACACACAGATCTAAACCGAATGCAGCGAATCAAAAGTAAATTTCGTTAATTTTTTAATTGCAAATCTTTCGTACTTTGTAAATTTATTATTTATTCTATTGTTATGTGAACGATGTTTTTTGATGTTCATCCCATTTATCAATGGAGCAGAAATCGCTTTTCTAGTATCTAGTTTGAAAAGTCGTGAGACAAAAGCATTTATTTTATTAGTAAAAATTTACTGAAGTAGTTTGTGAGCTTTTGAACATGTAATGTTTTATGTGGTAATTGAAACAGGTTGAGAGGTACATAACCAAGGAACTTTACACTCCACTACCGTCATTGTCCCAGTTGATATGCAAATTGTGTCGTTAATACAACATAACAGACAAAACGACTCTCTGTTCTAAAAGCACTAAATTCCTTCTGAAATGTTTGACATAAACCCTGAAAACAGAAGATAATTGATAATTAAAGTTGGGGTAATTACAATTCCAGATGCTTTGTGTTATATTATATGCTTTTGCAGCCTTATGGAGGTTTATTTTATAGTGTCTTCTACTCTTGTTGGTTTTATTTTGTTGCCTTGTCGTATTGATTATGAAGCACTAATCTCCCAACTATTTGCAATAATAAAATAAATGTTTGTGTTTATTTTTTTATTTGTACTGAATAAATTATGTGTAATTTATTGCTCAGACATTGCTATTGCAATTTTATTTGTAAACTATTTTTTGGTCGAGACATTCACTATATTTGATAGGCGTTGCATAGAATCTTTAATAAATCCTAATCTTGATCAGGATTTTCCTCACAATTGAGACAAGTTATTATCTTGTTTTTTTAATCGGGTATTTAATTCTTTATTGAATAAAATGAGGTATTTTAAAAACGGTGTTTTTCTTTATTAAGATTAACTTAATATAAACATTGACACTATTTCATAGCATCGCTATCTATGGAAATTGTATTGGTGGCTGAAAATGATCTAAGCGTTGTTGTTATGCGTTTTATCATATTTGTTTTGCTTTCATTATTTTGTTAAGTTTTTTTTTTAATTGGTTTTTTGTAAAACAACATTTTTCAGGTTTTCTAGCGCATACACAAAAAAGTAAAAATGCCAAATTTATTAGAAACAAAGATTTTTAGATTATCACATGTTTTGAGCGAGTAAACTCTATTATCAGTGCGACTTGACAAAATTAAGATTCAAATTAAGTGTGCTATAAATAACACAGCTGAATTAGTTTTGTTTGGATATGTTACATTATTTACTAGATCAAAAAAAAGAGCTTGGCTCAAAATAGAGTTTTGTGGCATACGAAAAAAAATCTTAAGAATTTTTTTTTATATACTTTTTTTGTTGTTACTTTTGCTTAAAGTGGCTTTTGTTATAATAATTGGTTTTTTACGCCCTAAAACTTTCAAAATTACAGTACATATATCAGTTTTTTTAAATGTGCATAAAATGATTATTTTAGTTCTGCTGGGTTTTTTTAACTACGGGGCTTGGGTTTTGGCGCAATTGAGTTAGGGTAAACTCAGCATTGTATCTTTTCTACAATGATTTGATTTGTCACAAACTATTTAATGGCTTTGCGTTCAAATGTACTGTTTCTATTATTGCTACAACCAGAATTTTAAAAACTGGCAAGGTTTGATAAACTTTTACAAACAACATAGAACAAAAATTTTCTAATTTAAGCTCAATGCTTTTTGCAATTTAATTAAATGTTGTATCGGTTTAATTTGCTGATGCACAAATTTAATTTGTCTGTTCTAGAAGCTTTGCATTCAATTTTTTATTGAAAGGTAATATGTTCGATTCTGTACGATTTCATTTCGAATCTTAAATGGATTTTGCTTAAATGCTATTCCGGGCATTTAATTGGACATTGCAGAGCACATTGAAATATAAAAGCACTATTATCGTAGCTAGAAGCAATAACAAAATAAGCTTCACAAATTCTATGTGTCTCACTTGCTCTTTTGCGAAACATTCAAATGTGATTTTTTCAATTTACAACTGTTGAATATAAAGTAGAATAAACACATTGATATGAAAAGTTTGTCCTTTCTTACACTCAATTCGGTGGTCAAAGCAATAATAGTAGATAACCAAAAGCATTTTTGTTTAAAGCTAAATATGTAAGACGAGTATATTTTTCTGTAGTCAGTTTCTTTCAATATACAGAGTAGCAGAGTTATTTAATCTCAAAAAACCCGACTTTGCTATGTTTTATGTTCATTCTATCAAAGCAACGATTAAACCGAAGCTTAAACAATTGATTATGAATTTTATAAAACAAGATACTTTGTACTGTAGGTCGTCCTGTAAAAAGCAGTTAAAATAGAGGCGGGATAAACGATTGTTTACAATATGTTCTGAATAATGTATATTGCATAATTATTAGGTTTTTTTGTATATCTACGGACTCTAAGTAAACCCAGGAAGGAAAAAAAATTATAATATATAACGATGAATCAGCAATTGAAGAACTATGTGACAGTTTAGAACATAGCGACAGTAAGTTAACTGCTGACAGAATTGTTTGAGTGTTTATATCAGATTCAGATGTTTTGGGCTTCAAACTGAGATCTATCAACTTGGGACATTTTGCATAAATTTTTTTTTTAAATATAGATTGGCCAGCTTAGCTATATTTAACATAGTCAGACAGTTTGATTGAAGTGAAACAAAAGTTTCTATTTTCCTATCTGTAAATTTGCAACTTATTTTGGTCAAAAAAAAAAGATAAATCGGCGGGAGGAAACGACAAGGGCGTTTTCTATGTACTTACTTATTTCATCAAACACACCTAGGGTATGCATAATATATGTGCAATTCTACGGTAATTTGCAGAAAATTATATAAAATAAAGGATTTATAGACTCAGACTGGTTTTGAGCTCATTATGATATCATCAGTGAAAATTTTTTTAGTCAGAATTTTATAATCTCAAATCTTTTGTGGAGATAAAAAAAATTGAAAAGTTGGTCAAGTTTTGCTTTAAGCCATTAAATTTATCGGGCCTACAAACGTAATTCTAATCACAACGTGTTTTGTTCTGACTATCTAAAGGATTTTATATTCTAAAGAGCGAGCATGTTGATATATGTATTTGATTTACGGTAAGCCTCACGGCAGTTAAAGAATCTGCCTGGACTATAAAATGTGATCGAAAACATTTGTCAAATGAGGTCATCTGTGAAAAATTTGCCAAGCAAGGGTTGGTTTAATAATTCAAACAATGGTAGCAAATATTAATTAAAGAAAATTATACAAAATTATAATTACTGTCATTTTACACATTAAAGCTTCATCGCTCACTCTTCATATATTCAGTAACCGGAAGAAATCTTGAAATATCAACGTTATCCTTAATTTTCAACATTTTCTTGAGCTTAGAGTAGGTATACCAAAGAGTCGAAAGTTTGTGAGCTTTTGACTACAGAAAACGAAACACAATATATACCGAATGTGAGTTATTCAATCATAATTTTTTACCATTTGAGGTAAATACGAGTTTTTCATTGCAAATGTTGCTCACACTTTTTTGCCGCTACTCGCAAAACTTGTCAAATTCTTTTACATACAAATCTTTTTATTTATGGGGAATCAATTTCCCTAAGCAGCTTCAAATTCTTACAATTTTTTTTTTTGAATAATTGCTTTCTGCGTTAGAAAAGTTTATTTAAAAAAATCAAGTGTTTTTTAAACAAACGCTGTAACCTTAACAACATCAATATAGCTAAATTTCTACACAACACTAAATTTGCATGGACACAACTTTACTTTCAGTTGATTTCCTGAGGATTACTAAATTTTTGTTTAAATTTTTTAGAATTATAAAATAAAATAAAATGTTAAATGTAAATAATTGCCGATTATGGCCGTCGGGAACTTAAAAGCTCTAGTTCCTCGGGCTTTAAACATTCTTTTATGCCACAATCTCCTATTATGCCCTTAGGTAATACATAAATAACTATTATTTTTATAGTTAACATTTTATAAATAACATTTTACAACCGTAAATAGAATAGCCAAAATTATTCTTCTTCAAAAGAGGTCAGAAAAAGAAGGTCAAACAAAAAATAAGTTAATTTATCTCCACTGTTATGGACCTAACAAAATAGAGTTTTTTGGACTTGTTGAATTCTTTGAGTGATCCAAAATTTTTTGGAAAACATAATATTGTATATATTTTTATAAAACTAATAAAAATGCAAGGTAAATGAAAAATTATGAAAATTTCTATTTATAAAAAGACAAATTTTTATAATCATTCTACAAAATAACTCAGTTTAGCTCAAATGCAGCTACAGATAAGGTTTATACCATCTTTTTAATAACGTTGTTGCAGTTTCTTATAATACTTAGATCATAGCTATCTTTTTTGTATTGCTTAATAAATCTTTTGTAATACTCACTTATATGTTTTTATACGTAATTAGTATATGTTATTTCAACAATTTCTTTTAAGTTTTGATTTAAGATGATGATGTAAAATAGAAATGATTGAAATCATTAGGAGGAAAATAAAAATTTTCATTAGTTAAACTTTCACGTTTTTTTAATAAAAATTTTTTTTCAATGTTATAACATTTTGTTTTGGTTATATGATGCTCCTGCCACATTTGTCTTCATCATCTGTAATGAAAACGTGGTGTTTTGGTAGCCTTATTTCACTCTACTATATAATTGAAACAATGTTTGTGATTTCTATAAAAACGGCTTCTCAGATACTGGACATTTTTATCCTGAGAGTATTTTCTAAAATTCATCGTATCGCATTATGTCTCCTTATTCGTGCCTTTTCACCATAATTTTGCAAAAACTCAATAAGAAATTCAAACTCATTACCGAGTCTGCATTGCAATAGTTAATATTACGATTAATAGCACGAACTGCGGTAACATTACAAATTATTTTTAAGCAGTTTCTGTATTCAGAATTACCTAATTAATTTTCTCTGTAAATCAAATTATTTTATTATTAATATTTTTGATAACTTGTTCATATATAATAACATTTTCCTTATATGTTAATATTGACACCATTGTTTGTCACGATAAATGATGCGTTTTGTAATAATTAATTTCTTCGGTTTAGGGTCAAGAAGAATAGGCTTATCGTCGTTATTTAAATTTAATTTGTTTTTTTTCCACAATTGATACAGAAAGTTGGCAATGCGTTTGCTTTTAATATCGCAAAGATGAACTTTTATGACAAATGTAAAAACGCTTGCTGTAAAGAAAAGATTTGGTAAAAATATAACGTTTCTAGTTATTAAGCCGTACATTTGGTGAAGATTTTAAAAGACAGGTCAACATGAGTTATGAAATAGTTTGTATTTACTTAATGCAAGACTCAGAATGGAAAATTATTACCCATCGTTTTGCAATGACCTTTGTGCTGTCATCTGAACAAGAATATTTGCCTAGCGTCTAGTACCAGTTTCTTGATAAAGAAGAAAATTTAATCTGAGGAATTGATTTAATGTGATGAAACTAATTCAATTATTTAAGCTAATTTCTCTAATATAGCAAGGAGATAACTGGTACGCCGTGTCGGGCACATTCATCGATAGGGCTCAACAAAATATTAGATGCCTTAGAAAGTCTGCTGAAAGCAGATGTTCTCAATGGGAAATTTGAGTAACATAATCTGCTTAACGAATTCACTACCTACATAGTTTCCTAATTGCTTAATTTCAAGTATTGAATTATTTATTTATTAAATTTATTTCAAAATAAGTGAACTTTTCACAAATAAGTGCTTCAAAAAGCAGGTTTTTATTTGCAAAATTGACGCTACAAAGAAAATAATAATTTATTTTTTATTATTATACAATCTCGAGATTTTTCTGACTAAGTGGAATTGGCAAGAAATGCTTAAAGTTGCTTTGTGTCAAGATTTAGGTATTGTTGAGACAGGCGTATATTATCTGCCACATCCGTCATAGGTGTAGTAAGATGAAAAATATTTATATTCCAATGATACGTTTTTGAGTGTAGATATACTTTGATAGGTTTTTTTGACAGCTTAATTTTTATGCCAACAATATAGCGACGAGTGACAGATTTTCCACCGAATCGGAAAGTGCACAAATAAACTTTTCGATAATTTACTAAGTTAGAAGATTTTCGGTAATCTCTTATATGATATAACGACTCAAATACACAACTACTCGGTAGGATGCAAGTCATTTTATTAAAGCACTGATACGCAAAGCATATTTTTTTTTTTTGAATAAAGATCTTAAAATAGGTTTTCTTATTGACGTATGTGAAAAAGTACATAAATATTTTTATTAGTTAAAAAAAAAAAATTTACGTAGATTTAATTTAGTAAGTTTTTGCCAGGTTTTAAAGGTACCGATTTTTATAGAGGAGAGTTATCTTGTGTGCTAACTTACTTTAACAAATGTAAAATTTATAAAGAATACCAAAGTGGAGCAGTCGTAAAGTTTGCTTTGTCTGTTTGCCGGTTCATCAAAAGATGCTATATACATCACATTTTTAAATCATAATATGATACATTGCGTTAATTGTAAGTATTATAAGTATTTAAGTATTTAATTAAATTGTAAGTATTATAAGTATTTATATTAGAAGCTATTATAGCTGAGAATTGAGCCACAAGGCTTAAGTAAACGAGATAAAATACGTGTCGTTCACGATACTTTGCTAACCACCACAAAAAAGTAAGTATTTACTTATTTTGATTGAGGTTTTTTTATTAAGTATTTTATATTATTTCTAATTAGTGATTTTAACTTCCAACAATTCTTTCTTTTTTCGGCTGTTTTCAATATGCTACAAATGTGTTGAACTTGAACTTGAAATGTCATTCGACCAAGCGTTCTGTTCTAATCGAGCACAGAAAATTATAATACCACGGCGTGTAAAGACATTGGTAATTATCAGTGTGCATAATAAAAACGCACAGCTATTGGAATATTAGATTTTTCAAAATTTTTTATGTTTGTGTCAGTAATTGTTTGCAATTCAACACTTGGTGAAAATCTTATGAATTAGAACATATTTTATAGTGGTTGTTGGAAAATACTTATATTTTACATTTAATCATAAATAGGATAGAGTGAGCAATGAATTTTGAGAAATGAATATTGAGATTATCAACAAGAAAGGCGCCGGAACATCAATACTATCAACAAAAAGATTAAATAATAGCAGCCGTGGTTTTGAAAAGTTGAGAGTTAACGTGGAACGAAGAGAAAGACAAGAGCGCAACAGCTCAATAAGCATATTATGTGAATCTGCTTTTTTTCTTCTTATTCGGTCAATAATCTGATCTTTTTCTTGTGCTCTAGCACGTGCCTATCTTTTTTTGCCACATTTTTACACATCTACATCCCGCTTTTTCTCAAAACTTATTGACATCTTCTGTACCTAATACTTTTCTCTATTCTTAATCTTATTCTTTTTGCTCTCATACTTGCTTCTATTTTGCAATAGCTTACATCTGCTTTCTTTTATTGTGTTTTCATACCTTGTCACTTTCTGTTTTGCTCCTATTCTTATTTTTCTTAATTTTTTTTTAACATTTTTTGTTTGTTGTGAACTATCGTTTTTTGTTATACTTATACTTTTAGGCTATAATACGTTTAAAATTGAATAAACTCTTGGTTAAATATGGTACTTGTTTTCAATAAGTGATTTATGAGTGTTGGAAGTGATTTAATTTTTTATAGAATGACAGTAATTGCATTTATTAATTTCCTCACATAAATTGAACGCTCAATAATCGAATTACATTGTTGTTGTTTTATAGCATGGTTATTGAAATCTGATTGAAAATATGTTGAGGATTTCTTAAAACAAAAATTAATTCTTTGCTTTTATTCATTAAAAGTAAAAACAAAGAACTGGCTTGCTCTACGTCTAATTAATCAAGTTTGCATATAATAGATTGATTCAGCGAAACGTAAAGCTTTTAGAGTTCTCAGTGTCTGCTTGCAAATTGAATTGAAAGCAGAACAGCAAAGGAGCGTTGACGAGCGCCATCTTTAATGTTATCATTTATTCATAGCACTCAGGTAAAACCCTCGTACTTTACCCTATTTCTTAAAATCCCTCTCTCTTTAAGACCTATTAATATTAGTCGGCACTCACCTCTTCTTCCACCTGTTACACGAAACCATAGAAGGAAAACGGAGAACCACTGATTGCGCTTTGACACTGCTCACAAAAACCATAATTTTTGTAAAGTTGTGTTCTATAGACATTTATTACAATACGTATTACCGTATTGTAATGGTGCACAGATGATGCAGCAGCTACAAAAGCTTCATTTAACTTTAAATAGGATGTTACTTACGAAGTTACAATGCATCTGTGTCATATTTGCATTTGCATTATAAAGTTTCCAGTTAAAAAGTTTTTGGTTTTTATAATTTTGCTAAGTAATTAGATGACAGTCAACGTTTAGTTTGCTTAGCAAATGACATTTCTGATTAAACTACATCTTATTTGTTCAGGAAAAATTAATTTTGCTTGTTCAAATATTGTGTCTTGATGAGAGAACCGACTTTATAGGTACAACCTCCTCTCTAAATAATGTCTCTTCGTAAACATATTATTATATATAATCAGAGGCACGTGCATATTGGATTTTATTTAATTGCTTTAATAAACGAACCATTAATCACTGCAACTAAAATTCTACCAAATTTCTTTTTATATGCAAAGTATATCAATTTGATGACAATTTGCGACTTTTGATGTTTTTCTGTTCTGATTCATATTAATAATTTGTATTAATAATTTGTTAAATTAATAAATTAAATTAATAAATAATTTGTTAAATTATTAATAGGAGAATTGATTATACATAATTATACATTATAAATCAGACGATGTAAATCACAAATTTACACTATAAATTTGATTTATTCTTTTTGTTCAACCTGTCGTGCCGTTTATGATGTTGTGATAAAAGTGACATGATACGTTCCTAGTCAGCCAGGTAATAAATATTGAAGCAAAAATGATTGATAGTTTTAAGGAATTTAAAGTAATGTTTTGTTGGCTAAATAAAATACACTATGGATCAAATAATTAAATATTTAATTACTAGAACTGTTTTATTATTTTGTTTTGTTGGCTGAATAAACTATGTATCAGATAATTAAATATTTAATTATTAGAATTACTTTATTATTGAAAATTGAGTGTGGTGGAGAGCCATTACTGATTTTAAATGAAACAGGTATTAACATTTGATGAAGAATGCTGATGAAATGAGCAAAGTTTTTTTTGCATGAGGAAAACTAACCACCGATTGTTGCTCTAATTGACCTTATAATACTGCAGTATGTATAAAAATATTTTATGTATTACCTTCTATGAAAATCAGAACACCCAGGAAAGTTTCTTGATTTTAATGAAATTGAAAAGTTGTCACATCTATCATTTGACAGTTATGCTCGGTTGATGTTTTGCTTTTGATAAGTTCTGTACTTTATGCGTAAAAGTAGATGTACATAACCCACGGAACAGTTACGAAAATTGCTGAATTATACGATTTACTGATTATTAATATTTGGATTTTAGAAAAAAATGAATGTACATCTCAACTCTAAAGTTTTTGTTTTATGATTCATGTCATATTGATAATTTTCTGAGGTGTTAGTCTGAGAAAGCTTCATACTTTCTATCAAAAATTCAACTTTTGCACCTTGACATACAAATAACTATTATTTTAATTTATATAATATGTACTTATTACTTAATAAATTTTAAATATGTATTTTATAATGTTATAATTTTTTTTAATCATTGGTATAACATTAAGATTTTTTTTGAAATACTTTTATTTTAAAAACAGTCAAAATAATTAGATTTACTAAATTACAGTGTAGATTTCATAAATTTTCAGTGGTTTTTGTTTGCAATGCACTAATTTTTGGTGGATGCGCCACTTTCGTGCGGACAATAAATTAAAAGCAATAATCTTTTTCATTTGGCCAGTCGGATGAAAAATAAACATTACATCGTTAAAATTAGTCCCAGGAAATTAATTGTTGGTTTTAATCAGATTGCAGTGCTGCAGTGTTTTCTCAGAAGTTTACAAATGCTGCACCAAGTCTTAACACCACCAGCTTTCTCACTAGATTTATGAATTGTAATTTTCCGGCTGCTGTATATAACAAAGCGGTTGAATATTTAGGTTTTGCAAAATTCTGCAAGAAGTATGATTCTGCGCAGATTTCATTGACAGCATTCTGGTTTTCCGCAAAGAGATAATATAGAGTTTAATAAAGAAAACGGTCTTATTGATTTTAGGGGATATAAAAGGATCAATTACGAATAAGCATCTTTTTCGGTATTATAGACAATAAGCGCATTTGAAAAGTTATTTACAGAAATAACGTTATTTAAAAAGAAGAAAATATTGCACAATTTGTTAAATTAGCTTTTCAAAAAATGAATACTGCTCTCTAGGGGTTGAAATAATCAAATAATATTATTACATTTAAGAAAATGGTTATTCTATATCAATTCTGATAAAATGTAGCTTTACATTATTTAAATTTGATTTATGTGACTTTAATGATATATTTTTTGTTTCAGGTAAAAACAACTGATTTTTCTTTAATTAGGGTAAGTTCGTACACAAGCTCCCGCTGTATGAAAACTAAAAATAAATTATTTTTATGTCTTGGTACTTTAAAAGACTATCTTTAAAATGTACTAAATGTGCTCAGATTTAGGTATTATGGTTCAATTGGTTTTAAATAATGGTACATTTTGTTTTCAAACGTAAGGTTATAGAATATAGAAATTTTATATTATTTGTTTTAAAATACATTTTTTCAGAATATTGTTGATATTTTGAAATTATTTGAATTTTTTTTATAAAGAATAGAAAATTACGATGTTTTGGAATTGAAAATAATAAAACTCTAAAGCAAAAAGTCTTATTATTACTTGCTTAATTATTAATTAAAGTACTTTTAATCAAGGTGAATGAGCGGATGGAGAAGACTTTTTAAAAAATTTGTTGATTTTATGATTATCTTGTTTAAAAATGAGATAACCTTTTTGGGATATTATTATATACCGTTTATTGTTTACATAATTAATAAAACAATTGCCGGAAGCGAAGCGATTATTATTCCAAATGCTAAAGTCACTTATGTAGGTGCCTTCAGAAGATGTGTAGTATACGATGTGGTTTTTTTTATTAGCATTATTTTTTTTATTAGTATTGAAAATCATATTTTATCAATCTTAAACTTTTGTTATATAAAAACATACAAAATATAACATATAAAATAAAATGTTGTCAAAAAGAAACTGCGTACATTAAATAGTATGATTGACTTATTTAGAAGTGCTTCGAGATGAAGTCAAGCTAACGAAAGACAGGTTATTTGAAGACAAAATTTTTATAATGTTTTTTTTTCCTTAAAAAGTGATGATTCTTAAAGGTTTTGATTTCAATATTTTAAAACTGAGAGTATTTTTATTTCTTTGCTCTTATTTCAGCTCTTTTAAAGTTTGCTTATGCTTTACATAAACAAATGCAAAAGACTTTTTTGCAACTTATGCTGAAATATTTTCAAAAATTTTATTACTTTGTATTTAAAAAAAAAATAAAAGCAGTTTTTCAAAATTTATTTTAAAAGTGAATACAAAATTTGTGGTGGGCTTTATATTTGTGGTAATTTTGTTAAAACGTTTTTTTGATTGGGTACTGCATTTAATTAATAACTAATTAACAGTTAGACAGGTGAAAAATGATCTAAGACTTAGTCTTAGAATTTATTTTCTTATCTACTTTTATTTAACTGTATATAATGTAAATATGCACTACGAGTTCTCCACTAACGACTTCTTTAAACGTCAAGAACTATACCTTAATTAATACAAATACAAATTTATTTTGAAAATAAAACTATGAACAATTAACTAGTTTTTTCTTTCTGACACTGTTTATAATAGTTCCAACTTCTAATTCTAGCATGGAATCAAACTTTGTAACTACATAATAATTGTAGTTTAGATAAAAAATACTCTAAACTAAATACATACTAAAACTATGAACAATTAACTAGTTTTTTCTTTCTGACACTGTTTATAATAGTTCCAACTTCTAATTCTAGCATGGAATCAAACTTTGTAACTACATAATAATTGTAGTTTAGATAAAAAATACTCTAATTTGTTATCTGAGAGTTGATCTAAAAATAGGATCAGAAGGTGACCAGTTTTTTTGGCATTTTATAACAATATAACGGTATTGTTGTATTACTTTGCGGATTGTTATTTGACTTGAATTGTTTGCGATCTGTTGCTTTTCTGTCGTCCTCTGCTAAAACAAATTCTATCGTCTATTTGTTTAAACAAACTTGTTTCACAATAATTCAGCCACATCTAATAGCCGAAATAATCTTGAGGTAAAGAAAGTACAATTAATCTTATCCTATCGACTCTTAGCCTGATGGGAGGTAAAAAGCCCAAAATAATTTGCTGGCTTTTAGCTTTGAATAAATTTGAGACTTTGTGGCTATATGTTTTATGAAGGATTTATGCGTAGTTTGGATTTTTATGGCATAAACAAGAATTTAATTAAGTGTGGGATCTTTATAAAGAACTATCAATGTTAAAAATGTTGTTCTCTAGTTTGCTAACACATACATCCATTTTATAAATGCTCCGGTTTTGTAAAATGGGTGTTGACTATTTTAAATTTTAGCCCTACTCAAAGCATAACTAATCCACAGAATAAATTGTTTATTATTAAAATTTCTGCAATTGGATAAACAATTTTTTGCTACAGTAAGAGAGTAAATACCTGAACTTAATTTTTCTGACATTATATAATGTCAAATTTGATAATTGTAGTTTTTATCAACTCTTAAGGACAAAGAAATAACCTACACACCTATACCGTTGCCGACAAACTATTTTTAAACCGCTTGACGTTTTAATATGTGTTGAGCCATCAATAAGCGCGGTGGTTTTGTTCAAATTAAAAAAAAAAGTTTGGTTTGAATCATGTGGCGTTGACAGTCATCCATTATAAATATTATGTAAACGCTGTCAATCACATTATAGTCGCTCATATTGTTCAATTTTGTTCATTAAAGAAAGATATTTTTAATTTGCGCTGATATGATAAGTGTATTCTTATTATTGTTATTTTTTGAAGTTGTTAGCAGCGATGTAAGCTTTCTGAGGTCACAAATAGCCGGGAATTAAATAAATTGATGTGTTTTTACTAGAAACGCATTTGTGTCGCTATTATTACCGACAAATTACGGCTGCCATCTTAAATGAATATCAATTTGTAAAATTATTCTATTTTTATAATACTTTACAAACATTTTTACGAAGCAGTAGGATACGTTTTATTGCATTTACGGAATGTTTCCGAAATAATTAAAATCTGTTATTCTGCATCGTCTTTTAGAGGTGCGAATGTTTATAAAAGCATTATGAGCGTCGTAATGGTATGAAATGGAACATAACGAAGCTTCCCGACGGGATATAAATAATAAATTCATCTTCCATCCTGCATAAGCTGTCAGAGGAATACTCTATCTAAAAGTTTAGTTTACATATTCGACACAGAGACAGATAAAGCGAATTGCGTTAAATTATTCAATACATATGTTTTCTATAAATTTTTAAAATTGGATTGGGGAGTTTTTCAAAAACCGAACAATACTTTATTAGTGGTTATGTAAATCGACAATTGCCTTTTTATGACTATTGTTACGAATAAGCAGATGTCTTCTTGGTTTTGTTAAAACAGAATAATTTAATTGTTATCAAATGTTTATTTTGGAAAACAGTTTTCATAATTTGTTTTTCTTAATTAATAGTTTCATGTCATCAATAGTTTCTTGAGGGAACCGATGTTGACGTTCACCGTTAACGAGAAAACAAGACCGTTCCTTCGTCTTTGAGTTATGGTAAAGTTTAATAATATGAAAGCTCTTAAAAGTTTGATTGTTTGTGGTGTCATCTTTTTCCTACTTGTGCACTCGAAAGGATGTACAAATTGTAGGTGTTTTGCAGGACAGTTTTTTGAATTTAAGCTGAAATTTTAACAAAACAGTGACACCAAAAACCGCTCTGTTTAAAATAGTGATAAAGATACATTTATATTTATAATTATAAAAAAAAATATGCATTACATTTTATTTCTAACGTCATTTTTAAACGATTCTTGTTTTAGTTCAATTATCACTGTCAAGAAGTGACTAACTAATTTTGTAAAATCTTGCTATACTTACTAATAGGTTCACTAGGGCTCGACTTCATTTACGCGTCTGTTATTTGGGCTCATTAGAAAGGTCTTGATCGAATTTTTGAATTTTCGAATAAATTTAGCATTTACTTATTCATTGAACTAATATTTGCAGTTATTATAATTTAGTCAGGATTCGGATCTCAGAGCTCTCGTTTTTTTGATCTCTAGTGCTCTTTTGGCACTTAATGGCAGACAACACTGACTTTTTATGCTTTATTTTATTCGTTTTATTGTTAAGGCAGCAGAGAGACAATTAAGCCAGTAAAATGCGTAGTTTGAGCTTTCTTTTTGGGACAGGCTATAATATTCTTTTGGTAAATTATAATTGGCTGTTATTTCTTAAAGTTTTTGTTTTATGATATACATTTCTTGGTGATTTGATAGTTTTTTATGTGGAAATAGAATTGCAATAAATTTTCAACAAGCTTGGGAAAAGAGGCTATAAAACTTTATCCCGTTAGTTCAGTATTTTCCGTAAAAGTGACGTTAATAAATCTAACTTGTATAGTTTATAAATATCGCATGAAGATTTAATGACGGTTACTGTATTGACAATGTTTTGTTAACAGCTTCGAACTGAACTGAGGAATTATGCAAACATAGGATATATGTATCATGTTGCTTTACTTTACAAATTACGCTCACATAATCCACCGAGTTTAAAATGAAAATATTTTTTTTATAAAACCTGTGAAATATTTATTTTATAAATGCAAACATATCACCTGCTTGATGATACGTTGTAATGTTTGATGTTGAATTTAAAATTCATCACACGAGATCTGATAAGTATTTTTCTGACAGTGTGCTATAATTGATGTTAAATTGACGGTCTTCTTCAAAAAACGTCAATAACTATAACGTAACTGCGTTATAATTATATATTTCATACAAACGGCTTTCAAAAGCTCGATGATTATTATAAAGAGGCTTTTTATAAACCAAAATTTTTTTCAAGATGCTAACCTTAAAAATGAATAATTACATAAATTAAACACAAAATTATTACTGTCTAGTAATTTTAGGCAATAGCGTTGATGCTTTCATATTCATCAGTTTTTATTAATCTAGTTTTGGAAAGTTTAGGTTTGAAAGTAATTTTTACAATTACGAATACATTTCACAAAGAATTATTTAAAGCTTAAAACTGTAACACCTTACTACTTAATTTCAATCTCATTAGTTATCAAAAATACATTGCTACTGCCGTTTATAAATTATTTAGATAAACTCTTTCTATGGAATTTTAAACGCAATTTTTTGATCAGGTCATACGTAGATACAAAATTGTCGTGTATCTGCGTATTGAACGAGCTTTGACTTTTGACGGCGATTATGCTATCAAAGTCAATAAAAATCTATCATTCTATCAAGCTAAATTGCACAACAAGAAAAAATAATACATTATAAAGTTTTAAATAAGTTCTTAAGTTAGATTCTATCTGGAGCACAGAGTTTTGAATCGTAGCAAAAGAATTATTGTAGTCTATACTTTATTGTCATAATGATAATAACAATAAAGAGTGATAGTAAAGTTAAAGATGAATCCCTCTGGATGTTGAACTAATTTTAAAAATAAATTTTAATATTAATAGAATATTATTCTATAAAAATATTTGCATAAGTGACAATTGGACGTAAAAAATTATTATAAATCCAAGTAAAAAGGAGGGTGTCCATTAAAGCCCTTGTACTGTTGCCTACTCGAATAGATTTTAATTAGTGGTAATACAATGGGTCGCGTGTGTGAAGTGGAAAATCACGTTTGGCGGCTTCTAACAGGTTCTCTGTTAATAAATATGGTCGTTCCGCCGTGCTACTTTCCCCTAAGCTGTAGTGATTACCTCCCGGTTGGGGTTGAAGAACTGCCAAACAATACGAAAAGTTACATTATAGAACTATTTCAGCAAAAGCTGTGCTTGCTTTCAATAACAATAATAACAAATGCATTAACTGAGCTAAAATGATAAATCATCTCTTACAAATGCATTAATTATGAACTAAAATCATAAATCATCTTTTAATATTAAGTTATTGAAGTTAAGGCTTAATTGAAAAAATTTATTGAAATTGCATTGTGGTTATTGTTCATGAGTAATTTTATGTAATTTCTAGAAATCAGTATTATGTTTATTTATGTGGTTAATGTATCTATTTATTGTAAATGAAAAATAGCAATTCTATGCTGCTATTCTTTAGATTTACGGGAGCGGTATTTATCTTTCGTCAAAAATCAGCTGATTATGTCACCGTAGGATTTGAATCTATAACCAAATAGAGGAGTGATATTAAAGTGACGTTATTTCAGAACAAAAAATGTATTTTTTATTAAAGCGGAGTTACACCGAAATTAGATGAAAAATGCTCTCCATTTATGCTTAGTGTCTTTAAAAAAAGTGCTGTAAAAGGTGACCCACATCACATCTATGGGATTTTAAGAGTCATTAATTCCTTTAATTTTTGTTTAGTATAACAGTCTTAAAAGCTATGATTGTTTGTGTAGTGCTCATTTTTGACTAAAGCTTTAACGTGCTTTATAATAGCAGTTTATGTAAATATACTGTCTAAGTATTTTAGACAATGATTTTAATAAATTTGTACTTTTATCTGTTGTAATACAATAATTATTATTTGTGAAATTACGTGAACACTCGCTTGTATGAGGTTAAAAAAATGTGTTTTTTTTTAAACGAATTACTCATAATTTTCTCTTTTCTTCTTCATACTTAAATATTAAGGATGCAGTACCTATTAGATAATCACATCAACACCCAGCAACTGACTGCAAAATTAGTTGTAAAACCGCACGTCAAACATTTTATAAACGATTTGGTCCTATAACATAAAGTGACATTAGATCTATAAGCCAGAGTGCGTCTTTCTTGGCAAAAACACAATTAAAAGGTTTTTTTGTGTAAATTGGCGAATCTGTATAGTTAACGTGTTTTCTTTCGCACTGCAAATTTCTATAATTTAATTTTGCGTGTTAACAAACTTAGAATAGTTTATATCATTCAACCACACTTTAGAAAATAAAGTAAACTGAACAAACGCAGATTTGCAAAATGCCATTTTATTAAAATAGACATCATTATTCATCACTAGACATAGAAAATGTGGTTTGATAAAATATCTATTTGTGTATTAAGAGCGCAAACTGATATATTGTCGATTGAGACTCGCATCACACACAAGATTCTTCTACAATTATTGCACATTGATTCTGAAAAATATATATAGGTTTAAGTTAAAAAATAAACAAAAAATGTATCAAGTTGTCTAAGTACAAGTTTGAAGATGTGTGTCAATTGTACTACTGTATTATTTAATGTGTAGCAAAAGATTATTCAAAATACACTAATAATTATTTATTAAGAAAATAATGTAATAAATTATTGTTAATAATATTTAAAAAGAATCTTTTAGTACGACTTTTTACTAGGGTCGATAGTACTGAATTTCTTGGTGAACATATCTTCTGCTTTCACTTTAACTAATCATGCGCATCTACTTTTTTGATATACAGGGTGGATAAGACAAAAAACGGTTTTTACATGAAAGTGAAAACACTTTTATGTTTAAAGACTAGATACCCATGTTTAGATACTAGATGGTTTAGAGACCCGATTCTCTAATATGCAATGATTGACTAATATTGAAACCGCCAGCGTTTGTAAAACTTATTTTTCAAACAAAAGAATCAACTTATTTGTCAATCTATAGTCAATTTTTTATAATGCTATTAAATCATATTTGCGAAAATGTTCCACTTAGTTCTAAAATTCTAATTTCTACATGATTCTAAAGGTCTTGTTAGGTCTATTTTAGTCTACCGGGATTTCGGGAATAAATTATCTACTAATCCTATCATTGCCACGTGGTTTTCTATTTTGATTAGCCGCAGATTGTTTGTAATGTAGTTCTTTCGGTGCACAGCTCTGTAGCTCATTTATTAACCTCAGTACATCCTTATTTATTACTAATGAAGAAGTCATCTTTCTGCAATGAAAGAATTTAATTACTCTGTTAATCAACCAACATAATCTAAACAAAAAGTAAATGATATAACGATTTTAACAAATGTTAATAAAGTGCACAACGTTAAATTATTGAGATACTAGTTAGGCTCTTATCTCAAAACAACCCAACCTCCTGCCGCGTTTTGAGGCTCTTATCTCAAAACAGCCCAACCTCCTGCTGTTTTGATGGCTAATCATGCGCATTTACATCTCTCGATGTACAGGGTAGATGAGCTTGAAGTAAACTTAACAAAATGTGAACGACCGTTAATAAGTTTGCACTAATATATGAATTCTATTAAAATAATATGTCATTACATTTTATCCGCTTAACATACAAATTATCTGCTTGAAGTAATGACTCTAAGCAGATGATTTTGACAGGTATCAAATTGAGGTTTGTTTTTGATTCTGCAAAAAGGTAAATTTTTATTTAGTAGAATAGTGAACTTTAATCGATTACTATAAAACGTTTTATTATTTAAATATTTACTAGGCATAAATATTTGATAATGCTTTGATTTTGGAAGGTTGGTGACCCTTGCTTACGAGGCTGAAATAATAATGTTTAATCAACGGCTTACCTAGATAGCAATTTCGCATAACGAACGTTTGACATGTTAAAGGTTGTTATCACCGTCTATCCAGGCAAGTATTAAAGGGTATAGCAGCGTATTTGGCTATTCATTGTTACGAAACGATTATAACCGGTAATGTTAGTGTTTGAGGATCGTTCGTGCTATGGTCCTGTAGGATTCACTTAATGTTAACTAATGCAAAGCTATTATTGAAATTTTGGTAGAGCGCCATTGTAGTATCAACTGAATGGTTATGGAAACTATAGCAGGAGTTAACACGGATTTACCTGAAGCATCTTGTTTCAGCTTGAAACTACAACAAACAATTAGGATTTATTCTGGTTAAAGGTTATTATCATGGTGAGTGCACCGGGCAAGAAAACAGGAAAATACTTCTTACACTTAATAAAGCAAACGAAAGTTTGATTCGACAAAGGAGGGGTTGGCTGTGTACGTTTCCCATTAGTGCATCCACCTATGAAATCGCTAAATTACTTACTGTTTTTTAAATTTACTCTCATGCTTCAAACATCGTCAACTCTAAGACTTGACGACGGCAGTGCAACGATATTTCCTTTTCCCCAAATGGTTTGCTTTTTCGTTGAAATTCTCGTTTGTTTAGCCTTCTTCTGATCGACTTATTTCACGGCTCGCAAATTTCAAACATTCGGCAATTCCCTTATCAAAATAAAAAACGTAAAAGAATTGGTCCGTTCGATTCACGAATATTAAAGAGGTAGGAAATTTAAATGACAGGAACTTTTTTTCTACATTTTAGACTTATACGCTTTAAACTTTTTTAAAACGTAATGATTTATGTGGCTACAGGTGAACTAAGAAATGACCTAGAAAAAATTATTTTTTAAGAAGAATAGTGAATTATTTTTAAAATACTTTATTATTAAACTTTAGAGGCGCGCGGCGTAAATATTTTAACTATGTTTGCTCAGACAATAAAATGTGACATAAATTTATAATATTTTTCAAAAAGAAACAAGTCACTAACTTCCTATAAACAAACTTGCAGTTATTAATTCAGAGTAACCGAAAATTACCATTTGATCAAAATATATCTGATTGAGTACAAATGTTCCCCTGATGCTCGCTATGAACGTGAAAACCAAGTCACCCACTGTGTCTGTTGTCAGAAAAGTACATATAGTAAAGACCGAGCTCATGAAAGTGTACTGGTTCTTTCAATGGCTTGGGCTGATAGATGGGTTTCAAATAAGAACGAAACAGCGCTGTTCTCAGTATTTACCGTATACATTACACTTTCACATTGATTTAACTATTTTTGACAGCTATGTATACCAGCACCAATCTTTAAAAAATAAAAACATTTATTACAGCACGAGTGCTTTAATAGATATCAAAGACCACAATTATAAACATTAATAAGTTTATTAAAGACTGATTTTTAAGTTATGTGTATAGAGTAAACACACACACATCATAAAACTGCACAATGTTTACTGCGTGCTGTTGCAATGGGTTACTGGGTTAATATCGGACGCTGACAATTGAACGAGTTAGTCAGCAAGCAAATGTAATGAGTAGTGTGGTCGAAATAAGAAAGGCAAATTGATTGGTTTTCCAGCCTGGAGAATGGTTGAACAAGCCGTATATTTCTTGCATCAACAATATATATATATACATAAGATAACGACACTTTGAAAAGAGAGATAAGCTTTGACAATAAATAAAATAGTTGCAATAGGTAACAAACAATATTTTAATATTGTTTATATAATATTTCAATTTTTTTTTTTCGAATATAACAACGTTGTTATAAAACTACGGAGTTTGTTCGGTCTTTTGCGCGTTGTTATAAGCGACTTTTACTACATTGTTTTTCTACTGTTCTAGAATTTCTGCTCAACATGATTATCAAGATTATGTGTTCAAATTGCTACGAAATACGTACACCCCTTCGATTGTATGAGTAAGCAAATGGTGACACTAGAAACATCTGTAACTCAGCGCTCTTGTACTTTTATGAGCTTTTAACAAAATTATTAAAATCCTATCAAAGTTTATTACAGGGTTTGTGTTTACGAGTGAAGTAAAATTTATTTTGGTATAGTACGAGTTATTTTCTAAAAAAATAGTTGATTAACTGAAAGTAAAATGTCTATTAGAAGCATAGGAAAAAGCCGCTACAACGTTGTGGATTATTTGTTTTGTTTATATTTAATTAATTGTTGTTGTACGCTGTCTTGCCGGCTATGTTTTGAAAAAAGGGTTTAACTTTTCTCAAATAAGTTTCAGTTTTGGTAAGCATAACCAAGATTGTCGCCAACATGTAGACGATACGAAATCATGAGCAATCGTTGATTGCATGATTCTATCCTAGCTTTTTTGAGAAAGTTTAGATTTCAACACTTAGTGTTAAAATCTATGTTCTCTTGAAGAATTTTACAAGTGTGAATGTTTTTAAAGCAACATAAATACATTTTGTAGTGTAAGCACGCAAAGGGCAAAACGTTACGGCTTCTTATCGTACAGTTGAATCTTTGACCATTGTGAAATTAATTACATCGCATAAATCATTTTGAATTATTTATTTTTATTTTATGTGAACACGCTTCATATTCTGTTTACGATGAAAAAAGAGTCAGGTATAAATAAGTGAGTTAGATAAAAATCTTGTTTTTTTTGGTCACTAACAAAAGAGCTCGCTTACTCTGAAAAACTCTAATTAAGGGAGCGTTTTTCTGGATGAATTTATTTCCGTCACTAATTATTTTTTTCTTTATTTTTAGTATACTCTACATTCCAACGTTGTTAATTATCCACAAATAGTTTTAATGAAGTAATATTAAAACTTTAATTAGTAATTGAAACACAACTTCATAAATAATAGGAATTTTGTTGTTGGAAACCTGAGATGTATAAGTCAGAAATTGTTTTTAATATATGTTTTTGATGAAGTTGGTTGTTTGCAAAAGTGAAAGAGATGAATTAGCCTTTTTGTGGCATTAACAAGTTTTTATGGGACTATGTTGCTTAATTTCCAAGCATAACAAGATCAGACCTTTTTACGATCACACTATAATTGTAATCTTTTGTTGTAATTCAGTCAGAAAAAAAAAGATGCTGAAACAGTTTTATAATCCTAAAAAATTACTTCAAGTAATCTTTGGCTTTTTTTGTATGTGAATTCTGAGTTTTATTTTATTGGACCGTAAATGCCGTTAAATTGTGGTAATGTTTTGTTGACACCCCAATATTGGTCGTAGAAAAAGAAGTTGAGAAGAATGATCATAATATAATTTAAGGGTCGTTATATTTTTTGATGATTTCATATGATTTGCGCAATTTGGAATCTTGCTGACATTGAAAGTGCTTTTTTTATAATCATATATAATAGTTTTCGCACATGTTTAGGTCCAATTGAATTTTCGACGCAAACATATAATTCTTCTCTCAAAGCCAGATTGCAGTCTGAAGCTAGATTTACTACTTATATTCTCTGTCATTTTCCTTTGTGTAACGTCTTCAGACATAATGGACAGCATTATTCGGGAACAATAAGAGAAGCGCTACTTATATATTGGTAGACGAACGACTTTATCGTTCGCAATGGATGGCTACTTCTCATTCTTTACGATCTTTTGAAATTACAAACACTCTCGTCAATTGCAAAGATGTGATATTCTTTTTATTTGATCATTTAAGGAATTAATTTTTACGGAGAGTAGAACTTTTGTAATTAGCTTTTTAAGTAATTACTCTTTAGAAAAGAACTTTTTCTATAAAATTGTTTATTTCGACTTGAAAAACGGAGTGAATTTATCACACTCTGAAAAGAATCTTAAAAGTTGTGAAGTAATGGCATCGTAAATGTTTGTCAATAGTTTTGGGTGAAACATTTCTTTTGCGTGTGGTGTGGCCAGGAGTTTTATCTAATGTGGTAGATATTGGATTTCTCAGTGATCAACAAGAGCAGCGCCTACAAATTAATGTTGCAGTTTAATCAATCTTGGCTATTAAACTCTAATTTATAGTTGCGACAGAGGCAACTGCTTTTTATAACTATATCTTAACAAGGTTAAAGTTACAACTTTAATAATAGTTTATAGTCAAGAAATTCCTAATATTGAAATTAAGATTCATGTAGTAATAAAGTAGCGCACAAGCGGAAGCTTTCGATTTGAAATGTTATACGACTGCAGCCAGACCTTCCTAGAGCCATACCCATACGTATATTAAGTGAGTTAATTACAATAGTTGGCCCGAATAACTTACTCTGAATTACGAATAGCGTTAAATTACTTTGAGCCTAATCTCATTCGATCTTAGATAGGAATTAAAACTTACACATGCTGATATAATCGTAGGTAGTTTGACTAATCAGTTCTAGAAGGGTGGTCATGTCTTAGAGACGCGGGAAGGGTGTAGTTTAATGTAATTAACAGATGGGTTATGGAGTAAATGGAGCGGGAAAGGATGCGGTTTGAGTACTAAAGACCTCTCGAAGGACTTTGCGTGTCCCCGAAGACCTAAACGAAAAGGGACTACGTTAAAACTTGCTAAGTCTTAGCAAGCATAAAAGCGGTTTAATTGTCCATTTAAAAATAATATTTAGGGTCGCGTAAAACAATTTTAAATTTTTTAATCATTTATTGATAATGGTGAAGTGGTTATGTTAAAGCATTTAAAAGTAATATCTTTTTATGAATTATAAGGGGCTTATGAATTGACATATCTTAAAGGAGACAAAGGTCTATTGCGACATTGTAGTTTGTAGATGTCAATCCTCCTTTTTGAAAAAATATTTACTAAAAAAAATTTGTAGACTGAATTAAGTACTTAAACTATTTTACTATTCTTTTTTACTTGTTTTAAGTCACGAATTGAGGTTACAACGGCAAGGCAAGAAAGCACTCTGCCGGCAGGATAGTTGATACAAAATTTGCAAATTATTTTAGACGTGTATTTTTTTTTGATGAGGTTTTGGCATTTTAAATAGTGTGAACTGATAGAATGCAAAAAACAAATTTTATAATATGATAAAATATGCAAATTTCAAGCGTTAATAAATTGTTGTTAGGGATAATTAAATCATTTATTTCTGACGAGAAAATGTGTATTTTTTATATTTTTTTTTCTGTGATTTAATGGTACGTATATTAACGATACTTCATTAAAAAATTAATTAAGACGAACAAATAGCATTTTGAAAAACTCACTCACTCACAATCATCGTTGGCTTGCCTCACCTGCTACAAGCATAACTTTCAAAGTTAAAAATGAATAAATCAATTATCTTGCAAAATACTTTGAAAGATTTTTTACTGCTTGAGACATTATTAGCTTAATATATTTTAATTGACAAAATCTCATCGACAAGGTAGCATGCGTTAAAACACACTCAGGGTGGTATTCTCGGCTATACGAAATGGAATGAAATGATGAAATTATTCCGTAAGGTGGAAAATATTGCATGTCATGGCTTGGTTTTAAAATATCTTATTATTCTTACGTATTATTATTTGGCTTTAACGGCATTATGTTTTTTCGCTTCTCAGGGAGTTGTCAAATAGTTATTGGTTCAAATCTATCCATGGCAGTGTTCCAGCTAATAGTGAAGATGGGTTACCGAAGTGTGTAATGCCAATCTCTTGAAAGGTAAACATTATGTTGCATATTTATAACGGCATCAACAGGAAATAAAAGAGTTTGTTCTGGGACATCTTTCAGCCGCTTCATCTTACCGCAAAATGAAGAAGAATGGCCTCCGAGAAAGAAGTAACAATGATGGCGGAGCTAAACCGCTCGAAAAAAGCAGAATTAATAGTACATAATAGCTATTTTTGTCACAAGTACATAATCTATGACTTTTTTGGACGAGTCGAGTTTATGGCCAAGCGAAGCGCGGTCATAATAAAGACGAGTCCAAAACAAGTCAGATTATGTACGAGTGGCAAACAAAGCTTTATGTTCGACTGCTTTGAAGAAATAATTGGGAAAATACGCTGACACGAAGATACAGGAGATCATCCAGATCATGTACTGAGTTTAGCTTGGGTGCCTCCAGGGTAACGGTTGCTAACAACTGTTTTTGTTTATAGAAACGTAAAATTTTTCAAAATATAATCATTCTAAGCTGTTCCAAGTGTAAAGTGTAAAGTTCTGGGTATGGATGGAGTAGAAGACGTGAGAGCTTTGGCAGCAAATGCCCGGGAATCATTGTTGCCTACTAAATCAAAATTCGTATACGAAAATATGTATGCAATGTATCGCAAGTGGTGCATAATGAAAAATATATCGAAAACGAGTGAGGACAGCATACTGGCGTATTTTAATAGTGAACTGGAATGTTACAAGAGTTCCACACTGTGGTCTAAATACTCCATGTTAAGATCGACAATTAACATTAAGGAAGGGGTGGACATCAGTAAGTTTCCAAGTGTGATTCTTTATCTAAAAAGAAAAGCAGAGGGACATAGGCCGAAGAAGTCCAATACATTAAGTAAAGAAAACGTTGAGCAATTTTTGACTGCAGCAGATGAAAAGGAGCATTTGTTAAACAAGGCATGTCACTGATTTTTTATTTTTTCCTATTCTCATAAATGCTTCTCTGTACCCTAGGTCATTCTTATATTCGGCATCGCTGGGGCGTGTAGGCGCCAAGAATTGGCTGCACTAGAGACAAATTTTGTGGAAGTTTGTCAAACACATTTCTTGGTTAAACTTGTTGACACGAAGACCAAAAAAGATAGATCTTTCGTAATATTGCCTGGAGATCTTCAAAACTTAAACTTTTTAGAAATTATTAGAAAATACATGCAGCTCAGACCAGCGCGGACACCACATAACAGATTCTTCATAAACTACGTTCGAGAAAAATGCACTGTTCAACCGGTGGGAGTGCACAAGATTGCGGCAGTGCCGAGTGTTGTGGCGAAATATTTGAATTTGGAGAATCCGTCTTCATACACTGGACACTGTTTCAGGCGCACTTCTGCAAGTCTTTTGGCTAATTCGGGAGCTAGTATGGAGAATATAATGCGACATGGAGGATGGTCTTCGTCGTCCGTCGCAGAAGGATATATAGTTCAATCAGAAAACACTAAAATAGGTACTGCTAGCAAAATCTTGGGGAAAGATTCTCTTCCAGGGAATCCCTCATCGTCAACCATTCAAATTCGAAATTCGGAGAATTCTTTATCGTCGGGCGTTACTATTTGTGACAACAAAAATTGTGTTTTAAACATTAATTTCTATAACAATAATTAATTAATTGATCCTCACTCATAGAGCAGTGTGTTTTCTTGTTAATATTGGTAATTTTTTGACGAAAATAAATTATTTATTTAGTTTGACATTTATACTTGACAATGACAGACGAGTCCAAAAAAATAAACAAAAGGTACTAGTCCAAAAAAGTGGTAGATTTTGGACACTAAACAATGTCAAAAACCTTATCAATATGATGCAGTCGAACATAAAAACCTTTTCAGTGCTTTCTGTGACAACAATGTTTTAAGTCAATTAATTAAAAATGAATTAATTACAAATAAAAGTGATAAAACAACTGTTGATGCAAAAGTTTTCACTACCACACATAAAGGTGCCAGCCGACGTGAGTTTATATTGCTCGAAAAATTGACAACGCCGTTTGAGAACCGCTTATAAATCTGGAAGAAATTATTCATCTTCTGAAATCAAACCTAGAAAATTTCTTAAATCCCACAAGATCTCAAAGTGGAGAGAAAAAACCTGTCACTACACATTTTTTATTAAACAATGAAAAAACTAAGATTAACGATAAGGAGACAACAAAAATGGTAAGCACTGATCTGATCATCTAAAGAATGACGATGAGATTGTTGTAGACTGAAGCGGGCTAAATTAATTTTTTTGTCTCTAAATTGGATAAAAATCTTAATTCAAATGACGACAATCTAGAAAACGGAAATTCAGGGAAGGATAATGATAGCAACTCTATTCGTCTGCTCTCGCAATCAAACAATAGTATATATAAAAATACTTAAAGTCATATCTTTAAACACTGAAAAGATGAACTGCCTGAAAAATCTTCTAAAGATTTAGAATGTTTAGCATCAAATGGTTGCAATGAGGGCTCCAAATCAACGCTCGCGAGAATTCTGAAAAAAACAAAATCTTTGGGAACAGTTCAAGAAGCGAAAAATCCTACACCGCTAACTAAAAATACACCACAACCTGAAACGCCGATTAAAAAAGCACCAATTATTGTTGGTCAAAAAGAAGCATGTCTAAGCTCTAAAAGCTGTTCTAAAAAAAGCCTATTTATACGTAAAAAGATCTAAAGAATTACCTCAAGTGTGTGTCAGTCTCTCAAATCTTGAAAAACTTTATGACACTAGTGTGTGGCCTAGAGGTGCGGCTGCAACAATGTTTTTTCACCGGAGGGAAAAACAGAAAGTATCTACCTAGATGGAAAGTCAGGCTCAACTATGGAAACTAAGACCTAAAGCAGTGAATTCGGTATAGCATTAAATATAGCATTTTTTTTGTTGATTATACAGTCGATTATCAACAAAGTAAATGAATTAGCTTTTTATTTACAAACTAATTATTTTGAAATTCTATGTATTTGTGAACATTGGATATGTAATAAAAAACTGTCAATATTTAGTTGAACATCTGATAAAGTATATTAGAATATTTATTTGCTATAATTAAATATTTTTTATCATTTTTCCATAGATGTAAATAATAATGCTAAAAAAATACGTTTTTCAGGCGCCACTATGTTTGGTAAATGGTTTGCATTTTGTCATGTAATAAGGATATTTAGAGATACTTTTTAACGATAAGCCGGAAATGTTTCAGTTTGTTGTTAGCGAATAACATATAAAATCTTGGTTTTAGGAATTTTGTTCAGAGTTTCTACCGGTGAAAAACAGTTCTACGATGTAGACTCACTCTTGGGAGCTTTTATACTGAGGATTAGGCCTATTCTCCCTTTATTTCTCTTTCTCTAACACATATCCCACATCTCTCTATGCGGCAAGGGCTACGTCGCGTCGTCTTGTTTTTATTCTTTCCTCACCTAACTTGGCGTCGTTAATTTGCTATCTTTGTTTCGAATGTTTTGGCGGTGTCAAACTTTCTTACTTTTTCCTAACAATATAACAAAAGATCGTAAGAGTTTAGAGATGAATGTTAGTAAATTATGAACTTGTTGAAGGAAACAAAAGTTCAAGAGCGGCAGTTACATTTCAGTATAACTTTGAGTTTTGCTTGAGAATACCGAGCACGAGAAGTTATAAGTTTTTATTATTTGCCGGATGCAAATTTGCACTTTGCGTTATAAGTTTTGGTTAAACTAGCGAAGCACACCTGCCTAATTTATTCCAACTCTTATTTATTGTTATTGGGTGGGACGGTCGTTAAAGTTGAAATTCGCCATTTCATTTGCACATTGGGCTGGAAATCCCTAAAGTGTTACGAGTCCAGCCGTAATGAAAATCATATTTTAGAAATTTTAATTTTGTGCTAGCTGACAAGAATCTCATGCGACGCATCTAACAATTCTGCCAAATACTTTTCTTCTCGTTGTAATCTTGATAGCTGTGAACTCTGGGCAATTAAAAAAAATGTGCTTTTAAAAATCTCTTAGCAGAATCTATTATTGCATTTTATTTAAAACTCTTACAGTAGATGTATTATAGAGCATTTAATTCATTTTGTGAATGATCTTAAACTACTTTATTGAAATTGTCATTTTTTACTATGACTATTTTTTGAATGGCCTGTTTTTTTAACTTTTTATAACGCGTGGGTATATTGTACTACCAGCCATAGTATTGAAATCAGTACAAGTACATCATTGGCCGTCTTTCTCAATCATCATTTTAGCGTTAATTAAGATTGCTTTTTGTGCATTTGATCGGTGAGATAGCACGGATAAATCAATGAAATTGCAGTTTAAAGTAAGGATTTTAACTTTTAGCTTTTAAAAGCAACGCATGAATTTTAAGCATTTAATAATAAGTACTACATGAAAAGACATTTTAATAAAGATATGTTTGCAATAGTTTTAGATTTTAAACTAATTTCAATAATTGGGACGTTTTTGATATATTTATTAAATAGAATGTTTTTTGTACCTCTTATGAACTCTTTAAGTTTTTATAATGTTTGGGTATATTGCACTAGATCGGCCATAGTATTAAAATGAACCATCGTAGACAATCTGCATTAATTATTACCGTATGTCTCTTTGCATTTAATCTTTAAGATTTCACTAATAGTACCGACTTCGAATAGATGAAGCTATATTTGACAGCAGGTTTAACGTTGTTACCTTGATAGATATGCATTCAATTGAAAATCATGCTTTAATTTGTAATTATTGTGAACTACAATCATAAATAATTATTGTTCACACGTTTTGTGATCTTCTACAATTTCATATATTTGGTTTTTTTATAATTTATTTATTTAGCTCCAAGATTTGATATATCTCAAATTTAGGCGGCATATAGAGTTTTAAGACACCGCCCGTAAACTTTTTACGTTCTACGGTTCTTGAGTAGGTTAGGGATTGATAATATACGCAATTAAAAAAGGGAAAGAAAAATGCAGACACTACGCAAAATTTACGCCGATTATTTAGAAAAAGAAATTGATCCCAAAAAAAAATTATGTTAGAAAATATATTAAACATCTTGTTCGATAAAAGGAAATTTTTTATGACTTTTGAACTTTTTACAGCGTTGCTACATGGTAAAGTACCTCGAGAGACACGGAGAGTTTATTTTTCTTTCAGAAGCTTTAACATTTGTTCAGCTAGTTTTTCTAGAATTATGGTAATTATTGTACGGAACAAGAACTGCTTCAAGTTGATATCTAGCAAAAGATGAACAATCACAACGTATGCAAATGTACACGAATGTACATTTGGTTTTAGAAACTGCTCGAATTTTTTTGAAATTGAAAAATACGTTATAAAAACATTTATGAACAGTTTAGAAACCAATATTTTGTTGTTGACAATGAGAATATAACCTAGCTTTTTGTTCTTTACCGGCTGTAAGGTGAATAACAAATAAAATAACGCTGTCTCTGGAATTTAATACGTTGGTACTGATTTTTTGAGAAATTTCAATGAGTTAAGTTTTTTGTTACAAAGGTTAGTTGGTTATCAGCTAACTTTGCATTTATTATGTCACCGCATAACGGTAGTGTTATAATATTGTCAAATGTATTTCTGAACGTCTGTAATTTTAATTAAACCTATTTAGCTATACTGTAGCTATACAACAACAGTTTACATTGGCGTCGCTTTTTATTAAAGCATTCTCAAGACCAAGAGTTTAGGTTTAAAATTATTAGTTTTTTTTGTTTTTATTTCACAAGCTACGTTAGCAATTAATACGAACGACGGGACCAAGATTTTAAAATTGGATCCACCTACATACTCTTCAGTTCTCAAGAATGTAATATAGCAACGTATTTGTGCATTTTTTTTGTATTATTTGCATAATTTTATATCATAATAACCTATTTAGATTGTGCCACATCTATTCTTAATGTGGATATTCACATTCGATTTATTCTTTTGTTTTATGATACTCAGTAATGCAAGAGGATGTTGATTCGTTCTAGATTATACATCATTTTTTATGGAATTTGTGGATTTGATGAAATTAAAAGTGTTTCTCAAATTGCATTGGTAAGGGGTTTGCAGAAAGCTAACCTAAGCTAAACTGCTAAGTGATTAGACTCGACACGTGCTCGATCCCTCGAGAAAACAGTGATTGATTGAGCGTACACGAAAAAAATGAAGTAGAAGTTTACAGTGCAAATGCCATTTATCTTTATTACAAAAGGGAAGCAATTTGTAATGTTGCTTAGAGATTATATCGGAAAATGCTGTTCGGCGAAATGGTGGTTGCTGCTGGTGGTGAGATGCCGCGAAAGAATAATCCTGACAGATTTTTTTCTAGCGAAAAGCGAAGTTGGTTCGTAATTTATTAAGGTCGTAACGATACGAACTTCAAGATCGGTGTGACACTAAACTAGTCGTAAACTATCCGTTTCTGGTCGGTACTGAAATTGGAAAACTTGCTCGGCTTGGCACGTAAGTACACCAATAGACACACCATCATGAACGAATCGCTGAAATGAAGAAAAGGACAGAGACGGATCCAAATTATTACTCCCAATTTAACTACTTTTCGATAAGAAAACAGCCGACACGAAACGTGTTTTATAGGGTGACTCGACAAAATGTTCTTGCCTCATTTAGCTAGTTTGTCATGTCAGATTTCGTTATCATGAAACTCATTAATGTTATACCGGACATGACTCTGGTATCACAAAACTTCTGCAACCCTTGGTAAGGCAAACATTTTGCTTAATATTATGTCGTAAAATAAAATACATAGTTTATTAGCAGCAACTTAGCATGAACCAAATTTAAAGTTTGTAGTTAAAGTTAGTAATACAAGTAATACTATGTTATCCGCACCTACATCAATGTAGGTTTTTGGAATAAAAAGAAATAATCGACTAAAGCTTGAAATTTGAAATGCTTAAAATAAGTATCTTTGTTAAATGTTAATTATGATATATATTTTGTAATACCATAATGTTATTTTGGTTTAATACAAGTAATATGACAATATAAAAGTGAGTTTTATTTATCTCTGATCGAAAAGTTAACGGCCGATCATTTCTTAATAGCATATTAGATAGAAAACTTGTGTTATAAGGGTTGATTTGGCACACAAGTTCTGCGCCAACATCTTCTATAAAACGTGTTCTTTACACTATTTATTAGAGCTTGGGCTTTTTTTATTTTTTTATATAAGAAAAATCTAAATTTTTAAGCTCTGAAAAAGGTTGTAGCTAAGAGCACCAAGCTAATTGTTTTTAAGTTTAATACAAACTTTTATTTGACAAAATTTGTTTAATTTTTAACAAAAAATTAATATAATATGGCTAAACAAAATTTCTGTACCAAACTTGAAATTTGGTAACGAGCCGAAACTACGTCTAAAAATGTATTACCTGATAGATCCGAAAAAGCCTAACATTTTCAGGAATTTGAGAATTAGCAAATAGAGATCAAAATGCAAACAATTTCTGAGAATGATTTTTGGCGTACGATGATGTACAGCTCTGGGAGTACAAATTTCGTGAACATTTACAATCATTTTTATTTTAAAATATTTGGTTGGTTTCATCTCATGCTTTGAAGCATAAAAGTTAAAACTTTATAACAATTCTGCATGTAGCGCCGTCCTCTCAGCAAACAAATTATTGCGATTTTGCTGTATGCCACTTTGTCTTTGATACTTATTTTCTTTCAAGTAACACTAATAATCCGTTAGTAAAAAAATTAACTGACTGAGATTAATTGAAGTAATTATATTATAGTTACGTTATAGTAATCTTTATGAAAATATGTTTAAGAGCACTAGGGTTTTCATAGCTATCTATAAAATATGTACTTTGAATTCAAACCTTTAATAAGTTTATTAGAGACAGAAATTTGATTTTTGAAAAAATCAGATCACGGCTAAAAGCGTTGCTAAGTCAATTCTGTCAACAAACTCATCAGTTGAAATTATCTTTGTCAAAATATTAAAAAAACTAACAAATTATATACTAATTGTACTATAAGTGGACATGTACACTATAATGAATTAAAAAAATTAACCTGTTTGTTGAAATATTCAGCGTTTAGATATTGCGAAAAAATTTGAACGCTATACGTTCGATATCGTAGTTATTAACGTCATTAGATCGGTATACAGCAATTAACAGGTGAGATTGAAGTTTGTAAACCGTGGGATAGCTGAGGTTTATAATCAACTGAGCCTGTTAATTGGCTGTGTGACTTTTAAAATTTTTTGTAACACCATGAGTGCTAAACATGGTTTAAAGAGATATTCATTTGAAAACAAATAAACCACGGCTTATTACGAATACAAAAATTTTTAACATTCTGAATTCAGGAAATAATGTTGAAGCTAAATGCACAAACAAAAATATGTTGAATTGGAATGTACAAAATAAATCAGGTTGCTATTTGGTTTTCAAAAAAATTAAGTTGTTTTTGATTTTTGGATTATATTTTTTTCAGACTATAACTGTTTTGGCCCGGTTGACTTCACACTAGACATTTTTTAAAACCATTTAATTTTTTAATTAGTGTGTTTGTGGATTTATTGCAAAATGTTGTTAGCTAGTTATGAAAATCAAAACAAGAAACAAAACTTAATGCTTTTTTAGCAACAGAAAAAATGCGATTTACGTCTCAATAACATTAATATTAAAAGCTCAAATGTAATTTTACAAGCGTTAATTTACATTTATTTAAAAGTTCAAATTGACTGGAGCAAAAGTCTAAGAAACTAACAAATCTAATTAAAAATAAAACTTTTGTAACCAGGGAGCAACATATTTCTTACAGACTCATAACAGTGCTTCTCTATCGATGACACAATTTTTTTTTTATCAAAATGATAAAATGCCAATTAAGTTATTTTTTTTAAGAAAGAATAAAAATCTGTACTTTGCTATAATATTTTTGAAGTAACGCTTTGTGCTGCACTTTATTTAGTTTTAAACATTATCTTTAAACTCTGTTCAGTATTTTTTGTTAATCTAGGTTTAAATTGTGTAACATTAACTCAAAGGCTTAAACCAGTTATAGTTGACGACTCTTCTATTTTGAATCCGTTCCTGGCTCCCTCGTAAGTCGCAGCCGACGCACAAGCGTCGGAAATTAGTCAAGTTTAGACCGGCATTTGGGAATAATGGGCGCGACTGTCATACTGAAAGGCATAAATAAGTAAATACGGCACACGGTATTGTTGCAGCACCACAGTTTCTCCAAATCTCCTAACTCTACAAGTTGAAACGAAGTAATACAAAGTACAATGAATGAAATGGGAGAGACATACGAACCCGGAAGGAGTATTTATCTATGTGCAGAGGGGCTCACACATTTATTAACCGGTTCATTACTCCTACTGCGTTTCTCTGACAATTAAAACAATGTATATCTTGAAGGCTTCTAAGATGTTTGTCTCCTAACAATTACATGAAACATTTAGAATATTTTTTTGTTTTGGAAACTGTTTTTTTTTTTTAATTTAAATTAAGGTTTGTGCATCTATAGTAGTGTGTAAATTACTGATTGTAATTAATTAAAAATAAACCTAGCAAGTAAATTTAAGTCAATAAATAACGTTTTAAGATTTACAAGGCTTTTTTTATATGTACTGCATGGTTGATTGTAGTTATAATTAGATTCATTATCATAATAACTATGTATTACATGATATGGATATGAAATTACATGTTGCTTCTTTCACCAGATAGTTGTTACACGTCGGTTTATCAGAAATATCTTTGTGCAATTTAATACTTTTGTTTAATATACTTAGCAGGTTTCCCCTAAGGGACATCCTCTTTTGGTATCTATAGTATGCGGGAGTAATGCAAGTATAAATAACATAAACAAATGGTTATAGGGTGGGAACATAAATAATTCCAGTCGCATCAATCCATCCAAATAATCTGTCCCCTACGGCCCTGACTCGACCACCGATAAATCCAATATAACCCCCGCTTGTCACAATCACTGTTTGTCAATCGTTCACTTACCAACTGAGTCATTGTTTGTGGTGACGCTGCCACATGTCTGAACGACTTGCTAAGGCTTAACGGAAACTCACTCCTGATTATCGGATTTTGGATAATCGAATGGACCGACGTTAACACACTTATTCCCAAAAGGGGACAAATTTTCACACTATATAACACTTTTTCGGTTGCTTTATGACGCTTGAAGATAGGCAATGTTTTACATAAAATATAAAATGTTAAGCTTTTATGTACAAAACAATAGGAAAAATAGTTTGCATAGTATTTGGGACAATAGATAAACAATATATTGTTCAAACATTTTAAATAATAATTGCATATGTTTTCTAGAAAACAGTTGACTTTTCTACATACTCAATAGGATGATGTATTATTACAAAAGTTTCAAGGTGTCAAAACGCGCAAAAGCTATTTATGTACTCGTTTTAACCCTCCGTTTGACGGGCTTGGTCTGTGAGACGTAAGCAACATTGATTTTTTCAATAATTTTATAAATAATTTTTTTAGTATCTTTTCAAGTTTAGTAAACACAAAAATTTAATAAATTTTAATTTTTTCTTGTTTTGTATTATGGCTTTTACAAAAGCTTTGGGTCTATGAGACCCAGTCTGTGCAAATGTGTAATTTTTTTAGCTTCTATTAATTATTTCTTTTTATGTATTTTGCAAACTGATTAATTTTATCATAGTTTATGCTTGACGTTGTTGTAACATTTTGTATATTACATATAAAATTAAAAATGTAATAACAGTAAAACTCGCAAGTTTTGAAACTCAATCGATTTCAAATGTTTGGCATGGTTTCAAATCTTTATCACTCAATATATATTTTTTTAAATTGCAAAGAACGAAAATCTAAATTTTCGGACAGTTTTTGTGGTGTCTGTATTTGTTTAGAAAACATTAAGTCATCAGTGTTTTTTAATGTTAACTTTGCAGATGAAGGTTTTGCGTGTGAAATATGTATGAAGCAGCACTATATCTTTTGTATTTTATTATTATTAGTTTTTTGTAGAACAAATTTTGTATGTATTTTTTCAATAAAAGTAATTTTTTTATTAAACGTTTTTTATAAATTTATTTTGCGTTAATTTGCGCTGATTCACGTGATTTTTAGGTGGAATGGAAATAAGTTAATTTCACATTCTGTCACCGAAAAAAAAACGGTTTGCTGTTAACGAAAGAACATTGTTGGTTAATGGGCGATTGATAATCTCAACTTTAAAAGTTTCGATTATAAATCGCTTTCATCAAACAACTATTGTAGTTGATATAACTATGTATTAATCAGTCATCAAGGTCTAATAAAAAGAGGTATTTAATAATTTTTTTTCCGAAGTAGAACATTTGGTTTTATTTTTTTTATAGTAATCATAATAAGATTCCATAGTTTTGTCTCGGCTGGAATTTTTTTTTTGTATTTATTTTCAAGAAGCTACACTGAGATTTAGTTGGAATGTTGTGAACAACTTACATTAATTTCTGTACATTAACTTGGTTGATCCGTAATGGAAACGTAATGTTGTGTAAATCTATTGTTCTGGACATAAACGGGCGTATCCACCCTTAATTAATTACAGTTCAGATTTCTGTCGGATTGAGCAAAATCACTTGAAACCACTGGAATTTATCAGGGCATTACTAGTATCCCGACAAGCATCAAACCCAACCTTAATATCTTAGGTTGGATTATCGAAATATCCGGAATGGGGTTGAATTGCAAAGTTCCGTTTTGTATACACCGACCCCTCGGTCAACCGCATTGTTACGGTATTAGATCGTAATGAATATAAATGTAGTTTAGTGAACTGGACGCCACTTGGCGTACGAAACGACAAGATAAATCTCCGACACACTGCCTCCTTTCTCTTATCTTCTTCGCTTAAACTCTTTGTGCATACGGATTAAACTCCAGAAGTACGTAAATCTAAAACAGCATCTGCGGTTTTCTCCTTCAAGCTTAGTGTTTCAAGAATCAATCCGTGGGATTTGTGGAGGAAAGAAAAAAGGATTGTGGGAAAGATTTTTTCTTTTAGAGAAGGGTGAGGATAAGAATTCGCATATCGTATTCAGAAGGTGCACCATCAACAACATTAGCAGACAAAAGGACTGCTATGCCGGGCTGCTGGAAGACTCATTTGGATATACGCAGCACGTCGTACACACAAAGTATTAATATCTGGTGCAGAACACCCGATGACGGAAAAGAGAAGATGCTGCGAATAATCGGGTTGTCATGAATAAGCTAAAATGTTTCAAGATAAAAATTTAATATTATGTATCGACTAAGCTACGAGGATTGGAAGGAAAAAACGATATTAATTCTCATGTGTAGATCAAAAAAATGTTTTTGGTTGTGGTTCTCAGTTTGTAACAAAAATGACTGATGTATTATTTGTATATTGGGTAACGTCAAACGTTTATACCAACAGATCAATAAAAAACTATAAATTAGGATAGCTTGTTGATAGCTATTTTAAACAGGTGGAGCTTTATAACATATGCAACATACGTTTAAATTTTAAATAATTATTATTGTAAATTTTGATATCGTCTTTTAGTACGACATTCTATAGAAAGTTATAATTCAAAATAATTTATTAACACAGTCACCCGATCTGTTGTAGAGTACAATTTTTCTAAGATGAGGACAACTTATTATTCACATTAGATGCGCAATGGTACAGCGGGAGATTGAAGCGTCTCTGTTGCTCAGCGACGCCATATCTATGGGCTTCACCCATCATCCATGGGCGTAAGATTATTGTGAGCTGAAGCTCGCGCATCTAGTAGTACCTTTCTAAGAGTATTTGAACTTAACATATGTGTTATTCGGAAATTATTAAAAAAAGAGGTACTGCTATGTATATTGTATGTGCTATGGAAATAACTAACACGCAGCTTCTTTTTATTCTAGTATATTTATTTTGATCATCTTTTGTTAATTTTCACACTTTTATTGTGCACAAGATACTTTAGTTAGTTAGATACTGTTGGAAAGTTGATTAACATTTATTTAATTTTTTCATGGGAAAAATTAACTTTAACTACTACTATATTATTGACAAATGGAATTTATCAAATCGATAATTAACTAAAAGGGTCATGCCATCAAAATAGTTCTTATGGGTGTTTGGTATAGGTAGCGTTTTCATTGATAATGTAATAGGCAGTGAGATTGAATTCGCAATCGGCTTAGGCTGGATGTACTAATTAGAGTGCGCTAAAAATTAGTAAATGTGTTGTATTTTAAAATCAAGTTTTTGCTTCATCTTCTTTTTGCTTCATTTTTTCATGAGATACTATTAAATAGCAGTTGTCATCATAAATGTGAGGCGTTTAATGTAAATTTTATAGCAAGAAGTCGAGATCGTCAAGACTTAAAAAATACATTCGCTTTATTATTTTGTAGACTAATTCAGATCTGGAAAATAATATGAACAATAATGAATACGTAAAGCGTTTACTGTGCGTCTAGATTAGTGTGATGTACGTGATGCTTACAGTTCAAGACATTTTGAGACTAAAAGATATTACTGATTGGCCAACCAAGTTATCACATGAGCATCTTTTGTCCGCAACGCATTTGTAAGATATGCAATATTATCTATCTATTTTGTTTTCTATTAACAAATAGTTAAAATAATGTCAAAGCAAATCCATTCAATCTAGATTTGTAGACTTAGTTCTTATTGGAACTCTCCAGTAAGTTACAACAGATTTTTTAAAACCCAGATTCTGTGTTCATTTGAAAATCAAATATAGAAAATAAAAATCTTTATTTTTAAATTTCTTTTGCTTATGAAATTTCACTGTTGCACATTATGCAGTGGGTCATCAAATTCTTTTGTTCTTCAATCTTTCTATGTCTGGTGGGTCCAACATAAGTTTATGAGAATTTATTCACCCTTTAAGTTAGCTACTAATAGATGTTAGATTAGATGGCTCTTTTGTAAACAATATAGTGATTAATTAAATGACGCTAAACAAAATGGCGAACTCACTAAATAGAGAACGAAAACTAAACATAGCAATTGATTATCTACTCGGAACGCTTTTATTCCCAGTTTGGTTTACAATGAACCACTGATGAGAATCAAATGTAAACAATAACAACACTGCTCGCAAAGTTGGTCGTAGCAGCGCTGACATTTTATTTCTATGGGCCAATAGCTGCTGGATATTTTAGTATCTTTTTGGCCACAATGAACACATATTACACTTTTTAATGAATGTTTTTGTCGATTTGACAAGAAATGCCACTTTTGAAGTATTGAAAGTTTTTTTTGTTTAGATCCGATTTTTTGAGGTTAGCAAAATTTATTGTTTCTATGCAAAATCGACTATTTGTAAGGGCCGTATTGAGCAAAACGGAAGCCAAATCTCAGTTGGCCGTGCTATTAACAAGCACAATGAATTATACAATTTATATGGTATAAATAAAATATATTACACGTCGATAAAGATTTTTTCTCGATTTATTCAAAAGAATTTGATAGTATTTTTCTGTTTAATGTACACAAAGTCAATAACATCTATTAATGCATAATTGTTTATTAATAAATCATTTTTGTTATTAGTATATTATTCAAATATATCAAGCAAAATGAAACATGAAACCCAATTATTTCAATAGTGTCAATATATTTGTGTCATGTCAAATTATCGACATTAGTTAATTTTTAGATCTCTATTCGCTTGTTTTGTTGAAATATATTGCATAATAATTAGATTAATAACTTGTTTATTGATGGTTTTTATTAATGTATCTGTTGGTTAAATAACTATTATTAACCGTTAAATGGGATTTGTTAAATATACATAGTTGTTATAAGTAATATAGTTGATAGGTCAACTTTTTTTCAGGAGATTTGAATAATGTTGCAAGTGAGTTGTGTTTTTTATCAGCAGTGAACAGATAATTAGTTTTTGTTTTAGTTTAAATTAGCGTTTGTTTGTGAATTATTAGAATTTTGTTAATTCAATATTTAGTATCGATTAATAATTAAATAAACATGAGTGATAGTAATTGTGTTGAAATGGCTTGATTAATATTTTATGAATTTGCCGAAGGGAATAGAGGTGTATTCAGGAGATTAAAATTTATATGAAAATCTGAAATTTTATCTGTATATACTTTATACTGCACATGAAAAATTTAGAAAATAATCAAGTCTAACTCTCTTGTCAAATAAGACCCGGAAGGATTTAAAGCTGGTGCGACAGTAAACAAGCTGTGTGGTCTCTGTGTAGTTGTTTGATATGCCTGGGGCCTGCAAATATACATTCTTCATATATTGCGGACAGTGTCGTAAAGTTGTTCAGTAGATGTTTTCAACGCTCAAGGCGGTAGGATGGCAACCCTGCCCGTCAATCACACGCGTCGTCAGTTCACATTGATGTGACATTATGACTTTTCTAGGAAACTTTGGTCTTCAAGACAATAGTACGCACGACACCGTTTCCGGAAGCTAATGATAATGTTTGTTGCTGTTTTCATTGTTTTATTGTTGAGGCAGGTATTCCAAACTGCGGATTTAAAGCTGCTAAATGATTTAGTTACCCGGCGCATCCACCATTTTGAAACGGAAATTCTACAGTTGAATTCATGATTACAATAAAAAAAATGCTTTTACATTAATGTTGTCAAAACTGATGTTTAGCAAATACTGAGGTTTGGAGTGATAATTAAAAGCCCATTGCCAATCACATAATTTACAGATTCAAAACGCTTTGCGCAAAAATCTTTTCATTAATTTATGCAATCTACAATTAATTTATGATATCATAGGATATTTTTCAGTGGTTTTTTTTTAACTGATAGCGAGTTTACTGCAATATGATCACCATCTCAGAAATAATAAAAGACTATTAAAAACTAACTGTAATTTGTTACAACTTATAGATGCTACGGAGGATCATGGAAGAATATAGGTGATAAATGCTGTTATATTAAAAATTCTAAATCTTTAAACTTGATTTTTTTTAATGTATTGTATTTTTACGGTTTCAACTACTAGTCTGCATCGTTATACAATCAACATTTTTATATCCATAATACGATTAGAAATCATGAATGTTTAAAAATTTGAATATAAAATGACAGTATAGTTTTTTGTTTGATAAAAAGAAATCATCTTGTTGAGAAACATACTGAAATTTCTACACCTAATTGTAGAGAATCACATTGCAACACGTTGCAAACACATTTATTAATGGAGTGAAACAGACATTTAACGAAAGAACATTAAATGAAAATGGAGAAAGAGTAACAGAAATTTGCCTGCTAAATGGTTTAGAACATGTACATTTTTTTTGAAATGTTATTATAACACAATGTTACATTAAGAGAGAAATTACCGAATAAAGTGAGAAGAGTACGTTTTTGCTGTTGAAGGTTAAATGCTTCCAGAGCAGAACATTTGTTTTTTTGGTTACTTTGCAATAAAGGTTTTGTTTCAACTTTTACTATGTCATAATGTTACCACTTAGCAGATAAAATGTCAAATGTTTGTTTAAACTGGCTAAAATTGGGTTATCTCAAAATACATAGCTTTTAGAGAAATTCAACTGTCCGTGAAAAAGTCTACTGCATATTGCTTCTAACGTTTACAAGTTTTTACAACTAACTTTTGCTTAGAATATGTAAGCGGTTTACAATAAATCAAGTCAAATGTTTTTGATTACTAAAATTATTACTAAAACTTTTTGTCAACTATATTTCATTGTCAAAGAACATAACGTTTTAAAAGTATTATGTAGAGATAAAATGCAATTACACAACAATGTTTTAAAAATTGTACTTAATTTTTATAATTTTATACTAGTAGATTGATATTCGATGTGATTTTAAATAGGGTGTAATATGCACTGCGATCTATTGGTCTTTTGTGTTTCTTTTTCTTAAGGTGTTTGAGGTGTATCTCAGTTTATAGCTATTCATTCAATTAAAAAGCTCTAATTTATTCTAGCAGCTTGGAAAGCTTCTATCTAATATGTATTCCTGCTCTAAGTGTTCTTTACGTTGGGTTCTAATGACGACGGATTCTGTTACCAGGTGTTTCAGAGTTTTCTTCTTTTCTCTGTAAAATCTGCATTTGTCGCTATCTTCTAGGCCGAGTCTTACCAGGTGCTTTACCTTTTGGTACCGTTAACAAAGCCTGTGAGGATGCGAAGTCTATTTTTAGTAAGGTTTAGGTAAATTTTTGACCTTGCATAGCCGAATTCTTTAAGAAATTATTTCCTAGAATGTCTAAAACCAGGAAAATTCAGCCAAAGTTTTGATCTGTTTGTCTCTTTCTTTATTTTGAATCTATTCCTGTAGGTGTGCTTCTTTAAACCACAGAATGATTTTAGCCCTACCAAGCAGGTTAATGCGTCTTCTCTTACGAGCTAATCAGCTTTCTTGTTCCTTTCTATTTCTGAGTGTCCGACTATCTAAATGAGAAAAACATTGTCATTCTTGCCCTGTTTGGTGTTTAAAGGGATTTCTTCTGTTTATTTAAAAAAAAATACATTAACTAACGTTTTTCTTAGCAAAAGATACAGAAGGAACGATTTTGCTTATTTCCGCGCATGCTCCCAGCTCAGTGAGTAGTGTTTATTGGTTACTAAGATAAACAAAACAGTAAGTAATTACTTACCGTCTCAGAACCGTAAAATAAAAAGTTTTAAAATATCTATTTAAATAAATTGAAAAAGCTTTTAATGATACATGTTATTATTATTTTTGAAAAAAATTATTTAGAACGTACAATTATTAAATGTAATTCGGCTGGCTTCTTCAGCAGGAGCATTCACAGAAACTTGCTGAATTCAAGAATTAATTCGTTTTACCACATTCTTCTGTAGGTAAAATTTTGCTAGCTAAAAATATATTTAAAATTAGAAAATTCTCTTTTAGGACATCTTTCAAAAATATTGGCATATTTTTCTTTTGAGAAAATGACAGCTTTTTTGGTTTAACTTTTTTCTTGTTCAACATTTTTTCTATCAGGAATCCTATCAAAGCTTTGAAAACTGATATATTAATTTTGTCATATAGAAAAACTGTGCTTTTTAAGATGGAATATTCGGCCCAAGGGCTTCCAGGTGACTTTATTTTGTTGAACCAAATAAGCCAACAAAGTAGTTCTATCAATTCCACACTTTTTTTCTTCACACCAGCTTTTGAAGATTTCATATGTATTTTCATAGCGAACTCTTAATTTTTGAGAAATAATTGATAAACAGCGAATATCACTTATCAACCAGTATCACTTATTTCTATGCAGAAAAAAGTTCAACTGCTGTTGACAGCTGTTTTTTTACAGATATATTTTTTTGACAGGCTACAAGCTATTTCCTAAGCAACATATGATTGATAATTTATAACAATAATTAATACTACAATTTTTATGCAGATTAAGTGAAGACAAATAAAGGAAATGCCTTTTGTTTTCAAAGAAGTAATCTTCTATCGTGCAAAAAATATTATAAGCATCTCAAACGTTAAGAACTACCGATCTCAAGCAATAATTGGTTTTCAATTGGTAAAATGTTCTTACGGTTTTTTGGTACTCAATATATTACTGTGCTTTTTTATTTATGACTAGCTGACCCGGCGAACTTCGTACCGCCTAACAGTCAATGAATATCGTGTTACATTTTAGCTGAACTAATTTAGGCTTTGATGAACGTAAAACAATAATACAAAATAATATATTTATATAGATAGAAACAAAAAAATATTTTATTATGATGAATGATGATGAAAACATACATACAGAATGAGAATAAAAATAAAAAAAAATAATAATTAAGTACTTCAAACTCATGTCAGAAAAAAATGATTGAAAACTATGTTGTGCAGATTGGAAAAAAAAATAAAACTCGGATTAATTCATTAATAGGATTTTCATTCAAGCACTTTGTGGTAAACGACATTCTTTGTTTTTTGGTCAGGCGCAAGAACAAATAAAGCGGATGGTTTGCCGACACGTGAGCATGCCACGTACAATTGACTATGAGAAAAACATACATTTTTCAGATTGAAGCCACAAATAGCCAAGGAGTGGTCCTGTGATTTGTTGATCGTCATGGCGAAGGCAAGACGAATCGGGAATTGAATTCGTTTAAACTCAAAGGGCATATCCGTTAGGATCATCGAAATCCTTGGAATAAGAACTTCCTCATCTTTAAATTTTCCTTTAAGTATCGACGCGTGCAATTTCTCGCAGATAATTGACTCGCGATATTCCGTTGCCTAATTGCATTACGGCTTTGCTGGGAAAGATTAGATCTTCTAGGACGCGGTATTGTTATTAAAATGTGCACTCGCATAAAACCACCAAATATAATAATAGTGTCTGAACTTTCGAGACATAGACAGTAGCTCAAAGAGTATATAACCACTACGTATGAATATCTTATCAAGAAAAATTATAGACAACCTATAAAAAGACATTTACACTTTTATTAACCTGTAGATTTTTTACCAACTGATTTTTTGTTCCCTAAATTCTATTCCTTCCTTTCCGATGATTTTATGTTTTTACTGTAGAATAAATCTGTAGAATAAATCCAACAAATCAAAAACCATGGCAATCGGTCCAGCCGTTCTCGAGTTATAAGTGTTGTAACAAACACGACTTTCTTTTATATATATAGATTATTGATCTAAAGATGATGATTTGAGAACTGATATTCTTGTTGTAAAACGAGTTTTTATACAAAAATTTTGCCACAAGTCTGTCAATTTTGACCGTAAACTTAAATTAAAACTGAGAATAGAATATCAACATTTTTATATTCGTATGATGTTTAATTGATAAGTGTCTTTTTTCACATAAGTTTGTTAAAATTATCTCGTTTCTGTAACTAATTTTTTGTTTTGTTTCAGGTAAGCAATGATTTTCATAAACTTGTTTCTTAGTAGTGGTAAGTTTATATTTTGGCGTTTGTTATTCATATCAGGTATTAGTTTTAATGAAAACAACCACTTAAAGTGCAATTAAAGTGTTCTTAGTTTAAGCGTAAATTTAATATAAGCCTTTAGAAAACATTTTTTTTTCCTTTACACTGTAGAAAAATATCATTTTTAAGTTTGAATGAAGATGAGCCGTTCACAAGAAAAGCTATATTTCACTTTTCAAACGAAATAGTGACCACTTTAGTTTTATTTTTAATTATTACTTTATCCAAATAATTTGATTGCCTCCAAAACTTTTGTTTTCGGAAACCGATCTAATAGGTAATGACGATATATCACAGCGTTATCGATAATGTCTTCTTCAGGCAAATCGTAGTAATACTAGATTCAGATGTTTAAATTAAAGTGGGCTAGAACTTATTTTAATAGATCAGAAGAATTTATTACTTGACTAAATTATTAAGTTTCTTATGGACAATACATCTAGCACTGACAGAATAGATCCGAAAACAAAGCTTTTTTAAAGTAATCTCTGATTTATAAAAAGAACAATTTGGATACTGAATAGACATTTATTTTAAATAGTGATTTGTCGGAAGCGATCACTAACAGCCAGATATATGATCTTATAATAATGAATTTTTCATAAAGATGACAAATATTTACGCTCATCATTTTTTTACTGTTATCGTATCTTCAGTATGCGGACATGTCAGCGACAGGGCTGTTACGCCGTTCTTGTGAGTGCTGAGAGCATTTATCTGTGACAGTTACAAGAAAAATGCTCAACTTAAAAGGTTTAATATCCAGGGAGCTGCTAAAAGTCCCTGATTAAAAGTTACGAGCCAGATACGAAGGTAATGATTCACGACACAACGAAAAAGTAGAGAAAAGGATCTAATTTAAATTTGTCTCTAAAATGACAATAATAAAAATGAAATTTTATGTTGCCAATTTAGTAAATTGTGTACGCTCTTCTTTTACTCAAAGAGCGGCAACTTTTTTTGAAAATTGATTATAAAGTTTTATAATGGAAACACAGACTTTCGAACATTAATTTACGACTAAAATTTTCATACAATTATTTCCGGGTAAATCAATTATCTCGTTTATTGCCACATGCTGAAACCGTCGACCGTTTTAATTCACTTGTGTGTTTTTTAATTACTGTTGGTTGTTTTTTATGTAAATAATTTCATATTATTTTGATAAAATTTGTTTGAGGATTATTCTAGTTTATCAATTATTGGATTTAAACTTGTTGTTTTTATAACCTTAACTTTCGTTTAATCAATAACATTATTTTGGTACTTATTAGCATCTTGTGCTTGTAGCAAAAAAGATTATTGCTTATGTTTATTGCGTCCGCAGTGTAAGAAACAGAATTTTAAAATTAACATATTATATAAGCTGGGTTTGAAATTTATTTTTACTTGAGCAAAGAACGTTTGTTTTGGTGAAGTATCTTTTTCGTTTAGAGTACGTGACTGTTACTGAGAATGGAAAATTTTTTAAATGAAAACCATTGCTATTGAAAATGTTTTGGAATGTTTAGCTTGCTTAATAGAAGTTGATTACAATATAAAAAAATATTAGTAACACACTTTCAAAACCAGAGTAACTACAAATTTTTATACTTCATACTATTTCGATCTAGTCGTGCTTTGTAATTTAGCTTGACAGGTTTTTATTGTCTTTGATAATATATTTGCCGACAAATGTCAAACAAACGTCAAAGCTTGACTATAATATCGTACGTTTTTGCGTATGAACTAATCAAATAATGAACAAACGTTCAAAATTCCCTAGCAAGAGTAAATCTAAATAATTTATGAACGCACTGTATAATTTAGCCGCAAAATTTTTATATTGTTTCCTAGCAATTCATCGAGTGGTATTATTATTAAAACCGTCATGGAAGTCAAGTGGTTGTTGATTAATGTTTTGAAAAAAGATTAGTGACAAAAAGTTAGTAGGTCAGATAACTAGAGAATTTGGAAAATATCTTAAAATTTATTGATACATTGATAACACTAGTTGTTACATGAGGTTTTAAATGCATTTTTACCAATTTGAACTTTTTTTTTGAGAAAATGATTTTTTGATTTATTAGTTCAATGTTAGCTAAGGAATTGTAATAATAGCAAATTTGAAAATCTGTAAGAGTTTCTACTAAACTTAATTTTTTCACGTTAAGTGAAAAAGCCATTAATGAGAGAGAAAGCTTGCTCGGTAGCTCGTGTAATGTCTGTGTGGGAAAAATTTTTGAATCTAGGCTAATCATATTCTTAATTATATATTTTTTTATTGTAACAATCGAATAAATTAATTATTCGGCAATTTTGCTTTTAAATGGCGAGGCTTTTTTTTCGAATTTTTATATAATCCTTATTTTAATAAAATGTAAAAACACCTTGACGTATGATGGAGTGTTTGTTGAAGTATCATAGAATTCCAGAATATATAAACGGTTTTACAAAAAAATTTATTATAATAGCATTTTAGAAAGTAGCCTACTTTCAATATAAACAAAGAGATGAATTAGAGACTTCTGAAATAAATAAATTTTGCATTAAGTTTAGTTTGTATGTGTACAAATTAAGAATATATATTTTTTGAACAAACTTGTTCAGGTAAATATTATTTATTTTCAATTGACGCTACGTCATTGACTGGAAATGTCTAATTCTCAATAGTTTTTAAACGTTAGAATGGAATTTCAATCGAGATGGATAACGATTTATGGAGCACGACGTCACACTGCATTTTTGCACGAAATTTTAAAAAGAAAACCAAAATTCAACATTTGTCATAAATATTCAACACCGGCGAAACAAAGGTTTCTTTGCAAGAGCAAGTCTAATTGTCAAATTGTCTACAATATAGGCAATATTTACATACATTATAAATATTAAATTACTTAAGATGCTTTCGGGTTTTAGCTATAAAAGTGGTTTTACGATTACCTAATTTGAATGTTTGTTTCAAGTAAAAACTTTTAAATTCTTTATAGTTAACTCACTTTGGGTATTTTTTGCATTTTTATGAGCTTGCAGAAGCGTAATCAAGTAATTGAAAGGGTATTACAGCGAAAACTGTTTTGAGAGAATTTAATACAGGGATTAAATTTTCACAGGGATTTGGCTCTTTAATGCACAAAACGAGATGATATAATCCGCAAAGTCATTGAACTGGACATAACGTATTCAAGTTAAATCTAATCTTTCAACTTATTTCGATTACCTTACGAATGGAGAACCTTTAGCTAAAAATTGTTGAAAATGCTAGAAGATTGTCAAGGGTGGATCAAAGAAAATTTGTAAAAAAAATAACCGAGCTTTTCACTGAATTTTTGACCTTTTGAAACGAAATTTGATAAGTTGATACAAAACATAAATACTGCCAATCTAAGTTTTGAGTTTATTTTATTTTTGGTCAAATGAAAATTTATGATTTCTGATTCAAAGAAAAACATTAGTAGGGATACAGCGACAAGCGTTATAACATATATTAAAAAAATAAGAAAAAAATTATAATAAAGACAAAATATTGAACACCAGAAAATATAACAGTTTTGTTTTAAATTTGGTGTTCTATAAACATTTTGTTTAAAATTATAAATAGTGATACTTTTCTCTGAAAGCACGATCATGATTTCTTTATTTATTATCATTTGATGTCAGTTTTTATTATCGCAAATTAATTTTTTTGACAACAAAAACTCTTATAGAAATTTACATTTTGTCGTAAAATTAACAATAAAAAATTGTTTCAAAAATTGAGCTATGTCTTTCTGTAAGTTAAAAAAAACTAGGTGGAACTGGCGAGCTTATGAGGAGATAAGGGAGCATAGCATCTTTTACATCAATAATTTTCATTCATTGAAAAACAATATTTTATTTTTAAATTCAGAAGATTAGAATTAATCAAGTAGTCTGCTACTTGATTAAGTGTCAGAACTGTTGTCACAAGGTGCGAAATTTAGAACTATATACTTACAATAACAAGTACTGGATATTTTGCAACGTCTCAGTAAATTTACAATATTTTTGGTTTAACTTTCATGCATATCTTTCACCTTGTTTAGTCTGATTTTTTTTGCAAAAAGAAAAGTTATGAATTCGTCTTAGAAGAAATAAACATAATTGCGAAAAGTAAAAAAAGATGATCTTTTGGTATTTTAAGAGGAATTAATGCTCTATTTGTAAAATTTTGAAAATGTTATTAATTTTTTTTACAGCAGTTGTAATAATAGACCAGGGTAGAAGCCTTTAAAAATAATAAAAAGTGAAAAAAAATAATAGTAGAATGAAACCCATTAGAAATGGAAGCAAATATTATAACAATTAAAGGAAAAATAATTTACGGGCGATCTGAGGTCGGGAAGGGGATGGGGGTGAGTTTTTAAGGGTAAAAAACGGCTTCTCTTGATTTCCAGCAAAACTAAAAGTCCTATCAAAAAAAGTCAAATGGCAAAGTTGTAGGTAATAAAAATATCTAAAACTTTTGCGTTTACACTTTTTTCACATAACCTCAAAATTTATGGGAAAATTTAAAAAACCAAGTTTTTGGTTTTTTATTTTTATCTTTTACAAAAAAAATTTTTTTTTAACAACATCTGGTGAAAACTTACTTTTTCATGTCCCAAATACGCTGTAATTTATTTGATTGAAAATATTTATTTTTTCACCTTATTTTGAATTAATATCGAAAAAACACCCTAATTTTCAATCGAAAATTCACCCGTCAAAATATCAGCTTTTTTCAAAAAGTTGGTATGGTTTCTGTTTGTTGAAATCTCTACTTTCCGATGGTAAAAAAAATATATATGTTACTACAGTAAATCTTCTCAGAAAATGCAAAAATTCAAAAAAAACTTGAATTCGAAAGTTTTTTTTTAATTATTATAAATTAGGTTTTGTTCTTTAATGTTAGGGTAGTGTATGTTTAATTATGTTTTTTCCAGGAATGTTAAGGGAAAACAATGAAAGAATGTTAAGGGAATGTATGTTCAATTATGTTTTTTCCAGGAATGTTAAGGGAAAACAATGAAAGAATGTTAAGGGAATGTATGTTCAATTATGTTTTTTGTGTTGAATGTTAGAGGAATATATGTTTAATTACACTTTTTTTGTCGAATGTTAAAGGAATGTATGTAAATTTTACTTTTTCTGGAAAGACGTTGCAAGTTCAGAAAGTCTTCATTTAACAAGAATCTATCAAAAAACACATTAAAAAGTTAAGGGTAAAAGAACGTTAAGGGTAAAAGAATGTTAAGGGACATTAAAAACTCAAGGGTAAAACAATGTTAAGAGAATTAATTATGTTTTTATGTTCAATTACAGTTTTTATTTTAAGTCTAGAAAGTCAAAATCTAACAAAAATCAATCCAATTTATTGTTTTTTTTATACGAAACTACTCCTTAATGTACTAACATCTAAAGACTTTTATTCGTTCCAAAAAAACCCACACTATTGTTTAAAATGCTCAAATTTATGTTCAAACTGTCATGGTTCTAAAAATTGCTCTAATATTGAAGAAGAAACCTACGAGGAAGTTAATGATTCAGAAGAAATTGTGGATGAAGAACCAACGCAGTCTAGAAATAATTTTGGAGAGGAAGAAGGTGATAGTCATGAAGATTTCGAAGATCTACTAGAATCGGAGATGTTTGACGAATCTAACGATGAAGAAATGCCATCAAAAAGACAAAAACTAATGGATAAGTGATTAGAATTGAAGATAAGGTATTTATGAATGATTAATGTGTTTAAAAATATTGTAATGAATAACGTAATCAGAATAAAGCATCTACATTTAATAGTACGATTTACATTTATATTTATATATAATGAGATGTTCTATGACATAAATGTAATTAGCATTAAATAAATCAACTTTTTAATTGAAACAAATTGCAGCAATCACATTTTTTAGATAAAATTATTTACAATAATTAAAAAAAAAATTTCGAATTCAAGTTTTTTTTTGAATTTTTGCATTTTCTGAGAAGATTTACTGTAGTAACATATATATTTTTTTTACCATCGGAAAGTAGAGATTTCAACAAACAGAAACCATACCAACTTTTTGAAAAAAGCTGATATTTTGACGGGAGAATTTTCGATTGAAAATTAGGGTGTTTTTTCGATATTAATTCAAAATAAGGTGAAAAAATAAATATTTTTAATCAAATAAATTACAGCGTATTTGGGACATAAAAAAATAAGTTTTCACTAAATCTCGTTAAAAAAAAAATTTTTTTGTAAAAGATAAAAATAAAAAACCAAAAACTTGGTTTTTTAAATTTTTCACATAAGTTTTGAGGTTATGTAAAAAATGTGTAAATAAAAAAGTTTTAGATCTTTTTATTACCTACAACTTTGCCATTTAACTTTTTTTGATAAGACTTTTAATTTTGCCGGAAATCAAGAAAAACCGTTTTTTACCCTTAAAAACTCACCCTCATCCCCTTCCCGACCTCAGATCGCCCGTAAATTATTTTTCCTTTCATTTTTATAATATTTCCTTCCTTTTCTAATAAGTTTCATCCTACCATTATTTTTTTTGGTTTTAAAAATTATCGATCCTGGTCTATAATATGATTTTTAACTTGTATTTCGGTTTGAAAACGATATTTTTGTGTGTGTGTAATTCAAATTTAACAGCGTAAGATATCTACTTTTCTTTTGTGAAAAATATTATTCTGCTTTGCGCATTATCGCTTTCCAATCTAGGTAAATCGCGTATTCGATCCCTAGAAATCTCCGATTTGCAAAATGCTTTCAATCCATTTATCAAGATGTTTATTGTGAGGATTTTCCAAGTTGAATGGAAATTTCTAGCTAAATATATGTTTATATTCGATCTGTAATAAAAATTACAAGAAAAATGGAAATAGGTTTTCAGCACATTTTATAAGTTGCTCTGTGATCGTTTAAATACAGAGAAAAATTTGTTTTACATTACGATGTTTCTAGAGTATACTTTGTGGGAGATAAACTTAATTATGTCGACTATGCTCTTTATTAGTTGTGCTTCTTTTTGATCAAAGATCAACAGAAGCTTTGAATAGTGTGGATATTACTTTTTTTTTTATAGATTTTATAATTTCTCAAAAAATTCAACAGTTTACCTTAGGTTAATGAGTAGCCTAAATTTTTACAAAGTTGTTTTTAAAAAATCCAGTTTGGTCAGGCGATTGCAAATTGTTTTTTAGAAATTGAACAATTGACGTAAACGAAAGTACCTTGAAAATGAGCTACACGTTATCGATCAATCTAGTTATTGGAATTGATCAAGATTCATAAACCGTATTGGTACAATGTTATTGTTCTATTCTTACAAGATGGGCTTAACGCCATCTTTAAGAAACAGAATGTATTTTCAAATTATTTATTTAAATAAAAGTTTTTCAAATTATGAAGCATAAAATTGAAAAATTTGTACAATAAACTTTAGCTATCTTTACAACACGGACTTTAGACTTATCTTGATTTTGCAGTTGGATATTTTAAGGTCGAGTTTAGAGTTGCTTCTTGTATCCTGTTTAAAATCACCTATCGATTTAATCATCATTTAATGAATAATAAACAAATATGCAACGATGTACAAATATAGAAGTATGAATGGTCTATTAAATGTTCGGTTTTGTACAAACGACGTTGGTACCAATAACTATGTTGCTGATGTCAAATACTTTCAAGCTTTTTCTACTTCAAGCCATACGCCGCCTTCTACTGACAAAACGAACGAATTTGGGTCAAATCGAATGGGTGTTTTTGTTTTGGAATTTAGTTTGAATTTGTAGTTTTTCAATAAAGTGGTTAGACCAACTTTGCTTTGCACTGAGCTGAATCTTGAGCCTATGATAATAATTAAGTCAGTAACGTTAAGATGTTATTTAATTAGGTGTATAATTACCAATGCAAATTCTGGGGCCTTCACCAAACGGTAACCAAGTAAATCCAGGTCTAGTTTGTTTACTTTCTTCTGAAAATCGCTCAGGATCAAATATTGATGGATTGGGATAAAACTCGGGATCGTTGTGGATGCCCAAAATTGAAATGTAGACATCTACTCCTTTTTCAATGATGATATTTGTTTTGTGTACTTTGTATTCTTTATTGCATTGTCGTGTTAAAACTGGTACAGGAGGATACTTTCTAAGTGTTTCACTAAAAACTTGATCTAAATACGTCATATCCATAATTGCATCATATGATAGTTCATTATTGTGTTTTTTAAGTACTTGAATAATTTCATTTCTAACTTTTTCTTGGATCTGAGGATGTACGGCTAGTTCATATAGCGCAAATGCCATGGTTGTTGAAGAAGATTCAAAGCCTCCAACAAAAAACACGAAGGCTTGGGCCGTAAGTTCATTCATTGTCAATCCTGTTTCTGCTGCTTTTTTAGCGTTTGTTATAATTACTTCATCATCTGTTATCGCGCCTTGGTTTTTTAATTGAATTAACAAATGCATGAAGTCTTTTCGATAAATATTGTTTTCCTCTCTGTACTGAACATTGTCTTTCACAACTTTTGAAAAGAATTTTTCTACATCTGGTTTGGCCAATTTAAATTTAATAAGTTTTAGGAAACTTCGCGGTAGAATAATAGACAAAAAACCTTTAAACCTCTCATAGGTCGTTTCTTCAAAATTTCTTTTTCCATACATTCTGAATGGAGTATTAGGATCTTTCAAGCTATTACACTCTAAACCAAAAGCTGTAGAAGCTATAATATCAGTGGTTAGTCTTGCTAATACGTCTTTAATCTCTATTGGTGTATTGTTTTCAATAGATTTGTCGATAATATCTTTCAGTCCAACAGCACAATTTGCAATTGTCTGAAACATTGTTTTTATTTTTCCCGAAGTAAACGTTGGTGTTAATTTAACTCGCAAGTTTCGCCATTGTGCATCTTCTAAAACGAAAAGATTGGCTGTAAATGGATCGTTTTCTTGATCAACAAACAGACCATGATTTACAAAATGTTCGAAATCTTTTTGAAGTATGTTTTTTACAATTTCAATATCAGTTGGAATATACAATCGCGATGGTCCTAAATAGGCACCTCCGTGCTTTAGTTTTTTCATTTTAAACACGTCATAAAATAATTTAATTTGTTCACCAAATGTAGTTTTGCCAAGAAGTAGTGGTTTAGTACTGCCGAAGGGAATACTGGCATCTATGCTATTTAGACCAATTTTGCTCCAATATTTAAAACGTTTTTTGAAAAGAATAATTATAATAATTATAGCAGCTGGTACACCTACTGCTAGAGAATGAATAAATATGCTTGAAATGATGATCATTGCAGCACAAAGAAAAAAGTTTGCGTAAAAATTATAGCAACTCAATATAATAAATCTTTTAATATTTTTTTGTTAAATATAATTTTGCAATAAGTTGGCGTACTTATCTAGAAGTAGTAAGATTAGTTTATTAACGTGTCAGTCACATACACACGTTGTTATAAATAGAAAATTTCACTTATCCAAACGATTAAAAGATCTGGAAAATAACTTTATTCATAAACTTTAATGTAAAACCTTGTGTATAGAAGCAAATGTTTTAGAACCTATGTGTCTATACAAGTCTAAAACGATACTAGATAGAAATGAGTGATTTGACTGGATAAGTTCCAAATCACACGTTTTACATTTTATTTTTCTATAGGAATCTTTGATCCACGTTTCTAAACCGACAAAAATAATGAGGTTTTTAATTCGACTTGTATAGTAAATATTTTTAGGCTTCTTACATGTAAATGTCGAATTAACATTCAGTTGACATCTCCGGAAACATTATATACAGTCGGTCTTGATTTCTACCCCTCGCCGTGCGTAAAATTGGCCAAATTGTCTACTTTTCAGGTACGTATATAAATTAAAATTTCTTATTCTGCCAAAATATCCTAAATGAAACACCAAATATTAAACTTTTTTATTGTTAAACCGTAAATAATTATATGATTTTAAATATTTTGAGTGTCATTTTTATCACAAATCACTGCAAAATCGATAATGATGGTGACTAGTATTGAGGGTTGACAAATCGGACTTGGATTAATTTATTCAATTTTATTTGATTCACATTTAACAATGTGAATTAAATATAATATCGAACAATATAAATATATATATTGTTGGATTAAACAAATCCTTGTAGTAATCTAATTTTTTATCTTTCCTAATTTAATTTTTGGTTAAGAATACGAATATTATAGGTTAATGAACTATATTTGATTAAAAATATAATTAATAATTTTAATAAATTGTTGGTCAAAACTTGTGTTTTAACCATTTTAAAGCGGGAAATAGATTTGTGACACAACGCGTAACGGAGTGCTTTAATGATTGAAGTATAATGTAAATTTTACAACATTTAAGTGTAAGTTAGCGCACACGAATGTAAATCTTACCGTTCGATTATAACATATCTTTTTTTATTGTAAAACGCATATTTTGAAATTGGTATTATATAAATTTTTCAAAAGAGTGTTGTCTCTAAGGATAAAAAAAAATAAAAAAAAGAAATGATTCATTGTTTGTCAGAGAATAATACGTAGTTCCTGTGATACTATAGCATAATAACTATTTTTTTAAGGGATATTAGTTTCAAAAAAATAAAGCAAAACGATTTTTAACAAAAAAAAACCGACGAGGAAAAAAAGAAACGGAAAAGCAAATCAACTGCTCAATTTTTTCAATATATTTTTGATTGATACAAGTGCACTAAGCTCAATATATTGCTGTAGAGTGAGAAAATGGAGTGTTTTCCAAATTCCAGGTGATGTTTTAGCATCAATTTAGGATTACATGGTTTTTCTAATATTTAAAAAGAAACGATTAATTGAAATATTTTTTTTTAATAAAAAAAAAACTTTATTTTTAGACTGCTGAGCTGATTTTTTTTAACTATCGCTGAACACTTTTAATTACCCCAGCTCTTAAATAAAAATATTATCTTAAAATTGTAAAAATAAAAGCCTAAAATTTAGTGGCTACAGGGCCGCAGAGAGGCACACTGCGAACTCATAACACCCGTCTTTTTTTTGTCGGGGATTGAAAATAAAATTTATCTAGCACATGATTGAAGTTCCGAAAAAAAAAAACAAAACTGAATAGCAACAAATAAAAATTTTTAGGCTCAAGCTTTACATTAATGTGAAATACCTGGGATTGCTTCCTACAACTTTATACCACTCAATGTAAGAAATTTACTTTCACTAGAAATTGCTTATATAAAATTGACAATAATTTTCAGATTATTATGAATGTGTAGTGAACTGTTTCGTTTGTGATATTTTATTGTATGTTATGTTATATGTTATTTTAATCTTAGTGGAACACTCTTTTTACTTTTTTGATTTTGTGGCCCCACCATTCTTATTTGGTTTTCTAATTTTTTAATTTGTTATTTGTTTCTATAATTAGTTGTCAGAAATTTGAAGTCTATTAAATTATGGACGCATTGTTAAGGGTCTCTTAAAAACTACTGATGAAATCTTGATCAAAATATAGGATCACATAAAAGCAACCGCTTTCAAATAGTAAAATCATCAGTGCAATATTATACCAACATGTCTTATAGCGGTTACTCAGATTAGACTGTGACATAGACTATAAACACCATTGAACCTTCAGATATTTATTAAAAACTAGCATCTGCGGCGATGCTGAATCGATTATAGTTTGTGACCAAAATCATTTTAAGTATGTTACTATATGAGTTCAATAAGAAGTTGTATTGTCCCACGACTGTGTTGAAAACTGGAGCGAGAAGTGTTTTAATGGAACGAGTTGTGACAATACGTCTTATTAAACAAGTCTAATATACTATTTTATGTATTTAGCCTTACGAAATTTTTCTAGTTTTTTTACTGGACTAGAGAATTTTACGTGGGTGGGTTGGTATTGAAATTGCCGCTCTGCATTCAAATTTGAATATAATCAAATAGCCGTAAATCACATTTAATAAAAATTTATCAGAAATACGCGAAAGTAATCTATCTCGAATGCTTGGTAAAAGTGTTACGTATCTTGTAAATTTGCAGGCTACAATTTAAACTAATAAATTTGATTTGAAATTTGATTTACAAATTTAATAATTTCAACATTTATCTGCTGATATTTAATATGGAAGCTGAAAACGATGAATTTACTTTTGTATCGCTTGATATAGATACGTACAGCCGCTCAAGAAGGTAGGGTCTTGAACAAAACTGGCAAAACATAAAGAGTATGACGCTTTGAATGTATAATGTCAGAAAAACGAAACGTTGAATTCTAGCTGTCACTAATATAACAAAGTTAAATGTTGCCTAATATATAAAGTTTTAAATTACTTTGAAAAAATAATTGTTTGTGTTTTCTCTAAGATCTAATAGTAAGTCTGTTGAATCTAACCATTCGGGATGAGAACGCGAGCGACACAGGAAAGTTATTTAGACGGGGGCGAAATGAGAGCGTCTGGAAGAAATAAAATTTCCAATTATTTGCTAATTTACTATCTTTAATATTAACCACTTATTCTGTATCATTAGTTTATCGGTTTACTTACTTATTTTAAAGAGGCTCTACATTAAATTTGGAGTAATCTAACAGATATAGTGCATTTTAACTATTTTAGCATGTGTGGTTTTGGATAAAGTTTTTCTTTGTGTAATTTTCAAAATTACGTCTAACTAAATTAACAAAATATACTCTTTCGGCAGGAATTTAATCAAAAAACTTACACATATTGGTAACTTTTGAATGCTGAATAGACTGTTAATAGATATCACTCTAATAACGTCGTGCCAAAACTGCCAAAATGCAATATATTTATTTTTATATATTTTGTAATAATTAATTTTGACATATGAGTTGAGAGAAGTAGGTCTTTTCAATTATTTGCAGCTGATATTACAACTTTGCATTCTTTTTGTTTTCGATAACGGAAACACCAACAGTTTGATATTTGTGATTTTGTTAAAGTTGACTTGGTAGCAAGGGGTGCCGCTAAAATCAAAAGCATAAATATATTTATTTACAAATAATCTTCCCATAGAGGTCAGAAAATAAATTTCTGTTTGATTAAAACACCTGAGAAAAAAAAGTATTGCAGGCGCAAGACACTAAAAGATTCAGTTATTATTTTTGAGCGAGGAAATAACGGAGGTAAATTGTTGTGGGGTAGGTTTTGGTGGAGCTTTCATCAGCTTTGCGATTTTAACATGCTTTTTCACAGATTTTTTAGCAACTGTGGTTGATTTCCACTCGGCAAGTTTTTGTGATGGCAGTAGATCACATTTTTTGGTTGATTGTGGAGTAAGAAGTAACAATTGCAGTAATAGATGCAGCTCTGTTGCATCTATTACGCCATTTATGATTTTCACATCATCTACCCTAATTTGGTAGGTGAATGACTATCCTGATTTGGTGATTACAGATGACCGTGCCATGTAAGTTTTTGTATCAATTAATACATAAATTATTTAGATCAACTCTTGCTACGCAATTTAGCTTGATACCGTTGATGCAACATCATGTCAGAATTTTTCTCACTGACATTTGTTTATAAATGAACCGACTTTATGATAAATCGTATTATTGTTTCTCTAATTTGTGTTAATTCTTCTTATTTTAGCATTAAATTTTATATCGTATTTTCTTTTTATGTTTTTTTTTAAATCAATTGTGAGAGGTAATAAACTGAAATGTGTTAGAGTAGCAATTGTTTTTTTTAAATTTCAATAATAAAACAATAACTCTTAATTTTTTGGGATCGATAGTAATAATGGTATCGTCACATAATGAAGTTGATCTAGACCTTGAAACTCAATACTTTCATTATTTTTATTTAATTTATCACTTTTGAGATAATAATAACCTTGACGTTTACAGCTCCAATATTTTTAGAAATTTGTTATTATCTAGACATCTAGGATCCAAGTTTGATTAATGAAGTACATAACCATGTTTCCGATAATTAACTTTCTATGTCTTAAATTGTTAACATATATTATTATCTGAATAGCTATTTGTGTATTAACTTCGCATATTGTCGATTCAGAGCGACTTACCGTACGTGGCATCCTCTCGAAATCAACATCACTTACAAGATTTTTTTCACCTTGCATTTTAACTAAATCTTTGCTTACAAAATTATAAACTTAAATTGTTTTTGTTCAAACAAAAGTTTGTTTACCTGTGGTTTTGAAAAAAGTTCACTTTTACGTTGCCAGAAGCAAATGTCTACTTTTGTTTCCGTGGTGAAAAAATTACTTCTCTGTGATTTTTTCTGCTCTATTAAATTTAGCGCTGCAAAAAGCTTCAGACACCAGGTTTAATTGAACTTTCAACCGACGCAACTTTGGAATGATTATTTGTTAATAAAATTACTAATGAAAAAAAAATTCAGAAAATTAATTTGTTAATAAAATAAAACTGGTTATTTAAAGACCAAAGATTTCTACTTTTTTGTTTTAATATTTTTCAAACCACATTTTTTATAAATACACTTTGTGTTTGGATTTTTTTTTATCTGAACATCTATAAAAAAGATAAATAGTATAATATTTTTTTATGATTTATAAGCTGATTATAAGTAGTTATATATTTGAAAGTTTATTATATAATATGCATGTTCTATTATATTGCTTACATTTATAAAATTAAAGTTTTTGTACCCTTGTTAAATAAGTGTAATTAAGTACATTTACGCATGTTTTAGGGCGTATTGAAAATATTTATTGACATTATAAACACTATTATTTTTAATATTTAAGAACAGTTTGAAGTTGCTATTCCATATTTTTAGATTTTTTCTACTTCTAACCAAACTCCTCCTTCGACCGATAAAATGAAAGAACGTTTGTCAAATTGAATCGGTGTTTTTGTTTTGTTACTAAGCCTGATTTGATAATTTTGCAGAAGGGTCGCTAGTCCAACTTTACTTTGCATCAAACCAAATCGTAAACCTAATCAAGAAACCAGATATACATAGGTTAAATTGAAAATTTTATATAAGCTTACCAATACAAATTCTGGGTCCTTCACCGAATGGTATCCAAGCGAATGCAGGTCTGGTTTTTTTTCCTTCTTCAGAAAATCTTTCAGGATCAAAAACGGAAGGGTTTGGATAATATTCGGGATCATTATGAATTCCTAAAGCTGATATGCTAACCTGTGTTCCCTTTTCAATCGTGACATTCGTTCCAGGAATTTTATAGTCTTTGTTACATACTCTAGGTAGACTAGGTACTGGCGGATATTTTCTTAGTGTTTCATTTAAGACTTGATCCATATATGTCATTTCCATTACTGCGTCGTAAGACAACTGATTATTGTGCTTTTTAAGCACATTATTTATTTCTTCTCTTAGTTTTTTTTGCACATGATAGTTAACAGCTATTTCATAAAGAGCAAATGTCATGGTGGTAGAAGAAGTTTCAAAGCCTGCTAAAAAGAAAACAAAAGCTTGTGCACTTAGCTCGTTAAGTGTTAGTGCTTTCTCTGCAAATCCATCATTTTTGTTTACAATATGTTCATCGTCTGTAACTTTACCGCGGTTTTTCAACTGTAAAAGTAGGTGCATAAAGTCTTTTCTGTATATGTTGTTTTTTTCTCGATATTCTACTGTATCTTTTATAACCTTCATAAAGAATGTTTCTACACTAGTTTTTGTTTGCTTGAATTTGAGTTTTTTCAAAAAACTTTTGGGTAGTATGAGTGGCAAAAGATTTTTGACTCGATCAACTCCATTTACGTCAAAAACTTGTTTACCGTACTTTCTAAATTGGGCGTCAGGATCTTTTAAACTGTTGCATTCTAAACCAAACGCAGCGGAGCCAATAATATCAGTAGTAAATCTGCCTAATATTTCTTTAATATCAACTGGTGTACGATTACTAGCGGATTCATTCATAATATCTTTTAAACCAGTTGTACAGTCAAGTAAAGTTTGAAACATCATTTTCATTTTACCAGAAGTAAAAGTTGGCGTTAATTTAACACGCATTTGCCTCCACTTTGCATCTTCCAAACTAAACAGATGTCCTGACAGGGGATCTACTTCCTCATTTACGTAAGTCCCATGATTAATAAAATGTTGAAAGTCTTTTTGAAAAATATTTTTTATTATTTCCAAATCTACTGGAATATATGTTGGTGATATGCCCAAAAAAACACCACCGTGTTTTAATCCTTGAGCTTTAAATGTGTCATAATAGCGTTTTAATTCAACGCCAAATGTTACTTTGCCTAGGATTAAATTTTTGCTGTCACCAAACGGTATAGTTGGATTTAAACCATTTAAACCAATTTTTTTCCAATATTGAAAGCGCCATTTGAACAATGAAACGACGAGAATGACCACACTTATAACCACCGCTATAAGAACACTCATTTTGAACTAAAAATTTAAGAAATTATTTGTATTGTTATAAAATAAAATTGTACCTACCTGCTTGCGCTTTATCCAAATTTTATTGAAAAATATGTTCCGTCTATCTCTTAAGTAATCTTATATTATTGTACTACGACTGTAATCTGATAATCGCGATTACATCTGTTTGAAGACAATGTTATCCATAATCATTCTAAATAATAGCTTTGTAATGATACTTCGTCAAAATATATAAAATTTATAAAACAGTAATTACCGGAAAACTAATTGAATGATACAGCATTTTATGTTTGTACCAAGTTTGCATTACTTGTAATTTTTGTTATGAAAGATGACTCAAATCTGACGTGCAAAAAATCATACTTACATCTATAGTTGTGACTTTAAATCATTTTTGCTATGAATAGTTGGTATGGTTTTGCGTTAGAAGCAGCCATTTCTCTGATAGATTAAAAGTATTTTTGCACACATTTTACTTTCCTGAAAATTCAAAACTTTTAAATTCTTCTTTAAGTATTTTTTTTTTTGTAAAAAGCAAAGAATTTAAAATCGAGAGAATTTTCTATATTAAATTGAGACCAAATCTCGGTTTTGAAAAATTTTACACCTACACATTTATTTTTGGCTCGTATGTTTTATTTTAAAACAAGACATTAGGTTTATCATAACTTTGGTTAATGTGGGTGCTAGAATAAACACAATTTAAATTTCATTATGCACGTGCAGAAACGTCAGACGTGATTCGACTCTTTTCAGTGCATTGTGACTTTAACTTTTTTCATATGTTGTCATTTATTGAAAGGAGATGACGTTTTTGAAGGTTGGCGATTTAAGGGTTTGGACGGCAACACCAACAATTTCGGTAGATGAGCGATCAAATTATTTCCTTAGAAAGTCTTTTGACGATAAGTTCTGGCGTCTTCTTACTTATTTTTTACCATGTACTTCCTTCTGTTATGATTTATGAGTCAAAATAATTCGTACTTTTTACTTTTGACATATATGACTTAAGTATTGTGTTTGTTTTTTCTGGTTAGGCGGACTTTGTCAATATGAATTCAAAGGCTTCGTTCAATTATTGCATCCATATTTTATAATACCACAGCAAAGATATAACATATGACCATCCGAATTCCTTCTAGATCGAAACTAGGATTTCCTTCACAGAAAAATTGTTTTAGTTTTCCTCGAAATCAATTAAACCGTTCAAATTTTATAAAATTGTTGAAGTGAAAAAAGCTGTTCAACTGTTAACTGTTTATTTTAATGTTTTAACCTGTTTTTTTAAAAATGCTGCTTGTTTTGTAGGTTGAGATGTCACTGAAAAAAGCTAGCAACAATTTTTGAACCCCAGAAACATATTTATTTTCTACAGTTTTGGAGCGTTTTTCTAACATTTATATTTTGTTAACTTTCATAACCTTTTCTTTGTTGCAAGATTTTGAAACGGTAGTTTTTGCGGGTTGAAATATGATAAAATAACATTAATTAGGTTTTACAACATTTTATTTAGTAAGATGTAATATTTCATTCTTACATCTTGGCGAAATGGAAACTATTTTAGGAATTTTTAGCATTTAAAACGGTTTTAGTCGAATGTTTTGCAACCCTGGTTCGCTGCTTCTTCAGGAGTGATTTGATTTGTGGCTTTTGGGCAAGCATCATCAGCAGTGACACAAAAAATAGTTAAATTGCTTAAATTCTACTTTTTTTTCGAGAAGGAACTAATTATCATCACATCAAACAATATTTATTTCACAATTGTGTTTTAAATTGTACTAATAAAAGAATTATTTCTATACTTATGAATTTTTGTATCAAAAAAGTTGGTTCAATCCTTTTAAAGCAAGCAACACATATCGGATGAGACTTTTAATCTAGATGGTAGGAGATCACAAATACTGATTTTATAAAATTCATCAAAATTTGTAGAAGAACTTTAAAGTTTGGATGACTACTAGTAAAAACTCATAACTTTGTAAACAAGTAATCGTGACTTTGTCATATGAGATTTTAATTTTTACACATCACGTGATTCCTAATGCGCTTTTGTCTTTGTCAAAACTGCCGTCAGTGAAAAGTATTGGTTTTTAACGTATTATTCTGTTTACAGTCTTAGTTTTTGTAGTCAAATCAATCGCATTTTAATAGAATTGTGAAAAACAATTAGAAGTTTTTGAGGTAAGCAAACAGCGTGAGTCTTGAATTATCATCGAGTGTTTTAAATATCGGGACTTGGATCGATTCTCACTCAATTATTATTTTTGTTGTATACTAAACAACAGAAGTGGAAATTTTATCAAAAACAACAGGTCATTTAGTTTTTAATATTTCTCTTCACTAATTGAGTAATATTTCGCCAGTAAATGCTTTTTTGGGAATTTTAAAATTTGATGCTGCTGTAAGAATTGTTTTGTAGTCTTTCAGCTGCTAACTCTTAGCAGGAATTTACAAAACAATTAAAATTATTAATCGATAAATTCAATAAAATAATAAAAAAACATTCTTGTGTTTTATGATTTTATCTATCTTCTTTAGATAGGTTTTAATTTGTTTTCTGAACTTCTGATAATATTTTGAACATATTTTGTTATTTCTTTATTTATTTTTCTTTTTTTTTTCTCTCAAATTTTGCTCTTGTATTATCTTCTGCTATTTAAATCACTAAAAACTGGAACAGTAGCTTTAGCAGGGTAGGTTACATTAATAAATTAAATAAGTGAAGATTGGAACTGATTACAAGATTTTTTTATTTGGTTTTTAATATTTAGAAATGTTTATTTGTAACGTTATACCTATAGTAGCACATTATTTCTATTAGATAAGATACACTGTTTTTTTTAAATAAAATGTTGATTAAAATTGGATTTATTGAACATATTCTACAAAAGATGTAATATGACAAATATAAAAATGTACTGGAATTGGAATTGGATTTGAAAGTAATTTTTATATCTTTATAAAATGATAATCTAACTTAATTTTTCTAAATAATAATCGTATTTGTTTTTGAATCGAAATTATTAGAACAAGCAGCAAAAAAAAGTTTTAAAATCAAACAAATATTTAAAAATTTGTTTTATAATTTGAACAAAGCTGTTGTTTTCAACAAATAATTTAAATCTGCTTGATGTCTAACCATACTCCACCATCTGCTGCAGTAATAAAAGATTTTGTCGACATTTTTAAAGGTTTTGCCGTTTTGCTGTTTAATTTTATTTTGTAGTGATGCAAAAGAGTAGCAAGTCCTACTTTACTTTGCATAAGTCCAAATCGTAAACCTGAAACAAAAAAATTATAATGATAACACATTTTCAATGAATAAAAACTAATATTACATAGTTGAACTAATATAGTATTTGTCTAAGACTGAAACTAAAAGGTGAAATTTTTGAGTGTTTATTAGGAAAAAATTATTATGTTCAGACGAATATCTACTGTACGAATCACCTAAGAAGGTAAAAATTGATATGTCTAAAGGCGTCCAAGCGACACGTTTGGTTTGGTAGTAGCGCTGCGGTGGGGTTATATAATTATGGTTATCTAATTATAATCGCTGCCTTAGTGTTTAAATTTACCTATGCAAATTCTGGGTCCTTCTCCAAATGGTAACCATGTGAAAGGATGTCTGGATTTCTTGTTTTCTTCAGTAAATCTTTCTGGATCAAAAACTTCGGGCTTTGGATAATATTCTGGATCTGAGTGAATTCCAAGAACTGGAATTTGAACTCTAGTTCCTTTTTCTATTTTAATGTTTGTGTTGGGAACGACATAATCTTTGGTACATTTGCGAGGCAAGATTGGCAAAGGTGGGTATTTTCGGAGAGTCTCTAGAAATTATTGTTAATTTTTTTGTCAATATTGCTAGTTTACAAGTGTTTTTTCTTACCTTGTAAGACTTTATCCATGTATGTCATTTCTTGAATTGCATCATATGTTAGAACGTTATTGTGTTTTGACATAACTGTTTTAATTTCTTCTCTCACTTTTTCTTGTATATCTGGGTTGCTAGCCAATTCATACAAAGCAAAAGTCATAGTGGTCGAAGATGTTTCAAACCCAGCAAGAAAAAAAATGAATGCTTGCGCAGTTAATTCATTCATTGTTAATCCTCTGTTTGTACTCTTTTCATTTATTACAGTATCATCATTATCAATAACTTTACCAAAATTTTTTATCTGCAGCAATAGGTGCATAAAATCTTTACGTATGATATTATTTTTTTCTCTATAAGCTACTGTGTCTTTGACTACTTTCATAAAGAACTTTTCTACCTCAACTTTGGTTATTCTGAAATTGAATAAGCGCAGCACACTATCGGGAAGATAATTTCTTAAAAGAAACTTAATCTGAGTAGACATGTCTATTTCAAAAGCTTTTTTTCCATAAATTCGAAATTCTACATTAGGATTTTTCAAACTATTGCATTCCAAGCCGAAAGCTACAGAACCTATGATGTCTGTTGTGAATCTTCCTAAAACATCTTTAATTTCTATGGGTTTTTTACTTGCAGCTACTTCATCCATCACTTGCTTCAGACCAATTGTACAGTCTAATAAAGTCTGAAACATCATCTTCATTTTTCCTGACGTAAATGTTGGTGTTAATTTTACTCTCATATTTCGCCACTTTGCGTCTTCTAAGTTGAATAAGTGTCCTGATAGAGGATCGGTTGCTTCGTCGATAAATCCTCCATGATTTAGAAAATGCTGGAAATCACGTTGCAGCATATTTTTGATAAGTTCTGGATCTACTGGAACATAAGCTGGAGATTTACCACTATAAATACCAGCATGCTTGTGTTTTTGTTTTCGAATTTCTTGATAGATTTCTTTGGAAGTTTCACCAAATGTCTTGCGACCAAGAGTTTGATCTTTTGTGTCTCCAAAAAAAATTATAGGATTTAACGACGGTAAACCTATTTTCTCCCAATAAGAGAATTTACGTTTATAGTAAGTTATAATTCCAATTAGAATTGTTGTAAATGCAGATAATAGGTATAAAAAAGCACTGTTACTAAGAAATATCATTTTTCCGCGAAAATTGTTGCTGAATTCAATGCGATAATTTAAAGTCTTAACAAATTCGGCTTTGACATCGACAAATGCGGAGGAACTAATGCGATAAAACTGTTATCGCACACATTAAACAAAGGTTGTTATCTATCTAAGAACTCCAAAAATTTAAGGTGGTGATACTATTTATGTTTTTAGTCTTTTCCTTTTTGTATGGGTTTTTTTGTAGTTTGTGATGGAGGAGAGATCCAAAAACAATGATAATAACACATGATCCATTATTTTGATTATGGTAGTTACTATAACCATTTCTATTTTTATTGATTTTAAGCCATTATTATTGAAGATAAGATAAAGCTTTGTTGTTTCTTTTATACAATCTGTAATTGACTTAATCATGTTTTGTATGGCATTGTCTTGTTTAATCTTTCCAAAACAAAATTCATTATGTCAAACAATTCTGATTGAGAGGAGTGATGTAGGCAAGTATTTAGCTGAATTAATCAAATACAAAAGGTTTCCTAAAGTATTAAAACGTTTTTTAAGAACTGCGCAATGACGTATTCTTTTACTTGACAAATCCCAAATTATTTTGAGTTAGCGATTACTGTACAGGGCAAGTCACCACCCGGTTTTGGCCATTTTAAGAAAAAAACTCAATTTAAATTTTGGTTATTTTTACGTCTTCGTACCTCTAAAAGGAAGATATAATATTTACACAATCATTTCACTGTGCGTCTGCCTGTTAAGATTTTCCCAGGAACCTGTGGGTATATTACTTGAAATTACTATCAAATACAGTCTATAATTATTGTTATATTTGAGATTAATTGTAATTAATTAATATAAATATCTGTCTGCATTCTATAAACGCAATTATGGTCGTTGATGTCTTATATTGTGAAACAAACTCAAAAGAATTAAAAGTTACAGGATTCTTTGTGTTGAACTAGATGCAGAACCATAATATTGGGGAAGATGCAATGTCTTCACATAAGTAAAGAGAAAAATTATAAAACCGTAATTTGTTAACAGTGTAGGCAGTAAAAGTGATGTGGAGGTTTTCAGCCTATGAGGCTTGAAAAACCATTTTACATTAATTTTTATTACACACAAGATTATAGCGAGTCTTTTTTCCAAATGAAAACAATTTCATTAGTATATATCTGCAGAAATCCCAAATGTCTATTTTTGCTCCATTTTTTTTTATTGGAACTCTTCAGTAAGTTGCACTAGATTTTTGTTGTTTTAAATTCTAAATCTAAAGTAATTGAATTTGTTTTTTACATTTTTACCGTTTAAACTTAAAACAATTTTATTTGGGAAATTGTAAGACCGTTTCAAAACTAATGTAAGAAAATTATTTTTTTTTTATTTACGTAAATACATTTAGAAAGTGCTTATTTTTTCTTGCTATTATTATTATTCTAATGCTTTAAACTTTGTGGTCTAAACTAATCAGAAAATTTCGATTACGTGTAATTCTTCGAACAGCAACACTCATGTAATTCCAATCAATTTTCCTGGTAGTGTCAATTGATCTGGTAATTAGAGCCAAAGAGTTTTTATATGTTTAATTTTTTTACAAATAAATCATTTATGTCTTATTGTATATTTTATTATGAACAAGACGTGTTTCAATTAATTAATTAATTTTCTTAATATCTAACCAAACATCACCTTCTGCAGCTGTTATAAATGATTTATTGGATATTCTCAAAGGCGATATTGTTTTATGATTTAATGTTACTTTGTAATTTCTCAAAATGGTGGCGAGGCCGACTTTGCTTTGCATCAATCCAAATCGTAATCCTTGAAATAAATCAATTAATAGTTTTCAATTGTGTATAATAACAAATTATTTTACCTATACAGATTCTTGGTCCTTCTCCAAAAGGTATCCATGTACATGGTGGTCTTGAATTAATTTTTTCTGGAGTAAATCTTTCGGGGTCAAAAGCTTCAGGATTAGGATAATATTCGGGGTCATGGTGAATTCCTAATACTGGGATTTGCAATTTGGTTCCCTTGCTAAGCGTGATATTAGTGCCAGGGATAATGTAGTCTTTGCTGCATTCTCGGGGCAGAGCAGGTACAGGTGGATATTTTCTTAAGGTTTCTGTAAATATCGGAAAATATAGAATATTTTAGGAATATTAGGGAGGTGTAATATACCATTAAGTACTTTATCGGTGTATGGCATTTCCATTATCCCATTGTATGTTAATTCATTGTTGTGATTGTGCAAAATTATATTAACTTCTTCTCTTACTTTTTCTTGAATATCAGGATTAACAGCTAACTCGTAGAGAGCAAAAGTCATTGTAGTCGATGAGGTTTCAAAACCAGCGACGTAAAACAAAAAAGCTTGCGCAGCTAATTCATTAATAGTTAAGCCTTTGGTTTTATTTTTTTCGTCAATTATTATGTCGTCGTCTGTCACTTTTCCTAAATTTTTCAACTGTAGGAGCAGGTGCATGAAATCTTTTCTGACTACATTATTTTTTTCTCGATATGCGACAGTATCTTTAACTACCTTCATGAAGAACTCTTCTACTTCTGGTTTTATAAAGCGCCATTTTATCAAGTCAAGTAAGAAGTTAGGTAAGAATCTCTTTAGAAAGAGTTTAAAAATTAATGTTCTTGTTACTTCTAAATGCCGTCTTCCATAAACTCTAAAAGGTGCATCCGGTTCCTTCAAGCTATTACACTCTAAACCAAAAGCTACTGAACCTATTATGTCTGTAGTGAATCTTGCTAAGATGTCTTTGATATCAGCTGGGGTTTCTGTAACTGCCGCTTCTTCAATTATTTCTTTAAGTCCATGGGTGCAATCTACTAACGTTTGGAACATCATTTTCATTTTTCCAGAAGTAAATGTGGGTGTTAACTTAACACGCATGTTCCTCCATTTAGCATCTTCTAGGTTGAAAAGATGGGCGGATAAAGGATCATTTTTTTCGTTTACAGTATTTCCATGGTTCATAAAATGGACGAAATCTTTTTGAAGGATATGCTTGATCAATTCAGGATCTACTGGTAGATAATTAGGTGATGGTCCAAAATACACTCCTGCATGTTTGAGATTTCTTGCTCGAACTTTTAAGTAAAGCTCTCTGGACATCACTCCAAAATTCTTACGTCCAAGAAGTTGTTCTTTTGTATCGCCATAAAATAGCACTGGATCTAAAGTTGGTACACCTATTCTATCCCAGTAGGTAAGCTTATATTTAAAATAAGCTATAAAAATTGTAATAAGTGTTGCAAACGCAGTTATTATATAAAATAAAACACTATCACATAGAAAACTCATTTTACTCGTGCAGTTGCTTTACTTTTATGATATTGTCTATCGAATAATATGTATTTATATAGTCAGCGATAGATTAAATAAAATCTTAAAATAAATAAGATAAGAAATATTTGGAATTATTTAGTGTTCTAAATGTCACTATTGTTTATTTTTGTTTTTGCAGTTACACTTACTAACATATAATATTTTTTTTATATTTTTAATTTGATGCGGTTAGCAATGAGGTGTTACAAATCCATACTCAATAACGTAAATATGCAGTGTTTTCTAACATTTGATACTATTTATGGACCATCTCATACATAACGAGACACTTAAACGCACTTATTGTTATCTTAAAGATCATATAATTTTGAAAACATGTTATCTGTTGTAAGTACTTTAAGTCTATTTACGGTTTTTATATAATTTTTTGCTGTTGCAAATACTATCATAGAAATTAACTTTATAAATATAATGTAATATACCATGCGTTCATAAATTATTTAGATCTAGTCTTGCTGTACAATTTAGCTTGACAGATTTTTATGGTCTTTGATAGTCAATACAAATGACAAATGTCAAACCAACGTCGAAACTTGTCAATAATATCATACGTTTCTGCGTGTGCACTAATCAAAAAATGAACATACGATCAAAATAACTTATAGACGCACTGTACATATTTGAGACATTTCAGAAAACCTCTTTTGTTTTACTAATAAATTTTAATGGGAAGTGACCACATTGGTACATTACATATAAATAAAACGCGATAGCGGCGTCTCTTTCTTGCAAAAGTGCGGCGTAAAAAAGATTTATTAATTATGACAAATTGTTAAATGTTGTAAGAAATTTGATAAAAAACGGCATCAATAGAGTTTCGTTGTGATGTTTTGAGATAAGAATTGGATTTTTTTGTGCTAGGATAAAGGGACAGGAGGGATTTTTAGTAAAAAAAATTTTTCAAAAAAATGTCCGATAAAAAGAGTAAACGGATAGGACATTTATAGGACGTTGGCCAAAAAACCACAATAGATAGATACTCAAATTCAGAAAAAAGTCGGTATTTTTAGGGAATTTTTTCAATTTTGTTGGCTTTCCTGAAATAACTAATGCGAGTCGACGAAACGAGCTGCTCGAAAATAATCGATTCAGATAAGATTTCGGTAAGAAAATTCCTTTTAAATTACATTATTTGCTATATTATAATTATTAGAATAATTTTCAATGGATTTTATAGGCCCAAAATAGAAATATCGCTAAATTTTCCATTAAAAAGTTTAAATGTCAAATGGAATGACATTTGACGCGAGTTTATTGGAACAATTTTTCAAACGAATGACCGATAAAATATTCTACAAAAAAGCAATTTACCGCTGCAATTATATCGAATTAGAAGGTCCTAAGTTGTTTGACGAAATGTGATACAAGTGTGTTCTTTATAAAAATGCAGTCTTCTTCTTCTTATAAGTCATTGGATTGGTTGGTCAATATCAGATAATAGATTATTCTAATAATAATAATATTATATAAGAGGTAGGTTATTGCTTGATTTTTGATTAATATTGTAAAATATATTTTATAATTTATAGATAGCTACAGATTTACATAAAAAAAGAAACAAAAAGTGAGGTTATGTCAAAAAGTTATTTGATAAAGAATTGGCTCATTTTACAAATGAATTGGTTTTGAATGTAAGTTAATTAGTTGGAATGTATTTAAAGTTATCAAAAATAATGTAACTTTCGACCGATTCAAGATTCAAATAAATATAATTAATATAGGTCAATGACCTCATAATTTGTTTATTAATAGAAGAAGAATTTTGCATACATGAATTAGAAGAAGATGTGTTTATAAAAAGATCTATTAAAATACAAGTAATAAAGGTCTCTGAAAATCTTTTTTTCCAAGATAGCAAAGGATCGATTGTAGTGCATGAAATGATATCCGAAATACTGTATAAAAAAATAAAAACAAAAGCCTTTCAATATATTCAAAATAAAGACAAAAGATATGTAGGTATATACCTTATTATTATAATTATATTATTTTTTACTTTAAATATAAATGATTTGTAAAACTAAACGCTTAATTTTTTTAAGTTTAAATGGCTTGAATGTGATTAGTGTAATTTAGACAATATTTTATCAAAATAACAATGAGATATAATATAATTTGTTGATGAAAGCACAAGGCCGCGATGAAAATAGACACCCTCTCAAATTGAAAAATTTTACAACATGATATTGTCTTTATTATCAATATTTTATTGATTAATTTAATATGAGTTGTATGTTGCTATATTAATATGAAGACAAGAGCATTTACTTTTAATAATTCTTCCAGTAAATACTTATCTAAAATGTTTATGTACAAAGTACAATGTAATTTTTTTATTGTTTAATTACACAATGTAAACATTTTGAGAGAAGGCTGCAAATCTGTATGTTAAAAGTAATAAAATAAATCAATAAGATCTGTTTGAGTTGGCAATCCTAAATTTTATTTTAAAATTGTAACACGGCAACAACTTCATATTGTTGTTGTTGATGAGTGAGACATCTTTGACATTGACAGATGTCATTGTGCCTGCTATGATATAACCTACTTTTTTTTTATAAAAGATACGTCAAATATTTGTCAAACAAGCGTTCAAGGTTACAGTGTTGATACTAGGTTAATAAAAAAATCTCTAAGAAGTGTTGCCAACTAAAAAAATATTGATAAAAAATTTTGGTTTTATTTATGCTGTACAAGCTAATGTTTATAATTAATAATTATAAAAGAAAAGTTTTGAATTTGTCTTTATCTGAATTGTTAACAAGAGAAAATAGGAACGGCGTTTTCGGTTACAATGTTGCAGCTAAGCGTAAATAGAAAAGTTTTTTAAAGTGTTGCTAAATTAAAAAGTCATTATTAATTACAAGCTTTAGAAAGTTTGAGTTGGCAATCTTTTATTTTATATTAAAATTGTACCACAGCAATAATTTTCTATTGATTATGGGTGACACATCTTTGACACTGACGACATCATTGACAGATGTCATTGTTCTTGCTATGACATGACCTACATTTTTTTTTTTATAAAAGTTACGTCAAATATTTGTCAAATATACGTTTCCGGTTACAGTGTTGATACTAGGTCAATAAAAAAATTTATAAAAAGTGTTGCCAACTGAAAAAAATTATTGATAAAAAATTTTGATTCTTTTTATGCTGTACAAGCAAATTTTTATAATTAATAGTTATAAAAGAAAAGTTTTGAATTTGTGTTTATCTAAATTTGTAACAAGAGGAAATAGAAACGACGTTTATAGTTTTAAAGAGTGTTGCAGCTACGCGCAAATAAAAAAGTCTCTTAAAGTGTTGCCAAATGAAAAAATCATTAAAAATTAAGAGTGTTTGAGTTGGAAAACTTAAATATTTTATATTAAAATTGTATCAAGGTAATAACTTTCAATTGATAATGAGTGACACATCTATGACACCGACAACGTCATTGACAAATGTCATTATGTTTGCTATGACATAACCTACTTTTTTTTTTATAAAAGTTACGTCAAATATTTGTGATACAAGTGTTTCCGGTTATACTGTTAACACTAGAAAAATAAAAAAAAAATAAAAAGTGATGCTAACTAAAAAAGCAATTAATAAATTTTTTTTTTTTGAATTATGCTGTACAAACAAATGTTTATAATAATTAAATATTAAAGAAAAGTTTCAAATTTGTGTTTATCTAAATTGTTGACAAGAGGCAATAGGAATGACGTTTCCGGTTACAGTGTTGCAGCTAGGCGCAAATAAAAAAATTTTTAAAAAATGTTATCAAATAAAAAAGTCATTATTAATCACGCTTAGGAGGGTTTTAATTTAATGGTAATTTTAAATTTAATATTAAAATTGTACCACAACAACAACTTCATATTGTTGATGGGTGACACATCTTTGACACCGACAACATCATTGACAGATGTTATTGTGCTTGAGCTATGACATAACATACATTTTTGTATGAAAGTTACGTAAAATATTTGAAAAAAAAAAGTGTTTTCGGTTACAGTGTTCCCACTAGGCAATTAAAAAATTTTTTTTTAAAAGTGTTGCCAAATTAAATATTTATTAAAAAAAATTTTTTTTTGATTGTATTAATTATAAACAAATGTTTCTAATTAATAATTATACATGCAAAATTTTTTTATAAAAAAAAAATGTTGTGTTATTGTTGCCGAAGGCAACCTTTTACATATAAGAGAGTATGGTAAGAACAAGAAGGAATAAAAAAAAACTATTTATATATATATATATATATAATGATTGAAAAAAATAATATAAAATAATGATAGATAGTAATACTATTTTTAAATATTAAAGTAATATTAATATGAAAACGTTTGTCAAAATCTGATCTCAAATGTTATAACGAGAATTTTTATAACAGAAAATGACTGTCCGCCACCTAAATAATGAGAAAAAAATTAAAAATTTTTTTTATAATAATAATGAATAGTAAAAGTATTTACAAAAATAAATGATAATAGATTTATATATGTTGCCGCAGGCAACATTCAATACGAGTGAGTAGAACAAGTACAAAAAAAAATAAGTAAAAAAAATTTTAGTAAATGGTAATATGCTTGCTTTATTATAAAAAAAAAGATGAGAAAGATAAAAGAAAAAGAAATAAGTATAATTAATAAAATCTAATTAAAATTTTTTAAATAAATAGTTATAAATTTCAACATAAATAATAATGGGCTAGGTTTATATAAATGTTGTCGAAGCCAAACGTTGATATGAGAAAGTAGAAAAAAAAATAAAAAAAAATATATTACAATAAAAAAATAAATAAACAATAATCTAATAAAAAAAAAAAAGTGCGTTTATTTTACGGTTGCCGAAGGCAACCCCTATAGGTTCATACACGTTGCCGTAGGCAACCCTCTACTCAAGAGAGTAGGGTAAGCACCCGGAGGGTGCGAAACCATACTCTCGTAGGTAACAATACTATTTGATTTATTACATAATATATATTTATTATTACATCTTTAGAGTAGATTTGCGTCCATGCATGAGACATTGCTATGATATTTTATTTATTTACGTAGTAAGGACAGTTTTACATACCTGTATTTATACTCATATTAATATACTCATATTTTCGGAGTCATTGTGTATTACTTTTTAAAATCCATTATATTATCAAGTAATATTTTTGTATCACTTTTTAAAGTGTATCATATTATTAAGTAATTTTTTTATTCTACAATATAGTTTGATAATACATAAAAAACAATAACTCATTAACAAATTTTGCTGCATTTTGATTAAAACAATATAATTACGTGAGGTAAGTTTTATTATTATTATTTCTGGTAATCCAATTTTAAAGAGGTTTATCAACACATGTACATAGAACCAGTGCATAATTAGTACTAAATCTACAACTTAAAACTAATAGTAATGATAACATAAATATCTATTAATAGCCAAATACCAGAGTTACATAACTAGGAAAATAAAAAAAAAATTTAATTTAACTTTTTATTTAATGATTTTCTTAATATTTAACCATACATCGCCTTCAGCCGTTGTGATAAACGCTTTTGGAGATATTTTTAAGGGTGATATAGTATTTTCATTTAAAGTTACTTTATAATGTCTAAGAATTGTTGCAAGGCCTACTTTGCTTTGCATTAATCCAAATCGTAAACCTGCAATTATAGTGGGAAATTTATTTTTAATTATCAGAGACATTATACAAATATATACCAATGCATATTCTTGGTCCTTCTCCAAATGGTATCCAGGTACATGGGGGTCTTTTATTTACATTTTCTGGAGTAAATCTTTCCGGGTCAAAGACTTCAGGGTTTGGGTAATATTCCGGATCTGTATGAATTCCTAGAACTGGGATTTGAACTTTTGTACCTTTTGCAATTTTGATGTTGGTGCCAGGAATAATGTAGTCTTTGGTACATTCTCGCGGCAGTGCTGGGACCGGTGGATATTTTCTTAACGTTTCTGAAATTTTCAAAATAAACACAGATTGATCTAAAAATAGTAATCAAATACCGCTTAAAACTTTATCGGTGTAGCTCATTTCCATTATTCCGTTATAAGTAAGCTCATTGTTATTATTGGCAAAAATTGTATTAATTTCGTTTCTCACTTTATCTTGAATATCAGAGTTAACAGCTAGCTCATATAGAGCAAACGTCATTGTAGTAGAAGAAGTTTCAAAACCAGCTAGAAAAAACAGAAAAGCTTGAGCAGCTAATTCATTGATAGTCAAACTCTTTTCTTTAATATTTTCATCAGTTATGGTATCATCATCTGTAACTTTCCCTAAATTCTTAAGTTGTATCAGCAAATGCATAAAATCTTTTCTAACGATGTTATTTGTTTCTCGATAGGTTACAGTATCTTTTACAACTTTCATGAAAAAGTCTTCAACTTCTTTTCTCGTAAATCGATATTTCAATAAATCAAGTATAAAAGTTGGCAAAAATCTTTTTAGTAATAATTTAAAGATCATTGAACGAGTCACTTCAAAATTTTTTTTGCCATAAATTCGGAATGGAGCATCTGGGTTCTTGAGACTATTGCATTCTAGTCCAAAGGCTACTGACCCAATGATATCGGTGGTAAATCTGGCTAAAATGTCTTTAATATCGACGGGTGTTTTTTGGAGTGCGGCTTCTTCAATTACGTCTGTAAGTCCTTCGGTACATTTTACTAACGTCTGAAACATCATTTTCATTTTACCAGAGGTAAATGTAGGTGTCAATTTGATTCGCATGTTTCTCCATTTAGCATCTTCTAAGTTGAACAGATGTGCTGCTAAAGGATCATTTTTTTCATTTACAGGGTTTCCATGATTAACAAAATGTTGAAAATCTCTTTGCAAAATATTCTTTATTATTTCGGCATCTACGGGAACATAGTTGGGTGATGGCCCAAAGAAAGCACCAGCATGCTTAAGCTTTTTGGCTCTAATTTTTGTATAAATCTCTTTTGACATTACTCCAAAGTTTTTACGTCCTAACAGTTGGTCTTTTGTGTCACCAAAAAATAATTGTGGGTCTAACGTTGAAAGCCCTACTTTATCCCAATAACTTAGCTTATGTTTATAGTAGGCTATTACCATAACAATGAGGGTAGTAATTGTGGTTATCACGTAGATGAAGGCACTATCACAAAGAAAAATCATTTTTGGGCAGGCACCGTTGTTGCAGAGTTTTAGTTTTTGAACGTTTTAAGCAGAAAATAATTTATTTATATCTCAGAATTTATGTCAATATTTTGAGACAAAATAATAAGATAAGAAAACTTTTAGACGGGCCAAAAGTTTATAACTTTTACATATTGTGCTATGTTCATGGGATTGTTTGAACCAAAACATTTGTTGCAACTGTTATGATTGATTATTGACTTTTTGAAAACGCGTTCTTTTAAAACTGTTGAACAACAGTTTATAAAAACATTAGACTTTTTTGGAACACCTATGTCATGTACTCCTATTTAGGAATATATTATCATGAAGCTTCATTTTGTTCGAGTCACTGTTATTTAATTTTTGTCTTCAGATTAGCTCGAGTCTTTTGTTTGACGACTCAATTTGTTTTCTTAATTTAATTTGTAATGTTTACAATCAAGGTTAGATTAGATAACAGGATGAACAGACAATAAACTTTTTTTTCATATAAACAATTATAGCAGAAAACTGGAATTGTAATTGTTTCTATTTAACTCACGACCTCACCGATTATTTGAATTAATTCCAACAGAGAAAATAGAATAAGCTAAACGGACTGAATTTTTATTATGTTTCAGCCAGCTAATGGTACAATAATGCACCACAAACTGCTTTCAGGACCTCATAAATTGTGTTGCTATATTAGTATAATTATCATATTGCGATTAAAACCGGATTTTATAACATCTTTTTGTATATTATCATAACACAACTAGGAAAAAGACGCGATGCGAAGGTTTTAGATTAAGGCGAGATTTCGGCTAGTAAATGCATTGAGAAAACAATCATTATTCGTAGACTAATTTCTCTCTTATTTAAAAAGTTATCAAAAAGTTATGGTCATTTTGCCGAATATGCACTATGCTGTTAGCTCAACAAATTTTTTCGTAGAATGTGTTTAATATATGTAGGAAACTATCCTGTGCACTCAAAGTTTGTGCAAATTAGTATTAGAGGGTGATTTTTACATACCTTCAGGGAGCACGCTAAATTTTATAATATTAGCTTTCTCTTTAAGGTATTGTCTGTTATTATTATTAACAATAATAGCAATTTCAAAGTAAATGTTTATCACTAACACTAAATAATATTTTGTGCGAGAATTAGGAATTTAATTTGTTTCTCTATAAAAATCTAAATAATTCTTGACCGACGTAAATGATCTCAGTGTGTATATAAATAGCTCATGGAATGTTCTTATCTCTATAATATAAACCTACCAACACCAACATACCCTGTAGATCGCACGTTTAATTATCCTGTTTATTATTTATCGATGAGTTTTTGAAGGGCTTGTAGAGTGTAAAAAATTGTGTTTTATAGTTTCTTGTTTTTGAATAATGGAATGAGTCTTTCTCATTGTGCGCTTGCTTGAGTTACAGTGCATTAATATTATTTGGTAAGTTTTTCTCATATAAGGAAAAATATATGAAATAATTATCATATACTTTTCCGGGAAATTAACTGGACCACACTTATTGGTTTTAAAGCCATTTTGCTAGCCAAAATCTCGCTTTTAGTGTCATTTACTATTTGCTGAGTTTCCAAATGAAGCAAGTACGACGCTTGAAGACAGAACCGTTATTTTAATATAAACCAATTTAATTCAACTTACCTATAAGTATAAAAAGTTGCTAAGTTTGTCTTGCTTGGGTGTCTCAAAAACATTTCAATTGATTTTAAGCATTTTTGGGCTGTGGACCTTAAGTTTGAATTAAAATATTTCAGTTAGCAGTTGGTTGAAACAAATGCAAAGGGTTTAACTAAAGGCAATGCTGTTTGTGAGAATTGATCCATATTTTTGAAACCATCCGTGCAGCAATTGCAAAAATTTTTTTAGTGTTTTATGCAATTGGGAAGGTTTTATGTTTTTTTTGTCAAATTTGAATTAGATGAGTAATTTAGTATAAAAAATATTCTTTAAAAGATGGCAAACTTAGTCTATTGAGAAATAACGAAGAGATTTAACTTTTATTGACAATTGAACATTATTTTTCCATACAATAAAAATGTCGTATATCTTGAAGAAAAAACTAGTTTTTTTTGAAAAAGTTAGTTTTTTTTTGGGGCTTAGTATAACAATTACGTATATAGATAATTTGTTTAAAACGGGTACAAGAAACATAACTTTAAGGATTAAATGCGTTTTATCTTGACATCTGGTATAGAGGAAATCACTATGCTGATGGGGAATTAGTCGATTAGTACGCTCTTAGGGTGGGCTTGCAATTGCCAAATTAAAGATTTAATTAAAATTAAAGTTAATTCGTTACGGAATTGGTTGAATTTGCTAGAATAACCAATCCATAACCTAAAAAGAACAAAATATTATTTCCAGGTTATGCTGTTTAAATTCTTTTAGAAAATCTCAATATTGTTTAACAGTGTTTCAACAATTTCCTGTATAAAAGACTTTTCTTAGACAAAATAAGATGTTTACTTCGACTAGTTTTGCTGATTTATTCCAGCATCATTTTTTAAAGCATTATTTAGCATCATCATTCATCCCCAGAATTATTTTAAAGTGAAGCTTATTACACATTTTTATATTTTTTAATGTTACATACATTTACTATTGAGAGATTTAAAATTACGAAAGAGTAGTCTAAAAAATGTAAGATAAAATATCTTATTTGGAAGGAGATTTTTTGACAATTTTTGTAGTCATAATTTTGGGTTAGGTCAGAATAATTGTCACTTTCAACAAGAACAGTAGTATATTTAGTGTAGTACAGCTTCGGCGACAACAAAAAAGATTAAAAAATTTAAATGTTAACTTTTATTATTAAACATTGTAAAGTTTTTCTACTTTTAGCTCTATAGGATCATCTGTGGAGGTTATAAATGTTTGTTTACTAAAAACTACTGGGCTTGGTGTGTTTTTGCTTAATTTGACTTTGTACTTTTGCAATACTGTGGCTATTCCTACTTTAATTTCCATCATTGCAAACCTAGTACCTTAATTGGAAAATTAATTTTAAATCAAAATTATTAATCGTTTTGAACTCACCAATACATTCTCGAGGCCCTTCTCCGAAAGGAAACCAGGTCATTCCTGGTCTTAACCTTTTGTTTTTTTCTAAGAATCTATCTGGATCGAATTTTTTAGGATCGGGAAAAAAGTCTGGATCCATGTGAACTCCTGTTACGGAAATTACAACTCGAGTGTTTTTTTTAAGTATAATATTGGTATCCGGAATAGTGTAATCTTTAGTACATTTTCTGATTAAAATTGGCACTAAAGAATATTTACGCAAGGTTTCTGTAAAGTATTGTAATAAAATATACATTTGATGCAGAATGTTGAAAAGTATATGGTAAAGAATTGACCTTACTATTTCTTCAGTTTGATCCTAAAACTGTCTATCATTTGAAGAAACCAAGTCAATAGGATTTTGTAAGTAACAATGTAAAATAATACATTTTTTGCTAATACAATGTGAGTTTAAAAAATAGACATTAGTTGTGGCAAGAGTCGTCGTCATAAAGCAAATTCTTGTAATGTGTTTGGTAAGGAGTTTAATAAAATTGAAACACGGCTACGGTTTTTAGTATGAATAAATTTGCTTTGACTCTATTTTACTATTTGTTAGAATAAATCAAAGTAGATCAAATATATTGGTTATCTTAAATATGAAACTTTTTATGTTATTTTAACATAAAGAATAAGTGAAACAAATAAATTTGACGCTGGGGTCAACACCATTTTCATGTCACCTTACAAGTCATAAAAAACAATTTTAACTATGTTTTACACTTACCATTGATTACATTTTCCAAATAGGTCATCTCCGTTATTCCATCATATGTTAATTTTCCATCATGTTTCCTTGTAATGTCATTAATTTCTTTTCGTAATTTGTTTTGAATTTTTGGATTTGTGGCTAGTTCATAAAACGCAAAAGCTATTGTGGTTGAAGATCCTTCAAAACCAGCAAAAAAGAAAACAAACGCTTGAGCTGCTAACTGGTTTATGGTTAGACCTTTTTCGCTATTCTGTCCATTTTTGTCTATAATATGTTTATCATTTGTTACTTTTCCACGATTTTTTAGCTGTAGTAGTAAATGCATAAAGTCCTTCCTGTAGATTTGGTTTTTTTCTCGGTAGTCAACAGTTTGTTGAATAACATTTATAAAAAAAGTTTCCACTTCTTTTTTTATAAACCTATATTTAAATAATTGTAAAATACTTCTGGGAATTATAAATTGTAGTAGGATTCTAATTCGATCTAAGCCTTCGATGGTAAAAATTTTTTTGCCATATTTACGAAATTCAGAGTCTGGATTCTTCAGACTATTACATTCTATTCCAAAAGCACAAGATGCAATTATATCTGTTGTAAAACGTGCTGAAATTTCTTTAATATCAACTGAAGTTTTCTTTAAGGCAGCTTCAGCCATCACTTCTTGGAGTCCTTTGCTGCAGTCGAGAAATGTTTCAAACATCATTTTCATTTTGCCAGAAGTGAAGGTTGGGGTTAACTTGATTCTCATATTTCTCCACTTAGCGTTTTCTAAATTAAATAAATGCCCTGTTAACGGATTTATTGTTTCATCTATATATGACCCGTGGTTTACAAAGTATTGAAAATCTTTTTGTAGAATATTTTTTATAAAGTCAAGAGCTATTGGCATGTAGTAAGCAGTGGGACCTAAATAAACTCCTCCATGCTTTAATCCTTTACTTTTTAATTTATTGTAAAGTTCTTCAAACTGCTGGCCGTAACTAGCTTTTTTAAGCAAGAGATTGCGTGTATCTCCATAAGGTATCTTGGGAGAAAGTGTTGCTAAGCCTATTATTTTCCAATAGGAAAGCTTCCATTTTATATAAGCCAGAAAAATTGCAAACAACGCTATTATAAGCGTAAACAATTTTAAAACTGGATTGTTTTTCGACATCTCCATATTAAAATCTTTTGGCAGCGGATGCTTTGACGCTGGTTAAAAAAAAACAATACGAAAGTAACATACTAAATAAAAACTGAGATTAATATTAAAAACTAGGACTTATGTTGTAATTATAATTCACAATAAACGCAAACTAAATAAAATAATCATTAAAATTAGTACTTTTTTATCTAAGACAATCTGTCAGCAATCTTTTGAAGTGTGTATTAATTGTAGACGGCACTTTTATTAATAAGAGCTTTAAATAAACGTACGAAAAAATAATGCAGGGCCAATGGTGGTATAGAGTTAAATTGGAAGGCTTGACAGAAGGTGCAATTTATATTATGACGTTTTATAGCGGAACTTGACATTCTATCAGAAAATGTCTGACAGAAATTCTAGATTATAAAAATTTACTATTTTTTTAAAATCATTTTTTACTATGGCTTTAAAATTTTTGAGAATACAAGGAAAAATAAAAAAAGACATTCATTTGTTTTTTCTTTTTTTTTATCACTATGTCAATTTTGATAAGATTTTTTTGAAAACATGGTTTTTTTTTTGTCTTAAATGATCATAATTTTTTTCAAGTGTAAAGGTGTTATTTTTTATTTTTCACAATGGGATAGTGAAAAATAATTGAAGAAAGAATATCTTCCCATAATTATATTTATGGGAAGATATTGTTTTTTTAATTTACTATAATTTTTTTCGTAATTAAAAATTAATGTATTTTTGAGATATTCTGCTTTTTTCAAAAAACTGTGACACATTATTGTATAAATGCTAATTTTTGGACCACGGGACGGGACATACTTACAAATCTGAAGAAGTGTTTTGGAAAATGAAGGGAAACTCTTAGGGAAAAAGAAATATCATATTTATGAAAATTATTAAATGCGCCATACTTGCGCTACTAACATCTTACCACTATTGTGTGAGTGCAAGGACAATTCTTTTCCACTAAATTACGTCTTCTTCGAAAACGAACTTTTTATGACACACTGTTGAAGACTTTGTATAGCTAAAAAATACTTTGAATGATTGCTGAAAAACATTTATTTTTTTTACAATGGTTTGTAAAAGGCGTAAATAGTACAGAAAAATTCTTAAATAAGTTAAAATAAGCAAAAAGGAAACATGGTTTTGGAAAAAACGAGCAGTTTGTGGGGTGGCCACAACTTGAATGTATTTTTTGCGCTATTTTTGCTGAATTTTTGTATTCAGCGTCACATTTAACGCTAAGTGCTCTAAACTGCAATTTCCATTGCTATTATCTAATAACGTTTTCAATTTAGCATTTTTTTATCTACGAAGCACGCGACAACGTATTTCCACAGTCTTTTGCAACTTGCCATTTGTACAACAGATTTTTTTTCGACAATGGATGTATATAGATATTTCAACATTATTTTATGAAACACACACCTTTGTTTAACACAATGTTGAAACTACTTTCACGTTGATAAAATTTATCATGGTTTTTTGAAGCTGACTGAAATCTTAGCTATGGACAAGAGAGTTTACGGGACTGAAACCGTTTTTTTTACAGTGTATTTTTTACATTTTACTTTGAGTCTTATTGTTAGCACTATACCATACACAAGATATATTAGATTGTTTGAAGAAAAAAAATAAAAGCTAATTTAATACGCTTACCTTGATACAGAAATTGTTTTATTGTAGCGAGTCTAACACTATGTTATGTAGCCAGTAAACGACTGGTAGAACCTTATCGTTTTACAATCAAAGTGTTTTTGCATTTAAAACAATTTTGAACAACATGAGGTCAGGACAATATTAAAATATAATTTGATGTAAAACTAGGTGTCCACTAGTGTGGTTGCTATGTAGATAATGTTATAATAATTATTTTTATTTTCAACTCTAAATTGTTTCTAATCGTAAAGTTTGAACTCATACTTCATGTTCTAAAGAAAGCGTTCAATGTTTTATGAGAATGTCTCATATACATAAGAAATAGCCATTCAACTCCCCAATGTTCACTTAATTGTTAACTTGTTTACTTAACCTAATCGAGTCAAAACAAATTTTTAGCTATTAGAATAAAGTTATCACCACAAGATGAGGCTACGCGTGCGAATGACACTAGATTAACGCACTACGTGTTGAGGTACCGCCTTAAGTAATTTTTGTCTATCGTTGTCACAGCGTAACTCCAATCTGGTGACAAACAAAACATAGTGACGTTTATGAAAAGGGGGGTTCTTGCTTGACTGCAGTTCACGCGTGACTCGCAGTCAAGCAAGAACCCTCCGACCTGAAAATGGCAAATGAAATTTTGCCGAAACGTCGTCAAGAAATTCTAACCAAGAATTCCACGCGGATGAATACCCGGAAACCCAAAGAATTTTCATCAAGCACCCGCGGAAACCTGAAGATTAATATATATATATATATATATATATATATATATATTTTACCTACATAAGCACCCTTCTTTTACTCCCTATCCCGTATGTTAGTTAGATGCACAAACTTTTATTAGTATTATATGATTAGTAATAAGGTTTTATTAATGTCTGCGAAATTTTTTTAAAAACGGCATAATCCATATTCTGAAAAATGACCGCCAAATGTTTTCAACTTTTAAACGAATTTCCCTGCCGAAACGGTTTTTGAATATTTTATATCTTACATTCTTGACATTGTTTTATAAACTTTATCCTGAGTTTCTGTCAAAAGTTTTATAGATAAAAAGACAACTATTAAATTAATAATTTGGAAATTTGACTTTAATTAATTTGATTAATTTATTTAATTAATTCAGACAAAAGTGATTGTTTAATTTCTTGAATTTAAACATATATTATTTCAATAGGAAAATGTTTTATGCAGACTATCAATCTCTATTTGTAATTATTTTCAAAGTAATGATTATAAAACCGTTTTACTGATAGGCAATAACAATTAAATGGATAATATTGCTTCAAAACAGTTTGAAACGGGAAATGTAGCCTAAATACTGGCTGAGTTTTCTGTTTGAATATGAACACTTGAACAGCCAATGAATATTTTCGTATATTGCTTGTTTTGCAAATTAATTTCGAACCAATAAAATTTAAAAAGATAGAAATTAATAAGTTTTACTGATATAAATAAAAAAATGAGCTAATTGCGCAATTTTTACTATCGCTTCGAAAATCTTTATCAGATAATTGACAATATGGGATTACCATTGATCAAACAAAGCAAGAATTGTTTAAATCGATTTATAAACAATAAGTTATTCCAAACCATTTGTTTTGATAGAATTTGAAAACTAAATAATTTGTTGTGCTTATTGCTTTCAAAATTCATACCTGATAATCAGCAAATTTTAATTGAACTACTTTTGAACTATTTTCTTTCAATCAAAAAAATCAAGGATTCATATCAGTTCATAAGCAACGAAATTACGGACGAACATAAATCATATACATTTGGATTGAGTGTGTGTGTAATCTTTTTTTTTCTAAGATGGCTAAAAATATTTTAAAATTTGCTCTAACAATGTTTTGCAATGAAAAATTGATAACAAACATTATAAAGTAACTGTTCTTATCAAGTCATTAGGTACTGGAAATTATATCACGTATAGTCAATGGGTGGCTACTGATTTTGTTCAAACAAGTACAAAAAGTTACTGTTAATTTTTTTCAAAATAAATTTGAGCCACCATGTATATTCCTTATTTCAGAATGGCACACTAAATTTTAACAGCAGTAGGAAATGTACACTCTTAGGCGAGCGTCTTGAGTAAAGAGAGCAGACAAGCAAAATTGTTATGTCATATGCCGTTTTCATAACCTACTTTAATATTGCTGTTATCAACTTTGAATGCGAAATCTGCTCTATGCAATTTTAATAATTGATGACAGATGTAATAGCTTTGTTGTTTGATTTGACGTAATTATTTATTCGGAGAACCACCGATAGATGTCTTTGTTTTACAGATTGATTATTTAAAATTAGTGTAGCATTTTATTTATTAAATGATAGGAATGAGAAAATTGCACTTTTTTTATCAGCGCAAAATTTGCGTTTTAAACGCTTCAGAAAAATTGGACATTCAAAATGAACATTTCAGTAATAAGAATAGAAAAGAAAACGTGATAACATAAACATAAGAATATATTAATAAAAGCAGTACCTAATAATAAATGACAAATCAGTAAAACCAAATTTTAAAATACATTTTTTTTTGCTTCAAATAATAATAAACTTTTTATATGTTTGTATTTTTAGATTGGCAATCGACTTCAAGCAACTTCTATTTGTTTATTTTAATTTTTCAACTTCTAACCAAATTCCTCCCTCAGCTGCAGTCACAAAACTTTTTTTGTCTAATGTCAGCGGTAATTGAGTTTTTTTACCGATTTTTATTTTATAGTTTGTCAGTATTTTTATGAGACCAATTTTGCTTTGCAACATTCCAAATCGTAAACCTAAACAAATGTTTGCATTAGGGATAAAAAAAACGTGCCTATTTTCATCTTACCAATGCATATTCTTGGGCCTTCTCCGAATGGTATCCATGTAAAGGCGGGCCTTTTGTTTTTATTTTTTTCTAAGAAACGATCAGGATCAAACTTTTCTGGATTTGGGTAGTACTCTGGATCATTGTGTAGTCCAGAAACCGAAATACTCACTTTGACGCCTTTTTTAAGAGTAACATTTGTTGTGGGAATAATGTAGTCTTTATTACAAATTCTGTTGAGGAAAGATAACGGAGGATATTTGCGTAGAGTTTCTGTAATTTTTAGTGTGTGAAAGAAAAGCATAGCTATTTGTGTTAGAGAAGGAAATTATAAACTTCTGAGCCAGATGGCAAACTTATTGTTATGACGTATTAAAATACATACAATTCATTTTGCTTCACTATTAAAACAAGTATTATAATATTAAAAAAGAGTTTTAGAAAATAGAAAGTAGCTTTGATAAGTGTTATTTACCTTGTAAAACATTTTCTAAATAAGACATCTCCATAACTGCGTCATATGTTAAGTTTCCATTGTATCTGTTCAAGACGGTCTCAATTTCTTGACGTAATTTTTCTTGAATTGTTAGGTTGGCAGCAATTTCATACAAAGCAAATGTCATTGTAGTAGAAGATGTGTCAAACCCAGCAAGAAAGAAAACAAAGGCTTGAGCTGCTATTTCATTTATTGTTAAACCATTTTCTTTACTTTCAATCTTTTCTACTTCTCCTGTAATGTGTTCGTCGTCTGTTATTTTTCTATAGTTTTTTAGTTGAATAAGAAGTTGCATGAAATCTTTTCTCTGGATGTTGTTTTTTTCTCTATATGCTACAGTATCTTTAACAACTTTCATAAAAAATGTCTCAACTTCACTATCTAAAAGTTTCAAGCCTATTGCTTTTAAAAGGCAGTGCGGAATAGAATGAATCAGCAAAACTTTAAAACGAAAAAGGGCAGTGGGAGCAAAGATTTTTTTCCCATTTTGTCTAAATTCGGCTTCTGGATCTTTTAAACTGTTGCAATCTAACCCAAAAGCACAACTGCCGATTACATCAGTAGTCAATCGAGTCAACACTTCTTTGGTGTCAATACTATCACCACTTTCTGAAGCTTGATTTAAAATTTCTTGTAAATTATCACAGCAGCTAGCTATGGTATCAAACATCATCTTCATTTTGCCTGAAGTAAATGTTGGTGTTAATTTCACTCTTAAGTTTTTCCATTTTTCATTTTCTAGGCTGAAAAGATGAGCTGTAAGTGGATCATTTTCTTCATTTGTGAAACCTCCTCGATTAATAAAATGTGAAAAATCAGTTTGCATAATGTGTTTTATAATTTCAGGATCAGCTGGAACATATGTTGGCTGAGTGCCCATAAAAACTCCTCCATGTTTGTGCCCTTTGCTTTTGAACTCTGTATAAAATTTTCTAGCGAGCTCACCCAAACTAATACGGCCCATAAAAGCGTCTTTACCATCGCCAAAGAATAGAATAGGAGATAATGTTGGTAAACCGGAGCCATTCCAATAGGTTAATTTCCATTTCAAATAAACGAAAACAATAGTAACGATTGATGCTAGAATCAGTAGTATATCACTCGCAATACTCGCTGATAGTAAACTCATTTCAGCAGAGTACTAACGATGTCTGAAAATGTGCAAGTACTTTATTTATCAGATATTTAATACTCACTTAATAAAGTAATTCGTGATTACTAGCAGTATTGTTTTGCCATAGTTAAGTATTAGTTTAATCTCACAATCAGATAACATGTTGAAAGTTTTATTGTTGATTATTGTACGAGGTCTGTTCTAAAATTATCCATCTGAATTTTGTAGTTTTTAAAAGAAACATAAGGATATTGATGTCTGATTTAAATAACTAGAATTATTTTTAATTATCAAGCATCGTCTCCCGTATATCACACGCTTTTTCAATCCTTCCATTCATTGATCAATGAAGTGAAAGGAAAAAATGTGAAACATTACAATTATTAATAACACATTTAACATTTTTCTAAACTAAAAGAAAACTGACATCTATAAATTTTTATTTTGAGAGTCCGTTATAGTAGTTTGTAATAAATGATATCACATAAAATATGATAATGATAGCTTCTTCTTATTTTTAAGATTGATTCGAAACATACGATCAGAAAATTAGAAGAATGTATGCAGCAGTTTATGCAATAATATCTATTTATGATTTGCTATTGTTGGGCCGCCCTTCACATATAGTGACAAGAAACGCTCACTAAACCCGCTCGATTTGAATATAAATTCTTTATTGGTTGAATTGAAATAACGCGGGAACATTGTGAGACCAGTTTACAATGTAACAATAATTTTGAGATGACATTGGATTTCTGCTTTGACACTAATAAGGTATATGTAACTTCTAGAAAAAGTTTTTTTTGTAAAATTTTTAAAAATTATGTTAGTTATATAACTCTTAATTAATTGGTTTAGAATCTTTAGCAGTATAAACTATTCACACAGTTTTACCACTTGGCAAAAAGTTAGTTTATTAGATCTCGAGAGCTTTTTTGACCATTACAAAAGCAAAACACATTTTTGATTAACTTGAAATGATATAATCACATGATTTGTCTAGGAGAGCGTGTTGTCTAGATATAGATCTAGCAACTTTTTAAATCTAGAAATTCTAACATGAGTAATAGCGATACTAATATGAAGAGTTGACTTATTCGGCTAGTGACGAAATGTTACATAATTTATTTTCAAGCTATTTAGAAATTTAGATACAGCAGATCGCTGTTACCACTTAAGTCGATATCTATAATCGATGCTTTTAAATATGGAGCCTTGAAAGACTTAGATTTATTATGTTGGCGAACGACCAAATATTATTTTTTTACTATTGTCAGTTTTAACTAAATGTTTTAGTAGAACTACTTTTTTAGGCTTGTCAAAATACTCTTATTGTTTCAAGAAAATTATTAATTAGTTTTGGATCTCTCTAATTGTTTCCGCAGCTGTGTGAGCAAATTGCAAGTCTAAAAAATGTTGTCATTCTATAAAAATTAACGAGAAAACTTTGATTATTGATTTTTTGAATGAGATAATTTTACATTTGTAACGTTGTAAATTAAAACTATCTCAGTTTTTTCCAAAAGAGCAAAAAGCAATAAGAATTGACGCGCGACAATGAAAACTTCAAAACTATTATAAACTTTTAAGAATGTCGATTCGTACTGTTGAAGATGAAACACGGTGTACATTATTTTCCATTAGTATAAATTTATTGAATGCGGTAAAAGTATTTAATATTTCTTATGAATTATAAAAACCGCAAGCAACAACTTTTCCATGCTGAGCATTTTTATAGAAAGATTTTTTCTGAGCACAAAACAGTTTAATCTTTTGTGGTATAAAACATTAAACTGTTACCGTATAAAATTAGGGTGTTACCACTACTAGTGGTTTTTTTAAGTGCTTGTTAGTTTGGCAAGCCATTGTTTATGCAATAGAGTTGCAAAGGTCCTTAAGTATTTAAGTTATCTAGTTATTTTTAAAACTGTCTTAATTTTTGCGAATTTTGTAAAAATATTTAAAATTATTAAAGATATTCGTCAAGAGCAATTCTCTTCCACGAAAACAGATGACGTAAATACGAATTGCTTGAAAGCTGTTTTTATTGCATTTAAAATAGACGTCAAACCATTTTTAAAATGCTCTTACTAACTTTGCCGCTATTCATATGTAAACTTTGATAAAAATTGAAGGCATTGTAGCGTTTAAACGACGATGTGATGTTATATAATTTTTTTAAGTTTTTAATTAAAAAGAATTAAATTATGACCAACATCAGGCTCTGCTAATGAGTAAATAGTTTCATAAAATCACATGTCTAGTCATTTTACCTAGCATAATTGAATGCATTTTTATTTTTACACAAAACATTGCCAATCAGGCACAAGCGACGCTATTCTTCTTGTTTTACTCTTGTATACTTTCAACAACAGTTATTAATTATTTGTTATAGTTGTTGGTTATTTACATATTTCTTTTTTTGACTTTTGTAACTGCCGACTCACAAACAGAAGACTGCAAAAAGTTGAGTTTTTTAATTGGATATACAAACTAACTAACATTGTAAGTAGATCTTGGAAGTCAATGTTAATCTACTTCTAATTGTTGTCTTAAAATTAAACTTTGCATATACGTGTAGTTTGGATGACAGTACTAGAATTTAATATTCTAAAGCTGATGTAATACGAAGCCAAGAAGTAGAAAGCGGTAAACTTTTCAGTGGCTTCTAGCGAGAGGTTTAGTTAGTTCTTTTTTCATTGAGTTTTTAGCTGTGGTCTTAAAAATACTGTTTAGCCATTTGGAATTAATCAGTTTTTTTCTAGTTGATAAATTGTTTGCAGGCTTGCTCATGTTGAAATATGGTATTGCTACTTTATTGATAAAATAAAAGAAAATAATAATAACCTTGATCTGATACTGCGCGATTTTTAATTTGCATAATAGTGCAACTATTTTTCTAACCGACAGTAGATCTATATTAGTTAGGTTCGTTAAATGGTTTCAAACTGGAATTTCTTAATTTTTTTTTATATTTGTTATTCTAATCGTACAAATATTTTATGTTTTACATTTATCTTATCTTTTCTTATTGAAAAATGCAGTTATTTTTTGTTTTTTGTTGTATGAATTGGTTTTTGTATAAACTTTACAGTTCATAAAATCTATTTTTGCTTAGTTTGTGTTCTAAGGACTATGCAGCGATGAGCCTCTTCGCTTACTGTCTTTTTTGGCTTACTGCTAGTTATTTACTGGGATGGTTTTTTTACAGAGTTTTTTCTTGGTTTAAAATTGGAGTTTTGGGTCATTGGTTTTTGGTCACCACGCCGCCGAGTACTCGAATATTGTTTATTTACATGCAGTTTTAAGAATTATTACACAATTATGTGATGATTGCGGTTTTAATATATTTTTTTTGATTTCAGGTAAATGGAGATTTAGAAGTATGTATATACTTGGATTTTGGTTTTTATGGTAAGTTCAAAGTTGCTAAATGATTAATTATTATGAAAAGGTTTACTTATTGCAAATATAATTTATTGGACCTTAAATATGAGCTTTATTTTTTGATGAAATAATTGAATGATGTCTGTTTGTTAAAAGCTCTTGCTGTAAAATTACGTATAAGTAATTGTGTATTTACAGTTTTAGATTGTAGTCAGGTCATATCCTACGATGGGGTTTTTAGAGGATCAGGATATATTTCTAAATAATACTGTGTAGAGGTCAAGCTTTAAAAATTTAATTTTTTGTTTTTTTTTACAATACTTATATTCGAATAATGTCAAAATTCAATCGATCTTTTCAATGTTCAACCATATTGTTGCGTCAGTGGAGGTTACAAATTTTTTTTTACTGAGAATTAATGGATTTGGTGTGTTTTCATCAAGCTCAATTTTGTAGCTTTTTAAAATTGTGGCCAAAGCAACTTTAATTTGCATCATTGCAAACCTGACACCTTAATAGAAAAATTAATTCTATGATGAATTTGAACTTAAATTTTTTTAACTTACCAATGCAAACTCGAGGCCCTTCTCCGAAAGGTAACCAGGTCATTGCTGGTCGTAGCCGTCTGTTTTTCTCTAAGAATCTATCTGGGTTAAACTTTTCTGGGTCTGGGTAAAAATCTGGATCCATGTGAATTCCTCTCACAGAAATCACAACTCGAATGTCTTTTTCTACTCGAATATTGGTATTAGGTATAGTGTAATCCCGATTGCATTTTCTCATTAAAATGGGCAACGTTGGATATTTTCGCAAGGTTTCTAAAATAATTTAATCATTAAACATTAACATATTATATACTATTATTATATATATTAACACATTTGGTTTGTGTATATATATACCAAAAAGCAAACAGAAAAACATTAAGCTTTCTTTCATTTTTTCGTGAACGTGGTACTGCAACTGTCGGTTATCTTAAAAAGTGTTTTTATCAGTGTTTTTGTAAATTTCAATATCTTCCATGAATGTGAATTGGATGTTATCTGTAATAGCTATATGTCAGTACTAAAACAAAAGGTGACATTTCAATTCAAACAGTAAAACAACATAATTATCATAGTGTTTGAAATGGACAAAAACTGAGGGAAATCTACCAAAGATATGGTACAACTTTTATGAGTCTCAAAAGCCGAATGGTAAAAATTATAAAAATTCAGAGAAAACATATGAATGACTTTTTTATTCTAATCGTTATGAACCAATCAGAATAAGCAATTGTTCTCAGTTACCATGTATACCAACGGTTATATTGTAGGAACTATGACCATTGTTTTGACAAACCTATTATACCAACCTTTGTATTTGATACGAATATATTATACAAATAAGCGACATCACTAAGACCCAGTGGATGAAGAAATTCTCACAACTATATATAAAAAAAACAAATTTTATTGTTTATCAACAATGGAAAAACAGTTACAACGTGCAAAATTAAAGGGATGAGTTAGCCACATGAGTGAAACAACAAGCACAGGAAGGGACTCGTCTCAGATGCAACGCGCAATGAACTTATAAAATTCGTAGAAATAACATTCTTAAAGGGGCGGAATTGATGAATAAGTAGTTTCATCTTAGATTTGCTTTACTGGATGCGCATGCATCAGATAAAACTTAGCGATATAGATTTTCAGATTTGAGGTTGAGACAGGCTTACGAGAGTAGCTTTTGGAATGAAGATTGTATATGCGCTTTGTGGCTAACTTTTTATTTCTAATCACTCTTTAAAATAAAATAATACGTTATTTTTAAAAGTGAGATAGTGCTTGTGTATTGCAAAAAATTGGTTGTGTTTTTTAAAGCCTAAAACCGGGAGCATTTTAACAGTTTTTTGGTTACGAGATTAAGTGCGGTCGTTCTAAGTTCATCATTGGATGTGTGTGGCTTTGTACAATGGCGACAGTTAATCTATCACACTAGGATAACTTATTTGACGGTGAGAAAACAGAAGAACATCTGGACTATTGATGATTTTTGCTGGTTTTGATGAACCAAATCGAGCAAGGATTTCATGGCATGATATCTCTTACGCTGATATCTTTTTTGACTGCTCAACACCAACAATTGGCAGACACGTAAACCGAATGAAGCCAAAGCAACTGGGAAAGATTTGTCAGAACAACCAACAATAAAAATATTTTAGAATTAGAAACTGGTGAGATCATAACATATAACAACAGAAACAAATACGAGGTAAGCAAACAGAAACTCATAGTCATGCACTAAAATCATTTCTGCAGCTGAAATGTTATCAATGGTTTAGCTTAAGAATCATTATGTTCAGCCAAGCTAAGTTAAATGATGTTTTTTCAATTTAGTGGAACAAACTTTGAAAGTATAGTAGGCTCAATTCATTAGTTAATTCCCTGAGGCTATTGTTTTTTAGCATTGATTAATGACCTATCCAAACAGGGAGTAGAATAAACGTGAACAGGATTTGACTGCGTGCTGTTGCACCTACCGGGCTTCTCGGTTTATATTGGTAGCGGATAATTGAAAGAGCTTCTCAGGAAACAAATTGTGATGAGAAATGTGGTCGATATAAGAAAAACGAACTGGCCAACTCTACAGCCGGAGAATACACGAGACGTATATTTCTTGCATCAGCGATACAGACAAAACGACATATTAAATATCGAGCGACAAAAACATGTAAAAAAAATTGATTGGATTTTTTTTTACTTGACTTGAGTAAACTTACTTACCATAGATTACATTTTCCATATAAGTCATTTCCATTATTGCATCATATGTCAATTTCCCATCATGTTTCTTTATAATATCATAAATTTCATCTCTTAATTTTTTTTGCATAATTGGATTTATAGCAATTTCAAACAATGCAAAAGTCATTGTTGTTGCAGATCCTTCAAATCCAGCAAAAAAGAAGAAAAACGCCTGAGCCGCTAACTGATTTATAGTTAAGCCTTGTTTTGTATTTTGTTTATGTTTGTCGGTAATGTGTTGATCATCGGATACTTTTCCACGATTTTTTAGCTGTAGCAGTAAATGCATAAAATCTTTTCTATATATGTTGTTTTTTTCTCGATAGTTCACAGTTTGTTGAATAACAGTCATAAAAAAAGTTTCTACTTCTTTTTTTATAAATCTATATTTAAATAATCGTAAAATACTTCTGGGGATTATGAATTGCAGTAAAATTCGAACTCGATCTAGACCTTCAACGGCAAAAATTTTTTTACCATATTTTCGAAATTCAGAGTCTGGATTTTTCAGACTATTGCATTCTAGCCCAAAAGCACAAGATCCGATTATATCAGTTGTAAAACGTGCTAAAACATCTTTAATGTCAACTGGAGATTTCTTAACAACAGCTTCGGCCATCACTTCTTGTAATCCTACACTGCAGTCTAGAAAAGTTTCGTACATCATTTTCATTTTTCCAGATGTAAAAGTTGGGGTCAACTTGGCTCGCATATTTTTCCACTTTGCATCTTCTAAATTAAATAAATGTCCTGTTAAGGGGTCTATTGTTTCATCTATGTATGATCCGTGGTTTACAAAATGTTGAAAATCTTTTTGCAAAATATTTTTTATGAAATTTGGAGCTATTGGCATATAATAAGCAGTGGGCCCTAAATAAACTCCTCCATGTTTCATTCCTTGATTTTTAAATTTTTTATAAAGCTCTTCAAACTGCTGGCCGTAATTAGCTTTTTTAAACAAAAGGTTGTATGTATCTCCATATGGTATTCTTGGAGAAAGTGTTGCTAAACCTATTCTAGTCCAATAAGAAAACTTCCATTTAATATAAGCCAAAAAAATAGCAGACAACATTATTATAAACTTCAACAAATTCAAAGCTGTATTTTCTAAAACTTCCATAGTAATATTATTTGACAGGGATTGTTTTGAGACTCCTAAAAAATAATGTGAGAATCACAAATCAAATAAAGACAAAAACTGATATGAAAATCAGTTTCATTCTATTTGACGATAAGTTCAGTAATCAGTATCTCTATTCAACACTGCATTTTTTTTCATCAATGTAATATACTGATTTGATAAGAAATAGGAAATCTGGTGTTCGACTCTAAATACACATAACAAACAAATGATTAAATTGTCAATACAGAGTTAATTTTATTTAATATAGATAATCTACTGTTAGTTACACGACTTTAAATTTTGTTTTATGCATTACAATATTAGATTTCAATATAGGGTAGGTAACAATAATGATAACAACACAAGAACTACTTACTATTAGCATTTCAAATTTGAAATTAGAGAACTTTGGAAAGAGAATACTATTTAAAACAACCTACAATAAAAGTCATACGTTGGAATGGAATGGGTTTTCAACGAAGAATTTTCTCAGAGAAGATTTACAGTAGTGAATTGTCTTGGACTCTTTTATTTTATAATTATTTGAGTTTTATACATACACTCTGAGACACGTATTAATATAGGATTTTAAACTGCTTTGCGGTACAGTTCTGGAAAATGTACATTGGGGTACAGCCCAGTTTATGATTCTGTTGTACAACTCTTTTAAGGATGTGTGTATGAGCTTGAAAAATGAAATATTACTGTGAATACAATATAGTTATTGTCAAATAAAATTTAGTTTATTTATTGAGCAAGCAACTAAACTTGTACGAACTTTTGATATTGCGAGCAAGCTCACACAATACAAATAAAGATAATTGCACATACAGTTTGTCATTTTATCTAGTGTTTTGGTGTTTAAGTGATTATTTGCATAGGAGAACATTAGCTCGTAGTTTGTGGATGTAGAGCCAGTATGAAGTATTAGTATTTTCAATATCATGAAAGCTATTACAGCTCACATCTTCCTGCCTAGTCATTCTAACCATTTTTTGTGTGCTATAACTATATTTTGAAAATTGGTATCTGTTTCAAGGGAAGAAAGGGGTTCTTTCTTAGAATCAAATGCTGTATCGTAATCTGGATTTGAACTGAAATAAAGAAGTTTTCTTTAACTCTTACCCACTTCACATAGAGCAGAAAAACCGTGTTTGAAAATAAAAAAATTCTCCAAGTTGATAAAGATGTGCTTTGTATATTCTAAAAATATCGATAATTATTCAGAAGGTAACAGTTTGACTTTAGTAAATATTTGACGTTAGAAAGTTTGATCCTTGATATACAAAACTTTTATAAGAAGGTTAAAACTAAAACGTCAATGCTAAATGTGTGTGCTCAATTTTCTTATTATGCTAAAAAAAGGGTCTCTAAAGTTAATGAGTGCAATGGATGAAGATGTGAGGAATGTTAAAATTATATATTATATCATCAATTATATAATTAATAATAAAACAAAAATATCACTTACTCAACAGTCAATTATCTACTCAGACCGCTTTTAAAATTGTAGTTTATATTAACCAGCTTGGTTTGAAATGAAATACTAATGACAATACTCACACATTGGAAAAATAGTTAGGAATTTCTAAAGCTACGATTAATAATTTTCTTGAAGCAAGACGGTTTTGTTGGATTGCGTTTAGGCTTTGTCAGACTTATAATACTCTTGGGTGAAACAGTTTCTATTAATTAGAACTATATAGGTACTACTGAGATGTCTTACATCTATCGGGCGTCTATTATTGACTGTCAAGTTTTTTATCAGCAAGATTTTTAACTACATTGCCAAGAGTCAATGTAGTCAGAACTGTTTTCATTTCTGGTAATGTTTCACTGCAGATTCCAAAGAGTATTATGCTTTTCTTGCCACTTTTGACGGCCAAAGAGAGAACGAGTCATTTGGTTGGAGTTGCCATTATCTGCTATTGATGAGGGATATTGTGGTCGGCGCTTTAGGAAAGAATTTGTAATGTGAAACGAAGGCCTAGATTTAATTTCTCAATTATAGATTTCAGACATATTTGATGATGGATTAAATAGACGAGTACTAATACTTGATCCCGCATTTACGGATTGATAAATTTTATCAAATTTAATAAATTTAAATTTCATTTATATTACTCAGATATGTTATTTAATGGAAAAAAAACCGTTTTCACAGCAGTAGAAAAACATTTTTAAACAATCAGTGTTCTTCATATTTTGAGAGCTGCTAAAGCTGTAAAATAAGGTTAAATTTTGAGAATTTTTACAAGATTAAAGAGCTATATCCCATGTTAGACAACTGTTTAAAATATGTTTAACTAATTTAAGAAAGATATTTTTGTTTTATGAATTTAAAAAAATAATGAATTAAACCATTTAGGTTTTAACGGAAGAAATTAAATGTTTTTTTATGTCTATGTACTTTTACATAATAAAGTCTAAGTGTTAAATACCTTATGAGATCAGCTGATTTATCACCCACTGTTTCAAGGATTGCAATTATGTTGACAACAAAATTTATAATAAAAATTAGTTTTATTATAAAATGCGAACAATCCAGCAACCATTAACTCTTGTCAATATTGACGTTGTGCTTTTACTGAACTTTTTTCAACCAAAGTAAAAAACAAATTTTTTATGAAATTATTTTAGTCAAAAAAAAATTTTAAATGCGTCACTCTGCTTGAAAGTGACGTAAATGCAAAAATCTATTGACCAAGCTACATATAACAAAATACAATAAACAAATGCATGAAATTGTATGTAAATTATGATTTGTTGATATTAAAATTAATGTCTGAGAATCAATCAACATGATGACAATAGTTTTTTCTACAATTGAAGTTTTCTATAATTTAAAATTATAGAAGTTTGGCAAAACACGAATAATTTGGTTTTTGGATACAGTTGAAACATATCGTATACAAATAGCCTCAAAAAAATGTTTTTAACTTTGTTTGAGAATTTTAGTTTGTGTGTTAAGAGCTCAAATAGTTATTTTTCGACAACTGTATTACCCTATTTAAAAAATAAATATGTAGGCTATCGTCCAAAAAAATTTTTAAACAAAACCATAATTGAAAAATTTATAGAAGACGCTCCAGATCACAGCTTTCTATCACTGAAGGTAAGTTCTAATTATTGTTTGTGCTTATTTAACAAAATATTAAAATATGGTAGCATCAAGCTCTTCAACGGAAATGGAGGTTCCAGAACATACAATTTTATTAAATTTACAAATTGTATCATATTAAATTTACATTCAAATGTTATTAATAATAAGTAGATTTTTTCAAACTATATTGTTTTGTTTAATTAAAAATTGCTGAACGTAAAAGTCTTTTTTGTTCTAGATTGTAAAAGTCTTTTTTGGTGAGTTCCAGCAATATTTTATTTTGCGTTCTAAAATCAGAAGAAAAATGTCAACCTTTTTTGACAGTTTTCGAAAAATGCTATTATATTGTTGATTGAGAAAGATTGTAAAGAAAAAATAAGAGATTTTGCAAAAATAAAGTCACTTATGTAATTTCGGTATTAATATAACACATATTAGTCAAATACAAACATTTTTCAGGTACTTATTTGTGTAATGTTAACATGGATTGGTTCTATACTTGTTATAAGAGTTATCTTGGGATCAATCGGCATGGGAACTTTAGTGGTTGGACTTAGAGTGGTTTTGTAGTGTTGTAATAAAGTTGTCAATCCAATCTTCGTCTGCATCAGACCAAATCGCATTCCTACAAAATTTTAATATATTATTACAATGAGCTTAACTATGGTTTTGCTTGCAACATATACCAATGCATATTCTGGGACCTTCTCCAAACGGCATCCATGAAAATGTTTGTTTCTTTTTTCGATTAGTTTCATTAAACCGTTCGGGATCATACACTTCTGGATTTGGATAATACTCAGGATCTTTTTGAAGACCAAGAATAGGTATTAAAACAAGCGTTCCTTTTTCTAATTTGATATTAGAATTGGGCACCTTGTAGGGAATGGTGCATTGTCGATTTAGAAATGGCAATGCCGGATATTTTCTCAAAGTTTCTGGAAACGCATATAAATACCGAGATAATAGATATTTATGCAAGGCTCACCATTAATCACTTGATCCATGTACGTCATATCCATAATTGCTTCATAAGTCATTTTATTGTTATGTTTTTTAAGCACTTGAGTAATTTCATTTCGCAATTTGTTCTGCAAACTTTGGTTTTGGGATAATTCATATAATGTCCGCGCCATAGTAGTTGAGGAGGTTTCGAAACCAGCCACAAGAAAAACGAAGGCTTGTGCTGCTACTTCATTTATTGTTAACGCCACTTCTTTACTTTCTCCATCTTCATTTGTGACACGTTCATCGTCATAGATTTTACCCCGATTTTTAAGTTGAAGAAGCAGATGCATTAAATCTTTACGGTGAATGTTGTTTTTCTCTCTTTTTACTAGCAGTTTGTTTTACCATGTTCATTATAAACTCTTCCACGTCAGGTTTAGTAGACTTAAATTTTATTAATTTTAAGAATTTGTTCGGTAAAATAAACTGCAGCACAATTTTTATGTTGTCTACTATTGTATTCTGTCCAATTCTTTTTCCAAAATAAAATATTTCTGAATTGGGATTCTTTAGTGAATTGGATTCCAGACCAAAAGCACAAGAACTAATCACATCTATTGTAAATCTTGATAACAAATCTTTAACATCAACATTTTCATTTGTCGTACTTGCTTTTTTAAAAAGCACATCTAACTCTTCTGCACATTTTGCCATTGTCTGGAACATCATCTTCATTTTTCCTGATGTAAAGGTTGCTGATAATTTTTGCCGTAGATTTCTCCACTTTTCACCTTCTAAGCTGAATAGATGACCAGTGAGAGGGTCTGCTTCTTCGTCAACGTGAAACCCACGATCCACAAAGTGATTGAAGTTTTTAACCATAATATCTTTTATAATTTCTGGATCTGTTGGTATGTAAAATGGTTTTGTTAACATGTAGACACCTCCATGTCTACATTTTCGAATTTTAAATTGTTCATAGAATTTTGCAAACTGTTCTCCAAAACTTTTTTTTGCTAAAACAAAATCTAAAGTATTTCCAAACGGAATTGACGGTTCTAGATACTCCAATCCAATTTTCTTCCAATAAGAGAAGCACCAGTTATAATAAAGCACGAGCCCTAATAAAAATGTAACTGAAATGGCTGTGAGACTCACAGCTAAACTTTCAAATGACAAAATCATTGCAAAAAAAATGTTAACGCTAATAAGTTTGCTATTGTAGGGAACTGTATGTGTATACTGCAACAACGTGGTATATAAGTATTAAAATATTTTATTGTCATGCTGTGTGTTATCTCATTGAATTGTGATTTGCGATTATTGAGTATCGAAAAAAAAAATGGAATTTGGAGAAAGTTAATGCATCATGGTAATTGTTGCTTTGAGATTGAGTTTTTTGTTAGTCATTTTCTCTATTTTGCTAATGTCAGCATGTTTTTATATGATTAGATTAAGTAGAAAACATTTTTGGCAACAAATAATATGCAACTTTTCATTTCTATGTTATTAAGACAACCTACGATTTGCTGATTTGATGTGTTGAATGTTTTGACAACTCAGAAAACCAGTATGTGCAGCCAAATCTAAAAAAAATGGAAAGGTTGACCCTACCTCAGTGAAAGGTCAAAATACAGTTTGGGAATTTGCAGAAAGGTGAAATTACGTTACTAACATATGCTTTTTTGCTTGAAGGTCCTACAGTTACCATTTTGAAACACAAATGTTGACCCGAGTTCAGAAATAATCTAATCACGTTTTCAGCCAAATTAGAAATTTAAGCATATCATTATCCTGTCTAGTGGAGTTCCGTCAAACTGAATTTACATATAGACTTGAACTCAAGACTAGATAGACTATAGCCACCAAATTCAAAGATACCTCTTTTTTTTTTAATTTGGATTGTTTAATTAGTACTTTTTGGTGTTAGGTTGTTGACAATAACTAGGACTGCCAATCACAACAAATGCAAAAATATTCATATGACGGTTCGGACATTTTAACGCCTAAAAAAAACTATTAGCCTGGTCTGATGCAGATAAGCTATATTTGATTGAATCGTTTATCTACCGTTTTGGTTTTGTCTTTAAAATTATGGGGTTATAATACTTTCTGTGGCGCTTTAACTAAATAATAATTATAATAAAAGATACACATTTATTAAAACTGTATTACAAGATAACGGCTTCAATAAAATTTAGTAGTTTTTGCTATCATTTATTAATAGACATCAGACGTTTATCCTTTAATACCGTGTCTGAAAACTCGCTCAATATTCAGATAAATTGGAGATTCCGTTGTGGTGACAAATGTTTTTGGGTCTAACTTTAGGGGTATTTTAGTTTTTGAACTTAAAGTCACCCTATTTTTGTTTAATAAAGTAACCAATCCAATCTTAGTTTGCATAAGTCCAAATCGCATTCCTACAAAGATATATGAATTTTTTGTTTTCTTTTTTTATATCATATCTATACCAATACAAATTCTGGGACCTTCTCCAAATGGCATCCAGGTGAATGCAGTTTTGTTGCACTTGTTGGTATCGCTATAACGGTCTGGATCATACAGATCTGGGTTTGGATAATATTCAGGATCAGTTTGAAGTCCTAGAATTGGAATCACTACCATTGTACCTTTTTCAAGTTGGATGTTTGAATCGGGAACTTTGTACGGAACTGTACATTGACGATTTAAGAATGGCAAGGCAGGATGTTTTCTCAAGGTTTCTGCAATCACGGGTTTTGATTGTTTGTTTAAATTTAATAACCTATGTAATTACCGTTAATAACTTGATCCATATAGGTCATTTCCATGATTGCGTCATAAGACAACTTATTATTATGTTTCTCTAAAACAGCAATGATTTCGTTTCGTAATTTATCTTGAAGCTTTTGATTTTTGGCTAATTCATATAATGTGAATGTCATAGTTGTCGCAGAGGTTTCGTAGCCGGCAATGAAGAATACAAAAACTTGAGCTGCCAATTCGTTAATTGTCAAACCCACTTCCTTAATCTTTCCCGACTCATCAAGAATAGATTTATCGTCTGTGATTTTACCACGATTTTTCAGTTGTAGCAATAAATGCAAAAAATCTTTTCTGTATATATTGTTTTTTTCTCTGTAATCGACCGTGTTTTTTACCACACCAAGCATAAAGCGCTCAACATCTGGTTTCATGACTTTGAAATTTATCATTCCCAAAATATTTTTAGGAAACACAAATTGAATTAGATTTCTCAAATTTTCTGTAACAGAATTTTCTATTAATCTTTTGCCATAATAGCGAAATTTTGTATCTGGGTTTTTTAATGAATTAGCCTCCAGTCCAAAAGCACAAGAACTTATAACATCAGTGGTGAATCGAGCTAATATTTCTTTAATGTCTACTTCTTCTTTTGTAATAGCTGCTTTGGTAAACAAATTTGCCAAATCTTCTGCACAGTCAGCCATAGTCTTGAACATCATTTTCATTTTTCCAGATGTAAAAGTAGCTGACAGTTTTGTACGGAGGTTCTTCCATTTATCGCCTTCTAAAGAAAATAAGTGGCCTGTTAAAGGATCAACTTGTTCATTAATGTAAAAACCACGATCTACAAAGTGATTGAAATTTTTCACCATAATGTCTTTAATAATTGTAGGATCCGTGGGTACATAAAACGGTCTTGTAAACATATATACACCTCCATGCCTTAAATTGCGACTTTTGATTTTTCTATAAAAGTCGGCAAACTGCTGCCCAAAACTGTACTTTGCTGAGAAAAGATCTTGAGTATTTCCAAATGGTATAGAAGGCTCTAGATAATCAAGACCTACTTTTTTCCAATATCTGAAAGACCACTTGTAATACAATACAAGGCTAGCCAGAAATGTTAAAATCAAAGCAATTAAATCAAAAATTAAACTGCCGTTTAGAATCAACATACTTTTATGTCAAATTTTATTTTACTAAATTGGTACTGCAGCTTTGGATGACTTATAAACCCAAGATACACAATAAGTTTACAAATTATGGTTTTAAGAAAGTTACAACGTCATTTAATAGTCTACTATTATGAATACTAATTTCAAATGCAAAGATTACAGTGCATTGTTAAAAATCTTTTGGCTTGCTATAAAGTAATAACACCTCATTCACAACAATGGAACGTTTTGGAACCTTAGTTATTAAATAGATTTTGCTCTACTATTAGAGATAAAGAGTTTTAAGAAAATTAATTAAAGTTTGTTTTAGAATTGAATATCGCTGTATATTGGTAAAAGTGGCATTGTCCTTAATTTAATTTGTATTCTGTGGGCCAACATGTTACTGATTTATTAAAAGTTTTTACGAGGTGTAAATCTACTGATTGTTGTATAAGTGGAAAATTTTAATGTTTACGTTGCGAAAAAACGGTTTAATTCAAAAAATAAGCTAAAGAATGAAAAAATTAAGTTTGGCGTAACCATATTGGGCCTTGAATAACTATTTCAAAACATTAGTCAAAGGTAAAGCCTAATACGAAAGTTTAATATGTAACAACAACAAAAGAATGTAGTTGTTAACGAAGGCACAATATGAAACACTATATTATAATGCAATACGGCTTAATAGTATAGAATGGAAAATAGTTATTTACATAAAAGTCAGGAAAATTTCACATTACTAAAGAGGAGCTAAATTGAAATACGAGGCATTTTGTGCCGAGTATTTTAAAGCTCCGAGTCAAGTAAAAGATTTTACTGACGTGTTTTGTATTAAATTTTTCCGAAAATCGTAAAAAAGACGAAATTTACAAATTTTAGAATTTTTTTTGACAAATTCCACAAAAATCAAGTTTGTTGGCAACTATAGTTACTAGAGTATCTTTTTTATTTTGCGTCTTGTAAAGTTTTTGCAGTACTAGTCCGGAAAACTCAATTTTCCTGCGCGTAAATAAGCAGGAAAATGTTGTTTCAGACGATTTCCGGAAAATATATTTATATAAATAATTAAGTATTTAACGAACCTTGGAACAAAAATTATAAAAAAATTAATATTTAACAACTAAACTACCCAAATCTTTATTGCGATCTAAACGGGTTTAACAGCTTGTCTTTGAAATATGCCTGCTTCGGTTTTTATTAAAAACACGCGCTAATTTTCATCTTTCTTAAATGTTTTGGCTACGAGCCTCAACGGCCAGTGAAGAGACTTGGAAGTTGGAATCCGAAGGAGCAAATTCATTTATAAACCGGATCTGTTTTGGACGTGATCTATAGAAGCCAGAGACACCTATCGGATTGTGGTTCGTCTATCCATCGTTTATTATATTCAATCAATTTTTGTTGGTAGTTTTCAGGATCTTTCTCTGTATATGAGCCACTTTTTATTTATAGATTGTAACATAATTTTTACACAATCTATTGGCGCAACAATATAAGTTTACATGTACGCTACATAACAAACTCTAAATCGAACTTAAAATAAATGGTTTAATAACAGAACGAATTGGTCGCTGCGGTTGGTAAAAATAAGAACAGCAAACAAATTAAAATATTTCGTGAAACTTAATGAAATTTTACAGTAAAAAGAATCACTACACCATGAATATTAAAACTAATATAAATAAAATTACTGTATAGTACTTACTGTCAATTACACGTCAGAAGAAATGACACTGAGTAAGTAGTACATCATCGATTAGGTTTTCAAGCGAAGATATAATCTATTTGACGAAAAAAATATAACTTTGGGTTTATTCGTCGTTACATTGCTTCTTTTTTGAGCCTTTTTTTTAACTATTTAATTATTTTTTTGAATAGAACTTGAAATTTTAAAAATACTAATATATTCGCGCATGTAATTTGTTTTATTGATTTTCAGGGGAAAATAACTATTAGTTACTGTATGTTAATTTAGATGAGTCTTGAAAATTTTTATTTTTTTTCTGTTTTTTTATTATGTTTAAATTTTTACTATGTTTAATACCTTTAAATTGAAGGTTTTTAAAACTGTGAGGTGAATTAACATTATTTTAAATCAATCAAACTGTTTAATAATAGTGCCGATTAGCCGATTTAAGCCGATTTAAGCCGAATTAAGCCGATTAGAACAACAGCTGTACCTAATTTTTAATTTTACTTTTGTTTCTTAACAAAGAAAATCGTTATAATGTGTTTCATATTTTTTTGAAATTTAGCCATATATCTCCTTCATATCTGGTTGTAAAGGCTCTTGGTTCTTGTTTTAACGGCACTTTGGTTTTTGAGTTTAATGTGACATTATAATTTTTAACAACAACAAACAATGCGGTTTTGCTTTGCAAAATTCCAAATCGACTTCCAATACAAATTCTGGGACCATCTCCAAATGGCAACCAAGTAAATCCAGGACGTGACATCTTATTTTCTTCGTTGAAGCGTTCAGGATTAAATTTTTCTGGATCTGGGTAATACTCTGGATCCTTGTGCAATCCCAAAACCGGAATGCCCACACTCATGCCTTCTTTAATGACAACTGACGTGTCTGAGATAGTGTAATCTTTAGTAGTCTTGTTAAAAGTGTCAACGGTGGATGTTTTCTTAAGGTTTCTAAAACAAAACATAAATAAAAACACAGAATTATATTTAGCTACACTTACCGAATAAAATTTTATCCATATATGTCATTTCTTGTAAGGCTTCGTAAGTCAATTTATTGTCATGTTTTGCTAAAACTGTATTGATTTCGTTTCTCAGTTTTTGTTGTATTTTGGAATTTTCGGCTAGCTCAAATAATGCTAAACTTACTGTAATCGAAGATGTTTCATAGCCTGCCATGAAGAATACGTAAGCTTGGGCAGCTAGTTCGGTCATGGTTAAAGCTTTTTCTTGAATTTTACCTTCATGATCTGTTATTTTTCCATCATCTGATACTGAACCACGATTTTTAAGTTGTAACAACAAATGCATGAAATCTTTTCGGGAGATATTGTTTTTTTCTCGATATTCAACAGTGTCACGAACGGCTTTCATAAAAAAAATTTCAACATCGGATTTAGTAAATTTGTGTCCAATAGCATAAAGAAGTTTATGAGGCAACAATACTTGCATGAATATTTTGATGTTATCCCAAATATCTAATTCTGCAGCTTTTCTACCATAATATCTAAACTCATCATTGGGGTTTTGTAAGCTGTTTATATCTAATCCAAAAGCAACAGAACCAATGACATCAGTACCAAATCTTCCTAAAATATCTCTAATATTAATGAGTTCTCCCGAAGATATTTCTTTATCGAGAAGCGTTTTTAAATTATTTCCACATTTTACTATGGTGGGAAACATCATTTTTATTTTTCCAGAAGTGAATGTGGGAGTTAGTTTTACTCTCAAATCTCTCCATTTGGCGTCATCTAGATTAAACAAATGAATACTCAAAGGGTCATTTTCTTTATTTACATAACCCCCATGACTGTTAAAGTGCGTAAAATCAATTTGCATGATATGTTTCACGAGTTCTGGATCTATAGCCAATAACAAAGCTGACGTTCCCATGTAGATTCCACCATATTTATGATTTTGGGCCCGAAATTGTTGATAAAAATCCTGGAATTGCTGACCAAATGCTTTACGACCGAGAAATATGTCTTTGGTATCGCCAAATAGTAAGTTTGGATTTAAAACTGGTACATTTAAATCTTGCCAATAATTATGCTTGCGTTTAAGAAAGATGAGTATTAGGATAATGAGGGTGACTAGAGCAGTTATCACTTCAAGCGAGAAGCAGTTACAGATGAAACCCATCTGAAATAAAGACAAATAATAATTTGGTTGATTTATTTTTGTTTGTTTTTACAAACCAAAGTTAAACTTTAATTTTTTTATTAGATAAAATAAAACAATTTAAACATAGTAGAAGAGACACTTATTCTGGCATTGAAGTGATAAAATTGTTTTGTACTCATCTCAAGTACCTCAAGTATCTCAAGTATTTTCATTGGTTGAATTCTCAAACAGTGATATATACTTATTTATTTCTATAATAAATATACATAAACAGCTCATTCCGAATGTCTTTTCAGCTGATTCTTGTTTTGTTTGAATTATTACTGTTGATGTGACTAGTCTTAAGGTGTCTTTTTTTTTACCTGAATTAAAAATACAACATAAGACGACTGCGACGAAATTCCGCCTTCAACGTGCTACATACAATTATTCGTATATCTCTTTAGTTGCAGAAGTTGAAAAAGAATGACCTTAGAAACATCCGTAACTCAAGATTTGTGCACTTTTTTGAACTTTTAACAAAATAAAAAAATCTTACTAAACTGGCAACAACAAAAGCTGTTTGGGGTAAAAAGCACATTAGCGTGTGATAACGTCCGATCGGCGCTATTCAAATTTTTCCTAAAAGTTGCTTTCTTTCAAAATAAATGTCATTAGAAGGAACTTTTAGCATCATAATGTAGAGACGTAGTTTCTTCATCTTATTGTTCATCTAAATTTGTTCAAACAAATAAGAACGAAACATGTCTGAGTCTATGAATACTAATTTGAATAAATTTGCTTTGACTTTATTGAAAGTTGTTTTAGTATTGTATTATTCTGATTTGCTTGCTGGGTGAAATATAGCGTTAATTGTTATATTTGTAACAAATACATTTATTTCTGCAAATGAGTCGATAAAAAAGCTGATTAAGAGTGCTGAAATAGGTTTTTGTTAGAGTGGTGAATGAAATGATGTTCTTCAAAGCATGTTTAGATTAAATCAGATAATACATTAAGAACAGCATCTGTATTTTTCCCATCGGTTCCGTGGTCCGACAATAAAAAAATAATGGCGTTGATTTTAAAGCAGACAATAGAAAATCAGGACGGACAGTGTGCTGCGTATTTCGAGAAAATAAACAGAATTATCTCTGAAAAGCGGCGCTGGAGCTGAAAGAAGACACATTTTCAGCCTGAAATGTCACGTAGACTGCGTAAGTTATAAGATTACGGTTTCGCGTGTTTGTAGCCGATTTCATTGGCCACGTTTCCTATCAGATTGTATTAATTCTATTTAATTTTAGCCTAAAGGGCGGTTCTGATTTTACTTTTTTTGAAAATCTAGACGTTAATGGCTTTTTTATTGCACGTTACTGAAATTATTTATATTTTTCTTGTAGAAACTTGCTGGATCATCCCCTTTTCAAAAACAAAGTTATTATTATTGATGAACTGCCTAAGGATGAAAGTTAGAATACTTGAGTATATAAAAGTAACTTTTACGGAGAAAATCCCTTAATCTCTTTATGGTTTCTTAATAATATTGCCTGCCTGAAAGGGTCCGAAGGGGAGAACTTTGTTTGGTTTATGTAAGATCTACCAAAAAGTAAGCAATATCATGAAATATTGCAGATACCTATATGAAAAGCTAATTTCCAACCCTATTGACGTTTACCAGGAAATAATGATAATTCCATCAATAGAGTGTTTCTTTCAATAGGTAACAAAAAGCACTGAATTGATTTCCTGGCTTATTAACGGATCTATTCAAAAAGGTGTTTGAGAGTTAGATCGTGCTAGTCAAAGACCAACGTGGATCGAATTTTGTCTTTCCATAGATTCGTCAGTGACCAAGAAATTTTTTAATCAATCAAAAATAAATGAGTTACGCTATTGTACAAGCTAAATGAAAAATGAGTTACTTGAATATTTTTTCTACTATTTATAATATTGTATAATTATGTATGTGTATACCTATTATACATAAAACTGTATATATTTAGCATTGTTCATGTTCCACATACGTCTTATAACGCGTTCTACATGAGTTGTTTATTTATTCAAATTTTGATTGAGTATTTCAAAGGTCATAATTAATTTGAACTATATTCAATATGTAGTTGTTTACATTTTATACTGTTGAATGATAATTGTCAATAAAATGCGGAGAAGTTATTGTATATTTTATGACTGTTTTTGTCACACGAATATTTAAAAATAAAAAAACCTTCATTGTCAGATTGAATAGCTTTAGCGGTAATTTTAAATTTAGGTATGTTTTTTACAAGAGTTAATAACATTAAATTGCTTTTTTGTGGCATCTCACACACATGAGTTACTTTTTTTTCAAAATAGAATAGTTATAAGAATATTTTTTATTATTATTAACCTCAAGGCGGTATCATAGCTAAAAGATGAACCGAATATCAAGTATTACACGTGAGTAAATATCCATCACAATTACAATACCAGTGAAATGTTTGTGACATTGTCAAAGTCGCATGTTGGGTTTTTGGACTTTTTTCAAAGAAGTTAGGAATGCACCCAGTACTAATGCAATTGTGAATAAAAAATATTTTTTTATGTTATTAAATAATTGAAGTGACTATTATTAATTTTACATTTGAGCTTATTAAACTTTTTATTTATTTAATTGGCAGATTAACACGGTGGTGTGATTAAAAGATGTTGTAACATAGTTTCACGCCAACTATAAAGCCAAATTTTAAAAAATAGCTTTTTTATTTCTGTTTTTTTGGCTATTTTTGGTTACTAGCAAAAAAATAGATGTTTTATCAAGGTATAGAATATGTTTGTCATTTATCTAATTTTTGTGTAGGATACCAAATTTACTTATTACAAAAATAATTCATCTTTTCATGTTTTGTATTAGTGGCCTATCAAGCGTCTGAGGAAAACGACAGATGTTTTCTTTAATGTATCACCCGATTTAATCTAGAAACATATTAAAGCAAACAATGTATTTCATCTATTTATATAACTGCAACACAGAATAGCTGCGATGGAAAACATATAAGAAAAGGAAAATGCAGTTTGCAAGACCATTTGGTAGCTCCGATCTCTAATTGAAAAGATCTCCCTATTACGTGAGATCAATTTAAGGGCATTTTAGAAAGAGGGGGTGATTCTTTTCATCATAATTAACTCGGAGCTGAAAAGAATTAATATCCGAAAATCATTTAAAAAAGAGAGATAAGCACACAGTGTTTTAGATGATGCTTTTAAAGATGATGATAATGCAGTTTTAATGTTCTGATGCCTATGATAATTTTTGTGTCGGATTGATTTTTCATAAATTTGGAATTAATATCAGAATATCAAAAAAAAGTAAAAAATAATTGGGAAACAGACAATATTTGTTTTAAAATGTTTTGATACAAGATAAAAATGAATTTAAATGATGGAAGTAAAATTATTAGAATTTTTATTTTTTTTTTGTCTAACTAATTGCTCTAAACAATAACATTGACAATAACAATAACATTGTTGATCTATTGTAACAACACTGGCATTTGACAAATAATTATCAGCTACTGGTTGAAAACTTTGAACAACGGCTTTTTATAAGATGGCGACAGGAATCGGACTCTTTTTAAAAATACCAATTTAATTTCAGATAAGGCATATTTTTGAGCCAATTTTTTCTTCTACGACTTTGATAATTACCAGTTTTTGCGTGGGTGTCCTCTACAGAACATTGCTTCTAAGACAAAGTAAACTACAGAGAAAAAAATTGAGGAAGACTGAAAAACTTTGAGATAAAATATTGCGCAGAGAACACGGATACACAAAAAAAAAACATTTGATTTTAAAAGGCATCCTTTACATGGAGCACAACTTTCCTTTAGAAGTTGGAGAAATGTATTAGGTTATTTGAACATATCTTAGGGATATATACCGAAAAAAAGAGGCATTGGAAACTCATTAGGGTTTCATAGGAGGTTTTGCTTTGGTGTCACATATTTTTGTGTTAAGATTGTTTATACTTACATTATTTTGCCCGTGTTAGGAAATAACTTACCAAGGCTAAGACCTACAAGGTTGTAACGTCCAAAGAAGGAGTGAACATCAATTAGGTCAAACCGGGCTTATGATTTTTTTTTCATTTACATATATGGTGAAATTTATGAAAAATTAAGTGTTTATAATGGTTTATGTGCAAGAATTTAATGCACAGGATTTTTATCACAGGATCTACGTAGATAACAAAAGAAATTAAGGCAGTACAGGATAGAAAAGGAACGGGGCAGGGAATAATGAAAAGAATAATAAAAATTATAAACCTGTGGAGAATATATGCTATAAACCCTCCACACAGAAATCAATATTTATTTATATTTTAAAGCTGGAAACTGGCATCTTGCAAATTGAGTGGTTTTTGGGCTAGAGCTTAAAACCATGGCCGTCAAACTACGAGTTCTTGCTACCATAAATGAGTTAGCTCTGAGTTACCTCTAATTGAGTTTTGTCAAAAATAATTGGAAAAATAAAACGACAAGAGAAGCTAACCGAGAAAATATCACAATTAAAATTAGCGTGTGATATTCATTACACTAATCACAAAAATCACACTACAACTCCCAGATAGCTGGGAGTTGTAGTGTGATTTAATTGATTTTAGAAGATACTGATAAACCTGAGACTTACATGTTACCATTGCTTTGTTTGTTATAAATGTAACCCGAAAATAGATCTAGAGTTGTTACAATAACAAAATCAGTTCATCAAAATCATAATTAAGTTGTATAAACATAACATTGGGCAGCCAACCAAGAATCAAGATGTTAGTCGAGAGTGAGCGCCTTTGTTGTAATTTTAAATCTAGGATCTTTACTAATAAGGTTTTCAAATACACTTTGTTGACATTGCAAAGTTGTCAGCTTTGTACTTTGCGCTCTATACCTTCTCAAAAAAAAGCTTTAATTGAAATTATCGATATTATTAATCTTATTTTAATAGAAAAGTTGTTTCTAATGTATTGAATTTTTTCGTCGGCCGTACAATATTTCTTCATAGATTTTAATTATTTACAAAAACGAATTCAATTTTTTTTGACAAATAACATGTGAAAATATATGAAATAATATATTAAAATTTTAATAGCTATATATTAACGTTCTTATCATGCATTATCTATAATCAATTCAATGTTTGCAAACTGCAATTATTACAAATGAAAGGGCTACAGCAGAAACATTTTAAGAATTTCTGACTTTAAATTTAGGTTCACTTTGCTGCTTTTGATATTAAATTTGCTGCACAGATTATTTTTTAGCGTTGTTAGAAATGATGTGTCAAACTGTGTTACAGTTGCATAATTTTGTTTTGCATAAAATTGCTTATAAATAAACATCATGCATTAATAGGAATTTTCAATCAATGATTTTGCGGTTGACGGAAATATAAGTAATGATAATCTCACATTCAATTAATCACCAATTTATAATGTCACTTGAAAAATATCATAAGAAGAGACTGCCTCTGGTTTCTTTTGAAGTTTGTTGCTGGTCTTTTCAGAAGTTTACTGCCAATTTATAGAAACAAATTCTCATAAAAACTGTTATGAAAGAAAATCGTGAAAGCGTTGGGCCTTATCAGTTCAATTTTACGATATAGAAATAAATTTTTAGAATAAGAAACCATTGTCAAAGAAAATAAAGTCTAAATAAAAGTTTTATGTTTCTTTAACCCTTACTAGAATTATGACCTAGCGCAATCGAAACGATCATGGTTTTTCTTGAATGCTAGTTTAATTTACGACTTTATAGTTTAGGCAGAGACTTTGTTAGTTTATTAAAGCTTCTTTCGTAAATGATATTATATCAAAGACACGTTTACATAGCTTTTGCTTCCCGGGGCCTGTTTGCTCTACGTTTGTTCTCTAGAGCAAACAATATCTATGCAGTATCGCCCAGGACCTAGAATTTCTCGTTTGTCTGCTTTTGGCGTATACTAACACTTATTCAAGCAAATGTTTGCATAATGTTATGTTTTCCAGACAAGAGAAATATTCGACAAATTAAAAAGCATAAAATGTATGCTATTTTGATCTTTGATTTTTTTATTTGACAAATCTTAATTTTCCTAATTTGAAAGTTTTGTGGTAAAAATTAAGTTTCTAAACTTCAACTATGTTCTAACGTTTTCGAATAATGAAACAACATGTTTCCTAACCCTTTAAGTGAAATTCTTTAAATTTATGAATTTAATTGATAAATTCTTTTTTACAACGTTTAATGATGTGAAATATTTTGTCGTTTTTTCTCAAAATCTTCCCACAATGAAAACATCCATTAGGACTTTCGTGTGGTCAGCTAAGCTATAGAATATTTAAAACGGAAATGGAAAAAAATCATTTTTGCTTTTCCTGCAGTGACTGCGAAAGCCGGATGAATGTGGAATTTTTTGGCTTTCTACATTTTATGCTTGCTCTCCAATCGATCACAGAACCAAATTTTGTTGGTTTTCAAGTAATTGAAGCCTACTTTCGAGATTACTTTTTTTATAAGACCTTCATTTATATACGGACCTAAGAGCTACAGAACAATACTTCTTTCGTCGAATTATTCCATTTCCTTCAATTCCTCAACTAAAATCGTATTCTTTTGCTTCAGATAAATTACTTTCAACAAATGACGTCTCAACAATTGAAATATTTTTAAATTGATAGCTTCTTCTTCTCAATAAAACAGGCTCCCAGCACACGAATCTAAAAATTAAATTTTAATATCAGATCTCTCTCTCTCTCACTTCTCGAAGCACGTAGACAAATGAACGGGCTGCGCTTCAAAGTTTGAAAAACAAAACCGTCTTGTGTATGAAAAGAAGCTTTCAAATTAGCATACAACAGATAAAGAAGTTTGTATGTTTTAAATTTTGCAAGAAAACAGTTTTTTGAGAGTACTAAGTATTTGAGAAAGCCTAGTGTGTGTAGGAGAGATTGATTTAGGCGTTGTGATTGTACAAACCGCTCGATTCTTGATTGAATTCTAATTATGCCAGGTTAACAAGCCACGCTTGTTTAAACAAAACTGAACGTGTGTAGCTTCAGCAAACGGCCGACACGGTGGTACGTCTTACTAGCCACGTTTTACACCACACATGATAATAGCGCATCATCGTCTAAGTTAGACATTTTTCTAAAAAACATCAACACTTAAAAAAGCATACTTGTATGTATAAAGGCAAAGCAAACACGTGCATATTCAACAACCAAAGCAGATTGAATATCACGCTTGTAGAACATGTAGAAGCATAGTTTATCTTAAAGAAATGACTAGTAAGCTTCTCGGAAATTTAGAAATTGTTCTGCATTATATCAAAAAAACGAAATTGCTTAATGTTTTATTGACAATATATTTGTTTGTTGACTGTAACGTTTTTATTCTTGAGCACAACTTGATTATTATAGCTTAGTTAAAACTGTGGAAAAGAATAGGATAAAGACCATTCTAAAGCAAATTGTGAGAGGATTTTTACCTTACCGACACAATGTATTTTTTTGGGAAGAATTACAACGTCACGTTGAGAGTGTTTTCAATCTTTGTTGTGAGTCGCAACTTTTATTTTATACTCTACGCATTTCAGGCATTAATCTAGAATTTTACTCCGTATTAAAAGCCAGTAGGTCGTCTCTGAGATAGTTTGAAGGCGTTTTTGAAGTAGGATTAAAAGCAGATTTGGAGTAAAGCCTACCGCACACGACGTAATCATTCGTGAAAAATGATGCGAAATGAGAGAGGAAAAGAAGTTTTCAAAGGATGATATAAATCATGTGGTGTAGTGATTGGCTGCCACGCGTAGAGTTGCGTGGTGCGGAAACATTTACAAATAAAGGAGGCTCGGTCTGCACTGTAAAAAGCCAATTTTTAGAAAAATGAGTTTGATTATTTGTTTTGCTGTTTGACATTAGAATTCATTGGTGAATACGTCAGAAGATTTAAGTTTAACGTAAATCGGCTTTTTGCAGTTTGAAAATAAAATTAAAGTTTTTTTCTAGATTGTCAGTTGTTAGTTTGCCAACTAATGGTGAATGGTACTATACTTACGTCTTCTATAATTTCAAATACTTATTTCTTTTCTATAATGTCGGATTTTTAAAGTATAGAAATTCGGTTTTGTAAAACACATATATTTTTATCAAACAACACATAACAACACATGCATGATAGATACAGTATCTACATTAATTTTTGTGAGTTGTAGTGTATTTTAATCAATCAATTTTAATGTTGTCCTAATTATGTCGCAATATTTACTGCAACAGAAATTTCTATGAATTTTCAATTTTTAGTACTTTTGATTCTGTTTATATCTTGTACGCATCTTTGGATTTAAATGTGTTATTTCCAACAATCCAAAGTATTAGTCATTAAATATAAAATAAGAAGTACATAGGTGTGATTTTTGTATTTAATTTTATAGGATTTTCTATCAATTTGGAGTCATTTATTACTGATCTGTGATGGCTTAATGCTTGGTAAACCGTTTAAATTTCTTTTAAGAATGATTAGAGGTATCCACAAATAAACGATCTAATAAATTAATTATTATGATCAATTTAACGACGATAGCGAACGCGATTGTGGACAAATGGTGAATGGGCCAATATTGAACCAGCTAACGTTAAACTGACACTATCCTTTCTAAAATACCGAATTTAATTACCTGCGGTATCTCAGTTGGTTAAAACTCAGTCACTGTAGAGACATCTACACCACATCAAATATGGTAAAATGTGTAAAGCAAGTAAAGTAGCAGTAGATCTGCTTCTCAAAAAAAAATTAAGTGATAGACTTCTCAACAAGATTATAAGTGTGATTACATAAATTCTTTAAAGTTATTAGACAAAAGTGTTATCTATAATTATCAATGCGTGTTTTATCATTAAATTTAAAAATCAAACAGGTCTTACCGTTTTGTAAAAATTTTGGAAAAGTTGAAGTATCTATTATCAGATGAAATAAAATGCAAAAGATATACTAGAACATGGGTTCATTCCAAGAAATGCAAGAACAGTATTACAAAGAAAAAGACGGTTTTAAGACATTGAGAGCTATTGAAATATCTGCGTCAGAGACCTCTTTTAGATGAATAATGCCAATTAATGGTAATGTTAATGAGTCGGCATACGGTGTTATAAAGAACCAGAGAAACATTTAGCAATATGAGGCAAAAATGCGTCAGTAAGAATTTGTCAGAAACGCAGTAGGGATCTTTGTAAAAAATCGGTTTCATCCTAGATCTAAAAATGATTTGTCGTCTCTTTACAATACGTAGTCTACTGATGAATACATTTTCCTCCTAATCATCTTCAAACTTATTTACATCACAAATATTATTATTCATTTGTGTAAATTTATGGTAATTGTTAAATTTTTAATAATGAGAAAAGTATTTATTATAACGTGATAAATGTTATTTTCTATAGATTAAATTTTAGAGATGACGTTAACCGCAATAAGTTAGCCTATACCCAGAGTGCAGGTTAACTCAACCTTCAGGTCAACTATCGCTTTTAGGTTAACTCGAAATGGGAAAAAAGATACTTCAGTTTGACGGTTAATCTCTAGTTTGAAAAAACGGCCCTAAGAAAGCCAGGGACACTAAAATGACCAACGAGGATCACTTCAGAATCGTTAACAGTATGCAGGAGCTCAAACCACTCCAAACAAGTTTGAAAGTTCGAAATAGAAATTTGTGGAGAAGCATACATCACAAAAATATGAAGTGATATCTTACATCCAACAATATCAATCATGGGGATCTGTGAACGTGTATATATAATCGAGATTAATAGGTTCACAGTAAAGCTGTTTCTGAATGGAAAGAAGTATACCTTTACCTCTTGACACATCCAGAAAGGCAAAGCTTTAGTGTAAACATTATAACAAGTGTTGTTAACAATTTCTAAATCATAAACACTGCAACCACGTTTTAGATACATCAATAAAATCACTATCTAACACACGGGGAAGAATTATAAAAATTGAAAGTATTATATTATATAATTTATAAGAATTCAAAATACATAATGATTCACATGTTTTGGCTTCACACTGTCAAAGTTATTTAAAATGTTTGCTTATCTGCCACAAAACATACATCATATTACATTCTAGGAGTTTTAGTTATGGCAGATTGCTTTATACTGTAGTTATTCAAAATATTTGCGTTTGTATCTAAATCGAATTTCTGTTATCGTGTTTTGAAAAGTCTGGAATTTGCTCTTATACCAGCTTTCTTAAACCAGCCGTCTGCATATTTATTTTCATTTTATTATAGCAACGTTTTAATAATAAAGTTTTTATCATTTTAAAGTTTTATGGATTTGTGTAGGTTTTAAAATCAATAACTTAATTTAACTTAAAAACAAACTTTGCAAAGTAATCTTGATGAAAAAAAAAGTTGTAAAAACTACAGCTAAACTAAAAAAAGCAATCTTTTCTAGAAACAGTTAGCTGTTTACGGTTGAAAGTATTTTTAGTAACATTGAAAAACAGAAAGCTTAATCATTGGCTGAGAGGTTTTGTTTCCTTTCTGATTGTGAAATTGGTAATTGCACTTTTCAAAGCTTTAAAATCTAAAACAATAGTTTTTATTTATTTGATTCTCCAATCCGATTGTGACATTTTCATAAATTGCTAACGTTTTCCCCTGTCACCTGTCCATCTGTATATCGAAATTGTGTGCATATGATGTTATAGATTAGATTTGAGGAACGCGCATGCTATTTTCCACACGGGGTTCAGCAGAACAGCAGAGCTTTCAAAATTCACCAGTAAGCTTCGAGCTTTCGGGGTTACGGAACGCTTCCGCTTTCCGCTTTTTCGTGCAGCTTTCGTCGTGTATTTGTTTCCTGTGTTTTGTGTTTCTCAATTAAAAACAAAAAAAAAATGAAAGCTCATCTACTCAATTATTTACGCAAACGTCGAATATGGTAAATAGCCTAAAATCGGCTCATTGTCTAACAAAAAAAATGTATCGTGGAATGCTCTGATGTTTAAACCGTAGCGTAATTAACTGTTTATGGATCTGGTAGTGAGCGAGTTAAGAGATTAAAATTTTTATTTTTATGAAATATTTTTTTAAAGAGAAAATATATATATATCAAAATGTTAGTTACTAATAAATTTGTCGTTTTGGTAATGCAATGGTTCTATATGGTAAATTTATTATTTTTCTATCGAAATAGAATCTAGTTTCTTCCTGTTGTGCACCTGTTGATTACCTCTTGAATAAAATTGTTATTGCAGTCATTGCAGAATATTGCATTTCCAATGCAATAGCGTTTTAAATTCTAAGCATGAAATCACTAAGAATAATTTCAGTGAGCTAAACTTAAAGAAACTTTTCACACGTAACCTTATATTATAGGTAATTTTAATTTTATCATTACACGTTATCAAAACCAATTTAAATCCTTTTGTTAAATTGAAATGCTTTTTTTTATTTATTTCTATTATTTTACGTAAAATTTAAATTGAAAACATTTAAGGGCTTAAGATTTGTAAGGTTCGATTTCAGTGTTTTTTACCATAGCAAGACTGTTTTGAATTTTAAATTACCTATTTTATTTAGTAAGGCTTTACATATTGAAAAGGTGATCAAACTTAATAAAACAATACTATTAATTATGATCTCTCCCATATTTGTGTTTTTTTTGACATGTCTTTGAAAAGCAACTAATGTAGAATATAATTGATTAATAGGGGTGAGTAAATGAAAATTAAACATTTATAAATATTTAATTTTACTGCAGTTATAGCTTTGGTTTTGAGCAATTTTAATTAAATTTACCGATATGAGTTTTTTAATCATTACGGATTACGTACAGTATCCGATTTGCAGTTTTCATTTTTCAAAGGCTTTCTAATTTAGGTTTTAATCCATCGTTTAATGCAGAATTGCTGATTTTCAGTATTTGAATTTTTAGTAGGGTATTTTGGTCTGCGGCAAATTGCACCTATTGTACTAATCCAATTTTCATAGCTTTAAATTGTGATACTATGAATACCTGTATTCTATACTGTGAAATATAAAGTAGAAAATTTTACTTTTGTGATGATAATTGTTTTATGTGATTTATTCAGAACAGTTTTATTATAATTGAATAATAGATTGAACAGGTTGGTTTTGGTGTTACCAGTTCGACTGAAGTCTTTCAACACTTTATTGAGTCATCTAAAGATTTTTCTGGGTATTTTTTGTAATTGAAATGTGTTATGCTTTTTTTTTGTAAGAGATTCTTGTGATTTTTAGAAATTAAAACTTTTATTTTATTTTCTTGTGTCTAGTTAGTGCCAAAACACCTAAATTATACGTGCAGTACTAATAAAAAATTTCTTTTTGTGTTTGTCGTACAGAGGGTTTCAGCAATAATGCAACATGAGAGGAGAAGTAAAAAGAAAAAAATATTTAAAATTACAACAGCCGTTGTAATGTATACTAACGTCGAAAGTTTCCAAAGTTAAATTTGATATTTCAATTGAAAAAATTATATAAATATATTATATACATATATCTATATTTAAATAATAAATATAAAAATATATTTATTATATTTTATTTTATATTATACACATATTTTAATTATGCTGTACAATTTTTAATAAGTAAGGCGAGTAGCTTTTTCATTTGTATCGGGAAGTTGTGAATGAATGACTAAAGTATTGATGGCATTTGAAAACATGTTCGGACTGATTAAAAGCAACCATAATAAAGGACAAAATGTTGGGAAAGCAATAAAAGCACTTTTAAGTGCTTGTAAATAAAATAGATACTCATAATTAATTGATATTAGGTGGCTTGGCACCTTAAAAAGATTTTTTAGTAAATTGGATTTGCTTTTTAATTTTTGGTTATATATTTTTCGTCATATTTATAAATGTTTTTAGTAGAGGAAATATTAGATACAAGTATTTTACATTTTTGTTCGAGAAATGTTCATCCTAAATATCACTTGTTTTTAAAAACTAACCGAAACATTTCGCTGAAACATTGTTGCAACTATACAACAAATACTGATTATTCGCACAGTAGTTTTACCACTTGCCAAAAAGTTTGATTATGAGTTTTATTCATCTCCTAATGATCACATTGTGGTCGAAACAGCTCTCGAGATCTAATGTGGTAAAGTCTGTGAAATACTTTTGTGTCAAAGATTCCAAACCAATCAATTAAACAAATATGGAATCAAATAATTGCATGTCATGTCTTGATTTGAAAAAATAATCGAAATTAATGTGATTTCACTTTTTCCAATATACCCAAAAACACTGAAAAAAGCCCACTATGTCTGGAGATAATTCATGTTGCTTTGCTCTATAGGAAAAATATATTTGAGAAAGATTCTCTTGACATATGACTAGTCCTTAAAAATTATCTGTGAACTTTGTCTAATTAATAACAAGTTTTCATGAAAAATTTTGCTAATCTTTGAGCACTCGTGGGTCTTACTTTCGATAATTTTCATTTTAAGCTTGTTGTCTAATTTCACTTGTTATTCCATCTTGTGGAATTATTAACAAGCTTTTATGAGAATTATTGGTAATTTTTTAAGCCCTTCTGGTTTTACAACTTGAACATTTTTTTTGAGTGAGGTTTTAAAAATTTTAGGAATTTTCTTCGGGTGCTGTGTTTTATGATTAAAGATCCAAGTTTCTATCTTATTTGCCAAGTACTTTTTCGGCTTATTTAGATGGCTTTCAATGACTTTTTTTGAACTTTTTAGGCAGTTCATTAAATCCATAATAGGTATTTTTTGAAGAAAATGTAAAATACATTTTAAATTATTTATTCTTTTTATGAACAAAATTATTGATTTAAACTTATTGTATTCTAAAGTAGTAAAATAGAAAGTTTTGCAGAGATTTATAAAATGTGCTTTTGAACTGCATGTCTCAAGGAAGCTGCCAAAAGCACGCCTAAAGCGCTTGAAGATTTGTTTAATTTGTGCCTCGCCCCAAAAACTACACAAAAGCCCACTAAAGAACTCGACAAAAAATGTCTTTGAGCTCCCCTTCAACAACTAAGTTAAGTAAACATCATTAATAAAAGCAATTTACTGCGTGTCGTTTCCGTCAGATTTCTTTAAAATTGGCAGAAAGAACTTTTCACGCGAAAACTTTTAAATTCAATATTCATGATCCCGAAAAAATAGAAAGAAAGAGTTGTGATTTATTCGACGAATCTGAGCCAAAGTTCCGTATTTAATTAAATGGTTACTGAAAAAGCGCTTTTTGAATTTTTTTTCTTCTCTTTTTAACAAAAATACATGTTCTACACGAAAACACGATACACAATTTAATGATGCCTTTCGGCGACGACGTATCCGATTTTCTGAAGCGGAAACGGAAAGAAATGAAAACAAAGGGAGGTTTGCCATTGAATTGTGTATAATTATAAGAATTTGAAGTTTTTGCTTGGTTACTGTAATTTTAAAGGTAATAATTATTATTGTAGTAACAGTACATATTTTGTTTGATCTCTTTAATTTTTATCATAGTTTTTCTTTAATTCATTTCAAAAGCAATTAAATGTCAACAATTTGCTTTTTATAAAATGTCTTTTTTAGATGGATTTGTTGAAAGATGTTCATGCGATGTTTTTCAGTCTCATATCATATAAAATCAAAAATGTATCTAAATCGTGACAAGACATAATTTGAATGTTTCTTTGAGAAGTTATAATAATAAACAAGTATTTCTTATGCGATGTTTCGGTTTCTATATTATGTTTTGCTATTATTTATACCAATGGATTCGGGAGAGATTCAAATGGGAGAAAGTGGTGGTTTATTCTTTAAATAAGTAGTCTCTGAACGAACATGTTCACTCCAGTTCGGGTAAATATTGATTAACCCGACCCACTTTCTGTCATCGCCTGTTACAAGGGGATGCTTCTACCCTTTTCGACTGGATACATGGGCATTTTAATGAGATTGTTTATACTTTACGACAAAAACCAATCAAATAAATTATAAATTATTTATATACAGACTGACCGAATTTGGCTCCAGGGTAGCATCATATCTAATGCTTGAATAATTTTACTTCAATAGGTATTCAGTTAAGTTATTCAAAAGGGCGAATTTTGAGTGTTTAGAGTACAGTTTGTATAGCCCCAGGATTTAATATTTATATTATAAATATTAAAGCTTTTAAGTTTGAATTCTAAAACTTTAGATATACAATTTTTAGCAATTTATTTAAAATGTTTTGTATAATATTGAAAAAAATATATAAAACGGGTGTAAAAAAATGTTTTACATCTTCTTAATTAAAAAAAAAGAAACTTCTAAAATAATTATATCAATTAAGATAGTTAATATTCTTTTTGCCAGTTGAAATGTCTTGTCAGTATTTTGTAGAATTTAGTAATAGTTGTTCTTTCATCAGAGTCAAAACAAAATGTTAATGCCTGTTCAAGTAAAAATTTATAGCGACACACATATGTTACATGTGCCGATTCGGATCTTGCAAGGGAATCGATACCCAATTGATTGTTTTTCATGGTATTTCTTATACATTGGGACGCATTAGGGTTAAGAATTTTCACCACTATCACGATGAAACAATGGTAAAAATTAAACATGTAATACGTCCTATAGAAAAAAAGGATGAGAACTATTACTCATTTATATTGAAAGTAGAATAAAACTACAAAGCTGACAAGCGACGATTTGGGAGTCTTGAGGGTTGAAAGGGTTGCATATTGCTATAATCTCTTATCAGAGAAAATAATTTGAAAAGCACAAGAAGACATCAGTAAATTGAATGACTAACTAACAACAATATTACATATGATACTGTTTTACAAGCTGATAGTTTCGAAGAGCTACAGGAACTAGTCAACAGACAGATGAACAATACAAACTAGAAATAGTTGCTAAGAAAAATAAGTATAAAATAGTTATAAGTAGTGTTCTGAAAAAAAAATTGATACAATTCTATATTTTTTAATACGTATGGTGTTGAGGCTCTGCAGATTGTCTGAAACAAACGGAAAAAGAGTCTAGTATTTTCAAGTGCGGATTGACCAAAGAACTTAAAAAAAAATTATTTTTCTGAAGAAGGATAAACTGCCATCTGGGTCATAAACTCATGAAAACTGGAGTAATTAGATCATGTTACAAAGCTGATAAGGAACTTGCAAGGAAACTTCTTAATTATCGTTTTTTGCATCTGCCCTTTAAAGTAAACTAGAATAGAAAGAAATTTCTTGAGTTTGCAACTTATTGGAATGGTTTGGAATGACTTTTTTCCAATTTTTTTGCGTTGCAGCTAGTGAGGGAGATATTGTATGTCTTTGCAACTTGTTGAAGTGGATTTGCGTAACTTTTTTTCACTGCAGCCAGTGTAAGAATGTTGTAAAAACTTATTAATGGTAATGCGGAAAAAACTGAGAGATATAAAGAAACATAAGAGAGACGGGAAGAAAGTAAAGAAGACGGAGAAGATGGAATTATTTGAAGCAGAATAAAAATTATAAAATAAACATAGCTCTTAGGGTATATAGTACAAAAGTAAAAACAATAAAACACTTTGAAAAAGGCTGTGTGGAAAAAAAAGGTAATAACGCGAGGAGATTTTCACGAAGGAGTTGAACAAATAGGAGGCAAGCATGGGAACAAGAAGAGAGCTAGAAAATAATCAAAAAAGGAATAAAATTATAAAGCAAGATGAATTGATGAAGATGATTGGTCGAAATGGATTGTGCATGGCTAACAGAAACAAAGAAGAAGATAAAGAAGGAAACTATACATTTCTAGATAAGAAGCAACCACAGTGATTGAATATAAGATAACGAATATTAACAATTAGAGAAATTTGAGGTGCAAGCGTTTGTGGAGTCAGATTATTTGCCATTGGTCATACCAATACCAAAATAAACAAAAACTGAAAACAAAAAAATAAAGTCAAAATTAAAATTTGGACGGTAGTAGACAGCATACAATTTTAATTAGAATTAGGGAGAAAAAAGTTTCAAGAAAGTGATGACAAGAGTAAATGAGAAAACAAAATGAATGGTGAGATATCAAATTTAAAGAATAAATGTAACGTTTTGAAAAAGAATTGTGAAGATTTGAAAAAGCAGAGTATACAAAGAAGAAAATAGAAAACAAACAAAAAAATTTAGAAGAAAATAGAACAAAACTAAAACTTAAAGAAATTAAAGTGTCAGAACTATAAGTAAGAATTTATAACAATGTAAAAAATTTAAATAAAATAATTAATTAAAAATTTACACAGAAGAGAGAGAAAAAAAGTTGATACAATCAGAAATAAAATGGTATTAAAAAAGTCTGATTGCAATCCAGTTTTGTAATATTATAATAACATTTGTTACTTTCATGATAATTTTTTGTTACAAGTTTTTTCGTGATTAATTTTATTCCGAAATTGTTGTTTTATCTTTTTGGTTTTAGTAATTATGTTTATTTTCAATTCTGTGATACCATCTTTGTCGACAGGTCATATATGATCGATAATAATTGAAATAGTAACATTATAGTAATTACGACAATGTACGTGGTTGCTGCAAGTTTTTATATAGGACACATGCTTTGTTAATGCATTTTTTTCAAATAACTTGATGCGGCATTAGTAGCCTACATCGTTTTAACTTATATATAAAAGTGTATATTTAAAAATTATGCTTGGTTAATTCTCAACTGGAATAATACAAAAAAGCTTTTTTATTATGCACTTTTGGAGGATTTATATCGCTCGACATCAACTACTGACTCTGTCCAGATAGGTATAGTTATAAATAGATAACTATAGAGGTTACCGGAGAATACGCCAAATCCGTATATTCAACTTTAAACTAGGTCAAATGCAGAACTTCTGCAGCTAATACGATTCTTGAGTTGAACGCGGATGGCAGATTACTTTAGGAACAATCAGTTTTTCAGAAGTTTTAGTTGGTTCTGGTATGGTCAGGAAGAACCTGAAGTGAGCTAAATCTTTTAACAAGATTGAATTTACGAGAATAAATTCGTTTTTGACCTTCTTTTGAAGAATATTTGAGGTCTGATTTGCGTGATCGGTAGGTAGCTGTTAAAACTGTGCTGACACAGTTTTGTTATTTGGAAATAAGAGTGGAAAGACAAATTTATTAACAATGTAACACAGATATTAAATCTACACAACTAAACCGACATGAGAAACAAACAAAAATAAGGAAGGGTTTAGTTTCCCGATCAATTGTTGTATTATGAAATGAATAGCTGTTGTCAAGTCGATGTCCATGTGATGTAGGCGAAAAATCATAATGCTATATCAAGATCACTTAACACAATATATCATTCTGAGCGCTCTTCAGGTTAAAACGACCAAAGAAATAGAATTATTTTTGTTACATCGCTTGTTTAGTGCGCTTTGTTTTCTATATTCAGACATAGGGTGCGAAATTGTCAGTAAAGTCAGTGAATTTTAGGTATAAGTTGATACTTGGCAAACTTTTTCAAAGTCAAGGCTAGTTGGAAGAGCAAATCAGGAGAACATGATAGTTACGTGGTTTAAAAATAAAAAGACTAGAAAGATTAAGAACTGCGGCTACACATTCTTTAAGTAAAATGATGAAGTGTATTGTGGTGTATTACAAAAAAAAAATACTACATGACAACTTATCTTAAATTATTTCATACTTTACATACCTCTTCCAGTAAACTGTTAGGATGTTTTTTTGTTAACATCGTTAAATGCATAAAGGATTTAGCATTGCCGTCTCTTATTGTTTGAATAAATTTGTCTTTACACTCTAATTCCAGGATAACAAAACTGCGTTATTAGTACAGCAACATTCTCGCAACTACCTACTTAACCTGCAAAGCTTACAAAACACAAACATTTGTTCTATTCTAAGTCGTTTTATTAACGACTAGTTGTCTTTAAAAATATCAGAACATACTATAACTTGCACGTAAAAAGCTGGTTATTATTAAATTAATTTGTCATTTACTATCAGCCTAGGAAACTTGCGAATTTTCTATAAGCAGTAGAAATTTTCTATATTTAGTCAAGGCTAGAAGGTCATTCTAAGCTGTTTCCGATTAATTTAGAACATCTTCCAAATGAATGATGAACTTTTTTTTAATTTGATTTGAATGTTAACTTTTGTGTACAAAAATTGCAACATTTGAACAAAATGTTGTAATTAACAATTGTAACAAATAAATTACTTCATTTTAATTTTGAACACCAATGATCATATTATTCTTCTTCTTCTTCTCACACCATCTCCCTTCGAAGGTTGGTGATCCAAATAGCCATCATTGTTTTAGACACTGCTGCACGGAAGATTTAAATTGATGTGCAATCGAACCATCGACGTAGATCTTTCAGCCACGAGTTCTGCCGCCTTCCGACTGATCGTTTCCCCTGGATTTTGCCTTCAATAATAAGTTGAAGAAGTTCGTACCGACTCCCTCTCATGATGTGGCCTAGATATTGAGTTATTGAGTTTTCCTTTCCATAATTGTGAGCAGTAGTTCTTTTTGCTTCTTCATGCGATTGAGTACTTCGACGTTGGTCACTCTTTGTATCCACGATATCTTGAGTATGCGTCTGTAGAGGTACATTTCGAAGGCTTCAATTATTTTTTCCATGGAGGGGTTGAGGGTCCAGCTCTCGCATCCATATAGGAGTACTGGTAACACATAGCATCTTAGCATGCGAATTCTCAATTCTAGGCTTAGGTCCGGTCTAACAAAGAAGTTTCTCATTGTAGTGAATATTTTTCTTGCCTGTTCTATTCTCGATTTTATCTCTTTTGTCTTGTCACAGTGTTGGTTCACTATGGTCCCCAGATACTTAAAATTGGTCACTTGTTCTATAATGTTGCCATTGATTGATATGGCAACGTTTATCGGTGTTTTTGACAATACCATTACTTTTGTCTTGGTTGTGTTCATAAATAGGCCGAATCTCTCACTATGTTGAACTATGTTGTCCATTATTTGTTGCAGGTCATTTGGATTGCTTGTTATGATGACTGTGTCGTCGGCATATCTAATATTGTTTATTATTTTCCCATTAACTTTAATTCCGCCTGATGTTTCATTGAGTGCTTCTTTAAAAATTGTCTCTGAATATATGTTAAAGAGAAGCGGCGATAGCACGCAACCCTGTCGGACACCCTTTTTGATCTGAATAGTATCAGTAACTGCCTGGTCTATTCTTACTTCGGCCGTTTGGTTCCAGTACAGTTCGGTGATAATCTGTATGTCTCTTCTGTCCACACCAGTTGATTTTAAGATGTTAATCATTTTCTCATGTTGTACGCAATCAAACTCCTTACGGTAATCTATAAAGCAGGCATATATGTCTTGATTCATGTCTCGACATCGTTGTGTTAAGATGTTTAGGGCGAATAGTGCTTCGCGCGTGCCAACTCCATTTCTAAACCCAAATTGTGTTTGATCTATTTGGTTTTCGCATTTCTGGTATATTCTTGTATGGATTATTCGTATGAATATTTTCAATACATGTGACATGAGGCTAATCATTCTGTAGTCGTCACATTGGGATGAGTTGTTTTTCTTAGTCAAAGTGATGAAGGTAGATTTCAACCAGCTAGTAGGGATCTTCCCCGTGGTGTAAATTGCGTTAAATATTGTTGTAAGGAGTTTTAAGCTGGAGCCATCTTGTTCTGCTATTACTTTAAGTACTTCCGCATAGATGTTGTCGGGACCTGTAGCTTTTTTGTTTTTCTGTAATTTCACAGCACGTATTACTTCGTCTTTAGTTATTTCGGGTCCTAATTCGTTTACATCTTCCAATGAGGGTTGAGGTGGTCGGTCATCGTGATATAGTGTTTTGACGTATTGAGCCCACCTCTTGAGTTTTTTTTCTATTCCTATTATTATTGTATTATCTGTGTCTTTTAGGATCGCTGTCTGGTGTTTTCGACTTCTATTTTCTAGTTCTTTAATTTTTTTGTGTAAGTTAAACGTGTCGTGCTTTGCTTGTAGATCTTCTATTTCTTCGCACTTTTCTGCCATCCATTGTTCTTTAGCCTCTCTTATCTTTTTTCGAATTGCTTTGTTTATCTCCTTGTATTTTGCCTGATCTGTTGTTTTATGCTGTCTTCTCTCCTTCATCATTTCTAGAATTTCCGACGTCATCCATTGTTGTTTCTTATCATTTTCCGTGAATCCTATCTTGTTTTCCTGTATATTATTTATTGTCTTTTCAACTGCATTCCATGTTGTCTCTAATTCTTTTGGCTGCGGATAGCTTTTTGATCTTATTGCTCTTAACTCCTCTTCCAAGGCTTCGCCTATATGGTTTCTGACAGTCGGGTCATGGAGTTTCTCTATATCTATTTTCTTCCGTGGTTTTTCTTTTTTCACTGTTTTAAAACGACGAAACCTGAAGTCGGCAACGACTGGGTTATGGTCAGAGCCAACATCGGTTCCTGGGTATGTTTTTACCGATTTCATATATTTCTTAAAATTCTGATTTAACATTATGAAGTCAATCTGATTTCTTACTATGTGCTCTTTTGTGTCAGCAGGAGAGATCTATGTGTACAGTCTTCTTGGGTGATGCTTATAGAAAGTGTTGGAAATATATAGGTTGTGTTCAGTGCAGAATTGTACTAGTCGATCGCCTCTGTTGTTTCTTTCGCCGAGGCCATATCTTCCTACTGTATTATTCTCGGAGCCGGCGCCTACTTTGGCGTTGAAGTCTCCTATGACAAATGTAATTTCACCTTTTTTCGTGAGTTTCATGAGTTCTTCAATGTCGTCGTAGAATGCTTCAACTAGTTCTTCAGACTTATCTTTTGTAGGGGCGTAGGTCTGTATTATATTCATTGTTCGGTGTGAGGTTTGTAGTCTCAGCATCATGACTCTATCACTTAGAGGTATGAAGTCTATAACTGATCTCGCAATGTCCGATTTTACCATCACTGCTACGCCGTATTGGTGTTGGGTATCAGATCCTCCTGAGTAGTATATGTATCCGTGATCTGTTTTCTGGGAGCCTTTGCCGGGCCATCTGACTTCGCTTAGGCCAAGAATGCTGATGTTTAGTCTGTTCATTTCGGTTTCAACGTTTGCTAGTTTGCCAGCCATGAATAGGCTTTTTATGTTCCAGGTAGCTATACGAATAGTGTTGTTATATATGTGCAGCTTTGTCTTATTAGTTTCGCGTCCTATGGTAGATGACGGGGGGATTCTTAGCACCCTCTCCTCACTTAAGAGGTGCCCCGGACTAAGGGCCGTGTTTACGTTTTCATCTGCCATTTGGATATTTGGATATTTTGGAATGATATAGTATAGTAGAAGTTTCGTTTTCTTTCTATACCGCAGTACAAAAGCCGTTGAGACTGTTCCAGTTGCGCCTTTCGCTGTTCAAAGTTGCACCACTTTGAGGTCATTCCTCTCATGCTACAGTTTGATACTGATGAAACTGCTGCCTTCCACCATGTAATTTTGGGAGCCATTCAATCCAGAACCTGGAAATTGCCTCCTTTGCTAGTTTTGGTCCGCCCCGGGTATTTTATTTCCTCAGTACCCGTTATATCTAACGAGCGTTCTCCTATCCGCCACCTGGGGAGGCGCCCAGTTGAGGATCTAGCAACCCCGCTAGGATCATATTATTACAAATTTTTATTTCAAGATATATGTTACAGGTGTTTATGACTTTTGTCTCCCTAGCCATTTTGAAATCTGATTATCTTTCCTAAAAATCGTTTTTGGTTCCAAACGAAAAAGATGTTAAATCGCAATGATACGATTTTTATTTAATATTTCTAGTTTCTATCAATACGTTATTCCTAAAAGAAAAAAAGCATTATATTTATTTTTCCACCTCAATTTGGTCCTCAATTGTCAAGATAAATCTACAAACTTTTTATTGAAGTTTTTACCTGGCAGCATACAATCTTTTATTTGACTGTAAGAAATTGATTTTTATGACTTACTTTTGCTTCAACCAGTTTCTGCTCGAGCAAAACAGTGAGCAAGTGAACAAGTGAAGTGAGGTTTCGAGTTCTTCAAGCATGCATTGTAGGACCACTGCTTTTTAAATTTTTAATAATGATTATTTATTTATTTGTTTATCAACTAAAATTCTTTTATTCGATCATTTTGTTTTCAACCAAATGAATTTCGATCATTTTTATGAGTACAGTGCTATTATATCACCATTTAAAATTGTTTTTATAGACCAAGATTAAACGATCTAATATCAGACTGATTGATATCATTGTTTGTGACAATTTAATGTTCTTTGGAGTTTAATAGAGAAAATCAGAACAGAAAAATAGTATTTTGTCAATATTACGTTTTATTGGAAAACTATTATTTAATGTGTTGTATCAATTTTCGTTCTTTCTAGCAGTGCATTAAGTTAGTTTATTTATATTTTTTAATGTTGTTTCGCGAAGCAATTCTCGATGACTATTAAGTGTGACTATAATTATTGTCTTTTTAACTACCAGCTAATCTTTGCTACCAGTTCAGATCAACATGCGATCAAAAATTCATGAATTTAGCAAAATTTATTTTGATGCGGTTACATTTGCTTTTTTACTAAACTCTTGCTTTTTAGTTTTTTAGGTTTGTATGAATAATTTTGCTCTAATTTATAAATGATTATGTATTCAGAATTGGTTAAAAATAAATAGATTTTTACAATATTTTCAATATTTTTTTAAAAGTTGGATTAATATCAGTTTTTCGAACTTTTGCATTGTTCATAAATTTTAAATCATATTACCATATATTATATTTGTGTGGAAAAAGTTTAAGGTGGGTTTTTAGATATCACTCAAATTAACAACATTATTTATGTTGTAGTTTTCCAATTAAATAAACTAATTTATAAAATAATATATTCTTCTGCATGTTTTTCTTTTTAATGAATTATTAAACAGTATTATATATGAGCAACAAAGAAAACCGCCGCCTACATTTTAGGTAACTTTGTATGCAAACACAGAGCATTCTTTAATCCGGCGTTGGCGGTGGGTCGATTTTGGCGGTTTAACTTAACTGTGTTAGTCTGCTATTATCTTTGTCTTAAGCACCTGTTTAATGTAATCCTGATCAGATAATTAGTGTGAGAGGAGCGTATAGTGAAGTCAACCGTAAGATGAAACAGTGAGAAAGTCTTAAAACGTGCTCCGAATTTCTAATACAAACAAGATCTACCGATTTTGGCTGCTGAAACTGAAACCTGATGGTCCAACCGAGTAACAACAATAATAACGGAAGCTCCGACATGGACTCGCTCGAGGACATGCTGCGGAAGGTAATTGATGTTTATTATCACTATTATGTATTATTTATAAAATATTCTATTCTTTTAAAGATTTTAAATGGAATAATATGGTGTTGTCTACCATTGTAATGTCATGCGTTTTGTAAAGTGCTTTTATTTATTCAAGCATGATTTGCTGAAAAAATGGTGGAGGCGCTTCGCTATTGTTAGATTTTAAGTGTCACATTCAAGTCAAGATGATCATTACGCTGAAATGTCACTGCTGCCAAACATTATTCTCAAATAATTAAATAATTTGATAATACTTTGTCTGATGTATATTTAGAAAAAAAACTACTACATATATTATACTAGTGTACCTTTCATTCACAGTCACGACCCCCTTAATTAGTTCACGACTGCAATAATACTGAACACATCCTTTAGATTCTTGTTTACTTTATCTCTAAGGTTGTTACATAAAAACCATCGAGGCATAGAGCTGTTCAGCATAAACAGTTTCATAACCTGCCAACATTAATTGACCCTATTCATGCTTTGGACCGTAAGCTTCAAACTTTCTGGTATAAATGTTGACCAGGAATACACCATTTATAAATGAAATTAAGGTTTAATTGAAACTTTTTGTTTAGGTTTTTAACATAAAAGCAAACAATAATAATAAACTTTTTTTTCCATATTAGTTTCATTTCTTTCAATTAACAATTAGAAGTTTGATGTTTCACTTACTTCTAGCTAGACAATATCAAACTAAAATAAATATATGTATATATCTACACATATAAAAAACAAAAGGAAAAAAAGAATTGACTTCTTAATCTTTATCTGCCCAAAAATAATAAACAAAAATAGCATGTAAGCATAGAATAATTCTAATATGTCCATGTTATCAATTGCACAAGATGAATTTTTTTTTTATTAGTATAAGAGGAGCGAACTTTTTTTCAGCTCAAGTGGAACTTTGTTAGTGATATTGAGAATTTTGTAAAAAAAAACGCTTTTTATAGCGTTCCGTTTAATGTTAGAGTTCGCTCGGTGGCCAGGTGGCTAAAAATAGTGCTTTCAGAGCTTGTGGAAATGAGTGGCGTGGGTTTGAATATCACTTAGGCGGGAGTTTTTTTCTTGCAGATGGTTTTTGTCTGGTCATGAGTGTTTGTAAATGTAGGAGCACAATAGATTAAAAAGGAGTGCATTTCCTCTGTTAATCTTAACCTTAAGCTCTGGGGTGTAGTAAGTTGACTTAAAGTGTTATGCACGTCTGTGCAAAATCTTATTTTATTGTATAAGCAGGTGGGATTTTTAAAGTAAACACATAGTTAAAGTTTTTTTTTTACAGATTAAATCTTTCAGTTTTCTGAACCTACTAGAACGCATAACAATGGGGTTGACAAAAGTAGTATTAGTTCATTGAAATACTTAAAATGATTTTTTGACGAAGTTGTGTGTAACAAATTTCTTGAAGATTTATTTAGATTTTTGCTTTTGTATAGGTTCTGATCATAATGGGTGTAATCATAATGGGATTTCATTACTTGCGTATTTTCAAAATGTATTAGTTAAGTACAGCGGGGTCAACAATGACTGTTTGAGTTGGCAATCCTACATTTCATTCATTTTTATATGGTACAACTGCAACCACTTTCTGTTGTTGGCGGGTTTGACACATTTGACACTGACAACATCATTGACAGATACCAATTTAAAAGTTAGTCGCTGTGACATAGCCTACAATTTTTTATGTCAAATATTTGTCAAACTAGCGTATCCGGTTACAGTGTTGCAACTAGGCAAATAAAAAGAGTCTAAAAAGTGTTGCCAACTCAAACAGTCATTGTTGACCACGCTGTATATTCACTCTTAAGAAATTTTTAAATATGTTTTGATATTAGCACATCAATGTCAATTTTAAATTAATGGGTTCTGACTAGATCAAATTGGCGTCTTATAATAAAAACTATGTCATTTTAAAATAAGCCGAACAGTTATAAAGCTGTGATTCCAACGCACAAGAGTAGTGCTCGGAACTAGCCCGGTCCATTAGGACGGAGGGAGGCATCGGGTCTCCTAAATAATCTGTTTTTTATCTTTTATTTGGTCATTATAATGTAAGGTTGGTAAAGTAGTTTACGATCTCTATCAAATGATCTTTGGCGAATCACAAAGAACAAAAAGTTTTTGAAAGACCAACAGACAAAACACTTGTGTCGGGCTGTTAATTAACACGTCCTGGCCAGGACGCAGACTTATCTTAGGATGCCTGCTCATGGAAAGCTTCATTCACTCTACTGAAGAAAGTATAATGGGTTTTTAAAATCAAGGCATAACAAGTCTAAGCCTAAAACAATATACGCCTGTAAAACCTATCAAAAGTAGCCCATCAAAGTAAGCGTGTTAGTTTGTGATAGTTGACAGCTTATTTGTTAGATTTTGACCTCTATAAAGAAAAATTAAATGAAGGAACAAACGACGATATCTTGCGAGAGCACATAGTTTTGAAGTTCATTCATACTTTTGAGGAAAAAAGATACTGTACTTTTTTTGACAATTTCTGGCAGAAATATCTCCAGTTATCTGATTCAACTCCGATCAAAACCGTTGGCGTTGTCTCTGACATGGCGATTCCAAAATGTTTTATTATTTAGCAGAATAAGAACACTTTCATCATGTTCAAAAATAATTTAGATTTTTTATATCAGTGGCAGCTTGACAGTTATATTAGTTTAACAATTTACGAGTTTTTGAAAGCAATTTCCTCATTGATTGGCAAATGTATTTAATAAAACTGCAAGTATTTGGTAGTTCTCGGTTATTTTCTTAAATTTGTTTTTGATTATAATGTTTACAATTTACATGCATTGTAGACTTTAAAAAAAAACAGTTTGTTTCTTGTTTTATAAATTAATTGTTTTGAAGAAGCATAATGTTTATATTATTGTTGGAAAAGGTAATGCAATTGGTAAGTGGGAAATTTGTATTTAATGCGAATTTGGTGTTTCAAGAATGGTAATTAATATAATATATTAGATTTTTATAAGCATAAGAATTTGGAAATTGTCTTTAAAATTTTTCTTTTATTAAAATAACAAATTATTTTAATATAATCTTTTATGAGCCTGACATTTGCTATCACCGACATAACATCTTTTTTTTGTTACAGATACAACAAATGGTCTTCTAATTTTAGACTCTTTGAAGCTGTTTCTAATTGATGATATTTAAGCCGTTATTTATTTAACTTTTTTCTTTCTTGAAAAGAACAAGTTTTTTGTGAAAGGGCATTAATTAATTTTAGAATACTTTCTCTGTAGTCACTTTGTTTGAAGTTTGAAAAGCAAACACCGTTTTATGATAAAGGATTTTCTGTTGGAAGTTATTTGTAACAACTTTTCAAATATTTATTTCAAGCTTGAATAATCACCGCCTAGCGGCACTCCACAATGATAACATTTGAAAAATTATTCCAGGCCCAGACTTAACTTTTTCTCTCTTTAGGCGGCAACATCAGCTCTGTGCCAACGTTTAATTTCGGTTTGACTCCTCCCTCGGGCATGAACTAACCGACACATTTATGACTTTGTGAAAATGGGGAAAGGGTTGCTATGAATTTTTAATGCAAAAAAAGGATTTCTACACATTACCGCTGGAATACGCAGCACATTCAAAGAGAAACTCAGGCAAAAAGTGTTGTTTATATTAATTCTCAAGTTATAAAATTTGTAGAACAATAGCGCTTTTAGCGTGAAATTAAAAACAATTTTGCGATTTATTAATAAAAAGAATAAGTTTCTTTTTGTTGTTAATTACGTAAACAGAACCGCGTTTCCGAATGAACGTTAATATTGTTTTGCGACTTGTTTTAAAAAGTAATCTGTGTTACAAGATTTTGATATATTGTCCAAATATACGTCCCAGTAGTTCCCAGATGTGTACATAATCTCTAAAAGTACAAATATAAATCTTACAATGCCTTTCTTATTTCTTAATCTAATTTCAAAAATTTTGGTTATTTGGTTATTTGTGTGGTTAAAGAATATATATTTGGTTTACAATATTTTCCGGAATATGGATTTTCTGGTTTTATGTATTACCAAGATTTGAAATTGCTTGCACTTATATATTTTCTACCTCCCTGTATTATTTGATTTTGAATAGTTTCTTTAAATAATGTAGAAGTATATAAAATATAAAGGCAAATAACATGTTCCAATAGTTTTTTAACAAAATATTTAAGAATATTTTTAGAAAAAAGATAACTGTATTTGCAGTCTTACTATTTCATATAATTCATGATTTAGTAACTAAGAAAATTATTAACTCAAATTTAATAATAGAGGAACCTCTGATCCTCAACCAGACGCATTTTTTTGCGATCACTATTCATTAGGTTCTGGAAGTTTAAACATTTATTTTGTGTATCTTTTTTAGAATTTTACAATTACAATTTACAAGGATTGTTCAAAAATCTTTGATTGAGCGGGTACGACCCAAATTACAAACGTCATCTTGTTTTGGTACACAATATTTTTAATTTTACATACGAGCAGAACGTTAAGTTCGATCAATAGTTATTTACGTTATTAGTGCGTTAAGTTTAATTTTACAGCGCAAGGTTTTAATTTTGAAGCCCGACGCTCTGCAGAGGGCTTTAATAAAACCGCGGGCTGTAAAATTAGTAACGCACGAGTAATGTATTCAACTTTTTAGCCGGAGGCTCAATTTTGTCTGTTTTAAAAATTCCGAAATTTTAATTGATTTGAGGTTGACAGCTCAAGTGCGATTAGTCTGTGGTTTAGAGCTCGATCGATGGTTAGCTAAGTACCACACTACAAGATGGCGCCTTAAATTTTGCACCAAAAATATTAAATTGTCTTTATTTCGGAAATGTATAGGTCTTATTAAGTGCGGTAAGTTGTCTAGGTATAACTAAACTATATTTATGACTAAACAACACTTTTTTTGGACGTTTCTGAAAGCAGATAAGTTTCATGGTATTTTACAACACACCAGAGAGTCAAAGTGACAGATGGAAGCTCTGCATGTAAAAAAGTCTAGTTACCATAGAAGTTGACAAGACGTAAATATGCCGTTTACAATCGACGAGGCTAAAAAACATTTTATCGTTTCTAACGTGACAAGATACATTTAGTGCAGCAGTTGTTAATACAGCTTTCAAAATCGTACGGAATAGGCGAACTTATTTTTCTACATAAACTTTTAGTTTTTCGTTGCTCTTTTTACTATTCTTTCTGTTCTTTCTTTAGTAAAAAATTTTAGTCTTCAACTGTTGGGAAGATTTAGGCAATGAATAGTTACTTCACATTCGGCCAATATAAATGTGCTTCTGTCCAAAAATATATGTTTTTTCTTATTTTTATTTTATGACATCTTGCTAAGAGTAATGCTAAGAACATTAGTAATTTTTTTTTATAAAATTATTTTGCTATTTTATCATTACAACTTACTTTTAGCCATCTAATTTTTGTGACAAAACGATTGACGCTATATAACAAATATATTCATGAATCATGAGACAATATTATCGTGTTGTTCTTTCTGTGTTATCTGCTCAACTTAATAAGGCAAAATTAGTTGATTGCTGTCTATTTTTTGCATAGATGTGCAAAAATGTATAATGATCTTATTTTTTAAAAACACGAATTTTGTTTTTACAAATAAATTGTTTTTGAAAAAGAAAGTGTCTACAGTCGACTTTTGACACTTTTCTGAATTTTGAATCTACACAATATGACCGGTTGTCTGCGTTTTCTGACAAATTAAGCCATTTTCTCACTAATTTATTGTATAGATTTATCAAATTACAAAAAAAAACGAAGATAGCAGTAAGACACAGCAACTGAAATAGTTTGTCCTTTTTTTGTGACGTATAGGAATGCGTTAAGCGCTGTGAAAAGCATGATTATATTTAATTAGTATTCTAATAATTTTAAGATTAGCCAAATTTCTAGTCTTTTAATTGTAATGAAGTAACCACTATCGTGAGTTTTACAAACAAAGGTGTGTAAAAAGAGTTGAATATCAGCGCTCTATTTCGGGGCTGATTTCAAATTCAAAAAGAGTGTGTGCATGTGATCCTGCATACTTTTACGAACCTTTTAACCTTTTTTCATCTCCGCCTCTGTGCAAACACAACCTTGCTCCAATATTTACACGTTGAAACTTAAAATAGCTTCTCCCTACTCAATAAAATTAAATTTACAGCAGCAGAGACACTCACCTTTAATATTTTGGCAATTTTCTAACCCTCCTCTATAATTAATCACTTGCTAATTAACACTAAAACAAAACACTTCTCCTTTTAGAAATTTAGGGTCAATTAAATTGGCGCTCGCTCTTTTTAACTATGATCCTATTGACATTTATCTATAGACTGTCGCAGTGTAGGAGTATCCTGGGCAAAGCGCCAAGTTTTTTTATTGTGTCATTATTTTGAAATATTTAACCTTCTTAAATTTTTTCACTACTATTATCAAATTGATAACAAAATTATAAATTAAATAAATAAACAAGCTGATGATTATTGTTAACAATCTTTTACTGCTTAGCGCAAAAATTTTACAAAATGCTGAATATACAGTAATAATGTTGTGCTGTAAATTAAATTCTTTATGTGACAGTGAATGTTATAAGCGTAGTTATTATTTTTGACAAAAAAATACTCTTTTTAATGGTTTTCGAAGAAGAAGAATTACTAGTTTAAATTTATTTCTCTCTAGGCTGAAAAGGGCTTAGTTTATAATTATTTTATCATGCTCATTGGTGAGCAACCATACACCCACAAAGTGGAGAGTTTATAAAAATGATAATAATGTGTTTCAATTCGTTGAAAACCATTGAACAGATTTCATCTTCCTGTTCAGTGTTTGTTAATGACAATTAAAAAAAAAGAGATGACGCTGTTGCAAAAATAATTAGTTCAAATTTGGCTCTCAATTTTATTGTAGTGAAAAATGTTGAGTCATATCATAACTACTGGGTTTTTAGAACTGTTTTCCCTTTTTCCTGTTGGTTGCTTAACAAATTTCAAATCACTGAATGTGTAAAAATTGTTCACTTTTATTACGAAGATGGCAAAATTCTGGCTGTTTTCGGTGGCGATTAGTCACTTTGCGAATTTGAAAATGGTAAAAATTGTATTTTCAGTTATTTTAAATTTGGGTTCTTAATTTTGGGTTTTGTTGTTTTTAATGGTAAATCTGACAATGCAGGAGGAGAAAGTAATCTGGTTTGATTATTCAAAAAATACACTTATATTTTTCTTGTTGAGCTTGAAACACATTTGTTTTTGCTTCTAATTTAATTCTTAAATAGACTTTTAAGCCAATTGAAAAATCGAAAGCTTTTTTTTAAACAGTTTTAATTATAATGAAAAAATTATTGTTACTAGCCAAGATTTTTTATTTTAGCAAAATTATGTCCCAGGGTCACTTATAATGGAGTTTTGGCAAACTGTATCAATTAAAACTGCAAAAATACCGATCAAACCCGGAATATTTGTAGGCGATTTATTAAGCTCTTTTAAATTCATTAAGTTTCTTGAAAATAATTGTTAGTGCTCTTGTTTAGCAATTAATCTATTATCAAATCACTTTAATAGTTGAGGTAATGGTTGTAAACTGGATCTTAATATATAATCTGGAAATATAAGTGCTGGTAATGAAAATCAATTACTGAGCTTAATAAAAATTACTGAGTTATTTTTAAAGAATATGTATTTATGTTATATGTATTTTAGTGTACACAAAGGTAACCAAAAAGATTAAATGAAATTGAAAATTATATTTTATTGTATAAAACTGGCAACAATGTACAAATGTCGAGATTATAAACAAAATTCTCATTTTTTTTTTCAACAAGAGAAAAAAATGATGTCAAACAAGTGTCTTTTAAACAAGTCTCATAAATTTTAAAACACAATTTAATAGTAAAAATGTTATACAAGCAATTAATTTTCATGTTACTTTTTTAGTAACTTATTTGTTGGTGTAATTAAATGAACTGCAGCAGATATTAGTAAAAGTCGAATCAATTTGTTTTTACAACGTTTTTGAATCGCATTGCGTTTTCATGAGGATGATTACTGATTTTTGCTTTTGTACGCCGCGGCATGATGGTTTTTTGCACTATATTAGGCACTGTCGAATGGCATTTCAAGTTGACGTTTGCATCACAAAGGACATTCAAAAAATGGAAAAAAAATATTATTGAAAGGTTCATAAGCTAAAATAAACTTATTAATGTATCAAATTGGTTTTATTTTATCATATATAAATTCCGCAAACTTGTGTGAAATCTTTCATTTTGAACACTTCTGCCAAATATTGTTTCCTAATTTTAAAACAGAAAATAAACTATTGAATTTTAAATCTAAAAAGTAAAGCTATTAAAAATAAATTTATTATAAGAACAGATTATAAAAAAAATATGAAAAATAAATAAACATTAGATTTAAAAAAAAAAATTTTGGGATAGGTAACGATCTGTTATTTTGATGGATTAAAAGAGATCAACTTTTTCTAGCCACTGAGAGTTTTTGGTTTTTAAAAACTCAGAAAGTTTTTGCTATTGGGTATAGAGTATTTTACACTAAAAAACATAGTAAGTTTATAATTAGGAAACATTTAGTTAATGACATTTCTAAATATGTTTCACGTCGTCAGAAACAATTGAGCACATTTTACCCTCTTGCCGGCTAACGGTGTATGAACTGTATTTAATTGAACAATTTTTCAAAGAAAATAGCGATAATTTTTATGGTGAATCTATATTAAAATTAATTTACTGATAAATATTAATTCTATCAAAATCATTTGAGTCATAAGATAAATTCTGTAGAATTGAACAATATATAGAGTATGTAAATTGCAAGTCAATAATTATGCCAGAATCTGAAGCAATCAATCTCAATTCAAGGGATTTGCATGCTTCACTATCAAAAAGATTAACCAATGCAGAAACACAACTTTGGAAAAAAACATGGAAAAACCAAAATCGGTGGTGCAGCTGCACCCCATAACTTAGCATTCCGTTTAATTAAATTCCACTTCATGATAAAACTACTCTTTTATTCAGCAAACATGCAAAGCACCCTATTTAGCAAGACAAAAAAGCAAAATTATCCCATCGAGCTTAACTCTAACCATTAACCGAAACAAAAACCAAAAAAACATCGGTATTCAGCGTAGCCAGCACCTGGGGAGCTAGTTAGTAGTTTGTTTCATCTATCCCACCGCTTTCTACCTATATCCTGAAAAAAATATCCAGAAATAAAGGAAACTTCGCTTAAAATAAATAGCAGACGCTTTATAAGCATCTATCATTGTCGAAAAACGAGAAAACTACCAATCCTGCATAATATTTTCATTAATAAAAATAACACTGATTTTCTTTAAGAAGGAGAGCGTTCTCTGAAAGTAGGTCAGGTCAGCATTTTCAGAGTTTTTCGTTTGACACAAAAAATATATTTTACCTCGAACTTTTGAAATAGTATACTACATATAAATTTGGGGGTTGAACTATTTATAAACAACTTAGAAAGAATGAGTATGTGTGTAGAAAGAATGAGTATGTGTGTAGAATAATCAAACCACAAATGTGAGACATTTTTTGCTGATTAGAGTTTATCGGGAGTAGTATAGGAAATCCATCAATACTTTAATAGAATTACAGCTGGAAATCTATATTCTGACTAACTTTTTATATCTGAATTTTATAATTTCATCAAGTAAAATTGTCTGAAATACAAACGTTTGTGTTTTGTTTCAGTTAAACTTCATAAATTGATTTGTGAATAAAAATATTGGTCGTCTTTTGTTTGGTAGTATTGTTTCCGATTCACGTAATAGATGTATGTAAATATTAATGTTGTATTTATTTGATGACAGAAGATACTAACCTAAAAATTTTAAGGATAATAAATGCTCTTGATTATGTTGAATAACCAGCAAACATTTAATACTTTTTTATGTATTTAGTGTGAAAGGAGGCCCATTTTGGTATAAGGATGTGGATTTCGTGCCGAGCGCCAGCAAGATGCGAAAAAGCACCCGCATACCAAAATGGCTCTTTACACTCGAACTACATACAAAATTTTACTTAGTACAAGATAAATGATTCTTTGGCAGGATGGTTGATGCGCCATTATCTAATTGCCAATAATTTTTGACAATTCTGAATTACAATAATAATCAGATAACTATAGCGATGGCGGTGTGTAAAGTAAAATGAAGCAACGCGATTACTTCATTTTGATATTGTTTACGTAGTTGCAATGATAAACTGGTTATCAGGAAGAAAAGATGTGAATCGGTATATGTTCGCATTAATAGTGAGCTTTTAATAGTCAGTTTTAGAAGTGACCGTAGAAAAAGATTATTTTGTCACAACTTGTTACTTCTTATATTCAACTCAATTTTATATCAAACAAAAATTTGTCTACATGAGAACAAGAACTTTTATCACCCAGTGGCACAAAAAGTATTTTCTCAAAATGCTACTGGTGGAAGTTTTAATTATTGACATATAGTTTGAGTTCTGTTCTAAAGTTTAACTCATCATTTAATCCGATTTTAGAACAATAAAATGTTTACAATTTTTGTTGTCGTTAACTGGATTAGAGAGACGTGTTAGTTGTTCTAATTTCTTATTCAAATGTTTTAAATAAGTTTTCTTAGTTCTAAAAACACTAAGAAATAAATAAGTGTTCAGCAATGTTTCCTTATAAAAATGAAATTGAAAGTTGTTGAATGCAGTTCAAAACGCAAATAAAAACCAAATGTTAAAGCTTTTTTGTTGAATATATTTGTATATAATCAGTTATTTGTTTATTTAATCTGTAAGTCTAGGTGTCAGGAAGGTATACTGTGCTTGGTTTCGAACACAGAAAAATTAAATTCTGATCATTACTGTTAACTCACCATAACTCACCATAATAATAAATTCTCTAATTTTACCAGCTATATTAAAAAATGTATTATTTGTCAGCCTACAAGTATTAAAATAATTAGTTGTATGAAGAGTTTGTCTACTTTAAAAAAACTTACTCTACTTGGCAATGCTCTAGGTCACACTAGTGGAATCACCTTTATATCATCTGTTTTGAAAAAAACACTATATTTTTAATTTCATTTTTCTATCTATGATATTATTTTCTATAGAGCAGTGTCTCTATATAAGCAAGGAGGTGTTTAATTTTGGTTCAAAGATTGCCAGAATCAAAGCAAATAATGACTAACGAAAAATTTATCTTAAACAATGCATTGTTTTAAGATAAGCCTATTTTTAAGCAAGGGCTATAAGTAAAACTTATCAAGAACAAACTTCAATTAAGAATCATTTCAAGACACATTGGTTAGATGTTTTTTATTTTTATAGAAAGTTCATAGATACCTACATATTTATTTATTAAATTAGTAGATTGATGAATTGTTGTTTAAAATTGATACAGAAAGAAGACGTTTTCACTTGCATTTGTCAACGCAAAAGTAAGCTTTTTTTGGCAAATGTTACTCTGGTGCGCGTCTTATTTCATAGCAACAAGTAAGCAAACTTTTGTTTAAACACAATTTATAATTTTGTAAACAGAGTTTTAGTAAAAATGTATTGTTTTGAATTATTGAGGTGTGCAAATGTAAAAAAATCTTGTGTGTGATGCAAGCGCAAAATTTTTTGTCGATTTTGAAAGATTGGCGCTCTTAATACACAAATATATAGTTTAGTAAACTTTAGCTTTTTAGAGGGTGTAAGATGGGTTTTAATGTTATTGGTTAAATTATACTATAATAAAGTTGCATATGGTGGAAACCAATTGTGAATTCTCGTGTGGGGTAAATTGGTTTGTAACTGAATGATTGACAAATCCACTTTACTCAACACTCTCTCCCTCGGTCAAGCCATCGGACATCCAGATTGACACTTCGCCATATACACAACACCCACTTCAAACTTAATCGAATGTCAATCAAGCAAAAATAAATACAATTTTTCAAATTCTATCGGATATAGTGTTTTAAAAACAGCAAAAAAAAAGTTCAGTATAATGTTTTTACGTCAGATTTAAGTATTCACGACATCAATACTTATAAAAATGGCGTCGTATATTTTGAACGTGTGTGTGGTTGTTTTGTCGGCGCTTTCTGAGCATTTGTACCAATTGACATGTTCTATATCACGCAAATCCCTCTGGGATTGTCAACGTGCTTGTTATTTATGGTACCGTTGTGAATATCATACGCATACGTCATACGAAAACGCACAGATCTCAACTTCTTTCCTCCAGAAAAAAAAATATGTTAAAAGCTGGAAATTTTTCTTTTTTAGTCATAATATATCATTCAGAGCTAACGTAAATATTATAATTATCAACTATTGCAAGCATTCCTTTGAATCTTAGTTCACTTATTATTATCTGCTGATATACCAAAAAGTGATTATTAAATTTGCTTTTTTGATCAAATAATGCAAGCGGATTGCAGCTGGAAGAACAGTAGTGATTCTGGAGATTGTCCGTAATGTTTAGTTACTAGGTTTTCTTTGTTTCTTGGATGCATTTTTAGGTATTTTAGTGCTTATTATTCTAAGCTTTGACAATATATAAATCAATGTTTATTTTTCCTAATTTGGTATAATATGAATAATAATCATGGTTCAATAAAAACTTAGTCATACAAGGAAGAATTTAGTTTATTTTATATAATTTTATTACATGATTTAACTTTATCTTTATAGTTCAAAATCTAGCCGCGTGATTACTACTTCTGTTTTTTTTTTAAATAACAAGTAATTTTAATAAATAATTATTAATATAAAAAAATGTTTTGCTTGATTTGCTAATAAAAGATGTCTGCAAAAATGTTTAGTTAAATTTTGCTAATTAATTTTAGTTGATAAGCTTTATTCACGTTGAATCTGGTGGTTAAAGCAAATTTTTAAGTTGTACAAGCTTGTTTTAAGAATCAAGCTCGAGTCAACTCTGAATTATTCTGAGAATCACTAATCTGCCGATTTCGGTGGGTTAACCTTGGATCAAAACCTCGTAATAACTCTGTCAATTTTTATATAGGGCAAACGCCTAGATCAGTTTAAACCAGATACTAAAAGCCCTCAGCTCGGCAGATTAGACAAGTTGAGTATAGCAGAGCACGCTTTTAATACCAATCATAATATTAGTATTAACAGTTTAAAGTTAGTCAAGCAAATAAATAACAATAGACATCTAGACATGAAAATAAGCTAAATATTCTTAACAGGGATAATGGATCTCTCTTTTCAGCTTTTTGATCGCATTATTAGAATCAACCCACAAAAATTACATAAACCAGGTAAATTTACGTAAATATTAAATTAGTTTTATTCATCTGCTGATGATGTTCATATGGTGGTCAAAAGAGCTTTCAAAGTTTAGTAAAAAAAAACATTTTGGCAAGTGGTAAAACTGTGTTAGTTGTTTATAGTGTCAAAGATCAATTACTGTCTGTTGACTTTGCTTCTCAGTTTTGTCCAATTTTTTATTGAGTGCTTTTTTCATGTTCTGCAATGTCTAAACGAGAATCGTTACAAAAGACAGTATAATTCTTAAGTTTTTGTTTATATTAAAGTTTTATAATATTTTTGTCTATGATAAAAGCTATGTTTACATTTTTTCGTATTCCACACAACGTAAACGTCAATAATCCGTCAAGCTTTATTAGTATGTCGATGAATAATGACCTCACTCTAATTATTATTCGGTGTTAGAATGAATTATTGCTTCGATAACGGTAACTTAATTAATTTTCATAATAGCGCCACATTATTATTATTATGGGGAAAAATTTAATTTTAAGGTTGCTGCACAGACATATTCGTACAATAAGAGCACCATAAATCTTAATTTACAAGAAGCTGATGTCGCTTTTTTTCTACTATGTATTTTGTGGTGGTCATCTTCGTAGTTTGCCATCAATCAATTTAGACGTGCTAAAGGGGTTGTTATTAAATGGGAAACCACAGCGTTTTTCAACATAGTTAGCTCTTTTTTCAGTTTTTTTTTTTGATAAATATATAAGAAAATATATAAAACTGTGTCTAATTTAATCTCATTACTAATTGTCAATTTGCACAAAATATTCTTAGAGCCAGTTGCATAATAACAAATCAAATATGCAAAAAACTGATTGTCATCGAAGATTGTTTGAATATAACCATCATCAATGTTTTAAGCAGCCGGTTCTTAATTTGCAGGTTATAAAATCGGCGTATGGGAGAGTTTTATCTGTAAAATAAAAGGTAAAAAAGATTATTACGTGTTTTATACTAGCTTCTAGCTTCACTTATAACTTACAACATAATAAAATGTTTCATTGATTTCAAACATCTATTTATCGTATGTACAAATAACTCTGAAAATTGGACTCAATTAACTTCAATTGAAGTTGCTTTATAGTATTTTATGTAATGTTCTTAATTAATTTTTTCTATGTAATCAAAAAGTTTATTGTTTTAATTTTTAATTAAAGTTGGTTTTTGGTTTGTATTAAAACTTCTTTGATGCAAAAAAGGAGTCATATTGAAGATTATGGATTAAATGATTTTGACTTAAATTTTTGTTATTGTTTTTTTTTTCTGAAAAATTTGGTGTTTGCTTATTTCTGCGGTTGAGTTTAATTACTGGTGTAATCTGGTTACAATTTTGTTTTAAGGGTTTTATATTAATCTCTTTATATCTTTTGTTATTTTAATGATTGGTTTGGTCTTACTTTCTTATAGGAAAACAAATTGAATATAGTGAAAATACATGCTTTTATGCTCCATGTTGTCACATAAAATAATCTTTTTTATCTTGTCATTCAACTAAATTGATGAGCATTTAACACTTTCTTTAGACAATAATTTTTGGTCTATAAAGCGTTGACGAAATTTTTATCTTTCTTTTTGTTGCGGTCATCATTTTATCTCCATCAATCAATTTAAGCATCCCAAAGAAGCTTCTTGAAGCTGTTATTAAATAAGAAGAAAGTAGTGAGAGTCTTGTTTATGTTCGATTTGCGGCTTTTATGGGTATTTCTGCAACGTAATTGCACAGGTGAGGTTTCGCTCCTTAAAGTTCTTGCTTTTCTAACTATAAAATAAACCACGTGTTGCGTCGCTTTCAGGGCCGGTCGTCTTTAGCTTTCAGGACACGTCCAGATTCAGCTCTGCCTCCAAGCTTCGGTTTTCATGACGACGATAAAATAAAACAGTATAGTGCATGGGGAATATGTACACACATGGTGTCTTTGAGATGAAATCTTGTATTTGTTGGCCAAGTGCTCGAGAGCACGAAAACTGGCTGGATTTTATAGATTAAAAGTAAATTGTTGTGGAATATAAAGAGAATGCCACATTTTTGTCGACAACGGATTTGCTGTCGACTACACGAAATTCTACTAAATTTAACGAATATAATAACTGATTCCAATAATAAATTTATTCTACACACATCTTTCTCATATATCAGCACACTGCACCTATTGGGGTCAAAAATATTCGACTTGAAATGTCAAAGATTTTATTTTATTTGTCGTTTTTAAGTGCCGCAGAGTCATATGAGAGAAATATTACTCACTATGATGATCGTTACGAGAATATATGATAGAGATTCACCACACTGTAATTCTTAAATAAATCTTTTCCGGAAAAATCTAGAAGTTTGTTTAATAGATCTTGAAAGCTTTTTCGACCACCAAGTGGTCATCATCAGGAGATGAATAAAAGTTTATCACTTTGTCTATCAACTAATTAATCTTATTAAAATAGTCTCACAGCGTTAGACAATTAGTAATTCTAATTATCTATAATTATTAGTTGCATGTACTCTTCAAACAAATCATTGCATTTTAAATCTAACCTAAAGCTAAAAAAATCAAAAATTAAGTTTAATGGAAAAGAATTACAAAGCTATTTAAAAAATCAAACAAATGAATTAATAAGACAAAAAAAGAAAAAGTTTGCAACCAGCAAAATAATAAAAAATCATTAGTTCAATGCAAATTAATCATAATTTTTTTTAGATGTATTTTTACTCTTTAGCTAAGCGAGTGAGTAAAAAAGTTGGTCCTGTTACTCTTCTTTGCTTTTTTTTATATCCAGTAATAGCATTATTTAAAACTTATTTAAAAAGGTGAATATTAATAATGCTAAAACTTTAATAGATGTACTATTTAACGTGATTTTCTATACAGTGCATTTTTGAAATGGTTTTTATTTGACGTTATTGATGATTGAGTGTGTTCAGTAGTTGATAGTTCGCTATTTTTGAAATTTAATTTTCGGTGTGTCTTTTTGTTTTACCAATTTTCTGCACTTAAAATATTCGATTTTAAGAATTTTCTTACGTTTTGTTTGTAGCAATTTCTATTTTTTCTGCAACATTATTTGTTTAAATTGACGTTGAGCTTTTTTCCAAAAAGCATGCTTACTTAATACCAAAAAAGTTTTAACTTTTTTGAGATGGTTTTAGTGTTGAAAAGAGGTAGTCAGTTGTAGCATGTGAGTAGGAATTTGCGAAGCAACCTGTCAACCAAACCTCAGACTTCAGATATTAATAAATAAAGCCTGTAAACTGACACTTAAGCTTGATACGGCTGCCATCTGATGTCATTATAACTTTTAATAATTTTTTTGTTTTTGCCGAAAAGACTAGCACAGCGATTGGTGTCACTTTATTTTTCATCGACAGTTTGCTTTCTACTAGAGGACTACATCTTGTTCAATTGTAATTTAGAAAGATGTAGTTCAGAAAGTGTAACTTGTAATTCAGATTAGTAAATTGAATTCAGAAAGTGACACTTGCAAGTCAGGTTAGTCAAAGTAATTCAGAAAGCGTAAATTGTAATTCAGAAATTGTAACTTGTAATTCAGATCAGTAAAATGTAATTCAGAAAGTATAACTTTTTGATTTCTGAAATACAATTTATAATTTCTGAATTACAATTAACGTTTTCTAAATTACAAGTTTTTCAGTTATAAATAACTTTGGTGGCTTTTCAACAAATATCATTTGTTTCAGGATTGAATTTGAAAAGGATTTTTTTAAATTTATTTTAAATAAGGCAGAAGTTTAAAGACTCTGTAGTTAAAAAAAGACTACGGCATTAGCAACCACATGAAACCGTGGCTACTAGAAGTTGAAGATTAGTTTTGAAACAAATAGAAAGCTTGACGACATTTGAGAGCAAGTGTCACTCGTAGGATGACCGGCTTAAGTGTTGCATGAAGTTATATTACAAAGGCATTTAAGACTCAAGTAGCTTTAGGTTTTATTTTTATAGGTGGTAGACTGAAGAATTTGTAAAGTTTTGAAAATCTGAACAAAGCAAACATTTTTTTTTTAATATTAAAATCGGCAAAAGGAATTTGGCGTTTTTAATTTTTATTAATAGTATATTACGAGTTCAATAAGACGTTGTATTGCGACACGAGTGTCAACGAGAAGTGTTTTGAAGAACGAGTGTGACAATACGTTCTCTTAAGTGTATGCTATCTATTCTGCTTTACTAATTCTCGAAATATTCACTACGCCTCCTGATATACGCAAAGAGGCTACTATTGAGAACTTGGTAGCCTACAAAATCATAATCGGCATACAAAAACGACTATAGGGCTTTCAAGGAATGTTGTCAGAAAACGCAGCGTTGAATGTCACGGAGAATGTCATTCTTGCAAATGTGTCTTGCAGCTGTCACCATTGTAGCAAAGTTCAATGTTATCTAAATCAGTTCAATAATACGATCTATTATTAATATAATCGTGACTTTATTTTAATCTTTTAAAGAATTGTTTTTGAATTACATTTATCTACATTTGCTAGCGACAGTAATAATATTTAATATTAATTATATTAAATATAGTGATAATAAAAGATCTCAAAACATCGATTGAATTAATCATAAAGAGGACAGTGCATGTTTACTCGAAACGTTCCTTTATCGAAACTTCTTCTAAGATCCTCATCCCGTCCTTCTTGGAAATTTGATTGACATGTAACGGTAAGCACCAAACGAGGTTAACACACATTATGTACCGTGTTTTTTAGAAAGCTTGATAACTGAAATTTTGTGGCAAATAATCATTTAATTTTCCGGGCGACAGTAATTTGATTAATTCCAGTCGTGAAAAATGACAAATTGTAATTACGTGTACATCGCTAATAATCACTCAAATTAAGCTATGACACAAAAAAATTCGTGTGGGTAAAAATTTCCTTTAATGACATGTAAATAGTGACAGCCCGAAATATAATGATGTTTGCACTGCAGTAACGGGCAAATTTGAAGCACTGATAAATGAGGTGGTGGGTAAAAAACTAACCTGTTCAAATGGTTGAGATTTTTATTCAGTTGCAAAAACTCATTTTGCTTTGTTTGTTTGAGAGTTATTTGAAATTTGGAAATCCTAGCGGAACGGTTTTAATTTAACTTTTTTTGTTTATTCTTTTAATAACAGCAGGCTTAACGCTGAAATGTACGACGTTTTCTTTCTAAAGTTTTTAATTTGTTGTTAAACACGATAAAGTATAATTGTTTTATCTTTCACATAGACTTTAAAAAGAAAAAAAAATATTAAATTGCGTTTCTGAGAAAAAATTAATCAGAAAAAATGAGGAAGAGTAAAATCGCAAAGTTTGAAAAGAATTGTAATCTGGAAGCTTGAAACAAGACGTGTTTATCTGAGCGGAAGCACTCGTTTCTTGGAGTACAATTTGTTTCGATTATATAGCGAGATGGTTTGCAAATATTAAACTTGGATGGAACTTTTCAATTATTCCCAGTTCTACTGATCGCCGAATCGGTAGAGATAGAGGAAATTACTAACGACAGCAAACAATCTTTGAATAAGAAAGTTTGGAGTTTTCATCAGCTTTATGGCTTTACAAATAAACAACAAAATGAAACGATAACAAAGCAAACTTGGATTCAAAATTGGTGAATGCGCTACTCGACTTTACCACACAAACAACTTTTAATAAAATAAATCCCAGCCCGAATTTTAGATAACATTTTAATTAATTATTAAATTAAATGTTTAATATTTTGGCTTCAGTTGTAGGAAAAGTTAATATAAAAAATATATTGAAGAAATGTATACTTGCTGAAGAAATTGGCATCTTTGCTCTTAAAACTTTTCAATCATTTCTATTATATAAACGTTAAATGAAAAATCTGTTATTTTAGTATACACTGGTTTTGTAGACTATTCTACAAATAATATAGAAGTTTGTAGTTAATTTGAGTATTTTATAGTTTTTCTTAAAATGTAATTTTTTTTAAACTTTGTGAAAATAAACACACAGGCAATACTTCCTTATTAACTTTATGGAAGGTACTTGTGTTTGGACAAAACTCTTTCTTTTTCTTTTTAGTAATTGACTCTAATTTACAATAACAAATTTGAGGTAAAAAAAATAAAAAAAACTCTCTAATATAGCAGTTGTTGGAGCAGATGCATCTATGTAAAGGTTTTTAAGTAGATCTATATAGAAACTAGCTGAACTAGCTTCTTCTTCTTCTAGCTTCTACTCGTCAGACTTTAACAGGTCTCCAGCCTTTAAAAGGTGTGATTCTAACAGATGTTCTTTATCATTTAATAATATATTATTTAATGACCGCGCAATGATGACTATCAAGCACTAGCAAGAAAGTTTACAACACGTGCTAGTGTGTGCAACTTATTGTAATTGTGTTGTAATTTATGTGTGTGATTAATAGTCAATACCTGGAGATAGAATACAGTATTTTTTCTACCGCTGTCAAAATTAGTTTATTAATTATAATGAATACCTACTTACTGGTATTCTCTAATATTTGCGTACTGTCATTTAATAATTTAACGGATAAACTATAGAAAGATTTAGATGCAATATTAATGTTGAAGTTGAAAAATTTTAAAATTTGAAAGAAATGCGTTGATCTAACATCATGATTAATGGTTTTAGAAATATTTAGTAACGGATTAAGTACACAAGAACACTTACCTCTGCATTTACGAACAGATAAATTTTATTTATAATAAATCTGAATTTTGGTTATATTGATCACGTGTCACAAACTTCTTTTGAGTTTATTGTTACATTTTATATTATTTTAAGATTGAATCAGAAATAACATTTTGTTTTTTAAACGAGTTTTTTTAATTTTGTTTGGTTTAACAGTGATTACGGTGCTTCAATGTTGTTAGTAAAAAGAAAACAGTATTTAGGTTTTTATTATTGAAATTACTATTTTTTGTGCAAGTAAAATTTGTGTACTTGTGTTATTTATTAATAAGTTATACTAAATTATTATCGGTTTTTGAATGATGAACATAATTGCATAAATTTGTTTGTTTAACAACACTGAGACATCTTGAATACTCAGTAATTTTTGTCAAGTTTTGTAATTGGTTTTATTACTTGCTTATATCTCTATAAATAGGATAAATAATAGATGAAATTTTAATGTCGTTTGTAATTAATTTGTAACTACAATAAGTTGACAATTGCTAAGAAGATCTAAAACGGCTTAATGTATGTTCTTGAAAAGTATTTCACGTATGCTTGCTATTAATGCAGTTGCAATTGATGCATCTCCAATTGAAAGATAAAAGAAAGTTGATTATTAATTAAATTACAGTTAACTTTAAGCAATTCTCTAATTTGATTAACCAAAGATGAGGAACAGTGTTTTAAGCTTTTTGTAAAAAGCTGTCAATATTGTACCATTGTAGGTTGTCTAATAAAATTTGATTCGCAATTAAAGCATGGAAAATAGTAATTTTCACTTCGATTTTATGTGCGGAACATATTCATAGGTTGGCTGGCACAGGTGCCGTCAAATTTTATTACTTTCGGGTGAATTCTCACACCTGTGCTGTGTCAAAATTATCAGACGCAAAGCCAACATGATCCAATTAAAGCTCGACTCGAAAATTAAAAGCTTTAACCCAATGGGAATTCAATAGAGAAATAAATTGAATTGAATATGCTTTATGCAATTATTGAAGGGTAACTATATTCAATTACTGCAAGTAAACAGTCTAGAGCTTTGAGCTTTTAGGGGTTAAACTTTGCTTTAGAAACATGTTGCGCCACCTAGCGGGAACTAGACCAACATTCGAGTATAGTTAGCAAATTAAGGGTAGATGGCACCCTATGCATGTTTTGCCAACCTACTTCAAAACTTTAAATTTTTCAAAAATTCATCTAATACATAATTAATTTAATTTTTTTTCTTGTTTCAGCTTTCCGAATTGGAGCAACGCGTTTTGGAAGCGGAAAGCCGTGCGGAAGAAGCGGAAGATAAGGTAAGAGGCATTAAGGATGGAATTATAGGAAACGAGATAGGAATTCTCGTTGGTATGGCAACCAAAATTTCACTTTCCCTATCGTCTGTTATTGATTATTTTCCGTCTCGACGCTAGCGGACATGGCGTCTTTCAGCTGACAGAAAAACAAGAGACTGTCGCGCGCTATACGTTTTTGTTTCGGGTTTTGTTTTGGTTGTTTTGTTTGTGCAACGTTTCGTTCTTTGTTTGGGGGACATTTTCAGGGAAAAATGTGAGTTATAATAGCAAATGATTTTTATCATAATTTTTTAACAAAATTTGCATCAATTTTAAATTTTTGTTTTTGATGCGCCTGCATTTGTGTTAATCTACTTTTTTATTACACTTATATTATTGTTTTATATTTTAACTAACGAAACTTTTTAGTATTTATTTAGAAACATTTTTGAAATTATTTAATTGGAAATCTGATCGATACAGCACGTGTGTTTACTGTGAACGTAGGGTCAGTTATATATTTTCTCTGTTTTTTTATAGATTTATCATAGATTATTCTCATTTTTACAGTTTCTTGAGTAGAATAGTCTTTTTCTATAGTACAAACACATCAATTTTTTAATCGCAATGTTGACAAATTTAATTCCCACAAGTGTAGGTATCTTATTTTTAGCATGTAGGAGTGGAGTTTTTACGTCACTACTATTTATTTTATATGATAATACAAAATGGAATTAATAAAAAATATAATTGTTATAATTTTATCAACTGTCTAATGTGGGTCGGAATTTAATTTAATAAGCATTTTATAAATTATAGACAATAATAATTAGCATATTGATGGTTATTAATGATTTAAGTATAAGAACAAATTTAATTTTGTTTTAATAAAATGGATTAACGTCACATAATAAATGTTTTAGTGATTTAGTCGCTATAGACTGTAATAATACTTACTTAGAACTTTTTTCAATTGATATTTGAGGGAAGATTTGTTTAATGCCGAAGTTTATGATAAGACAATTATTGGTTTTAAAATCTTTATAATGTGTTAAAGAATTATTTAATTTTAGAATTACTTAATTCTCTAATTTAATCGTTTATTGTAGAAACCCGTCAAATGAAATTTTTGAAAAGGTATACATGAAGGGCTTCTGGAATAAATGATTAATTTAAAAAACAATAATAATGTTTTATTATTACTATAGGGTCTATTATTATGGGGTTGTTTTTACAAATGTTTGCTGTTTGATTCTGCACCATTTTGCTCACGTGTTTGGTTCATTTATTTTTTTTTGTCTTTTTCTTTTAAGGTTAAATTGTTTTCTTATATTATTGTTAGTCTTTTTATCGACCTTATTACGTTAATTTCTATTCTATTGGTTTTCCGTTTTATGTTTTATCTTGTCTTTTTTTGGTTCTACTGCAAGAGTAGGCTCTAAAATAGTATATTGTTATACGAGTTGCACAAGACATTTCTTTGTAGCACGCATGGGTTTTAATAAGTGCTTCAAATGAATAAGTGTCACAAACATGTCTTGTAAAAGGAGTGTGCTATTTTTTTGGTATAACAAACACTTATAATAATAGCAGTAATATCAATGTTATTGACTAAAAACGATCACACAAAATTTAATTTTGTCTAACTATTTTTTTTTAGAAGCGGTGTCACACAACTAACATTGTAAACGTGAAATAAAAAATATTTTGTAAAATGGGTATATCACTGTTGCCTTGTAAACTGTGATTTCACCGTCGTAACTGAACATATTAAGATACATTTTTTTATCTTGTGAACAATATTATTTGTTACCATATTAAGCAATGTCAGGTTGGTTTCTTCTTTTAGATGTATTTATTGTAAATTATGTGTATAATCTTGTGTGCTACTTATTGTCATTTTGATTATTATTTTGTTAGTGTCAATCTACGGTTACACTGTTTTTCTAATATTTAAAAAAAAATGTAATACCAAATTTTGATTTGATTAGTCCTGCAAAATATTCTTGCATTAGTTTTTTAAGAAGTAAGAAGATTGAAAATATTTAAACAGCTGAATCAATGCTTTTGAATTATGGTTAACTTGGATTTCACATAAAAAATATAGATCAAGATTGGTTAGGCCATTTAGTAGCTACAGGGCGGCAAAGAGACACAAACACACTACAAACGTATAACGCGTCTTTTTTAATGTCGGGGGCTAAAAACACAAAGTATTTTTAGCTTTTAAGCAGCAAAATTAATTTTTAAAATTGCTTAAAAAAGTTTGAAAAACAAAATTTTTTTATATTATAATCATGTGTAACTCATATAACAATTATAATAACATATTATTTTTGTCATATGATGATGTTATAGTGGCAACCAGTGGTGCACAGCGTCACGAATGTGTTATGTTAATCATTGTTACCTGCTGCATTTTCAAGCTTTTTAAGAAAATCAGTAACTTATTCAAAGATTTTAATAACTTTGTATTTAAAAAATAGTGTTTTTAGGTTTTCTGTAGTTTTATAAATGTAACATCTTTTTGTATTTATTATATTATTCATATTTTATGCGGAACTCAAAAATAAGTAACTTGTAGTTTATTTTGTCAGTTTATGTTAATTTATAGGTTTTAATTAGGCGATTTTTAGCTTTTACTTTTAAAAAATGTAACATCAATTTAGTGGTTTTCTAAAAATACTGGAGTCAGCTCAGCGGCCGCAGTTATTTATAGAACTTTTGAATTGTTATTTAGGTTTTTTTGTCAAAGAGTGTTTGTGTATTTCTAGTTCATTCAAACATTTGTAATCATTATGTTTTAAGATGTTTTCTATCTTTTTTAATTTTTTTTGTAATTTTTCTATGATTTGTTTTATTTTACTATTTTTTGAATATATATATATATCTTTGAGTTGCTGGCTAATTTGCGTGTTTTCTGACTGTTTTTATTGTTTTTTTTTGTTTGTACTCTTTTGTGTTTTATTATTATTCTCTTTCAGTTTTTTTTATTGTGATCTTTTTAATATGTAATAGTAATAATAATTTTTTTTGTTTGCTACATTTGGTGTAGTTCTAGTTTTTTTCTTTATCGAGTTTTTTCTGAACTTTTCTTTATTATTTCTTACATGGATAAGTCATCTTCCAGCTGCTTTAAAAGTTAAAATACTTTACTTTTGCTTAAGTTTTGTTTTATTTTTTAAAAATTAGACAGTTCAAACAGTTATGTCAGTTAAACAAAAATAATAATTAACTAAAATTTGACCATTTTGATAATGCTATTTCAAGTGATCTTGAATTATTAACCGATTGCTACTGCATATAGATTTTTATCTTTCTGTAAGCTATTCACACAGTTTTACCACTTGCCAAAAAGTTTGTTTATTAGATCTCGAGAACTCTTTTAACTACCAAGTGGTCATTATCTATTTTTAAATTTGATTCATTCTCTGATGATGACCACTTAATGGTCGAATGCGCTCTCGCGATCTAATAAACAAACTTTTTGGCTAGTGGTGAAACTGTGTGAATAGTTTATTGTGCTAAAATCATTAATTTTTCTATAGGGGTTTGCTACATAAACTATACACTATATGCCAAATTCTATACTTCTTGGTGTGCCTAATTTGCTTAAAAAGTTTTAATAATATTTTTTGCTTTACAATGTATAGATTGTTTATGGGTATCTGGTTGTAAAATCATTACAGTTAAATGTGACGATTCACTTAAATTTTTTTGTGGACTTGTATGACAACCATCAGAGAAATCTTTACGTCAGTATAAAAGCCGCAATGTTTAATGGAATGTGAAAAAAGTACAATAAATGAGGGGGAGGATGTATGAAAAGGGGTTTAGCCGTTAGATGTTTTACAGTGCAGTAATGAAACATTTGGATTGGAGTTGTGTCGGCTGCAGCAAATATTGATATTTTTCTCGTTCTTTTTTTACGGAGAACATCAACCTATCATATAATTTGCTGTTACAAACAGTAAGAGGGTCATATAGAGCTGCGAATATAAACAATGTTTATAGGAGAGGGCCATAAAATGCAAATTTTTCTGTGCTCTCTGCTCTCACACAACGTTAAACTCGTAACAAATTTAAAGCATCTGTTCGTTTGCATTGATAAAAGTAGGATAGAAGAAGGGACACGTGTTAAAAAAAAGATTTAAAAAATGCACACAACAGTCATACATAAAGGATAGCCATGTGACTGGAGGGTTCGCCCCCTATTTTATATCTACTAAAATTAAATGAGTCATCATGGACGCACATGTTTCTGCTTTTAATTACTGAATAAACAATGTGGAGATTTAAGGAATGATTATTGTGATAGGGCTTATTTTACAAACTTTTTCATTTCAAATTGACGGTGATTTTTTGTTACATCAAGTTGATTCAATAAGGTTGAAAGTACCGCTTTTAATCTGAAAAGAAGTCAGAAAATTTTAGATAAAACTTTTCTTTTTGATTCCATTATTTTAACTATACCCTTTATATGCTAAGATGTAAGGATAGTGTGATATTGTGATTGTATATTTTAAATTTTATGGAAATTATTTTAAATTTTAATTAAGCGGTTTTTGCTGCCAAACACATGAATTTAATTTGCATCAGATTATGTGCGAAATAACTAGCCAAAATGACTGAACAACTTTGAACGCAACAAATTATTCTAAATAGAATAAAACGACTTAATAATATAATTTTGGAAATTTGGATCAAACGGGATGTCAGCTATTTTGTGACTCATAAACAATGCTCATACTTAACATGTGAAAGTACCTACTAATGCTGGGTTGTAGAAGAAGGCTTAGATAAAACACATCTGACAACTGTGTATTTTTTTTTTAGTTTCTACGATTGGGTACATTACTAATAATAAATTATTGGTACTGCTTGGGAACAGTAACCTAGTTTAGGCGAGATTTGTTGAAATTAATCTAATTAATGTTAAATATGTTATTGAAAACATTAGAAATTTTTCTACTTTTTAGCAGGCTTTATTTACAATAAAATCAGTAGATATTTTTTGAAGTTTTGTAAATCTACTGGTGCAGAAAGTTGGTTATATAATTTGATACAGTAACAAATAGTGCACTGCAATTTTACGAGTTAGTCTTTCATGTTATATAATATACGTTTTTTTTATTTCATGTATCACATGCAAGATTATTATTATGGCGCGTGTATAAATGTAAATTGTTTCTTATATATGAGAAACGTGATGACCTATATTTACAAAATGAAGATCTTAAGAGTTTTGAAGCAGTTTTTGCTGTCTTCTTGAAAGTAAATCTGCCAAAATTCTGACAGCTTTCTGCTGGGGCTAGAAAATTCGATGTTTTATGCTGGGTTGACTCTATGCCGTAGGACAAAAGTGACTGACACAAAGAGAAATACGTTGTTTCTTTGCGTTTCTGTCCTCATACCATGCTAATTTGGAGCCTGCTATTCAATCTAGGAATTTGGCTGATGTTTTCGTAGGTACCAGCGTGTAAATCAGCTTTTACCGTTTCTTACACAACTCGAACTGGTACTTGCAAAACCTATTGTTTTTTTTAAGTACCTATACAATTATTATATGAACTTATACTTGTAAAAAATCTATTGAATGTATCACGGGGTTTATAGGTATATTATCATAGTCATTTTCGTTATTTTTTGTCAATTATTGTTAACATTGCTTTTTGTTGTTAAATGCATTTGAAATAATTTTTTATTATGTTTTATTTTTTTATTTTTTATTTAGTTCTATATATTTGTCTAAACTTATTTTTATCTTTTTTGGAATTTGCTAAATACATAACTATCAAAATCAATTATTAGTATGTGAATCAATGATTTTAATTTACTCGTATCGTCACACTATTTTAATTTTAGTTTTTTTTGAAGGAAAAACAAGGTGGAAGTTTGTTTCTATCTAATTCTTGTGAGTGAATAAAACCCTAATATTTGAAAAGAGTTGTTGTTACTTTTGTTTAATGGAAAATTAAGCTTTAATGTTACACCTGTGATTGGATTGATAAACGTTAGATAGAGTCATATAATAACATTAGTAAATACATGATCTGAGGTTGTTCATCCCTAATAGGAGAGTTTACAATTAGAGGCACTATCTGAGCATAAAATCTAACAGTTTAATTTTGAGAAGATTATTTTTATTAAATTTTACATTGAAAATCTCTTTCAATCATTACGTTTTTTTTTCTAACAATATATTGCTTTGAATAGATTAGTCATTGTTCATTGAATAGTAATCAAAGTTACTCGAAGACGGTCTATAGATAATAATAAAAATTATTTGAGGTTTACTTAACACGAACCTAGAAACTTTGCATTGTTTCTTCATTGAGGCATTCTCTAGGATTGAAGTGGGGGTGCATACGATGCCTTTTGTTATCATCCCTAGTGAGTTCGTATGTGTTGGATATTGTCTTGGGTAAAAAATGTGATTTTGTTTCAAAACTCTTAATATACAGCGCTTTTGCTTTTGATCCACTACGCCAATGTTTGCTGATTGCTAATATGGGTTAGTCGTTTTATTTATTACAAATAATTCAAGTTGGTCAACGTTTTATTTCAAAGACTATTATATTAATTAGTAAGTAAATTAGCGCTTTTATTGCTTCAACTCCGTTGTCGTTTTCTTTTTTTCGGGATACAAAAAGAAATTTCCTTATTTATGCCGCTTCCAGAAAATTAATCGATGTTTCTTTGAGTACAAGTCGGGGCTAAGCAGAGTGGGCTTTTCATCGCCGATAATCTGGATTTTTGATTCTTTAAAAATTTCGTTGTTTCTTAGTTGTGTCAGGACTGAGTCTACCTGAAATTGTGCTATTTTTGGGATTGCTTGTAACAGGGCGAAGTTTGAAGAGCTTTCTTCAATGATCAGTTTTGTGATAAATTTTCGCATGCTTTTTTTGACGTGTTTTATTCAGTTTTGGGAATCGTTCGAGAATTCTGATTATTATTTGACTGAGGTTGGTGTTTTCTGTATTCCGGTCGTTATGTAAAGATATTATTTTTTCCATCAAAGTTATCACAGATTTTTGTTGCACAACTGGGATAATATGGGAACACCACTTCTGCTACCTAATTTATGTACTTTTTGCAGATCAAGTTTGTTTCGGCGTTAATATGTTGCAGGGCTATCTTGTTTTGTGACAAAAGCGACAAATACTTGACAAGATTGACATATTTTGTACATTTATGGATGCACGAACGCATATTTATGGAATGCAAGGAGTGCTTCTTCCTAATGAAGTAGCTTGTGATAGTTTTTGTATGTGACATTCTAAGCTGAAAGGCTCTATTTGCCAAAATTTACATTTTTGTTCAAAAATATTTTAAAGAGCATCACAAAAACAAATTTAGGTTAAAAACAATGTTGTTTTTTAAAAATTAATGTGGATAAAATAGTTTGTCAGTGCATCTATGTTTACTTGGGCAAGGTCTAAACTACTAAATCATTGTTTCAACTAAATAGTTTTTACTTCGTTGGTAGAACTACAGTTAGAACTGTTAGAAGCTTGAATTTAACTGCACTTTTACAACCCTTACACATATGCATTGCGTCTTAAACAGGCCGATTTGTTGCATAATGGGCTGTATGATTATAGTTGGTTGACCTCATTTGATGCATTTTTTATAAAAACTAGCAACTTTATCAATTAGAGTGTTTTTTTGCAAATATTAAATGGAAAAGAGCAATTTTTTATATGAAAGATATAGTCACTGCAACATTTGAACCATAGATCCCAATACATTCAAATACAAAACGGAATATGACTTTTCTTCAGGTTGTTAAAAAAAACATTTTTTTTTCTTTTAAAAAAAATTGAAACCGTTTTGTGCTGCCTTATAAGCAACAAGGCTTGATTTTAATGGACGAAACCGAAAAAAATGTGTAATTGAGGCACAAGATCTTATAACACTACCAAATCGAACAAAATTTTGGAATAATTGTTTAGTAAATGAGGAAAAAAACTTTCATGGCAAAAAGTTATTGGAAAACTGACATCTTTTAGAAAATACCGTGTTGAAAAATTTGGGAAAATTGTCGACGTTTTGCACTCTATAGGTGGGCGTCATCAGGGTAGGAAAATGGAAGCGATAATAAGCACAGTATATTAGTTAATAATGTTAATCGAAATTACAATACAAAAATTACAATACAAAAATTACATCAACTGAGGATACATTGATATTTTTTTTGGTCGACCGTGTATATTATCATGGGTTACTGATGTATACCAAATCAGTCATTTCTCTTATTAATGCATGATTTTCTATTAAACTATTAAAGTTCAGACCGAAAATGCTAAAACATAATACAAACTTGATTTAGTTTTTAGAAAAACTAATATGCTCCCGCTATTATTAATTCTAGCGGATACTCTTCCTTTGTGACAATAAAGACTAATGAGGATCTTAACAAAGGAGCATATAATGAAATTTTATTTTGAAACTAGACAAATTATCAATATTAAATGCTAAAATTATTTTTAGTATAAAAAATCATTTGATGAGCGACTCGCGACTTTTTACGATCTTCTAACGTTTAAAATAAAATGCTAATAAAAAATCAGTCGTCAAATTAAATAGAAAATGTTTGCCGTTTTCAGATACTGAAGTTTGGCATCTCAAAAATATTGTTTAAATATAATTGAAAATCTTGCAGCAGCGTTAAAAATTCTGACCAAATACCGCATTGAAATTCAATCATTATTTTTATTTGCTTTAACTTCCTATCTTGGTTCGACCCTTAAATATTTTTATCTTTTGGGTATGGAAGTTGTTTACAAGACGGCAGCTTTCCTAAAACAAATATTGATTCAAGAGATGAAAGTTCTTATTACAAGGCGTATCCTTTATTATTGATGTGGCCAACTCGTCGAGAAATTCGTCATAAATAATAAAATTGGACAGGAAATGGAAGTGCGCGATCGGATATCACCTCAAAATTCAATTTAATTGTTTCTGCTCTACTGATGACGTGTCATTAGTGGTGTATTTAAATATAGGGGCGAAACAAAAAATATGACTAAATATCTTTGTTGAGTTTGTAGGGTATTTATAGACAGGTGAAGAACCGTGCCGTCATTTACAATCTATTTCAAAAGTTATTATTGTCATTTTAAATACATAACTTTTAACAATATTTCAATTTTTTTTGGATTTTTTAAGAATATTTATTATTCATTTGATAAAAGTTTTGCCTTAAAAACATGAGGCAAAAGAGACTATTGAAAATATTGTAGGAGTAAGAGTGGAGTTGGAAATAAGTATGGTGGGTCTAAAGTCAGAGGATTATTTAGAACCAGGCAAGAATGTCATGAGTGACAAAAGCTTGCGTCTTGGGGTTGAATTTTTAGATGAAAACCATGTTAAAGATGATTTACACAAACGTCAAAGCCTATAGCACTTCGAGGGCCTCTTGAACGTTAAGATTTTTAATTTTTTTCGACAAATTTATTGCCAAGACGCTGGGGAGCTATGGTTCTAAGTTTCCGTATTTACTGCAAGTCAGTACTTAACTAGAGAAGCTTGTAGAAAATGAAATGTCTTGGACTCGGGCACAAGCAAAGACATTCAGACAGCTTACCACACACTTATTTTGTTCACTTTATAGCAAACATGGTCAAAAATATTGTGATTGGCATTATTATGCAACTTCTTTGTACTCAATAGTTGACTATATTTTTAGCAGCAAGTATGGCGTTTACTGGAGATGTACACTTTTGTGCAATAATATTGAACGCACCAAATATAAAGTAAACAGATAAAAAAATTACATGAATTTATTTATTTATTTTTATATAACTTATGTTGAGTCTTGTAGTCATAACATAAGATTTGTGCTTTCATTTCAATTTTTGTTGTTTTAATTTTTGTGCTTAACTGTCAAGTTTTGTGTCTAACTTTTTTGCACAGAGGTCTATTGAAGATGTCTGCATAGTTTTCTGAAATCAACGAGAATAAGAGCCACCAAACAAGAATCCGAATATGAACCGCGGAACTTATACAAAGATAACCCACTTGAAGGAAACCTGGACACGTGACGAAAATAATTGACAATGGGTGGACTAAATATATAGTGGAGTAACGTTCTATTTCTGGGGCTTTTGTTATAGAAGTTTTATAAGCAAAAGCCCTAGAAATAGAGATAGAAGCGATGGCAGAACTTTAACGCTATGGTCTGACGTAATTAAGCTGATTACAATAAACTGTATTCAGATGACATAAAATCGGAAATATTGGAACAGACTGAGGGATGTCCCACAGTGTATGCTTTAGGCTATGTGATGATGATGATTGTTGAAGAACTACTTTTTTTTAAATTTCGTTTTTATTTATGCTGCTTGATAAAAGTACTGTTGAGTTTTTAAAGTTTTCTATTGAACGCTACATTGACACCTACCATGTATAGCCGACACGTTTACCCAAGACCCCATGAAGTCTTATTGCATCTTTTGGCCATATTAGGGAACTATTAGTGTACAATAACGACGATTTCCATCTATAAGCTGCCACCTGCTGCTAAACCTCTTCTGATCCTACTGTGCTATTATTGTTTTGCGTTTTAATAAAAAAAACTAATTTGCTTGAAAATAAAATAATTATTAATTATTGTATTGACATCGTTTTTTTTATTATTTTTAATTTGTTGTATTTTTTGATTTTTTTTAACGGCTGTAGTGAAGTTAGTAATCATAGCGCTGAAAAAATGTCACAAAGTAGATAATTTTTAAACCAATTAGTTTCACCTCAAACACTCCGTGTGGTATTACCATATTTGAAATTTAAAAGTATAAATGGTTTACATGTTTATAGGAGTAGAGGGGAGCTTAGAGAGACAGATTCTAATTTTCTTTGACAAATTCACGATATTTATGATTACTTTCTCGATATATGTTTGGAAACACCCTATTTTAAGGGTTTGTGCAAATATATTGCTGCTTCCAAAGCAGATCTTTTATTGTGGAATCAAATATCATATTCAAAGTTTGAGGGAGTTTTGTGAGCCCCAATCATTTATTATCAACGTACATTCTTATTGTTAGTCATTTATTTTAAACAAGTTGGTGGTTAGTTAATTATGTTGAGAAATGATTTTTGTAAATTTCATATGAATGCGTTTAAAATGTTCAAAAGTTTTTTTCTTCATCTTGATTACAAGACTAGTTATTTACTATTGATAATTTTTTAACCAGTGAGAATGCTCTTAAATATGAAGACGTGGAAGCTTTGGAGAAAGGGAAACGAAGTGTGCGAACTTGAATATTTGCCTAAAATACTGTAAGCCCCATTCCTGCAAACATATAATTAAGCAAGTTTAGAAATAAAAATTCTTTGATGTATTTGTGCGATTGACGTTTCTGCTGTTGATGTTACTGATTTTCATATCCAGAAAACGCTCTTGATCAATCGCCCCGGGAGTTACCCCAGTGATGTTGCCTCAGGCCTCATTAAAATTTCCTTTGGTACATGGTTTGTGGGTTATCGCCATGTCGCATAGGGGAGCATTTGCAGTCTTTGGCTTCTTCTGAGGCGCTTCTAACATTCAACAAACTCAAACTTAATTCACTTTCATCTATGTTTGTCATGTTTAACAAATATACAACTACTTTCAATAATTTTATCAGGTATAATAATCAAATCTGTTTTTGACACGTCGTTTAGAGCATGATATTTTTTTCTAAAAGTTTTAAGAGATTTTAACTATACTTTGGAAACTATAAAAAAATCTGCTGTATTGAGAAATAGTTATTTACATAAAAGTCAGGAAAATGTCACATTACTGAAGAGGAGCTAAATTGAAATACGAGGCACTTTGTGCCGAGTATTTTAAAGCTCCGAGTCAAGAAAGAGATTTTGCTGACGTGTTCGGAAATCGTAAAAAAAAAAATTTACCAATTTTTGAATTTTTTTTGACAAAGTTCACAAAAATGAAGTTTGTCAATTTTGTTGGCAACTATAGTTACTAGAGTTTTATTTTTATTTTGCGTCTTGTAAAGTTTTTACAGTACTAGTCCGGAAAACTCAATTTTCCTGCGCGTAAATAAGCAGGAAAATGTGGTTTCCATGACGATTTCCGGGAAAATTTATTTTCAAATGGATACAGTTCAAGATTTGTAAGCTTTAATCGGTTGGTTAAGGCATCTACAAAAAAACAACCAATGATATAAGATTAAACAAATAAATTTCAAACAAATAAATATTCTAAAAAAATCTTAATACTAAATTTCGACTACATCAGACATGTGAATGAATGATGTTTACATTTATTCATGAACAATAATTTTTAAATGACTATTAATTTTTAAATGACTATTAATTTTTTTTGAATTATGGCAAAAATACCGCGCTAGATTACCTCAGCTTTCAAATAAAAAAAAAACTCAAAATTGGTAGCTGGAAGACTTAAGAGAGAGACAAACTAATGTCGGAGGCTAAAAACACATCATTGTATTCATCTGATATTACAACAAGAAGCTCGGAGAGCTTTTTTTTGGCATCTGCGTGCAAACTCTAAGGAGTCAACATATGCAACTGTTAAGTATATATTAATACAAAAAATCTTTGCATAATTTTAAGCTCTGATGGCTTAAGTTTTATGTCGTAATGGAACTCTCGAAATGTAAACTATACCTCCTTACCTCCAGATATACGGGACTATTTGATTCATAAAGTTATGAACCAATAAAAATAATAATATGCTATTTTACTTAAATACCGTTTATTCTAGCAGTTATCGTGGTGAACGGTTATATGAATTTTTGTGTAATCACTCTAACAAATGATTGTTAATTTCCTATGAATTTTTGATTTTAAGATACTCATGAGCGCTTCATGGCAGTTAAACCATTGGTAGGTAACAACATAAATTTTTAATTGTGCGTTGTGTTTGCAAAATGAATCGCTTTGGGGGACATAATTTGGTGAAAAGCACTGACCCAGCAAATACTGAAAAAACAAAACAGTACTTTACGAGACAATTTCAACAGTTTTGTAAGCTTTGAAATTATCATAAAAATCTTGCATAAAATCCTAAAGATTGCGAAATATAGGGAATGGTTATTAAGGCAATATATTATTTACCAAGCTTGATTTATTGTTAAATGATCATTCTTGTTCACATACTCTATATTTATAATTTACATATTATTTGCACTCTTTTTACCTGTCTGCTGGTCATCACATTTTCGTTGTTCAAAACACCAGCTTTTTTTGTTGTAGCCACTTCTCCTGCTAACAATCTTCTTGGTCTGTGCATTTTTATAATCTTTTTACAAACTCAGTTTCTTATTGATCTCTCTCGTAATCTACCAATCAATTTGTCTTTTAGGGCGAGTCAAGGTCACACTAAAACGCAATTTGTTGCTGAATTGTGAATTTTTGCATGAGACTGACTTGATTGTTTTGGTATCTAATTGTTTTGCTTCATAGAAATTCATTTTGAATTCAATTCGCACAGGTTGATTTGCCAAGTGGTGATTGCTGATATAATTCTTTAAATGTTCTGGTATTCGGTTTTATTGGCTCAAATAAACCTCGTACTGTTTGATAGGGTTTTCCTTTGAATAATTTTAATTTTATTGGTTTTCTATCCTTTCTGTGTTTTCGACTTTATTTATCGCAAACGTTTTCAAATATTCTGGATTGGAAAATAAGCTGAACAGTTAAAAACAGAAAGAACTGTAGATGCTTGGAGAAGGCCTATATTCAACAGTGAATGTAATAAGAACTGTTTGATGATGATGATATCATTGTGATTATTATTTTTCTAATGAAAAACTTGATTAAAATATAAATTATATTATTTGCTTTTTCTTATAGATATTCATACGAATTGTTTTTACTTAAATTGGAGAAGTGTTTTCGAACTAACGTAACCAAAGCGGTTTTTCCTCATTACATGCTTGTTTCCATCTAAATATGTAATCTTGCAAGGAAATTTTTTCTTTGACAACAATGATAATAGTTATATAAAATTGATCGTTTTTTTATGTTTTTACTTTATAAGTAAAAACAAGTATGTACTTATTTTAGTTTTTTCAATTTTTTTTTTGTAACATTTTTTTCTCAAGATGAAAATTTTGACAAAACATTTTTTTTCTATGTTTTATTTATTTTACGTGTACTCTTTTCCCACGTTTGTCGATGCTCAATTTTCTATTGCAATGTTTTATTTTGATAATAATATTTTTCAAACACAAGACACAATGTCTAGTGTTAATACTTTCGCAGATAACTTTCAAAACTTTATAGGTACCTAATAAGTGTCCCTTACAGAATAAACTGCATTGCGCTCAAGCAAAATCCTCGGAAAATATGCGCACTAAGTTAACAAATTCAGAAGTAAATTCAAATTAACCAATCAGAAGCTCAAAAAAAAAGGTAAATGAAAGCTAAAGCCTCTCAGGCCACGCCTCTTTAGAGCTCATGTTTGCTTGGATGGACAGTACTAGACACACGGAATTTACTTGGAATGAAAGAAAGCTTTTTTTAGTAATGGCAAGTACGTTATATCAATCGACAGTTGACGGAGCTATACCAAATTGGTTAAGGCTTTTTTATCTTCTGTATTTACTCAATGATATAAACCAGTTTTGCAAGATTTGAAGATTGTATAATATTTTTGATTCTCAAATTTTTGTATAAAAATAAATAAACTGTGATCAGATAATTAGATCTCTATGGGGTTCTTTTTATTGGCAATTTGCTTTCAAAAGATAAGTTTTTTATAAATATTATTTCTGTTGCGAACTAATCATATTGCTTATTGTATGCCAGAAATGAGAAAGTCTTTCCCATAAGTAATAAAGTTTAGAACCGTGACGTTTGAATTTCCATAGATTCGAGATATACCTAATCTGAACTCCTATATTATCCTCTAGAAGGCAACAAATCAATTTGTTCTATCCCTCCCGCACATGTCATTTCCAGACAATATTTCACAGAAAAATGATTTTCCAAAGCTATAGATTAAAACATAAGTTGTCTGCAACATGATAGCATTGTCCGCCCTTTAACCAACCAAATTAAATTGAATTTCAAAGAACCACTTACAAATCTTCACATTCATCATGAGATTAATTGAAACAAGTAGCCACCACCAAATCCAACCCTTGCTTGTTTGTTGGATCTCACTGACCGCACCGTAGGGTTCGTTGCAATAGCTAAAACCGATGCTATGCTACACTATTCACCCCCTTCCATGGGGAAGTTCTGTGACAAGCGTCGGGACGCCTTGGCGCCGAGCTCACATTGGCATGCACACACATTTTTAGTAGTCATTGTTAGTGTAACGTGCTAAGAGTCTAGTCTTTAGTTTTGTGAGTTGCAGTGAATCATTGCATCTGCTACTGTGTGTGCGAAGGGTGGTGCATATTATCGTTGTTGTTATTGTCAACCCTGGGGGTACTCAAACTGTTCAGAATGGAGGGGACAGGTATCCATTATTCTATGTTTTTAAAGCCAAACTGGGTTTTGAATTTACTCTTCATATAAATAAAAGATTTATTAATCACAATTATTGTGGTTGAGAATTTTATTTGTAGTATCGTACAACACTATCTTTTTTCTAATGTGACATATGTCATAATAACAGCCGCATCAAAACAAAAAGGCGTTTGTCTATTTGTGTACGCACGAAGGAAGCAATATTTTTTTGTAGTCAGGAAAATATAATAAAAATGCACTATAAATTTTATTTATCTAAAAATTACTTTTAATTACAAGCGCATTATGCACTTTACTAATGTGTGTTTCAACATTGATGATTTTTGCGTCTTGAAGCTTCATAACATGTGCAACTTGTGCTACCATTATGTTGCTTTATTGATTGATCAAATAGATTGAGAATTATATATTTCTATATATAATTCATTTAAAAAAAATTATACCTTGTTTTATGTGGCTTATTCTCTAATTAAAGCAATCTATATTTGTGGCGAAATTATTTTTAAAGTTGCTGTAAATCAATGAGAAGTTGGTACAGCATTTCGAGAAGCTGAGACGACATCTATCTATTAGAAGCTTCTTAGATCAAGGTTGAGAAATTATGCTTCCACATTTTGCTGTCATAAGTCACTACAAATGACAGATACCGATTTCAATAGAAAATATGTCTTTGAAACAAATAAAGCAAATTGGTGGTTGGACAACTAAGTTATCATATTGGCGCGTTTTGTCTGAAACTTATATCTAAGATATGCAATATTATTAATCTACTTTGGTTTCTACTCATAAATAGTAAAATAAGAACAAAACTCGTTTTAGTCTACGGATCTTAGTTTCAACGTATTTGCTTTGACTTTATTTTATTTTTTGTTGATAAAAACTATAGTAGATATTTGTTTCAGACAAAAAGCGCTAATGTGATAATTTAGTTGTCCGATCAGGCGTTATTTTTTTGTCTCGAAAACTATTTTCTATGAAAATCAATGTTTGTCATTAGGAGTGACTTCTTGCATTAACATGTGAAAGCATTTAGCATTGCATCCTGAAGTTACAGGTGATAGGGAGAAAAAAAAACACAGGCAAACAAAATAAATTTTTAAACGTTTTGAAAACGATCTTACTTCTCAATCAATAGCCAAATTCCTGAGATTCTTAAATTAAATAAAATAATTTTACCCTTTTATGTAATTTTAAAAGTCTGTTGTGAGGTTTTAGGGCTAGAAAAAAGAATGTTGTTAACTAAATGTCGAAGCACATTTATTGTACAAAAAACGTTTTGTCTAAAATTTAAACTTCATCTAATCATCAGGTTTGTTTTGCCAAACCTGACGAAGTTTGAATGAACCTGTATCATTTTGTGTTAGATATACCTTAATTTTAATATTTCTGCATATATTTTTTTATTAAATGGCGTTCACTTACTTGTTTTCCAAAATAATTTCATACTTGCTTTCTGGAAAATTGAATAGGCTTTATTCTTACAAATTGTGATTCCGTAGTTTTTTCGGACTCCATAGTGCATTTTGTACAGACATCTGTTTTCCAGTCAACAAAAAATCTCATATATTTATATAATTTCACATTAAATGGGGCTTGCAAAAATACTCAGCTCAGAGTCTCAGGTAATTTATTTTCTACATTCTTTGCATTTGGGAATATAAGTAGAACACATGTGGCTTTAATTGCTAGCAGTCGCAAAGAAATATGTCATTTTATTTTCTCTAGTTTTCCTAATTTGCGTTTTGTATGTACTACAAATTTAAACTTGGTTTTTCCTTTTGGTGTCCTTTCAATAAAATGCATGCAGCAACGCTACTCGAGTGTGTATTATTTAAAATTAGAACTCATGCAATGTCAAATTTGTCTCATTTTGGAATGGAAATGGCTTTTTGTTAGACTCAAATGTTACCGTTGATGAAGTTTACTATGGCTTGTTAAAGTAGTTATGAGGAAATTGAATTTGTTTAAGTTGCGTTGAGATAATGGAGTACCTAACTTCTAGATATGCAAATGTGTACATTACGATTTCTTTCACATTGAAGATTCTGCAGATGGAAAGCAAGCAAAGTTATAAAACCATCGTTGACAAAAGTTTAAAATTTAATCTTCTATTTTTATTCAACGGAGGATAGAGAACGTGACTTCGTCTGAATCCGCTCTGGAACACCTGACTAGACACTTGGAAGAAGGAAGAATGTAGTGAGTCATCATATTTGTGACATTACTGGACATAAACAAATAAAAGAAAATAATAGAGAGTCTGGTTTAGTCAATACAAGACAAACGCAAATCTATCAATAAGCTTCACTAAACTTATACTAAAATGATTCAATGATATAGCGACGACGACTTTACCAATATACATGCAGATTTAGTTTTAGTTTTCTACATCTTGGTTTATATTTTACAACATATCAATTTAAAGTGATCAAATTTGTTAGCCATTTTATTAATTTTACATTATTTAAGAGATTACAAAAATCTTGATCTATTCATTTGTATACATAAAGCATTGATGGGCATAATTGATACATTCTGTTGATCATTTTATAAACCCTTGCCGAATTAGGGTCAAACATTCAAATTTAATTAAAAGAAAACGTATTGTTGTAATTTAATTAAATTGCATTTCATATTATCTAGTTTCAATGATGGAAGAAAATATGACGTGTTATAAAAAAATCCATTTCATAATCTTTTTCTTCTGATTGCAATTAAGCTCTATCATATAACTACAGAATTGTGTTATATTAATGTCGAATAATTTATATCTGTCCAGCTACAAGCGAAAATCTGTACGTATTGTTCTTGCAATGTGTAGTAAACCTAAAAATTTAAGATTATTGGGGGTTATAACTGGCACAACAGAGTAGTAAAATTGTTGGTTTCTTATTGAAAAAGCATGTTTATAAATAACAGCATTACACGGACAGTTTGTGTCGTAACAAGACCGGGTTGTTGCATTTATTGAATATTCACAAAATAACAGTAATATGCAGATATAATATAACGCTACCTTATTATAGATCTCTTAAACAGTTGGAGCAAAATTGAAATTTTAGTGCTATGCAAGGTCTTTATGAATGTAAATTTGAAAATTCCAAATTTTATATATCTGGTCTATTCCCTAGGGCCGCGTCACGTTTAAGTTCTAAATATTTGTCGCAAGTATTATAATACGATATTACGTACAAAATAGCTTCACGAGTCTCTTAAGAACTTAACCACTCATTGTGTGCATTACAACCCTCAATAAATTTAAAGGTTTGAGTTTACTATAATTTCCTACAACTTTTACTAGATAGGAGGATTCTTGGCTTAACATGGTATGCTCTATTATGAAAACAGGGTTTTTAATAGTCGAAGAGGAATGATTTTAATGAAAGTCTAACAAATTGATGCTATTTTGTGAAAAACCTCTATGAAATTCTACAACAGTGAAAGAAAATAAATTTAAAATTCTAACACCCATATTTGTTATAATTTATTTTAGGTTTTGTAATTTGGAATTAAGGTGTAGTTTAGAGACTTTTAGTATAATATAGGTGACATTTTTTTAATTAATAGAATTATTATGTCTAGAAAAATTAATATGATTTTTTTAGCTTTAACTTCATTTTTTGGAGCAGCTTATTCTCTTTATTTTGACGGATATAATCAACATGGTATATAATATAATGGCATAATTATTTTTTATAGATGTTGATCTTTTTGAATTATAATTTTTTTTTCTTTTTACTATTATCTCAGATGAAAGTTTTGCATTTTCTCTGGTCACTAATCAGCAAACATAATTTTAATTTTAAATTTGGTTGTTTATTTTTTTTTGTCGATCCAGTAATAACTTTCAATTTTTGCTCTGCTAGCTTGGGCATAGAATTTTGGCTTGGATCTTTTGACTTTTCAATGACAAGCAAGGGTAATTTATGATTCCCAAAGCTTAGAAGTAATCAAATTTTTGCTAATTTTACGGATAGGAGACTCTTTCCTTTTTCAACATGTTCCAACGTTTTTTCAGGCAAACTTTATTAATATAATTCCTTACAATAACTGCTTGTTTACGTCCGATCCTTGGATCTGCATGTTTTTAGAAAACAAACTACAAGATTTCTCTAGGAGTATGTGTTTTACTTTGCTGAAGAGTTTACAGTTCTATTGTCTAGTTGTTTTATTTACCATTGTTTACGATACGATTAAGCTAATTAAATTGATTTGTGACGTGCTAAATCATTGTGTAATGGGAGCTGGCCAATAAATCTATCTATATAAATTGGAAAACATCAGCAGCAGAAGGACACAATAGGAAGCGCCTCTACGCAACAGACAGCGTTTATAAAAGGGAAAGATTTTGAACTTTAGAAATTCAAAAATGAGTAAGACAGGGATGTGTTTTGTCATCCCTACTCAACATAAACTAAAAAAACTGTTTGAACCAATGATTGAGAGTTTGAATGAAAGCATTTCATCAACAGCGTAAACAATTACTGCTAAAGAACTTAAGGGCTCTAATAGATCGAGTAGTTTAGTAGGCGTATAATACGATCTCGTCTTTAATGTCATAAAGACTTAATAAATACAACACCTGCAAAACTTTTGTGCCAGCATAGCATGCTAAGAATCTTGTACACTCACCAAATAACAAATGAGACAAATATGGATCGAAAAAACCTTTTAGATAATTTAAAATAGAAGTAAAATGGCATACTTTGGACATTAAATGATGACGCTGAATAAATACTTCTGGAACATATATATAATGCAAAACAAGATAGACAGCAAAAAGATAGATGCTCCATCGGTTTATGGACTATACAACATTTTGCTATAACTGTACATCTTTTTCTAAAAAAAGAATATGACATCTGTTAACTTACTGTCAATCTAGTTCACTTGTTTCCAACATAACTGCTACTAACTTGAAAAACAATAATATTACTCATATTCATTGCAAGAAAGTAACACATTACTATGTGCTATCGAACTCATGGAAAAGTAGTACAGGAAAACGTCATAGTAATTTAAATTGTCAAATCGACAGACTTATATTTGACATTTTTAATGTAGCTCAGTTTATTTTAACGAAGTTTTGCTGTACTAGTTTTTCAAGAGTTCGATAGTAACATAAAAATGTATTTTAAAAATAATGTAGAAAAAAAATTACAAATTTGGCAATATAATGGGAGTAATTGCTAACATTCAACTAACATTCGTTACCTAAATTCTGCATAAATGAATTTCTATCTGTTACAATTATAATCTAAATATCATGCCGTGGAATAAACTAATTATTATTTTCAATAATTTTATAGTGTTTACGATTATCTTATGTGATATTAAATTATAAGAAGCCGAGAAACAAATATTAATAAACGCCAACATATATGTAGGTATTCAAAACAGTTGGGATTATGTTATTTGCATAATCACTACTATTATATGATTTGTTGCACCAAACCGTTTCTCATAGGTCGTTATTATGGAAAATTAATACTCTTGTAAATTGTTGTTAACACAATAAGTGGAATATTTAGATTTTGTTAGCGCAGTCAGCTATATTAAAAATTCGAAAATTTACATAGTTTTTCACTTTTTGTTTTAATCAAATAGGAGAACTCGCTTTACTTTTGTTTTCTTATTACTGTTTTCGAGTATCTTGTAAAATAAACAGTAACAAATAATAGCTTGCCTATATTTTTTACAGTTTAGAGATTTAGTTTCTAGATTTTCTTATGTCAAAGATTTAATTTATGTTATTTTAGATTTAGAATTAGTTTTATAAACAAATTCCAATAATTCTAAACTTTTTAGTTTGACGTGTATATACATATTATTATAACAGACCTGTTAGAATCACTGTTGAATAAAATTTTTAAATTTGACAAAAAAAGTAAAATTTACCTAGATATTTTTTATGCGTCTTGTTTTTTGGGGAATTTCGCAACACGATTTTGATCGAAATAGATAATAATAAATAAATTGATGATAAATTGATAAACCGTTTCCTTAACATTAAGTAACTAAAAAATGTGTGGTGATTTACATAACGTTTTATCACCTTTTGATGAAACTGAAAGAAGTTATTGCTATCTATCTATTTCTACATAATATATTCTAATTTCGTTTGTGATAGAAATACACTTATCAGTGATTATAGTAAAACGCTTTTAGTAGGTACAACCTACCACAGTACCTAACTGGTTGTTATGTTCCTCTTATTTTGCAAAGAGTGTGATGCCACACGCTGTACATATAGTCATAAAAAATAACATTTCGTTAAGATAAATATTATAGTTTACTCCATACGTTTTTAAGTGCTTTTTTATGCGTTTGTTTCTAAACAAGCTTAAAATAGTATTTTGTTGCTGTATCTTGGTCGATAGTTCGAAGACACCTGTATAGACATGTGTATTTGAGCTGGAAATCCTCCGCCGCAAAATCTAATCTCCTCGTTACATCAACCTCAAATTCCATTTCTCTAACCTTTGCGTGTAAGCCTGTTCAAATACCTTCAGAATTCATATAAGCTCCCCCAAAAACAAATCGATAGACCCAACTACTACCTACTATATTACCTACGTTTCTAATTCGCAACATCATTTCATTTCAGGTGCGAATAATGGAACAGAAGCTTGCATGGTCCCAACAAAGTGACCCCAATAACATCCAGATCTCACGTCTTGAAGGTGAAGTTGAAGAACAACGTCAGCTACGACTCCACGACGCCAGACAAGTGGAAGCAAAGGCAGCTCGCATCAAAGAATGGGTCACAAATAAGCTTCGAGAACTTGAACAGCAAAATCAAACTTTACGTGAACAGAATATCAAGTGTAATAAGCAACTAGAGTTGTTACGGAATCATCTAGCGTTAGCTGATAGACGTAGATCGGAAAGTTGCTCGCCGGAGCCGCGTCAACACACCTCTTCGACGTCGGCCTCACGGAGTGCAAGACATCGGAGACATCAATCGGTCTGTTTGAGTAGTAATTTTGAACCAGCTGTGCCCAGTACTTTGGTAACGGCTAGTGTTAATTTCGGTACGAGTAACTCCAGCATGGATCCGTTGACAGATGAACTAAGAGCAGCGGTAGATAATTTAAGTATTGGAAGGGTGCCAAGTAGTAGTGCTTCAGATCCGGATTTAGCACATGATTATGCAGAGATTTATACACCAAGCAGGGAGAAAGTGCCATGGCCAAGGGCCCCCACGCCGCCAATTCACAGGTTTCCTAGCTGGGAAGATCGAATTTATCAGGTATGTTAAGGGGATAATAAGGATTTTGGTACAGATTTTATTTGTGAAATAAGGTGGACTTAGTTTCTATATTTTGAACATACATTTTGAGAATAGATATCATTATAATCTGACGTTATTTTCTTAGAAATTTCATAGTGGAATATAACGCTCTATTTTATGAAATTTATTATGGACGCACTTCTAGATACATTATACATTTAACAACTTGTTCACTGAAAGTGTAAAAAAATTTTACTACATATTTTTATTTGAAAACCGTTACAGAAAGTTGGAAGCACTACTATTACAGAAAATTTTAATATTTTTGTTTTTAATCCCTAATTAAGATTATCAAAATAAAAGAAAAATCAAAATAACTCGTTCTAATATAGCGCTTTGAATTTTTAATTGTTTTGGCTTTCGCTCATTAAACTTTGTTTGTTGTATTTTCATTCTTACATGCAAACGTAAGTTTGCATGTAAGAATAATAAACTCACTTTTTTTATCACGTTTTTTTACACACGTTGGTACTTGGTCTGTCATTATCTTTTTATACTCTTAATTTATACCTTAATTTATCTATTTTTTGCATTTTTGTTTTGTTTATTAATATATACCTACAAATCTGTCTGTCAACTCATCATACACTCATTGCCTGTTTTCTTTCTTTCTTTTTTTATGTTTCTATCTACATATTTCTCACCTAATAATGCTTTTTATTCTTCCTTACATTTTTAGTTGATTACCTTTCCTTCGGACCTATTTGCAGTATGTGATATTTTAGATGCAACTTTCCTACATACATGCTACATTTTGGTTGTTTGAGCAAGTTATTAATTATTTTGTCATTACTTAGTTTGTGGTTATTATCTAAATTTTTTTATCTATATTATCTATATTTGGTAATCATTTTTTTGATTTTTCTTTATTTACTACCAGAACCATATGGTTGGCATACGCCAATTACCATACTTTTTTCATTATCACTGCTGCCCTACCTGATTGGGTTTTTTGTAATACCTCATTTGTATCACTTATAAATAGCAGTTGAGCCAATAGTTTCACCTATTTCTATAATGTCAGTTTATAGCCTTTATCTTGGCTTTTTGACCTTCAGCCTCGTTGTTTTATTTTTACACGATTCTGGTAATGCTCATTTTTGAGGTTCTTTGTATCTTTGAGGTTTTGTCTGGTTATGCTTTTTTTGTTTTTTTGTAGGTTTTATAGGTACTCACTTTAGCTTTTGTTTTGGAATGTTTTTCTCTGTTATACGTTTCCATTTGTTATACGTGGTCATAGCATATTACTTTTTACTATTTTTTCTGAAATTGCATTGTTATTATATTCCGTTTAGTTTCTTCATGACTCGTTTTCCTTCTACACTAAGTTCAATATTTAGCACATTTTTCGATTTTATCGTTATCTGTAATCTTTAAATTGTCTTCGTTATTTTCCACTAAGATACAGAGTAATAACATTGACTACTGAGACGCTTATCAGTAGATTTTTGCAAAAAATCTTATGGCACGTCTTGTATTGTTTTTTCTTGATTACATTTTTATGTTATTACTGTTTTTGCATATTTGTTCAGGCAAATCTGACTGATTTGAGCGTAATTCTAGAGGACAGTAAAGCTAATAAGGACAGCTATTATTTCTTTTTGAATTACGTCCAAATGGGTCTTTATAGAAGTATTTCTAGTAAGATTGTGAAAAAATTTTCTTTATAATGAATCAGATTGGACTATTGTAAAAAAAACGGACCTGGCTATATTATATAATGGTTGTTTTAATCCTTGATAATTCTATAATATTATATTTTTTCAAGCTCTGTAGTAAGCTTAAACCTTTTCATTAACTGGTACAAATAGTTTATTTTTAGGATACGAGACTAATATATTCATAGCTAAAGAATTTCTACTTTCAGGTGGCAGCTGACGGCTTAACCCTTACAGGAACAACTCCAAGTGATATAGGTCCCGAACAAGCCGGTTATCAAGATATCCCAGTTCCTGTTTACGCCACCGTAAAGGGTCGAGCTAGCCAAATTAGATCTATGCCTTTTACAGGAGATTCCTCGGATGACTCAAGCGATGGGGAAGGAAATAACACAACTGCAGTTGATGGTACCAATACTCACAGTAGAAGTTCTGGTGATACTTCTGGATCCAGTCCTGGAAAAAGAACGGCTTCAAGCAGTAGTGGTTCTCCTAGTAAAAGTAAAACTAGAGGTAAAATTGAAATAAGAATATTTGAGTTTAAAGTTTTGTAATGATAGAGTCGCATCGATTGGAAAACCTATGTTTGAAATATTTGCAAATAACAGGATTGGTTTAGCTTGTTTTATATATATTGACAAATAATAGTCATGACTAAGTTAATGGCTAAAGCAGAAATCGATTATAAAATTTAGGTGAAAAGTTTTTTCAAAAAGTTTTCAGTTGTTGAGAACAAATCTATCTGTTATTTGCAAAAATTTCTAGGTGACCAAAGATCGATTCTACTATAGCCCATCATTAACAATGACGTAAAGGTGTTTCAGATACATCTTTCGAATCTGGAATGTCTGACGACTACGCCGTACCTCCTGACGCTTTAAGTTGTGATACAACTAGTTTAGAATCTTCAATGTTGTTACGTGCATCATATCTTGATAGCCCCAAAAGAATAGAGAGCTTAGAAAAAAGTGGTTCTTTAGCAAAATTAGGTGGAAAATTAAAGACATGGCGTAAGAAGTGGTTTGTGCTGAAAAATGGCGTACTAACTTATTATAAAAGTCAAAGTGATATAAATCGAAAACCTCAGGGTCAAATAATTTTAGACGAAATTTGTAAAATAACACGAGCAGATGGTTCCAATACCTTTGAAATTGATACCGGAAAGAAAACATATTACTTAACTGCTGATTCAATCACAGCCATGGAAGACTGGGTCAGAATTCTACAAAATGTACAACGAAGAAATGCCACAAAGTTATTGTTGAGCAAGGAAGAAAATAAACCCTCGGTACAAGGGTGGTTAACCAAAGTGAAAAATGGGCATGCAAAAAAATGCTGGTGTGTGTTAATTGGAAAAATGTTTTTATACTTTAAGTCACCAACTGATACGGTAATTTATTTTTCCATATTTAATTTAGTTTAACACTATTGTGAATGTTGTTTTTATTATAGACTCCAGCTGGTCAGATCAACATGCGTGATGCACGTGTTGAAGAAGTGGAACATTTTTCTGATTCTGATTCAGAAGAAAGGGATACGGAACATCCTGATTTGACTATTGGAATTTTCTCAACAAATCAAGGACCTACATATCTTTTGTGTGCTGGAAAACAAGTACTAAAATAATTAAGAAAACTGTTACAAAATTTCTAAACATTTGTTAATTATAGGAAAAAGATTCGTGGTTATATCATCTTACTGTTGCTAGTGGTGGAGGTCCCAGCACTGGAACCCAGTATGAGCAACTAATTCACAAATTGATGGAAGTTGATGGCGATTCAAACTGTGTTTTATGGAGACATCCGGTTCTTTTACACGTGCCTTGTACAAAAGATGGAGCTATACCCTCTTACTTCCCTCTAACGACGCTACCAACCGAAACCCTTCAAGCTGAAGCAATAAAATTGTTCAAATGTTTGCAGCTTTTTATGTCAGCAGCAGTTGATCAAGCAGGAATAGACTACCATGTTGTCTTAGCACAAAATGCACTCCAGCAATGTTTAGATTTACCCGAACTTCATTCTGAATTGATATGCGCATTGATTAAACAGACTAGTAAAAGTTCACCTCTTCCCAAACTTGGAGTCCAGGTATCTACACAAAAGTTGCTTAAAAAAAGTGTAAGTGTGCTTTTTTTATTTTGTTTTTTCAGCGAGGGGTTTGTTTTTTAAACGAAACTAATTTTCGGTTGTATATTCAGTTTTTAATCAAAGCGATATTGCATGAAACAGCAACTTTCTTTCTTTAGATTGACTGCTATGTTTCCTTCTACGTACAGGATTGGATCTGGGGTTTTAAACGAGCAATTAAAATAGCCTAATGCTAATGCGTTAAGTTAAATGATTACTTTAGAATTTTGTTTTTGTTTTCTTATTATCTATGTAAATTTGTATTTACATGACCGTGGGTACTCACATACCACTCCCAAAATTGTTATCTAGAAATCTAGGAAATGTGTTATCTGGATACAGAAGTGCTTATTTTGAAATAATCAGTAATTCCAAATTAATGAAAAAAAGATCAAGTTTTGCCAAATTTAGAGAAACCTTAGCTTTTTTCTCGAGAAATTCTTGAGAAATTTCATGGAACGCACGTATTCATTTAAGATTTTTCTTATGCATTGTTTATTTTTGAGTTTTTATTAATCAAGAAACGGGAAATAATGTAAAAATGATTATAATTTCTTTTTGAGAACTACACGTGCTCCACTTGTATAAAAAATATGTACATATTATAAACCTATTATATTTTTTATGTGCCCTTGCATGCTCTTAAATGCTTTTTGGACAAGTACTGCTGCTTTGAATTTGCTCTCTCCCAGATCTAATTTCTACCTCAAGAATGTTGGTGTTTCACACTTTTGGTTTTTATTTTTGTTTTGAATGTTTTTAGAACATAGAATAGTATGCCTGTGTATGCTATTTTTACATTCTTTATTATTCCACATCTCGAAGTCTCATTTTTCTTTTGGAAAAGGATCAAATCTTCAATTCATCATTCACCCATTGCTTGCTCTTAGTTATCACATTTCCATTATATCGAAACACCAAAATTCTTTTCAGCAACTTCTACTTTGCGCTACGCAAAGCTTATTCACCTGTGAAACAACCCCAAGTATAAACAGTACTTCTGATCAACAAATTGCCTCTTCCAATATACAGGCGGTGCAAGAAGAAAAATACAAAGAACACAAAGAATGTTACAAAGACCATAAAGACCATAAGGGCCCTCCGAGCTTTACGTTACTGCAAGGCTGGCAACTTCTTGCTTTGGCTGTTAGTTTATTTGTTCCCAAATCATCTAGGCTGTTATGGTTTTTGAAGCTACATCTACAAAGGAACGCCGATAATAGGACCGAGTGTGGAAAATATGCAGCATACTGCGAAAGAGCATTAGAACGGACGATTCAAACTGGTAAGTTTTTCTCTTTTTATTTTAAAATGTTTGACGGTTTCTGGAGAATTTTTGGACTTTGAAAGCTGAATTCAAACAAATTAGACTAATTTTAAAAATGTATGTAATTTTTTCGTTTTTAGAATACAGTAGCAATGAGGGCAAATACCATTACTTGTAAAATCTCAGCAAAGGAAAAATGTTGCGTTTTTTTACAAAATGATTAAGACAACTTACTATGCGCTTGAATCATTGAATGAGCTATCTGTCTATGATAGAAAAGTTTTGTTTAGCAAGAAGATAATGTTACTATGATACAATTTGATCAATATTGTTAATGTTCAAGGTTATGTTTAGTTAACAGTAATTATAGTTCAGTAGGAATCGGCTCATGAATACCGAAAACGATTCCACTTTATTTTGTTATGCGATCCTCTTTAAATTGCCGTACTGATTACATAAACGCATGTTGCGATTGGGCAACCCGGTACCATATTGCTCAAACCGAAATTGTTTGCAAGGAACCGTTCTTTTCCAGCTGGACATTTTTTTATATTAATAATAATCCTCAAATGCTGCCGAATGCCAGTAAAGTAGTTGTTCAGAGTCCGCAAATGCCTTGAAGTCGATCGACATTTTGATTATTTGTTATAAACCTTATTTCCCCATCAACGTTAGTTTTTTTGTCTGTTATAACACTACAAGTGCTTTTAGTTTAATCTCATTGTTTTAAACTATCGATTCATTAAATTAAAGTGAGGTTAGATTAGGTTCAGATATCAAATTAATAACTCACTTCGATTCGGTGGTAAAGGTACGTTCACAATTCAATATTAAATGGCCATATGTATGTGTCATTTTGGCCTGATAAGTAGCACTTTTGGTGATGAGGTCTGTGGTGTAGATACACCATCGACGAAAACTAAGGAGATTTCTCTTATACCGTGTCATAAAAAATTATCTTTGACTGTAGCAGCTCCGACATTCTGCTTAAAACTCATACCTACCTTGAAACAAAATCATTTTTGACATCATGGTATTATAATTTTTTGATGATGCTAACACTTAATAGGGATTGTGTGTGCGGTTGATTAAAAAAACAAACATTTTTATTTTTACCCAGCAGGTTTATTATGAATGAACAAATAAAATAAAAACAATTATCACACATTAGAAATACAATAAGACCATTAATTAGCTAAATGGAAAATGTTTTGCTTTATTTCAAAATATACTTATGTATTAATCGATGACAAGAGCACCAGCTGCATAGCTTACTGAAGAGTCAGTTATTGTTATACATGAGTTTGATTGAGCGTAGTGTAAAAATTTAAAGTTTGCAATGCGGTTGCTATTTTCAGTCAGGAGAAATTGTACCATCTGCAAAAAATAGAGATTAAAGCTCTTATTACTTTAACAAATAAAAGAGGAGTTAATCATTTAGTCGAAAACGGTATTACTCTCTCAAGAAGTGTCATACACTCAAAGTCCGTAATGTTTTTAACTGATTACTTGTTCTTTTGCTTATACTTACATGAAGTAGTACTCCAATGACATGTCGTCCACAGATCGTATTACCATATTTCTTTAAATAATCACAAAATTCAGTCGGGTTTAGATTTTCTATAGCTTTCATTCCCTACAAATGAATTGTATGGTAGATACAAGAGCTACCAGTGTAGTAATACATACCATTTTATCCAGATTTTCTATAGATTCATAAATCTGAGAAAATGACGAGTCATAATAGGTAAATCTAAACTGGGAGCCCCAATGGCAAAAGTCCGATGATATCACAAATAAGTTTTCAGGATCAATCAAATATTTTCCAAAAATTTCTCCATACATAGCTTGTTTTTCTCGATTAATTGATCCTACTAAAATAGGAACTATCGTAAATTGATCTTTAAAATTTTCCATTATAGTTGCAATAAACGGAAGTTGCATTTCGATGCTATGCTCTCGCTCTTCGACATCTCTTTTCAACCATTCAAATTCACCAATCGCATGCAAATCATTATTTACTGCAAATAATATGATATTAAATAATAACATATCAGAAGTTTTATCCAAACTTTTGTCGGTCTAGATAAAAAAAACACGGTACACGTGTTTTTTTTAAGTAAGAACATTGTGAACGATCTGTCGGTATGAAACTGCCGTGATACTACATAACTGGGAACTAGAATAGATATATATATATATATATATATATATATATATATATATATAGTCACGCTGATATAAGGTTATATGGCCTCTAAAACTATTTGACCGCATGTAAACGTTTTATTACATTGGAAGTCAAGCCCAACCATAAATCATGATTCAAGAAATTATTTACAGTGAATTCAAAATTTTCGTTTCTGAAAAAAAAAATTACACTACCAGTTGAGATAAGTGGTTTACAATCATCTTAACTCCAATATTGATTCCCATTATTGGAATAATTTTAGCTGCCATCCATATAATGTTAAAACTTAAGCCTTACTTACGACAATAAACCTTTCATTGTCGTGTTTATTAGCATTTACATCGGATGTATTTGGCGTCGACTCAAAATTATTTAGATATTTACATTAGTGTAGACTAAAAGGTTTTTTTTTTGGGTTTTCAGTTCAGTTTTTTTTTGAGGCTCAGTTTTATGATAAAAAATTTCTATTTTATGCTTTTCAGTTTTTTTTTGTCCTACTTTTTCGCTAGAAGAAGTTTTAATTTTTTTGGTGGCTAGAATTCATCACAACTTTAGATTTCTGCTATGTTATAGTGTCATTACAACTATAATAGCTGAAAATCCAGTGGGTCAACAAACGGTAACTCACTAAAATAAAAAGGTTTTTACCCTTAGAGGTACAATTTTTATCAAATTTATACCGGGTGAGCGATTGATTGGCATTTTTGCAAAAAATCATATATCTAATCACTACAGAAACTTGAATCTTGTACTCTATAACAAGCCTTTTTTCTTAAACGGACGCTCTGAGCGTCAGGACATTAAATTACAAAGGTATGTTAATGACATTGAAATAGTATTACCTATCAAAATATCTCAACGTTTCTAAAGACAAATCTTGCTCTACTATGACATAGAATTTACTACAGAATCAAAAGACAAATCTTGCTCAGCTTGGTGTGTTTGTTTTGGTATCTGGTATGGGTTTTTTTGGTCACGGTCGGTTTCAGATTTGATTTTTGACTAAGTCATTGTGGCGTTCTTAAGCTGCCAAGACTCTATATTATTTCTCTGTTTTGTCGTACTTTCATGGATAATAAGGCAATTAAATAAGGAAAACGTTCTACACTCACCTTGACTATCCACTATAAGATCGTACAGTGGTGTTTTATATAAAGCCACTGTTGATAAGGCACACCCTGCTAATCCATAATGATGCGAAGGTCCCAAAATAAATATTTTCCTAATTCCGTTAGGGATAACCTGTTTATATGCATGTGCAGCACAAGGGCCGCTATACCTGTACCCTGCATGCCTAGAAAATTGCTATTAATTGCAATTTCCCAAATTTGATGTAATGACACAGGAACTTACGGCGTTATAATAGCACGTGCCGGTCCATGAATGAAATTAGATTTTTTCAGCCATGACGAAAGTTGGCTGGATAGTTCGGGGGCTGCCAAGGTCATGTTCTATTATTGCTGTTATGAACAAGAAAAATACATACCTGAGTCGCTGTACCAGCTGCCAGAATGTCGAGTTCCCCTGGATGACATGTTTGTCTACGCTAAAACCACAGATGATCTGTTAAATCTAAAAATACGACAATTCAACCAAGTTTTATAACGTGAATCAATGGTCATAAACGAATAGTTGTCACGAATGCCAATTTTAAAACAAAATGACAACTTTTATATTGCAGTTATTGCAGCCAACACAAAATTAACAAGAATGCTAAACATAACAATGATAAAATGTCTAAAATTTTAAAAACTGCACAATCAAATGAGAAATAAATCAATACAGATGTGTGTGCGGTAGAAATATGCGCATCTATTGCGTCATGTTTTACATTTCGTGAAGGAATTTTTTAAATTAGTTTATGAAGCGAAACTTACCAGACTTCAATATTTTCGTGGATTTCACCAGACAAGAGACGAGACACAGACAAGTAGTGGCGCATTAACGCAACCACCGCGCTTTGAAGTTGAATAACTGCCAACTTTGCAACCCTTGAATAAGTATCACGTGATGTTGCGACGGCGGTTTAGAATGGTTTTTTTAGAAAAACTTCTATAAAAGATCGCTTTAGAAATTGAAGAACATTTTATTACTCGTTTTTAGTTGACAAAATACTTAGGTGACTATAATTAACGGGACAGGTAGTGAAATAGAAATACGAACGTTCAGTAATAATTCATATTTTTGATAAATTTTGGTACACATGTTTATTGGGCTCAATTAAGAAATTGATCGAAATTTGAAAAAAAAAAATTGGGCATCCAGTGATCAATTTTCTTCTGAGATGTTCCATCCGAGGCTAGCTGTACCTCATTATAGAAACTGCCTCTAGAGTCTGTAGAGGATGAGGTAAAGGTTTAGCAGCTTTCTACCCATGATGCCCCAGGCGTGCTCAATTGGTGAAAGATCGGGAGGTCTTAGTGGCGAAGGCAACAAATTTACTTCGTTGCGTTCAAAACAGTCTATCCGCTATCGTAACTGTGGCTACATGTGGTCTGCATTAACCTGTTGGAATATTGGATTGAGGAGAGGCCTCAGGCCTCAGGTAGGATACACCATGGTCTTCTACCACTTTTTGAACGTAACGCTGGTTAGTCATGTTGTCTCTAATGAAGAGCAAAGGTCTCTGCCACCATTATTCCAACGGTGTGATCCACTTGCTTTTCGACAAAAAATTGAGGTTTAAGTCTTTCAGCACGTCGCCATCATACTCAAACAGAATTGGGATACTTGTCACTAAAGACAACTATATTCTATTAACTAACTCAAAACATCTCATGCGACAATAAACGGTTTGCAATCCAATTGGTCTTCCATGTTCTGTAAACCACTGATCTGCAAGCTCCCTTGAGGAAGTGAAACGCAAAGTCTAAAATGGCTACTATGGTTCTGTAGCTCTTCAGCGACATCCTGTACCTCTCGCTCGTGTTTGGCCTTTTTGAGTCCATGCCCGACAACAACCCGCTACAATGCTCCGACTTCTGTTTTTACTAGTGGCAATTTTTTGGCCAAAAGATAAACCGGAGTCTCGCAAACCAACTATTCGTTCTCTATCAAACTCACTGAGTTGAAAAAAATTTCCTCGTTTTCTCACTCTGGGCATAATGACTAGATCAAAAAAGTGATTACAAGAGTTCTATATAAATTTTTATTCACCGTAGCAGCCAAAACCATTTCTAGTCTACTGTACTTTTTTTTTAAAGTGATATCACAAAAACTAGTGGACCAATATGGCTGAAAAACTGATTTACTTTCCTGGCCTATACATACTGATATCCAGAAAATTATTGCAAATACTGGGTGCTTGAATTTTTATGTTACTTAGTTTATAACATATACAAGGTGTCATAAAAAAAGACAAGTCTAAAGAGCTCTTATTTATAAAATTATTGCAAATACTGGGTGCTTGAATTTTTATGTTACTTAGTTTATAACATATACAAGGTGTCATAAAAAAGACAAGTCTAAAGAGCTTTTATTTATAAAATGATTCTAATTTTGCTTACACAAAGTTAACGGATTATAGACAAACTACAAACTGAACTAAAAAAAAAACACCAGCATACTTTTAACCAGCATTGAAACTTGACCGGCGGTGCTTTGAGCTTTGCAGGTCATTTTTGGTCTGAAATTTGAGTCATTCCTTAGACTTTTTTATAGTGTAATATCAAGGATTGCTGTACTATTAACTGGATAATACGTTCAAGGAAAGCATTTAGCAAGGCTTTCGCGCTATAGAGCCCCAAACCATTAAAAACATCTTTCACGATTAGGTAGAGAGAGTGAGCAACTGTTGGACGGCCGACCACGGTCTTTTAAATAAAAATTTTAATCACAAGGAATACTCTGTTGAGTAAAGAAGCAAGAATTACTCGAAAAGGTTGAGCAGTGCATCTTTTTTTGTCAAAAAATAAGTACGTTTATGCTTTAAATTTTGTTGGTCAATGTCAGTACAAAATTATTTTGTATCACAGAATTTTTACACGTTCTACTTTGTGATTAGATTTTGTCATCAAAAAGTTAAAAAATAATTAAAAATAAGTATGTAGTTTCCTATACATTTTTTAGGTTCTGTTGTACAGTCTTCGCAGCAAACTTTCGAACAAGCTATATAAGAGCTATTAAAGTAAAAATTAAATCTTTCCGGCATGGACGAGCATGACACTGTCATCTTAATTAACGTGAATTAAATCTTTTAAAGGCTACGATCGATTTAAAATAGAGTATTTCAAAATCTGTTAGAAAATGACTAATGTTCATTTGCCGCTGCATTTCCTTATTTATTTATTTCTGTGTGATATAAATGAGTGATGTGTAAAATTTATATATATGTTACAGGCTAAACCCGATTTAAGGATAAACTAGTTTCGCCAAAGGCGACACTCGTTCTCCCTATAAGCGACAAGACAGATCAGTATAGTCTAGGCTAAACTGATTCAAACTGTTAACGATAAAATGAACCAGTCGAATCAGTTCATTCGAGTTAGAATTTACATGCTTTCGGATAAATGGGTACGTCCGAGCCTGCACTAATTTTGTCTAGACTGTACTAGTGATCGTTTTGACCAGTAAGAAGGTTTAAAATCGGTTTTTATATTAAGTAATCCTGGAGTCTCTTAGTCAATAGACCATACAAGGTATAGTAGTCTAAATGGAATAACGTTATTTGGTCCTTTGTTGCAAAAGCTAATAATCTAACAATGCATCACTACCCAAGGCAATTTACACCGTTCACCCTTAAGACAAACGGTACAGGTTTGTCTTTAATTTATATTTCTCCTTATCTGTAGCAGGTATGACAATTGATGAAACACCTGGTATATTTATAATAACTGCAAATATTTGTAATAAAGATTGAAAAGGAACTAATTATGTAATGCAAGAAAGCTGCAAACAATATTTTATCTTTAAGAAAAATTATCTTTTCAGACACCCCATTTTACCTCCTGTTTACAAATTTACTCCGGCTTTGGCATATCTTTTGACACCTGTTCGAAGGTTATTTACAATTTTTTTTTGAGAGATTGTATTTATTGTCCAGTAATAAGGTATTATTAAAGCAGAATTTTGAGTACGGTCATTCACTGCGATCAGTTTATCTAAACGTAAATCATCTGCAAAATAAATAGCGTGCTTTTAGTTTTTTTTAACTATACTTTTAGTATACAGAAATTTGATATGGTTTTGGAACAGGACCGTATTAAAGTATTAATAAATAGGTTAATAGTACTATTTCTGTTAAATTTTTATATTAATATTTATTTACAGTATTAGTTCTGCATCGAGATACCGTTTTTTATATTATGGGTTTTTTGTGTTTAGGTGGTCGCGAATTGAAACCATCTCGAATGGAAGTTCTCAGCATTTTGCTTAAAAATCCCCAACATCATTCTCTGCCCCACTCTATGCCAGTTCATCTTCAAAATGGTACTTACCACATCACCAGTTTTGATGGATCTACCACTATTAAAGAATTCCAGGATTGCCTTTCACACGAAATTTGTTGCCGAACTACTAATGGCTTTTCAATATTTAGTGATGACCCGATAGAAAAAGATCTTGAGCACACACTGGACCCTAATGCTAAGCTTTGTGATTTGATTTCTAAATGGGAGATAGCATTGAGGGAAAAGGGATTAGGAAAATTTGAAAATAGTCGTGTTATTCGACTTACCTATAAGAATCGTTTATGGTGGAAAAATAGTGCACGCTTAGAAACCGATAAAGAAAGACTACTTCTGTGCTATCAAGTCAATAAACAAATTGTTTCGGGAAGATTTCCATTAAGTAGGGAATTAGCACTAGAATTGGCAGCTTTAATGGCTCAACTTGATATGGGCGATTGTAGCTTTGGATCTAATAAAAATACTAGTGTAAATAATACTTTAAGCAATCAAGGTACTTCCAATAGACACCAAAGCCCAAAAAGTGCCACTAACGGAACCTTAAGTCCACCAACTGCCATTCAAAATTCTAATACTTTAAGCGCCTTGAACAACGTCCATGGAATCCTGACAGCACATTCAAATCAAGCTCTAAACGCTATTGATAAATTTTATCCATATAGATATAGGGATCAATTAACACAAGAAGGTCTGACAGAGTTACAGGCGAAACTGCTGGAGAAATGGAGAGGTTTAAAAGGAAGGACGCAGCTAGATTGTGTGAGGATTTACTTGACGTGTACGCGGAAATGGCCATTTTTTGGAGCCACGCTTTTTCAGGTTAGTAATTTATCTAGTTTTTAAGTAGCCTAACTAGAAAGAGTACTAAATATAAAACATTCAAATAAAAAAAAAATTTTGTTAATAACACCTGACTTGTTTTTTACTATTCTGAAATTTGTTCAGCAATTTTTTCACAACAAGATTAGGAAGGTTTGCCACATTCTGCATTTAATTCTTTGTTATTTGATTTTATTTTGGAAAATAAACTAACAAGCCTTCAATCTTCTAAGTTTATCAGATGGAAATTACCTGAACCTGTTGCTAAAGATTATGAACTAGGGTTAATTTTCTTATGTATACCCTATCTAAAACTCAGAAGATCTTATATTGCAATCTGCTTTGTATATAATATACTTCATAACAACATTGATTCAACAAATTTACTGTCTCAGTTACGCTTTAATATGCCAAAGTATTCTGTCAGACCAATATCTATTTTCTATTTAAAAACAGTAGGTACTATCTACGGAATGCATTCTCTCCTATTTATAATGTCTTGTCTATTTGCAATAATTATAGTTCTAAGTTAGATTTTTTTAATATAATTAAATATAATAAGTTATCTTGTTTTAAACTTCACCTAAAACAAATTATGTGTCTCTAGTAAGTTATATTGCTTGATGTAATTTTATGTCTGTTGTCTTGTCGCTTTAGTCACTATTGTAAATGATTGTAAAAGGAATTGTTGCCGTTAATAAAAATCATCATCATCTAATAGTTCACACTTTAGTTTGTGAATGAAGCGCTGGTACATTGTTGTAGTAGAGTCCGATTTCTCTTAGATGAGAACAGCTTATTATCCATGCTAGATGCGCAGTGGTAAAGGGGGAGATAAAAGCGTACGTATTGCGCACCGACGGCACAGTTTGGCTTCACCCATTGGCGTAAGATTATTGTTATCAAGAGTTTGCGCATCAAAGGATGACTCAGGTGTATCTTTCTAAGAGTATTCGAGCTTTAGAATAGAAGTTATGCCTTTGTCATTCTACGAGTTTGTTTTTTCTTTGTGCTTCTTGCATATATTCATTGATGCTAATTAATAATAATATTGAAATTTTTTATTGAGAAATCACCTAAAATGTGATAATTCAGCCTCTGAACCTATGACAATAGTTTAGTGCTATATTATATACCGTATACCACGGCCCGGTATTATATTTTATTAATTTAATTTTATTCTATGATTTGATATTTTTTTAGGCAAAACTTCGTCAGCATGATTCACCAATGATATGGCTTGCCGTGAACGAGGACTCTATAACGATCCTCGACCTAGCAACGATGCAACAACGAGTGCGATATCCCCACACCAACGTTTTAACTTTTGGTGGTTGTCAAGAAGACTTTATGCTCGTAGTAACCCAAAATGATCAACAACCTTCTCAAAAATTAATATTTTCATTAAGCAAACCTAAAATATTTGAATTGACTCATCTCATCGCCGACTACATGAATCTATTAATCAACAATCCTGGAACCCCTTTGCTTGGAACATTAAGTCGTGGAACTATGGTGTCTGTTAACCAATCAGTTGTGAATCAATCAATAATTAGTCAAACAATAGCTAATCAAAGCCAACCAGATATTCTGAAATCAACTCCTGATCATGGCGTTCAAAGATCGGATTCAAAAAGAAGGACGCACGTAGATTCTGGATTAGCGTGATATTAAATATATCAACGACGAAATCATTAAATGTTTTCGTTTTTTTGTGATTCTTAGCTTGTATATAATCGTGTGGATGTATATAGCAGATTTTATTTATTTGTGTTGTGCTTTTTTAAATGTTGGTTTTAATCCCTGGCCTAATTGGGTGTCATGACGATGTAATATATCAAAATTTTTACAGAAAGCTTGTGCAGCCAATACTTTTGTTTGATAGGATTTTTTTCGTTGAGTTTTGTTGTGGTTTACTAGTCTTTTTTAATATACCTATACATATTAATATGAAAATGTATGCATGTTTGACAATAGTTACCATTATGAGATTTTTTAAACGAAGAGCGAAGCACCAATAATTGTTATTGGTGGGTATTTTCCTGTAATAATCGATTTATAAGTGATAATCCTTTCGCATATACATTTGATATTACTGATCCCTTTCTAGGTATTATTAATTTATTATTTACCTAAATAAATGATTTTAAATAACTTTTTATATTGATTTTATTTAGATCAAAGAGAAAGTGATCCCTACCGATTAACAAAGTACTAATTTCTTAAACTCTAATTAATAATAATAATTGATTACCAACAGAAAAAAACGCCACAATACAGGTAGGTAGCTAACTTATGCTAAAAAATAAAAAACGCTTGCGATACAAGCATTAAAAAGAGCAGGAAAAGTAAAATACATAAGTACTTACATAAATTTTACAATAATTCAAAACAAAAGTCACGAGAAACAATCTAAAGTATTTACTAAGGAATGAAAATGTTTGACGCACAATGAATAAAAGTTATAGATAATGTGCATTATAGTTTTTGCGCAGTAAATGTATAGCAGCCTAAATGGAATAACGTTATATAATAATTTCTTTGTTGCAAAAGCCAATAGCGCAACAATGGGACTGTCCAAAACACAATAAATCTTTAGCTTAACCCTTCAGACAAACGGCACATGTTGAGAGATTTCTGTCTTGTCTAGTGATAGGAGATTATTCATGATGTCGCACATAAAAGTCACCAGAGAAAGAAATTAATTTAATAATATTTATATCCAAGCCTTTCAATGCACTATCATGGAATTAATCAAAAACTAATAGACAAAATTGCTATGGAGTAAATTAGGCGCTATAAAAATGTAAAAAATAAATGGTGTCATTATGACATTTTGAATTATTGCTCGCAAATAATAGGTATACCAATCACCACAGACCAAGTTCAGTTATCTACTTGACATGTTGGGCGTAAGTAACCAGCTTTGAATACAAAAACAACTTTTTGTAAAGTTGACGTAGCTGTGATATTTTGCTGTACCGAGTACCAGTTTGACAGGGGAGCCACAGATAACACAAAAAAGAAACAAATAAGGTAATGTAGAGGATGCAAATAGTATAGTGCGACGAATCAAATAAGGGCTAGTAAAAATTTCACGAGCCTAATGCCCTTCGCCCTATATAAAAAAGTTAATTTTTTGAAGTAGTTGATAATGGTTTATGACTGGTCACGCAGACAAATGAATACTATAGCTTGCTCGTATAGCTGAAATGTTAAACATGACTGCCATAAACTACCTGAAAAAGTTAATAGTTTTTTATAGGGTATTTAAGTTTGTAAAAATTTTACCAACTCTTGTGTAATTTGCCGCATCAGATTACTGTTTTATTATTATTTTATGCGTTATATTTTATTAGGTACTTTTTTTGTCTAACGTAATACTCTAAGCAACTTCACATTGCATTCTTACATAAGTGAAAAATAAATTTTAAATCAAATACCAAGAAATTTATTTAAATTTTACTAATATCATAACAGGATTTTTACGGGTTGAGTGCAGTAGCTATGTTTGTATTGAACTTCACGTCACTAAGCAACACTTTTTGTTTGCTTGTGACAACACAATGTTTACAAACTTCCACTTTTTGTAATTGAAGAGGGTTGATCGGTAAAAGCTTAAAGTTGTCTACGATGAATTTTTTGAATGATCCTTTAGCTGATTTATCTGATAACGATGATAGTTTTTTTGAAGACCCAAAAGTTCTAAGAAAACGCGCCAGCTTAACGAAAACTCCTGAAAAGAAATCTATTACAGATATATTTAACATTAATGATGATAACGCTCCTGAAACTTCTTCAGCTAAAAAAACCGACGACTGGCTGGGTTTAGGATCTGAAGAAGCAGTTTCCAAGAATTCACCGGCAATAACTCCAAAGTTATCAAAAAAGATTAGTTTTGATGATGACAATGATGATATTTTGGGAGGATTGGGGCTTTCTAGAAAAACACAAGGTCAAACCGAGAATCAAGCTAAAACAAAAGTTGATTTATTGGAAAGTATTCTAGGACCAAAAAAACCCGAAGAGGTTAAAAGACATCCGTCAACTCTTGATAATATTTTACAAGAGAGCAAAGCTAAAAGAGCAGTTTCTCCAGTAGCTGATTCATTTGCTGAAGCACCGAGAGAAGGAAGGCGTGGTGCTGGAAGAAGACCTTCAGCTGGATTGCTTGATCCATTGGGACTATTCAGTGAGACTAAACCACCAACTCCGAAGAAAGAAGAACCTAAGGGGTTAAGTGAAGCTACTTTGTCAAAAAGTACGCCCAATATATCTCAACAAGGTAAGAATGTCTACACTTTTTATTCTATGCTCTACTTGATAATAAGAATTCAGTAGACTATTATACAATATTTACAATTTGGTGTTGTATCTGATAGTTATGATATTATTATTAAACAAAATAATGGAGGTTTGGAAATGTATTGTTGTGGAGTGGTTTTTTTTCAACATTTATTCACAATCGATTAATAATGAATTAATTTGTTCACTATTTGTGATCGTAAACGATGTCTTTGTCATCTTGTCAAATCACTTTGTCATACAGTATCGCTTTATTTTACTAAGTGTGTATTTTACTCACGTAAAATGTAATACAAAGTGCCACCTATCGGAAGCTTTGTAGATTAGGGTTGGAAACCCTTCTGCATATCAATGCAAAAAGTCACTAACTACAAATGCTAATTTTATTAGGCAGACAACAAAGTTATTACATAAGCGTTTTTTGTCTAAAACGTATATAATCTAACACATGCAATGTTTTTCATCTAATGTAGTATTGCTTTCCAAAAAAAAAATCTCACTGGAGAGTGCAAATAAACGCTTAGACTTTATTAGTATTTTTTAGTAGCAATACCAAAGCAAATAAAAAACATTGCTATCTTAGATGCACTTTTCAGACAATGGCGCTGATATGGTAACTTTGTTAGCAACTTTCCTTATTGTATAAAAATGTTTGTATCACATCGACATCTTTTTGAGGTTTTTTGCAATGAAAAGCAGAAACATGTTTTTTCGACCTTTATGTTCGAATCTTACGATACTTTGCCACTGCAAAAAGAGAGAAAGAGTCATATTTCTCACTAATTCACTTTAACAAAAAAGCTTTATTTTTCAGTGATGTTTTCTTGGTCATTTCAATAAACATAAGCATTGTTTTAATTTGTTGAATTTTAGGTATGCCCGAATGGTTGGGAACGTCTGCGATAAAACCAAGCAGGTCAGAAAATGTATTGAGTAAAAAAATAGAAGAAAAATTGCCAGAAGCGCCTCCAATTCCATTAATTACAAAAGCCGCTACACCTGAAATTTCTACAGCTCAAAACGAAGAATCGGAAACTATGCTAAATGCAATGCTGACACAGCAGAAGCTTACACAATCTCATTTCGAATATCAAAATACTGCTACAGCTCTTCAACAACAAGAGTCTCAATTGCTAATGGCTCTTCAATTAAAAAAATATGAGGAAAATTTAGGAGACATTCAACGAAAACAACAAGAAGTCTTAGTGAAACAAGAACAACAATTTAATACACTTCTAGAACGACAATTTGCTAAGCAACAAATAATGGAAAATAATATGAGACTACAGCAAGAAAGAATTAACAATCATATTCAAATGCTTGTTGGACAGCCATCTTTTACAAAACATATAGACAATGATAAAATGGAAGATATTAAAAAAAACCAAAGTGAACAAACCGTTCAAATGTATGAGAAGTTGGTGGATACATTGAAACAACGCCAAAATGAAGAAATATTTTTGTTAGAAGAATCATATAAGTATTTTGTGATATTATTTCAAACTATTATAATTTTTTTTTAATATTTTTTAGAAAACAGATATCTTTGCTAGAACAAACATTAGAATCAGTAGAAAAACGTCTTAAAATCGATGTAGAAAAGCTTGGCGAAACATTTGAAGAAAAATTTACTGATCACCACCGACAACATAAAGAAGAAATACAAAAATATAAACAGAAAATCCAAGAAATGGAGGTACAACATTTGGACGAGATAAAGCAGATGAGAGATCACAATACAAGCATTATAAACGAAATTAAATATGAACATTCAACTCTTTTAGAAAACATAAAAGAAACCAAAAAATCGGAAACAACACTTTTCCAAGAGTCCGGAAGCTACTTGCAAAAACTGGACAGTAATATTAATATTTTATACAGCAATAGTCAAAATTTAGAAGAAATGAAAAGTCGATTTGATCAAGATTATGGAATTCTTACAAAAGCTAGAGAAGAATCATTGAAAGCAAAAGAAGAGGAAATAAGACGTGATCAAAAAAGCATTTCAAAAATTTTTTTTTAATTAATTTTTTTTTTAGTTATGAGAGCTACTTTAGAAAAATGTCGAGAATCTGCTGAAAAAGAACGAGCAGAACTTCTTTCTTTGGTTCGCACTCTTGAAACTAAAATAGCAGAACAAAATCAAAATTCTCGAGAAGAGAGATGGGCGTTCCAGCAAGCTGCCAGTACTTTAGCAGCACGTTCGGCTGCTTTAGATCGAGAATCTGAATTTAATCGAAACTCCATCGAACGAGAAAGAGAGCAGCTAAAATCTTTAAGAGAATTGATTTTAGCAGAGCAAGAGAAAATGATGTTACAACTTACAGAAGAAAAGTTACTAATATCGGCAGAAAAATCTCGTTTAGAAGCGTCAAGCCAGTTGCAGATGAATTTTGATTCACAGAAAGCTAAAATAGAAATGGAATCCGCAATGCAAGTTGCTAAAGAAGTAACCGAAATAACTGATAAAGAACGAGAGAAATTGCACAGAGAAAAATGTGACATAGAAAAAATTAAAAGAGCGTTACAAGATCAAGAAAGAAAGTTGAACATGAAAGAAAGGGAACTAGATGAAGTTATGTATGAATCAAGGCGAAAAATGGAAGAAGGAGAAAAAGCAATCGAAGAGGCTGGAACAATGGAAAGTAAATATAATGATCGGCTTAGAGATCTGCAAAAACAATTAATTGTTTTGTCGAATAGAGAAAAGAAATTAGCAGAAGAAAAAATAATGCTATCTAAAGAAAGATTAAATTTTACAGCAGCGATGAGGCAAAATAAAAAATGCGGATTGTGTTCTGCAGACCAAAAAATGGAAGAAGCGAATTTGAATACAAATACTTTATATTACTCACGATTTGACAGTGTAAGTATTACTATAGTTAGGGGCCACGTACCTTTATTGAGGGCTCATAGTATATGTGTATAAGTATACATTAATATTGTCTTTAAATAAATTTTTTTCATTTGTTTTCAACTCTCAGACTTAAAAAAACCGAAAAAGGTTTCTTTGGCAAAATTTAAACTGAAAAAAACATAAGCAATATCCAATTACGTGCCGCTTTTAACCAATTTTTAGAAATGTTTCAGCGTATTGGACGACAATATATTATTATCTTTGCACAAGTTTACCAAATTATGAATTGGCAACGCCGCAAAATGCAGCCAATATTAGAAATAATAACCTCATTGGAGGAAAAGTAATGTTATATGAATTTATAAAGATTTGCCGCTTCGCAATATGATTAAGTCTGACGTTACTTCAAAGTTAACGTAAAAATCATAAAAAATACTATATTAAATATCTTGTACAAACTTATAAAGTATGGTTTAAATTTTTTGTTGTAGATCGACAACGACTTGATTCGCCTTCGTTTGGAAGCAACAAGCGATGTTTTAAATGCTGAAGAAAATGTGCCAATTCAATCTTCTGATTATAAAAACTTTTAAATTTTTTACGTGTTTTAAGGTAAATGGTCTATGAAAATATAATTTCAAGTATGAATTACATTTTTATTAATATTTTTATATAATGGTATAACAAACCTAATATTTCTTACAGATTCTGTTGAAACTTATAGACGCATAAGGTACACAGATCATTATTAAAGTAGGCCGGTTTACTACTGGTACAATATACATACATAGATAAAAAATATACAAATTTTTAAAATACTGAGAACATAAAATAATATACAAAAATATACATTCAATAAATTAAAAATTACATTTGTTAACATTTGTTTATACAAAACACATTCTTTATCTAAATTTATTTATACTTAAAATAAAATCTTAATGAGTAATATATTGTAATAAAAAGTCATCAACAAGACAACATAACAGTGGAGCGAGGCACTTTAATAAATATTACAACAATCTCTTTTACTTAATTAATGTATTATTATTGTAAGTAGCAAATTCATTTAACTTCCACCAATCACAGTGTCTAATCACAAAATGGACGGACCATTGAGCTACTTATAACATTTACAATATATCTTATAGAATATCCAGAAATCTCTCAATAACTCCTAATATGTATTATTAAATATATATATATACAAGAAAACATTTTTATGTAACAACTCTAAACTCTTGATCTCTGCTTAACTTCGAGTAACTGTGGATAGTTTTCGACAATATTCAATAATATTCCATCTATATAGCATCTAAGTTGGAGATTCACTTCTTGCTGTTCTTTCAAAGCCTGCTGCATCTTAAATAGATTTAAAAAAAAAATCATCAAATTATATACAGAGAGAGTCATTAGTATGAGATTGATCTCTTACGCCTTTGTTATTGACAATGTAACTGTTATGAAGCTTGTAACTGATTAAATGTACTAATTTTTCTAAAGATATTTAGAGTTAGGTGAGAAAGTTTAATTTTTTTTTAATAGAACACCCCCAATCTTTTCATTTGATTGTTTGCAGTATTAATTGCTATACAAGCGTTTAATTGTTTTGAGTTTGCATTAACGATAAAAATGTTATGATTCTTTTTCCGACAAAATCTTCAATAACACAGGTTTACAAAAAAAGTTATAGGACTGTATAACTTTTTATATAATAATTTCAAAAAAAGAATGTTGGAAGATTTTCCAATTTCATAGTAATGTTTCCAAAAAAAATTAATAATTTTATATACATTGTTTTTAAAATAGAAGTTTTTTAAATTAATTTTTTTAATCTCTTTATTATGCAATACCTATAAATACACAATGCTTATACCTAAACCGATTTGAAGTTATTAAAACATTTCTTGAAAATGATTATGAAATTTGGCTCTATAATTATTTAGCCGTGAAGCCTGTGCTGTGAAATCAAAATTGTTAATATTGGCAAGAGAGGCAAAAAAACACAAACAAAATTGAAGTTATTTAAAAAAAATTGTGTACCATAAATCTCCCACAGCAAAAAACGAGATTAGTAAAAATTTATTAAGCAGTTGTAATTTATCAATTATTACTTCGCCGCATTACTGGAAGTTTTTCGGTAATAAGGTTGTTTTTACTATTATTATTTGATTCAATCACCTAAAATACGCTAAACAGCGTTAATAGCTCATCCACTATCATTACAAAAATTGACAAATCTATTAAAAAACATGGAGGCTGGCTACTTTGAACATTTTCTTCAATTCTTAATTTATAGTTTTATATCTTTGTTCATTGTTTTCTTTTTGTAATTTTATCTTAAGAATTATTTAAAATATTATTTACACTAATATTCCATTACGCATAAACACAAATTATCAACCGACTGTCATCAAATCTTTGATCATCAATAAGTATTTCGTGACTTGATGACTGTTTTTAACTTGATTTTAACTATCACCATATTTCTATGCAACCGGACTCATATATTTTTCTTGCTCCACCCGCCGAATGTACGCTCTTTCTGGCCGCATTTTACGCCAGAATGAGCGAGTTTTCGTGGCCTGCATTTTCTAGCCGCTACCATAGCAACACAACCACCAAAGTCATTATGACAGAACTGTTAAACGTTAAACTAAAAGAAATTCGGCGGGTGGAGCAAGAAAAATAGTATACGACCTATAGTATATAGTATAATAGTATACGACTTCGGCTTCGCCTCGGCCATCATATCACATACGCCAGGAAATCCAACTTTCTGGCCTTAGAACGTAATATACTATTACGTTTGATTTCACAGCAAGGTATGCACGGCTAAATACTAATTAAAGTTCCAAATCTTATAATCAATTTGAAGGAAAAACTTCAATAACTTCAAATCTCGTATGTTTAAGTATTGGCAATGCTTAATAAAAAAAAGAGATTAAACAAGATTTTTTAATGAAAGACTACAGAGTGTTTCATTCGAACGTTTTTCATACTTTTCAATTAAAAATTATATACCATATTCGTAGCCTTTTTTGCCATGCACAAAATATTAAAACTTTTTTGTCGTTTATGCAAACTCAAAACCGTTATACCGCTGTATAACAATTAATAAGGCAAACAATAAAATAAAAAATAAAAGTGTTCCTGATCAGAAAAAAATTTAAGTTTCACCATAAAAAATTAAACTCCCTTATATAACCTTAATCAGTTATTTTTTAAAAATAGAGTTTTTGATATCATTAAAAAAAATTACAATAGATCAAAGCCGTATGACATCAACCTCACACTAATGAATCACCCTATATATCATAAAACGTATAAAAGCCCAAAAAGCTTGTGTAGTAAAGTAAAAAAAAATTAATAGTGCATACCTTAACTACAGAATCGCGGTCATGTGGAATGATAGGCTAAAAACAGAAAGACATAAATAAGCAACCAGCAACCCACTATATAAGCTCTTTTATTATATGATCACTAAGAACATGCAAACTTGCTAGCAGCGATAGAAGACAAAACAAAAAGATTGTTATTCGTAGCAAATATAAACTCTAATTGCCAACACAATTCTATATCATTTGGCATATCTAATTATCTACTCATGTACAAAGCGATCAGTTAAATTATATGTGTATTGTGAATACATGCATTATAACAATAGATCTTTCTGCGTTTCTTAGAATCAAACTTCCAAAAGTAAAAATCTTAGATTTTAATATTTTAGGTGTTAGGAGTGGCAACTGTGAGGTGTATAACGTTTTGAGTGGTGGTTGCACTCTATTGTAGGTTTACACAACCACTTTTTGTGTACTATCTAGCGTGTTTGAGACGAAGTTGACCAAGAGACCAAAAGTGCATTCAGATGTTTGCGCTCCACTAAAATAACTTCTTAAGAAAGCACCTTCTGCTAAAAGTTTATACTTCTACGATTTACTGCGAAGAAATATTTAAAAGCATCAGCAAATCTTTAAATTCAAATTGTGAAATTGTTATCTTAAGCGCGTACCTGGCCTGCTAAAAATAGGATATTGTTTTCACTTAAAAGTTAATTTTCTATACTACTATCTGAACACATTATGATTTTATAAACATAAAATAATTATTAGGTACTTCATTCAACTTCAAATGTCTACTGCACCAAGCCCTTCAAAAATTTATGACGCACTAACCATATGAACTGACTTTTTGGCAGCTACCCAGTGTAATTGCTTAACGCACCCCAGAAGTGGAGAAGATTGGGAGGTATTGCATTGCATTACACAATTGAGAAATAAACCGATAAGTATGTGTAGAAGAACAAAACGAACGCATTTAGAAGGAAAATTTGATAAGAATTAGATTCGAAGTGTACTAAAAGAATTAATAAGAGGTAAAACTTATGATGTAGATTCTGAAAAAGATTTGTAGAGGTTAATCTTCGTATTAAACATTATTTGAGTTTTATAACCTTAGGTTATTGTGTAATGTCTATATTCGACTTAATAATACAAAAAAATTAGAAGAAAGAAAATACTTTTCATCAATCTGAACCTTGTCTACTAAAAATCAGTAATTGTTTTTATTTGAAGTCTTCATTAAAATAGACAAATATTAACAATAGCATTATTTAACACTGTTTAGTCACACAGCTATAAAACATTTAAAGGATTTATTTGTCTCCAAAAAAGTGAATTAAACACTTTCACAAAAACTGATTTCTTTATCAGTTAATTACTTTATTAGCTCTTACTACATATTAAAAAACTTTCATTACCTTTCTTGTTGAGTATTATTCCCTGGTGCAACTTTTACAACATAATTAATGTAAATTTCTTCAATTAAAATATTTATGCATAATATCCGGTTCCTAGTAATTTCTAAAATCTATTAAATATATTTCAACCAATTAATTACGATTCTTTTTATGACAATATAATTTATATAAGTATTTCAACAAAAAGTTTAGTTAAAATTGAGAGAAAAAAATGAAAACATTTAATAAAAACCCATAAATTTCCCATAAACCAATATTTTCTGAAATGAGAAGAATAGAAGCAGATACTAGTCAACCCATCCTTCATCTATCTTGTGTTTGATCCCTTATGAAAATTTCGTATAGTTAGCGTAAGCGCCATAAGAAATTTTAAGAAAGTATAAAAATTTCTTCTAACTAGTGTTTGAAATATTGCATAGTTTTTGCCATAGACACTTAAAACACCCACGTGAGCATTTTTCTTAAAATTTGTTGAAACATTTGCAACATTTATTGTTAAGATTTTTACCATTGATTTTTCTAAAAATGAAAGTCTCTGGGACTTAAATTTACGTGAATTATTCTAATACGTTGTTTTCGATTAAAACCCCTAGTAACTAATTGGGTATAGGGGTATAGGTAATTAATCAGTATGAAATTGCTTTTAGTATTGTAATCTATGGACCACAAGTGAGTATTTTCCCTCTCTTTAAACAGTTTTTGAAGCTCAGTTCTACTAGCACATAATAATAGAAAACAATTTTTTTTGACATGTAACAAAAGAAACCATCAGTTCAGTTTATAACTGGAAACTTTAATGCAACGCCAATCTTACGACATTTGACAATTTGGATCTGTAAAATTTGTCAACAATAGCTTTATTAAAAGGTTTGCCTTGTTGTCCCTTCAAATGTTTGTAAAAAATTCTCATTTAAATGTTTTTAAATTAAGATATTAAATACCTACAATAATTTGAGATTGCCTTTATCGACTCTAAAACAGCAGGTTTGAACATGTTTTTTATTAAATGTAAGACCGATGTATAGATTTTTTAATATAATGACTGATGGCAAAAAGTAGAGTTTATAATTGCTAATTCTATTTTGTTTAACGTGGTTTATTTGGAACGTTTATAAAATTACTGGCGGTGAAACGAAGCACTGCAGTAGCTTTAGCACATTTACTAATAATAATTAAAAATAAACTCACCTCATCATGAGTCATTGCTTCTAATTCCGCTGCAAGACTGTTTTCTCCAGCTGTAAGCATTCTACCCTGTTCCAAACCTGCATGCAGTAGACTAGCTTGCAACTCATCATTTGCTTCTTGTAGTTGAGTATTCTTTGACCTAAGCACGGCCATTTCCTCGTGTAGCTCTTCAAGTCTCATCGTTTCTGGCGAGGTAGTGGGTAGTGCTGGAGTTCTTGCTTCCGATCTTAACCTTTCAATTTCTTTTGAGAGATCATCGATTAATTGTGCTTGTGCTTCATGATCTTGACTCAGTCTTTTTTCTTTCTCCTTAAAACTAGTGACGTGCTCTTTAGAAGCTATCATTTCGTTAGTTAATTCCTGAATTTGATCAGTCAGTTCTTTTCTTTCAGTTTCTAATTTCTCAATTCGCGTCCTTTGTCTTGAGACTTCTTCCTTTAAAGTTGAAGATTCTGATTCAGCAGCATGTAATCTTATGCTGGCATTTTCTAAATGAAGCTGTTTTTCTCGCTCTACGCGATTAAGCATCTCACGAGACCGTCTTTGTTCATCTTGAAGACGATCATCGTATCGGATTTCAGTATCTCGAAGTTGTTCTTCTAGCATAATAACTCGGGCTTGAAGAGCCGCATTATCAGATTTTGCTCTAGTATAACGCTCATCATTCTGATTGGCAGAATCTTGGAGAACGCCGACTTGCTGTTGAAGAACTTGAAACTGTAAAAAAATGATGCAATAAATAAAATGAAAAATAAATTAATTAAAAAATTGTATAAAAGTATAAAATCTTAGGTAACTAAATGTCTAAGATTTGTCACACGTCTATCTTCCAAAAAAAACCTTAAAACAATTAAGTGCGATAGAATGCAGGGTAGAAAGAAAAAACAAAATAAAATAGTTATTAAAAGAAAAGGCCAGCAACAGATACCATTGGAAACCAAAAATCAAAATATTAAAAAAGCAATTACCAGATAGAAAAAATACTGAAAAAAATACATCAACACATAAGCCTGGTGTTGAACCACAACTTATAAATAACTAGCTGGCCCGGCGAACTTTGTTCCGCCTTAGTTTTGTTATTTTATTTTTATTTTTTTTGTCATTTGTTTTGTTATTATATGTCAGATGCGTTTACGTTTTATATTGTATGTCACGTCACACGGAATGGGATAAAAAATATTCTTTGTTGGGCTACTGGTTCTAAACAACCACTACCAATTTTCAGCCAAATCGGTCATAAATAGATATAGATTTTTAAAATAAACGACCCCAAAAACTATAAAAATGATACCCAAATTAATTATTCACATTTATTACCTTTATCACATTCATTTTACAACCCTCTTTAACTTAAATATCATTTTCAAAATCAACGAACTGAAATTCCTCGAAAATACCCATATCGTTTTCTTACATTTTTATCCCTAGAACACTCTCTTTTCATCCTCCTAAGAGTAATTTTTTAGAAAGCAGGAAACATACCTATTTATTTTTTTTTGAGAACTTAGGCAATTTATGGGAAAAATTATGAAAACGACATCAATCTTTAGACATTTTGCCCTCTTTCCGCCCTATCAAAGAATGATAATATTTTACTTCTAAAATTTCGGATTTAAACATAGATATTATTTTTAAAATAAACAATCCAAAATTTTTGAAAATCATACTAATATTGGTACTACTTGTCATTTTTTGTTCTTATCCCACCTCTTTTTATCTCTTTGTTAATAAAAAGTATTCTATTCTTTTCATTCAAATCCAGTCATCATAATTTTCCATACAAACTTTCACCCAAAGTTGTTATATGGGAAGTTGTCTCATGGAAGACGATTAAAGACGGCCACTGACGATCCAAGATCCAACGCCACAGTCGTACTGCGGCGTTGGCGCGTTGGATCGTCAGTGGCCGGCTTTACATGTAAACGCAGGGTCCGACTTTGGTTGGTGGTGGGGGAGTGGATCGATTTATTTGGAACGGTAATTTGCCGAGCCTCACCGAACGTTTCCGACATCGCAATCCTAATTTTGATTTAACCCTTCTTTTAGAGGGTTTACATGTAAACGCACGGTCCGACTTTGGTTGGTGGTGGGGGAGTGGATCGATTTATTTGGAACGGTAATTTGCCGAGCCTCACCGAACGTTTCCGACATCGCAATCCTAATTTTGATTTAACCCTTCTTTTAGAGGGTGGTTTCTGGATAAAAAGTATCCTATAGCATTCTCCTGGCTCTAAGCTACCACCTCACCAATTTTCAACCATATCGGTAAAGCCGTTCTTGAGTTATAAGTGGAGTAACTAACAGACTTTCTATTATATATATAGATGAGCCACCGTAAATATTAAAAAAAAAACCTGTATTTATAGACAAAGACAACTAAAAACTCAATTAATTGATACTCGACCGAACTGTGAACAAACAACAGACTTTCCTTTATTAATTTTTTACCGCAATTTTAGTGATGTATTCTCAGAAACTGTAAAATTACTCAAAAAACTACTATAAAAAGAAAACGGCGTTTTTCAACACTTAAAAAAAAGTTTTTTTTTTGCAAAAGCAATGGAGAATGATTGGTTAAATGCCCCCTCTAATTGTGATAATGTATAAAATAGCAAAAGTAAAAAAGTCTGAATAAATTCATAATTAGAAGTTTAAAAAATATATATCAAAACACATTATTAATATAATATCCAGCATAAGGCCAATCTACCTTTTAATATTCTTGATTTCAAAATCTTGTTGTCATTGTTGTTATTTATGACCGCTGAAAATGAAAAAAGTTGTAAACACCAACGTTATTATAGGCATCGTTATTATCTAAAAAGTACACCAATTGCACGTTATTATCTCATTTGAAGAAAAAACAATTTCCTCTAAATAGTCTAAATAAAAGAATCGATGATTCTAAAAAAAGATACTCAAAATAAATTCCACCACGACGTAATCAATTGGTTTAGTTTAATACTTTTGTTCAAACTGCCCGACATTGGACATTGCACCAATTCTTTGCCCAATCTATGAAGAAAACAAATGACATTTACTTTGACAGAAAAAAACTTCTTTCCGAAAATGTTAAAATCAAACTCATATGCATAAAAAATCGACTTTATAACTTTTAAAAAACAGAACTACCCATATTTTACAGTTCCTCTTTGGGGAATTTGAAGAATGATAAATCTGCACAAATCAAGCTGCATGATTCAAAACAATAATTAATATTAAATTTGTTTTTTTTTGTTAATTGCGTTGGAGATATCAAAGCAAAAACACTACTTGACGCAGTAGGCACCTAGCTTTTAGGTGTCCGCATATAAACACTAATCTTTACCTTGACCAAAGCCTTGGTAATCAATTTATCTACAAACACGAAAAGCACGCGCCAAGAAAATGACATTACGAGCTTTTTTTTATTTATATAAACAATAAAATCTAGTACATACATGTTTTAACCTTTATAAACATTAAACATAAAAACGTACATAAACTTCTAAGAATTCATGAAAAAAAGTCTCAATTGAGCATTTTTTCTACTTAACTCAGCAATAACGCAAAACACTTTAATTTTTAATGTTCTTTTAGTTTAAATTCAATGAATTATAATTAACCATTTATAAAACGCCTATTAATGATTATAATTATGAAAATATATGATTTTGGTATTCATGCATGAAAATAATATTTGTTTACGTAATAAATTTCAATTAAGTTAAATAAAATTGGTCCCTAAACAGAGCCCTGCGAGACACACCCAAGCAAGCTTAAGCATTGATTGCAAAAAGAATGGCTGTGATAAATGATTCATTTTGATGAAAACCTACTACCTACTTGGTCAGTGACATCTTCACACCATTGATGGGCTGCAGTTTTTTTAACCCCATTAACGGTGTGAGGAAGACACGGTGGTGGCCTTAATAATCCTACAGGACTAAACGCCCTTCCTGATGGTCCAATAAATTCAAATTGCCCTTCCCACATATCGTAATCGAGCTCATCCTCGTCGTCATCACCACTCATTTTAACAAATTACAGTCAATTAAAAGAAGTTTCTTTAAATGAACCCAACAACACTGATAGGTTTAGACACAAATATCGGAAACTCGTTGACATAAACACAATTTTGATAAGAGAATTGATAACCTCGACTTACTTATCTAAATTGTGTATTTAAAATACTGACTATAATAATTTATTTTTGCAAAGTTTAAATTTAGAGCGCGTATTCGAGGATGGGGGCCATTCATTTTGTGAGTCATTTTCAAAATTAAATTTGATGCATGTCACTATATCACTGGATTCGTGTTAGTGTTTCAAATTAATTTAAAAAAAAAAACACATTTATAGTTTAAACACCTGACGCTTTAATACGTTCACGAATTAACAAAACGGTAGATCGTCACGACGTGAACACCATTATACTCGCTTTATCCCGCGTTCATCTTTGTAGATTTTTCTGTAGAAAGAATGAGAAATATTTAAAAGTTTTGCACTTTACGACTTACACTTTCAGTTAAAACCGGCAGACTGGCTATCAAACATGCAATGTGTATATGTTCGAATGACGTCATGAACTTTGAATTGAACAAGCGGCATACAGATGCCAACTATCCAAGCGTTTATTATCATAATAAGATCGTTAAAATATTGTTACTCTCTCTCCGTCTTGATGTTAACACTGTACTTTCAAACTATTTTATACAATTAAACCAAAAAGTTCCGCTTTAAACATAATGAGATATAGCTATAAAAAAGTTCATCAGCCATGGTCAATTTTAATACAGTGCCGGCTTCACTATGCAAAATTGAATAGTTTATGGTTTATCTAGTGGTATAAAGTGAGACGACGCGCTAAGAGAAAAGAAAACTTGCATTCATGTTATTTACGTAGGTAATAAAAAGATTGACAAGCAACTATGCAATTAACCACTAGGCCAATTATTGTGCCTTTCATATATCAACTAGGTATTTGATAAACATGGAAAAGTTGCCATCTAAACAATCTCCTCAATCCTCATCCTCAATTACCTCATAATTTTTAAACAAATCAAACGACTTTATATTTAAAATCATCAAATCATGGAACAATTTTGCGGAAATTTTCCCTAGAAAAACTTTCCGCAAGTTGTTTTTTGTTTACACTGTTTCTATCAAACAAAATCAAGTCGAGTAAAAATCAACCAAGTCTCACTGACTAAAAATCAACAAAATTTGATTATTCAACTGCAATCGGTGAATTCTCATGACGAATACCATTCGTTGGCATCAAATTGTAGAAAATTTTCCTCTATATTTGTTTCGACATAATACTCATTATTTGAATCGAAAATTTACAGCAATTTCATACCCACTTGTGATATTAAAGATGAAAATGAACTCGCTGGGCCTTTTTGTAGACTCCACTGTACTAAAGATTTCGATTTAGTCAATATCATTAAAAAAATACATAAAAAAACTAGAAAAATATAGAGTCCAAGGTAAGCCCAATAAATAGTTTCAGTATTACCTACTTATTTGATAAAATCCAAAAATGATACTTTTCCTTATGACTACAGTTTCAGGATGGGTGTACCGCAAGGGTCGGCTCTTAGACCTACACTCTTTTTGTTATTCATTGATAACATATTTATTCTTGAAATGACTGACTATAGCTTCATTTGAATCTCTGATAGATTCAAATGAAGCTATAGTCAAATTAAAAAATTGGTAATCAGAGATTACCAATTTTTTAATTCCGGGACATAGTTTTAACGACGTAGAGTTAAAAACTAATAAGACTATTTTTAGCAGCTTGCGCCAATAAATTTATTTTAAAAAAATCTGGAAGAAGACCTCTAAAGACAGGAGAGGACCAGTTAGATAATTTGCATCTAGCACCTAGCTGATAATAATGTCAAAGTTATTATAAGTTTACTATATTTGAAATTGAACTAAGCTGAGCTTGTGTAAAACTTGTAACTGCAATTAATTAAGATCTGTAAATATCTTTGGTGTTTTGAACTCTAATGTACGTCGGTGTAGCCTTCAGACGGCATAACAACTATATGTGAGCTGCTTTAACAGCATATGAAACCATAACGCATTGGAGAAGAGCCTTAGATGCCATTAAAAGTTTTTGAATACTACCTAGATTGTCAAAAAAAGTAAAATGGCTTTCCAGAAGCTGCGTATTCTGACGTTGGCCGCCCTTTATCTATCAAAAGTTTTATGTTGAGCCTTCGCAGAGGTTAACTTATTACGTTCGCACTAAATCTGATTATGTTATCTTAACGACTTGTAAAGATACTTTACTTCGAAATAAAAAAAATACTTGGACTCTAAGACTTTTCAAAAGTCATCACATAATTATCACATAATGTATTGTTACTATTAAATCTACAATAAAATAATAGTTATGTACGTCTTAATCTCCGTAGCTTGGGCAAAATCTCCTAAAAGTGGATTGCTCAAAAAAGTACAAAATTTAACAAACAATTTTAATCCCAAATTGAGAATAATCTACCATGGCTTTAGATCTAACAATATTCTATAAAATCTTTTTTTCAAAAATCATCAAGAGGATAGATTTGACCTACCCTAGCCGCCCCCTTAACCATAAAATTAATTAAGAATGTTTATAACAAATAGAAAACATACTTCAAAATTCAAAAGTGAGTGAGCCTTGAAAGTACTTTTTTTCTGATTGCAACAGGCTAAAAAGCTAAAATAAAGCTTAAATTGAAGCAAAAACAAAAGTCTATCCGATTCATACATGCTTCAAGCTTATAGCTTATCAGTCGTCATCCTAAAATTGCGCTGCAATGTTGCTGTGAACTTACTTGGTCTGAATTTTGGACTAATATAAAGATTAGCAAAGATTATTTTAAATGTCAAATGTGTGTGTGGAGTTGTCTAAAAGGTCTTCAAGTTCAAAATACAACTCGCGCACCAAAACCGACTAAATTCTCAACAAACAAGTTAAAAAATAAACAACATCGTAATATAATACTAGGAAAAATTCACCAAACATATGAACCACAACATTGATGTGTCTCAAAAAAGAAGCAGGAAAAATGATGGAAAGACAGATAAAGAAAATGAAAAATAAATTAGGATAAAAAGAGTAAAACAACTAATAAATATAAAAGCATAAATATTAAAAGCCACACTAAAAAACGTAAGCTAATTAGACGAATTAATGATATAAACACAAATAACAACAGAAAAATCGCGGATTTTCCATGGTTTCTGGTTTTCTGGCCAAGTGAAGGCTGGCAGAATATATAACAACCAAATGATATGCGAATAAAATCTTGTCCTTAATAAAATGCTTTGTTGATACTACAAAAAACTATAAACAGCATAAGAAAGAATAAACAAACTAAAAGTCTATGAAACTAGATAGAAGTTGGATAAAATCTACCAATTGCTCACTCATTTACTTTATCTTTAAATCCATTACCTAGGTTCTGAAAGAAATTTTTTTGAAATACTTACTTATCTTAAAATTTTTGCTGTTTAAAAATCATTGCAACATTTTGTTGTAAAATTCATACAAAATATTTGTTTGCCGATCATAAAATATAAAAAATTCGTTTTTATTATAAACAAACTGTTCTCCAGCTTCGTATTGCATATATATTTTTTCCAATATAGTCTCTGGCAAATCCCAGAATCTTTAGTGTCCCAAATAAATAAACAACAATTCGGGTGCTACTTATACAAGTTGGATATAGGCCAAACATTTTTAGAAATAGAACAAAACCTCCATTGATCATTAGATGCCCGGTAGCTTTATGAGCAACGTTCATAATAAAGCCAATATTAGATTCAAAATAATACTACATAATTAACTCTAATTAAGTTAGGACAATAAAAATGAATTCACACAATTCTGTGGTATTTATCGCAATGAAAATATTTGACAGGAAGCGTCTCCTTATCATTTCCGCTTAGATAATTTATTTTTTTTTATGATGCTAAAGACCATCCGTCAAGGATTTTCCCAAAATTACATATAATCAAACTTATTTTTGTAGTTTTTATTTGTTTTCAAGCGTTTTTAGTTGCAAAATAAACATATTAAAAACATCTTCGTGAGAATCTTTTCTTGAGATTAGTATCTGCTCTTTTGAGTACGATTAATAATTATTTATTTTAAACAATAAGGTAGGAAACTTTGTCCAAAATTTTAATTCAAAATGTATTAATACATTCTATTGTTTATTTCGAAAATAGATGTTTTAGAGAAGTGGAACATCATCATATTATATTTTTATCCTCCAACAAAAAACAACAAAAAAAAAGTTTATATTATGTTTGTTGTGTATTACTTTGCTTCTTTCTGTCTGTCGCACTGTAACAATCAATTTTGATCTAGTTTTTTTAGTCGTATGATTGTAGTCGAAATTCGGTATTACGTTTATTTTATAATATTAAAATAACATTGTAATCTTGGAGTAATGCTGAAACATCCCAAATTTAAATTTTTTACCATTTGCAGCAGAATTGACTCATTAAAAAAGCTTTTAAAAAAAATAATTTCAAATTTTAAATAGTTTCACTTTTTTCATTTAGATATAGATTCAAAAGATTAGTACTTATCATCAGAAATGACTAAAAATTGCTAGCAATGGTATTTAATATTTTTATATTCAGTGGGCTAACTTGACGCCGAACGATAGGCAACAAGCAATACTCACACACATAAATTGTCTCAAAAACCATTATTAAAAACGTGTACCTTTAAACATTATTCAAACTTAAATTATAATAACATTTGAATAACAAAAAAATCTAAACATAATGCAATTGAAAATGCTGTAGATTCAATTTGTTATCCACTCAGCATATTATTAGTAGCTAAACGGCTAAACCTTTAAATTATAAATTGACATCCAAAATTTAACATTATAAGAAAACATTTTATTGTAATTCCTTTCATAAGAAGCAAAAATTGTTATACCAAGCTGCTTAGTTTAGGACTAATTTTGAAGATTGGTTTTCTTCAAACCAATATCGAACCTGTCTCTAAAAAATGCGATAAGACGCTGCTACAAATTACTGAGTCTAAAATATAAAGATCTAACTCATATTACTTCCGTCCAAAGGTAGATGATTTCGGAGATCCAATTCGTGTTTTATAAATGATTTGTTCACTTAGTACTGCTCCATAATCGTCAATTGAACCAAAAATAACTGCGATATCAAAATTACTCACTAAATAATGAGCAAAAAATCAAAAAAAATAATGAGTAACTTGGCAACGTTGCATACCATTTAAGATAAAAATAAGGTGTAAAGAGCAAGAAGAATAGAGATACCTAATAAAACTTCAATAATAGTGACCTACAAAAAACACTTTGTAAGTTATTTTCTTGTGCTGCACTTAAAAAAAAACTTTGTAAGTCTAAATAATTTTACAAAAATTTTTTTTTCAGTTTTGCCACATCCTAAATTATTTTACCATAGAATCAAAAATTACCCCACGAGAGAGAAAGGGTGAACTATATTATATTCATAGGGTTTGAACTATTTTAGACGTAGTCTCCTGATGATATCGAGCAGTGTCTTTGGCGTAGTGGCTCTACGTCACGCTTTGTCATACTTTTATTCTTCTATTAGCCAATGTAAATAAACATAGCTGGCTGCTTCGCCAGTAATATTATTATTATTCCTGAAACGTGATTGATAACAATAATAAATTTATTATTGTCATTATTATTTGTCATTGCTTGTCATTAAATACCTGAAAGATCATGATGCTTTCAGTCAATTGACTGACATAAGTTTCCTAAAATGGTATAAAGTGCTTCATTGAAAACGTTTGTATACGAGTCGTCAATAAAACGTTTGTAAATTTAAGCCTAAAAAAAAAATGAGCAAAACAATTTTTTTTTTTGCCCATCTATTACCACCAACCTACAAATTATTTCATTCTTAAGGCTCCTGTGCAGTGAAAAGAATTTTCAGATTTGGATTGGTCCCGCAACCCAACTTACACAGTTTTATGACATAGCCAGTGACTGACACGTAATAAACCAATAACTACATAATCATAATATAGTTGAGTCGAATTTGTTGATTTACAACACTACCTGATGTTTGAAATTTAAGATAACTTCTCCGAGATGTTTTGGTAGAATCGTTTAGATAATTTAGACGAGTATAATTCGGTAAAAATTGAAAAAAATTATTTATTGTAAATTGTGCTCATTATATTTTTTTGAAAATATATAAGACTATGATGATAATTATTATTTACAATAAACATTGATTAGATTCTGTTGAAATCTACATATAAACTAGAACTTTATAAATTACATCTACTTATACAGAGTGGTTTTTAAAAAAACTAAGCTAAAAAAATGCCAGGCTCTGCAGTATTTTTATTTACACCTCGATTTTAAAAATTTACAACAAAATATTTAAAAAAATTATAGATTTTCATGTCTTTGCCATGAAAACTAATATCGTTCAAAATAAATAAATATATATATATAATATTACCATCTAAATAATGTTGTTAGCCGTAGATATCCCTAATAGGCAAATTGCGCTTTAATCTATAATCTAACAGTTCAGGTAAGAATGATAACATATAAAAATTTTGCAGCTTGTCAAACATAAAATTTTTCCAAAAATTTCTATCGCGAGAAATTATTTCGCAGTGATAATCTTTCTGGGTGTATATAAAAAAATAACAAAAATCTCTATTAGTAACTTCCAGCTGTCCCTGAATTTGGAACATATAATTATCTTTTGGCTTTAACTTAATTTTATTGTTATCGTCTATTATGCAATACGAAATTTTTTTTGATATAATTGCTTCGCGCACTGTCATATCTTTAGAAGCATACGGACATTTAATTTCTAATATAGCATCTTCATCAACAAGACCATCTGGTAAAGCACCTAAAAATTTATAGTCCGGATGAATGAAAATACCACAAGAATTGACATCAAACTGGTATGTCTGTTCAAATAAATCTCGTGCATGGATTTCATTAGATATTCCATATTCTAATGACTTGCAACCGACTTTTGGGCAAGAATATAGTAATGATTTAACAAGATTGGCGGTTGGTGTAGTCGGACGCATTTTACATATTCGGCCAAAATTGCTGGCGGTTAGACGAAAGTATTTTTGTTTAAACCACTCAGGATTTGAACTTTGTCCGCGTGTAATTTCTTCAACAGTTTGAAAATTTACCTTATTAAGGTTTTCTAAATACAAAGAAGTTAAAATATTTAACTCTTCAGAAATTTTATCTGGTATTATATCATCTGACTTGCCGTAATCATCATCTGCTTCTATTACCTCAAGCTTCCTTTTATTTTTTGTCTTTTTTGAAATTTTTTTGATGAAACAAAATTGTTCAGTGTATTTTCTGCAAAGTTTGTGTTTATTTAATTTTTCCTGAACTTTATAAAAAAATGGTCGTTTATTATTAAAATTAGAAACTGCCGCAAAACATCGTGTTTCATATGATTTTCCCAGTGAAAAATTTATTCGTTTGCCCCCCACTAGTTTGTTCACTATGCTATTATAACATTCGGCGAAATTTGTATCGACATCATGCAATAAACTAGAAGCATGGCTAGCTACTCGATTGACGTAATTTTCAAAGTCTGAAAAAATCGTACTTTCTTTAAATATATTATATAGGTTCTTTTCCCCAGGCTTTTCTATTAGCAGGTAAACAGGGTGTGTAGTGAGGGTGTCATTTAATCTCCTACCACCATAAATTAAAAATTAGCTACCGGCACTTCAAGCAGAGAGATGTCGTAAATCTTTTCACGTTTAGACAAATTTTTGTGTCTAGCGAACAAAATGAATATATTGTTTTCTTGATTAAATCAAAAAATAAGACAAAATAAAAAAAAATAAAAAGACAGCGAGATAGATATTTATATCATTGCTTAGATGCAACAAAAATAAATATGCTACAGTAAATGCTTTCGAAGAAAAGTTGAGTCAAAAGTTTTGACATATTAATTATTTCCCTTACATCTAGCAATTTTTTTAAAAATTTGATAGCAAGGCGCGGTAGATTATTGTATTTTAGATAAGATGAAAATGCGGAATTTTCTTCAAATTTAAACTAAACCGAAATAACTTGCATCAAAAATCAGTCATTTTCATGTCCCAGCGCATAGGAGTGCTGAAGAGCCTTAAATTAAAATGTATTTTTCAAAGTGAAGAATGAGCGTCTAGCGTTGAGAGGCATTTGTTCCTCTAGTCGAGCCCTTAGACCCCAGGTAGGTAGTAGGTACACATTTCAGGGATTAGACAAAAACTTTACTAAACTCGGAGCGATTATCCGAATTTAAAGGTTTTACGATCGTGTTTACATCTTTTTTTACGAATAACTTAACTAATGAAAACTTTATATGCCATTTTATGCTAAATTCGCAATTGTTCAAAAATCTAATGTTGTTTTAATACCATTAAATATATAAAATATAAAACCGCAAGTATGAATCGATTTCTATTGATTACAGCAAAATGTTACACATCATGACAAGGATTACTTACTCTTATATGAATAATAATTTGTAAAATATTTATACCTTAACAAAGGTATTTAATTAAAAAGTTATTCAGAGCATTCAAACACAACCCTGTGAAAATATAGAAACTTTGAGTAGCGATCTGTTTAAAAACTTGAATCTTTCATACTTTGCATAACGCTTTTAAAATAGTAATATGTACCGGGTGTCCCGATAAAAAAAAGATCATCGGCTGTATCTCAGGAACAAAATGTAACGAAAAAAAATGGTTTTTCTAGTTGGTTGTGACAATTTCTCTTTCTGGCGGCTAATCTAGAAACTTGAAAATAATTTCCAGCAATTTCTTTTTGCCTTTTTTTATGTTCTACGGCAAGCGCTTCCTGAGATAGAGCCGGTGACCTTTCTTATAGGGACACCCTGTACATAATAAGGCTGTATTTTAACAATAAAATTTCAATTTGTAAAAGTTTGTCATTGTTCCAAATGTCACCAGTAAAACTTGATAAAAAAATTTCAAAAATTACCTGCGAAATAATTGTGACATAGCATGTAACCATTGATTTAAAAATATAATGAAACAACCACATCTTATGTATTACCATCTGTAGTATTACTACAAGTAGCTATCATAAATAAATATACTTAAAAACATTGATAATTATGGGAAAAAGCAATTTGTTTGTTAGTCATTACATAAATGGCAAATATAATTGTACAATAGATGCATGCGCCTTTGCAAAGTTGATTCTCATAATTGGGTCTGGCAATATCCAAAGTAAGCAAAACAGCTCACAAAATCCTAGTTCAAGGTAAAAATAGTTTCCTTTTGCGTCATAATTGCACCTAAATGTAAAGCTATTTTTTTATTACAAATATAATTAAATCATTAATGAATAAATAATAAATGTTATTCTAAAAATAGCAAATTAAAAAAACATAATTAAAAATAAATTTATTTGAGCAATACACCTGATGTGAATAATATACAGAGCTCCACCAAATATATACGCAATCAAAACTTATTAAGGGGATCCTCACGCTAGAAATGAACTTGAAACTGTGATTTTTCGGGGGTGTGTTCATAAAATGTTCAATGTTGATTTATCGCTTTGAACTGCATCTGATTGGATAAACAAGAATGACACATATCCTCAAGTCCACGTGGACTGTAATATGATCTTTTAAGTTAAGCATCGGCTGCTGATAACTTTATAAACTAGAAAAGCCGATAAGCGCTACTTGATATCCCGTGTAAGTACTGTATGGCAAAAGATAAAAATATAAAAGCTTTATAAAACTCTAAACACTAAAAAAATTTTAAATTTTTTCATATGATATCAGAAACATTTGCAACATGTTTAACATGTTTAAACATGTGCAAAACTGTAAAACATGTTCAACTAAAGCACATAAAACGCACATATTAAACAAATTAAAATATATACCGTGCGTTATTTATCTTTTGGAATAAACTCTAATCTAATGTATATTTATATCAAATATTATTATTTACGCTCAAAAGAAGTGCCGACACTGTTCTGTGACGCCTGTTCTCACCTAACCAGTTTAGTAACACCTCTACAGCTCGCTCAAGTAAACATGAGCTACGGAAAATATGCAAACTGAATTAGCAAAGTCAGGAGTAAATTCAAATTAACCAATCGATGTGGTGTGTACATGAAACCTAAAGCGACCTCAGGGCAGATCACGCTTCTTCTGAGCTCATGTTTGCTTGGGTGGACTCTACTAACTGACCGCTGGCACTCTTTTTGAGGAGATACAAATACCAGGTTTCTTCTATATTAATTATGTTTTAAAATTTCTGGTATCATTACGTTATAATAAAACTCATTAAGTTTTGGCAACATTGCGTTCCAAAAGTCTTTGTCATATGCTATCTGCAACAAAAAATAATAGTATATTATAACATAATTGTGTTAATTATGCAATATCTTACTTTATCTATATTATTATATATATAAAAATGAATCCCTATTTCCCTTGGCATCACGCCTGAACCCATGGCTGGACCCATTTGGCTGATTTTTTTTTGTTCTGTTTGTTATTATCAGGAGAAGGTTCTTATGAAAGAAAAAGTTAAGGAAATCTCTCAGAAAGATTGAAAAATATACATGTAATTTTGCATATTTTAAAAAAAGCGCGTTACTAATGTCAACGTCATTCCATTTAAAACAAAAAACTCTGTGGTGATCTATGACACCACAGACATAACCTCGCTAACAAATGTCAACGTCATTCAATTTAACTTTCCTTTCAAACACTTTGAAAGGGAAGTACGAAGGCAAAGATGTTTTAATCCCACGCATCTCTATGATACCGAACGATATGCCATTCAGTTTTAAACGTTTACAGTTTTCAGTGCGGCTTGCATTTGCAATGTCAATAAATAAATCGCAAGGGCAGTCCCTAAGTGTATGTGGCATCAACCTAGAAAATCCATTTTTTTCACATGGCCAATTATATATCGCCTGTTCCCCTGTCGGAAAACCATCAACATTATTTATTTTACGGGCCAGAACATAAAACTAAAAATATAGTTTATCAAAAAGCATTAGAATAGAGAGAAGCAGTGAAGGGTATAGGGGCTATTAGTTGCTTTCTAGAACGCACATGATAATGAGCGTCAGCTATACAAAATAAAGTAGTGCATCAAATTTACGCTAAGGCGGTACGAAGTTCGCCGGGTCAGCTAGTCGAAAGGCGTCCACACAACAAAGTAGCAAAATTTAGCTCCACTGAGCGCTAATTGACCTTGTACTTGGTTGTAATAGTTATCAGTTTTTTTAAGGCGATAGATTCCATCTGCACATGCTTCTAAACATTTTTTTTTTTTTGGAAAACTCCTTCTGGAGTTAACTGCCGACTTGAATACGGGCATTTAATTTCTATAATGTCTCCCCCCGAAAGTAATCCGTCTGGACTGGCTCCTAGATGTGGAAAGTCCGCATCAACAAAGAGGCCGGATTCGGTAATTGCTTCTTCGATCTTATAATATTCTATAAATTTGGCTTTGGCAATAGGTTCATGATCGACACCCCAGCGGCTCAGCAGATCCTGTAAAATTTGAATTCACAATTCTTTTGGCAAGTTTCTTCGGATCGGTAGATTTTCGTAATTTACATACTGCCCCAAAGTTGGAAGCAGTAAGCCTGTCCATGCGCTTCATTTTCCACAAGGGATTGCTATACTGTCCTCTAGTTTTTATTTCTAATTCCCAGATATTAGAAGTAGCAATGAGAAATAACAGTTCTTCTTTTCTACTTTCATTACTTACATATTCAGCATCTGCACTAGAAAATGTGTTTCTTGTTTTAATCTTTGTAGAAAAAAGTTGTTTTCTTTTAAAATTATACATCCTTTTCCGTCTAGTTTTGTCAATGTACAGCTTTGTGTATTTTCCCGGGCTTGTCGTCGTCATTGTTTTATAGATCTTGGATATATAATTTTCGTGCTCGTTAAATTGAAGCGCTGCAATTCGACATCTTACCTCATAGCTGTTTTTCAAACTAAAATTTATTCGTTTGCCACCAACAACTTTTTTTGCTTTTTGCTTTTATTATATAGTATAGTTTGTCTAAACAATTTGTGCAAATATGGTTTTATTGCTAGGTAATCTTCACTAATTTTTATGAGGGTTTAGCGCAGGGTTTTGCCTGTGCAGAATCTTAAAGATACTGCCAGTGCTGTATTCAGGTTGCTTCTATTTTCTTCGCTTGCATGTTACTGAATATAACAATAAAATTACATTTAATTCTCTAGCCAAAGATTTATTTATTATTGAATAATATAAAAATTATGTAGAGTATTAAAACATTAGTAATTTTCATTTAATCATCTGCATAAATATCAAAATCACTGTTACTATCATTATTAACTTGAATTATTAGTTTTGATACTATTTTTAACGGTAGAAATGTTTTTCTTCAATTACGTAACGACTACAGTTTTTTCATTTTGACGGTGAAATTTAGTCCGGCTAAAATTTTCATTACGGTCTATGCTGACAAGAACTACAAACGCATCTGTCGGCTACCAGTTTGATGCAAATAGGGGTTGCAAAGTAAGTAAGAAGGCAAAATTGTAATCGTACTAAATGTTTAGCTAAACTATACCATCTGAGGCTAAGTCGTTCCTTTGCTTTTATTCCACAGCTGGAACCAGCCCGGCTATTTCCTTCATAATATATTTATTGCCAATTTTATTTTTTATTTGTTTTGATATTCTTTAAACGATTAATGTTTATTTAAATATCACCTATTATTTTGATTATGATTCTATTTATTATAAATTTAAATCAAAATTTTCATTGCGATACACAATTTAATAAAATGCATATTATCAATTAATAATATGTATAATAATTTACTTTTATGAAAAGCACAAATACAAGCGGTGTCTCTTCTCTTTATCTAGCCTAGCGTTAGGTCTGAAACATAAAAACAATCATCGTATCCTCGTATAGTAATTCGAGACAAGTGGTTCTTAACACCCTGACAGATAAGTTGAAACCATATCCGTGATTTCTCTTAATGTGACGTCGATAATAAAGCTCTTGGAGGAGGAGTCAGATACATTCAAACGACACACCTCACCAGCTAAAATTTTCAACTATTATCCGCCAATTACTCCCTTATTTACAAAAATTTTGAAAAACGTATATCTTAATTTTACCTTTAAAACTACATTTTGAATACCACCGTTGATTTAGATTTTCGAGTTACCAATTTTTACGATTTTTTATCACTTTCTGATAACAATTTCAAAAATCGAAATCAAGCAATCCATAGAGAAGACATTAAAACTTTTATATTCAAAATTTCATTTGATTTGCGTAAAAACTAAGCTCAAAAAACTTATCCCATGTTTCCAAGCATTTTATTCACCGTGAAGATCCCCTTAAGTCAAAAAAAATTTAAAATAATAAACATATAATATACTGTTCCAATTCAAGCTTTTCAAATTGCTAGCTCAAAATAAAATTCGACCAAGTCAACAATGCTTTATTATTATCACTTTCGTAAACATGCTGTAGCGATCCAGCCAGAGTCTAAAATCTATGACTAACAACAACAATAAAGTGTTGTAGGTAGAGGTAATATAGTCAACATTTTGATGGTTAAATATTAGAATGAGACTGAGTATAAGCCATAAGCTATTATAATAGGGTAAGAGTATTATAGTTGCTGCCACTTTAAGCAGACTTCTTCTTAACATATTTGATTAAGCGGTTATTTTTGCCAAAACTAATAAATCATTTTTTATATAGAAGCAATAATTCACTATTAAGTTTTTGCATAATACAAAATCTTTCACTTATTAAAAAAAAAAGTTAGAATTAGTTCTCTACATAAAACATAACTAGTGACATATTTCAAAAGACTCTCTAATTCTAATGAATCAAAGTTGCGAGAAAACGTTTCTCCATCTGGATCTCAATATATTAGGTCTTTGGAACAAAATATTTTTTCCTGCAATAAAAACAGTGTCGCGAGTTGAATAATCATCTTACAATATTACCCAAATAGTATGCCAAATTTTGAGTGTATTTTCGCCGAAAAATTAGAAAGCAAAGCCTAGGCCCCATGTGCAACATATCGCAATTTTTCACCGTTATATCGCAGGAATTTTTAATAGCGGAAAATGCGAGCTTTCATTTGAGGTTAAAAATGTGGGACAAGTTTAAAGTTTAAGTAATTTTATACAAATTGTATAAAATTACAATACATAATTGGTGGCGACATCAGCAGCAACAAGAGAAGAAGTTACATTACTTGAAATATTACATATCAAGTAAGTAGCCTTATTACTAGCCGTTATCAGTAAAAATAAGTAAAAAAACACTGTTATAGTTTATAATACCTACGTATCTGGTTGTCTATGCGAGAGATAAAACTGCGAAAATCGCACAAAAGTGGAACCAACTTCTTGCACAATCACAAAAAAGTTGAGGTTAAATAGCGGGATATTGTGTTGCTTTTAATATGACAACCTGTCCCTAAAAACTTGCGATATGTTAAGCTTTAATAGCCAAGACAAACTCATTTTACACAAAGATTTGCAGATTAATTGATTGGTTTAGAATCTTTGGCACAATGAACTACTCACACGGTTGTACCACATGCCAAAAAGTTTGTTTATTAGACCTCGACAGCTTTTTGACCACAATGTAATCATCATCAAGAGATAAATAAAAGATAAATACAAAAATAAAAGCAGTTTTATCCCGTTAATAATAGACAAAATAAAAAAAAAATCAGTTAGAAAGAGCTCTCGAGATCTAATAAGCCAACTTTTTGGCAAGTGGTAAAACTGTGTGAATAAATATTCGTAGACTCAAACAAGCTTAAGTGCTCAGCCGCACGCAGTGCATCTTGAATTTATGTGAAGGGGATGATAAAGCTAAATTTATTATGAAAATCGGAATACTTACTAATTGTTATAATAGATTATATTAAAAAACCAAAGTGAAAGCTTACTAATATAATATGAACATTAAAAATACTATTTTTTTTTTAAATAAAACACAACTTATAAAACATTGTGTCAATAAAGATCAACATAAAATTCGAAAGTAATAAAACTAAATATCAAAAACTCAAAGATAGTGCTAGAACTAAACTGCACAGTATATTTCAGCGGAAAGACCGATTGATAGTTTTAGAAGCCAGGCAACCAGTAAAATTTATGATCGATATGCAAAGTAGCATAGAAAGGACTACAAAAGCCCTCAACCAAGTAAAATATACAAAGAGGTTTGCAAGCAATAGAAAGCAGTTATAAACAATGGATTAAAAAAAACAAAATCATCAGACTATGCAGAATTTAAAGCACAGTCAGCAGAAGTCATAGTACCATTAGTAAGCCTTAGGTAAACTTATGGTACACATGGAAAAACTGTTTAATAATAAGAGTATGTATGCGTCTCCTTCCACGACTCCCATATTGTAGAGAAAGAGAAAATCGATGAGAAATTCTAAATATTAGACCAAAACACAACAATCTCATAGTACCTACCTAGTTTCTTCAAAAAAAAAAACTATTGTCCTATGTATGCCCTCTCCTACAAAAGAAAAAAAACACCCACAATTATTACCAACACCCAAAAATCCCCTATAAAAGAAAAAGAATGTTAAAAAACAGAAACTTCACTAGTCTACCTGAGCTAATCCCAGACACAATAAAAAAAAACCTTAAAAGTCTCTTATACCATGAAGAAGCTTCAACTAATCAAATAAGGTAAAAACTTAGATGTACAAACGATAATAGAAAAATGTATTAAAAATCTAATAGCTGACTGAAAAGATCAAAAAATAATATACAAAGATCTATTAAACATAACTACGCTGAATCAACAAGACAAAGAAAAGAGCGGGCCACAGATTTAGGTAAATACCCAAAAACAAATAAGAATGCCATGTTCACGTGCGTTTTGAAAGTTCTCAGAGAACTAGTAGCGTCACATAAAAAGATTCCAATAATTAAACCAACCAAAAATAAGTAAATAAGTTTGAAATAAAAAGAATACGAAATAATCTAAATCTATACACCCAAAAACAAATGCCTCATTCGTAATTTCCTAAATGCCGAGAAAAATAAATAAAAAGTGATGTTTAAGCAGACTAAGAATACAACACAACAATGAAACACACGGATATCTGCGTTAGACAAAAACACAATATTGTGAAAACTCTCCTTACGGACAGCTCCCACAAGAAGACATCTGCCTTAACCGGACAAATTTTCATAAACCAAACTTGTCTCTATAATGTTTTAAGTAAAATAGGCTCTAATAAACAGACGCTCTAATAAACGGTCACGAACACCGCATTTCCTCACAAGTTTTATAAAAAAAAGTCCCATAAACGGAGGCGTAGCTATCATAAACATACGGTAGCTCTCATAAACGGACGCATGGGCATTAATATGACAGAAATATTGATAATTCCCCGTTTTGCGTGACACTGCATTTTATTTGTGTTACTCTACTGTTCTGTAAACATTTACTTCTATGTAATTAATAATTAAACGTGTAAAAGAAACAAGGGTAATGACACCTCAAAAAAACCTGCTTTAAAAGAAAAAATTTAAGTGGTGAATGCGTTAGATAAGGAAAAATTATCTGACAAAAAAATAAATTACATATATAGTTATTAAATTCAGACATTGTCTAAAACAAAATAAATCTATCTATTGTCTATTTTTTTCTCTCAAGTGGACATCTCCCATAAGCGGACAAAAAAGCCGGAACCTTGACTGTCCGCTTATGAGAGCGTTTACTGTACATACGTCCAAATTGCAAAAGCTGCTTTAGTCCACTGACAGTAAAACTCATCCTCACTAAATTACATTGTAATCAAACAACAGAGACTAAGTAATCACAAATCATAAGTATATTGGTTTATGCTTTAAACTGTGAATAAGAAGACAATGGTCACTAATGACCAAAGTTGTAAAAGTGACGTTAAATTATTTAACAAAAAAACCTACAATTTACCATTCAACATACTAATCAGTATTCATTAAAATACATACATCAAAGAAAAGGAATCTTTTTTGCTATCATAGGTAGATAAGGTTATCTAAAATCTCTAGCTTGGAAATAATTTTATGCTTGCTTAGTCAATTCATATAATTTTGATGTATGTACTTTATTTATAAATAATTATTATTATTACCTTATGGTGTAAATCATGAACATCTTCTTCCAAGGAAGCATCAGAGTACATGTCATCGGCAGTATCGCACGTGCTGCTTCTTCCCGAAGAGTTGAAACTGGAGCTGCGGTATAATTGACTGCAATCACTTCAATTTGTAAAACACATTTCTAAAAGACCTATTTTCAAATATAAATCAACACTCACCTCGCTAGGGCATTCGACCCGAGCTGTCGTTTTCCATTGCTGAAACAAAATTGTGCTGTTAAAAACCGATCTTTTAAAAAATTAGTTTGTATGCAGGATGATCAGACTCAAATTTAACACTTCCTTCACTGCATTGTTGTCATATTTAATTACTGTACATATGATAATTGTTTAAAATTTTCTGAAAAATTTGTTTGGATTCATATATCGTTTCAAGCTATCAAATTCTAATTTGCCTCGTCTTCCGGCAGAAGTCTTATATTGTTTATGGGTGTTAAATTACAAAAACAGCGTCGTTGATTGGCAACACTGCGTACATATTGAACCATGAAGACCCACTCGCATACCATAAATGCTATACCACACACCCACAATGAAGAAAAGGTAAATCATGCGTCATGCATCTTGGTGCTTGAATTGTTGACCGCTGACCTACACAAACGCCTTATTCACAAATGTACCTATTCCTACACCCCAGTATTTTTTTTGAACATATATTTATTAAAAATCTCAAACAATTTTGTACTCCTACTGTATCACTAAGTTGCTCGATAATTTAAAATTTTGCTATTACCAAGTTAATACTGTTTGATTCATACATACACACCTACATAATATATCTACATTTTTTAATTGATAAAAACCGATTTAGTTATACAAAAAAATTTTAACAAAAAAAAAACCAATTTCAAAAAATAAAAAAGTGCACCAAAAAGTGTAAAATAATTGCGTAGATTTGTATGTTTAAAAAACAATCAAATTATTTGGAGACTATAATGTACAATTATTAAGTCGGTGTCACTCAAGAAGAATCTTCCAAATGAAAGAAGAATCATCAAAATCTGTTTTCTCAGAAAAAAGTTGTGAGGTAACAAACTACACATAAAAAAAAATACAGTCGAATTGATAACCTCCTCCTTTTTTTTGAAGTCGGTTAATAATATGGTAATATACTTATTTTGCACATTTTATGTTTATATTGAAAATATAAATTTCGGCCAAATTTGTTGCTGCCGCTAAAGAAAAAAAAAATTTAATAAAAAGAAAAACAGAACCTTGCAAACTCGTTAAGCACCTAGCTATTGCCAAATAAATTTAAGATTTATCTTCAATAACGCCAATATAGTACTTTTTGTTGATCTCGATTAAATTCAACAGAAAAAGGGTTTAAACGTTCTTAAAAAATTGATCTTTACAATTAAAAAATTATTGAAACGTGGCTTAACTCTGTAAAAAATAGTGCAATGTATAAATTAATTTATAATAAAAAATATAGTGAAATCGGGATTTTAAGAACAGACTATAGAGCGTGAACTGTCAGATTCAATTTCACTTATTGCAAAAGGCGAAAATCCAAATTTTCCATTTTCTAAAATTTGAAAATATTACATAAAAATCTGTTGCCGCTAGGAGCAGGTTAGCATGTACAACATATACATATATATTAGTCATTTTTCAAACTTTCAGACCCAAGATAAACTTCTAATGGCGTCTAATAAAAACCAAATTGTTTGACAGCGGAAAACAGAATCAAGTTATTATCGGATGTCCATTACAAATTCGACGTATTTAAAAAAAAATAAACAAAACGTGGAGCGCTTATGTCTAGTGTCTGATCTCTCACGAAAACGAAAGCAAAAATTATTTCATCGAAAACTCGCACTTTCTGAATTAGTAATATTGAGTAAAACTTTCAAATTTCTCAAGATCAAAAAAGTTTTGTATAAGCAGAACAATAATAAAATAGTAGTAGCATACTCAAGAGTAAAAATCGGCTCAGATAAAAAACCAGTAATTGCGATAACGTAGCAAAACTACTAAACGAAAAAAAAATGCCTAGAACAGAAACAGAAAAATGTAAAAAACTGAATCTCAAAAAGATTCACAACCACCAAGAGATAAATACAAATACAATAGACAAAGATAAGCAGGATTCAAGAAACTACATAGAAGTGAAAGACTACAAAGAAAAGATAAATGACAGAAGAAATCAACTAAATGATAGAAGAATGAATACTAGCAAAAGAAAATATATACAAACATAAAAAACTGAATCAAAAATAACAAGCAAAAAAAAAACAAATAGGTAAAAAACAGTCTCAAGGAGCAAAATATTGTGTAGCATTGACCAAAAAAACACGTGTTCAATATGATTCATTACTATGAAACAGCTTTTGATTACTTGATTAGGTTAACTAATCAAAATGACAAATGCTAAAAGTAAAATTGTCATAATATGCCTTTCAAAATCCAAAAAGCACAAAACATAAATAAATGCAGAAATTAAAAAAACTGGCTAACGCAAAGAGACAATTATTATTTGTTCACCAAAGTTTTCAACACCGGAAACAGATCTGGAATAGAAATAGAGACTCAATTTAGGTTCAAAAATTGTTGGGTCCCTACTAAAAAAACACTAATGTTCAAAATGACTAAAAAAATTACGTATTCAGGATTCATTGACCATAGAGCAGCTCTTGATGATGTTCATCATGCAGTTTTTAGAAAAAACAAACATGGATAATAAAAAAGAAGGAAAAGAAACAAAAATTTTGTAGTTACATCGAACTAAACAACACGGATGAAATGAAAATATGTACTTAAAAAAGTTAAGCAAGTATTAAATTTTATCGCCAATTTTATTTAACGTTTATGTCAGAAAGATCTACAACACGACGTAATCGTTTATGCAAGCGGCTCTAAACCTTTGTGAATCCTGAAAAAAAGACTAGTTGGAGCAAATAAGAAGAGAACATAAATACCGAGTGTGCAAAAAATATTGATCGATACAATGTTAAGAAAAACCAAAACCGTGAAGAAAACAACAACATTGATAGCTCAGAAAGAGACCTAAAAAATTAGTGCAACATACCTTATGTAGAAATTATCATGCAACAGAAGCTTTCGATTACACCGCCTATCTACACGTATGGTATACTTTAAAAAAGAAGTCACACTGCTGGAGATATCTCATTCACTCTGCTCTTTTGCTATGATGGCAATAAATGTCAATTTTATTTTTTGTAAATTTCAAGTGACAAATATGAAGAACATGCAATTTTAAATATATTATCAACTTAGAAAAGACAATTATCATTAATAGCTACTTGCTATCTTACTCTAAAGTAACGTCGTGTTTAGCAAATTTAAATATTCAAAAAGGAAATCCATTACACTACCTTCTATAAGAATGAGTAAAATTTTATTATACTTTAATCACCCTCCAATTTAATTCGCTTAAAATAACATCGACCTACCAACACATCCTAAAATTATTGTCATTTAGGTCACGGCAACACTTAAATGTAAAACCTAGCACACAATCATTTTATCTTTCCAAATCGCATAAAATTCGATATTTTACCAACCCTGTAAGTAGGCCGAAGGAGAAATAACACACATAATACAGTAATAATACGTAAGCGTTACCATATAAAGTAAAAATGTTTTCCTTTTATGATATTCGGTAGAAAGAGATGTTTGTCTATAATTATTGTGCAGTTTTGTTGCATTTTAATACACCGTAATAGAAAAGACATTACAAGGAAACTGTTATAGTAATTACAATTGTTGTTGGGAGTAAAAGAAAAGAGGTTTATACATGCACACTAACAACTGTAACAATAATCTACCAAAGGAAATAATGAGTTTAAAAGTTTTTTTATGCTAAAGTGGTCTAAGTAACTATAAAAATTACCCAGACATTTGATATTACAAAAATGTCATTAAATTTAAATTAATAAAGAGTTTAAGAGTTATAGTTATTTCAATTGAAAATTTTAATAAAACTAACTTTTGAATATAAAAAATCACAAGTTACAATGTCCAAACATCTACTTTAGCGCTTTTGTGTATACATATTTTATTAGTGTTGCAAATATACATTTTAATCCTTAATTATTAAGAAATATATCTGTTGCTAATAACTTTTTTGCATTGAAATGTAAAAACATGGCTTTTCAACCTTAATGTAAAATGCTTTCAATAGATAGATGTCGTTAGTCACTACATTTAAAATTTTTGAGTAACTAATTTAAAATAGGTAATAATATAGCAAAACTTCTATGCTCACAGTACCCATTGAAAACCGTCTTGTCAAAATGTAATTTCATAGAGAGATCAAAATGTACCATAACAACACTACTTTTTCATAATATGTATAACATGCATGTTATGCAAGGTTCTTAAATATTCCATACATTTTTAAGACACACGGAATTAACCTTGCAACTGACAAAAATAATACAAAATTGCTACAATTTACTAAATTTTGGTGCAACATTCGCAGTTGACCTACCTACTTTTTGATGTTTTGCTGATTGCAAAACATGCATATTATCTTAAGCACAAATTCGATATTGAGCTTTATATTTATATAAATGTGGTTATTATTTATATAGAAGAATTTCAACCCACAATTGATATAAAGATACGAAAAGGGCTATAGAATATTTGCCGTTTTTTTAAGATAAAAAATCAGTTTCACAGATTACAAAGATCTGGAGAGCCCACTCTAAATATGGTAGATCGAACAACTTAAATTCGGTTTGAGTCGCCATTATGTGCAACTCACGAGGGATAATAACTTCGAAACCGGTGTTGCCCTAAAGCGAGTCACTTTTTCAATAAAACATTTCGACGACCTACAGCTCTCAAAAAACCGAGTATGTATTTTTAAATATTATTTTTCTACACTGCATTTGTAATAAGTTCTGCTTCAGTCTAAGACACACGACTAAAATCAAATGCCCATTAACTAAAGTAAAATTTTTTTTTATTATTTATTTAAAACATTTGTGCACTATTGTATTACACAATAGAAAACAACTTCATTGAGCAAACAAATTTCTTGCATTTATAATGGTCTATTTAAAAGTTCTCAATCAGCGATTTATTAATTTTTCATTCACTAGAGTGAAATAAAGCCATTGTACAATTTGGCATATTAAAGTGATACTGTTATGAGATTTTATTACAATTACCTGCGACTAGAGACTTTTTAATAAGAGTCTGGCCAAAAAAGGCATTTTCCGTCACAATCAAGCGCATGCCAATTACATTTCCAAATTTTAAATTTGCTACGTTTTTATAATTACTTTTCATTGCCAAAAATCAATGTCAAAAAACGTGATATTGAAAATAACTCAAAAACTACTATTCAGATCTTTATCAAATTTATATAAAATCACACGACAATCAGCAAATTTCAAATAAAAGAATCATCAAAATCAGTTCACCTAGAATGAAGTTGCAACACATAAAAAATACTGTCATATTGAAAAATCTTCCTTTTACTAATTCAAAAACAATTAATTATTTCCTTTATGTATATATTTATTTTTTGTTTTTATCTAAATCACAGTTTGCGAGAAAAACAATGTCGAAACTTCTGTTAAAAATTAGTGCTCAGATTTGTTAATCTCTTCGCGCGCGACCTGTCGAAAACATTAAATTAGTCGAAAACAAGACAAGCTACAATCAAAAACCAAATTGGATTTGACATGTGATAAAAAATTCTTTCAATCTTTGTCATTTAAAATAGTGTTACTTATTTATAAACATATAATAAAGCACAATAACAGTAATCATCCACATCTTTTTGTGTTCAAAAGCTCTTAAAGCTTCACGAAAAATCAAAACCTTAAATAAAAAATTAGTTTTGTTTCTACAGCAGCATCTTAAAGTGTATCAAATTTTGGCTGATTTTATTTTTTACTAAATTGTTGTAAAAACACCCACTCGTAAAAGTTCCTTCAGCAAACTTTATAAATTAATAGTTCATAAAAATGTGTAACTTTCAACCGGGATAATCATAAGAAATCATACGCTCACTAACTGCCATTTTGCGAGCCAAAATTGGTGTCTAATAAAAAGTTCATAAAATTCTCCTAGATGACAATATCTAGAAAAATCAAAATATTTTTTTCTAAAACATCAACTAAATTATATTACTAAGACAATAAAATACTCACTGCCTGAAAGAACCCCAGCGTCGATTAGGTAAGTTATCTTGGTGGCTGCAAATATAGAAAAGCAAAATAAAAAAAAAGTCTTCTTCGCTGACACATCAAATTAAGAAAAAAGTTTATTATAAAAAATGAAAAAGAAAGCTAAGAGATTATTGAGAAAGCATGCTGCTACTTAGCTAAAAGATGTCAATCAATCACAAAATTGGAGATAAAAATAGCGTGAATGTCTTAGTTAGATCAATACTGTGCTGCATGAATCGTAACATTGTCTCTCGGTACTGCACGACGACTTCAAAGTAGAGTGAAAACCCAAAATGTATTTTTGTTTGATAAAAGAACAAAAAATACAAATAGTAATGCTTTTTGTTTCTTATATATGACACTGACTGTATGTTTGTTTCTAATTATAGCTTATTTACATAAAATTACATATTCCGTTTCAAAACAAAAGTTATTGCGCATAAAAGAAATTAATGAGAACTCTTGCACAATAATTAGTTGTAAGTAACTAACGATATATTATTGTTGGCTTTCAACAGTTTGCAAAATAAATTTATAAATAATAGATCTCAACAATTACTCTTAATTAAGCAAACTATATTAATCTAAAATAAATATAATTAATCAACAAAAATGTGCATCACAGGATTCACCTTATGAGTGACATTTTAGCATTGTTCAATTAAAGTTCCTTAAAGGGTAGTAAGTATCTACTATCTCTTGAAATAATACAGTAAGTTGTTCTGTAAATAAACTCACTTTATCAGCATCTTGTATTAAAACAAGTCATTTTTCAACAACTGATCTAAAAATAATGTCTACATACGTTTTTGTTTCCGAAAAAATAAATATTCTACAATAGATAAACATTATGAGATTTTAAGCCCCTAGATAAATCTTAAACCAATCCCATATTTTAGTAAGTGTGAAAAACAATAATTTATGATTAACCCTGTCAAGTCAAACGTCTTAGAAAAGTCAGTATGAATTGCATAAGCCTCAGCTCCAGACAAAACTGAGAAAAACAGATATTCTTTAAACATAAATAACGTCCAAAGACCGTTCCAAAATAAATAGATGTGCTTAAGTAGATCCAAGTAATTTAAAAGTTAAAGATAAAATTTCAGTTAACTGAAAGCTTCTTTGTTGTCGACCTTATCGACTGGCACAAGTATTGAACTCTTCTAGATTTCTAGAAAAACCAGCTCTTCAAGTTTCTTCCTTCATAAAAAGCAAATAATTTGCAATAAACAAAGTTTGTTTGTGTACAGATTTAAAAAAAAAATCGGAAGCACCAGCACATGTAATAATACTTTGTGAATTTGTTTAAAGTTTAAAGCCTCTGTAGCCGAAAGAGTGAATTGATTTAATAGTAGAACCATAAAGACTTTTATTACAACAATAATATTTTTTTAGTATTCTTAAACAATTAAACTATCTAAATACAATAGATAACTAATATTACTAAATAAGGTTCAAAACTATTGTCAGCTTCTTGTTAGTAGAAATAGCAAAAAGTAGATTGATCCATTTTTGTAAATTATAATTTTAAATGAGAAAATTATTTCTCACTAACCTTGGTGAAGATCTCCTGAGACTTGTTCGAAGCCATGTATGACGGTTGATTCCTGAAGATGGACTTCTTGTTCGAATCGCTTCACTGAAAAAACAAAACATTGTTTTTAGACATTTTTAATGCCATATTTGAAATAATTAAATTTATCAACATCAAACTATCAAATCAAAAGAAAAACAATTAATTTTGAGATACTTCTCAGAAAAAAAAATTAATCAGAATGTTTTTAATGTACAATTATAAATTAGAAGAAATAAGAAAGTGATAATGTTTATTAGCAAAATTAAACGCTTTTCAAATCCTGACAAAACATATTTGAAAAATTAATACAATATAAATATTGTACTTAGTAAAAGAAAGCATGTAGTAAAACGGATAGATCTCGATAAAAAATCTAAATAATTAGATACCATCCAAGATCTAACTCTAAAGTTTAAAAATATAATAACGCTTTAAATGTACAAATAAGAGTCAGGATATAGTTGCAATGTCAATTAATGTGAGACAAACTCCTCAATCTAAAAAAAATGTTTCTAAAATATGTTTTTCAATTTCAACACCAAACAGTACAATTATGTACATTCTCAATGACACAACAGAGTGTTATTGTTATCAACTGTGTTGATAAATTTGTATGTATTATTTAAACCAAAAAGTCTGTAGCACATGATAGTTCTTATGCCAGAAAATCTTCACCATTACCACCCTGTGGTCTCTATCACATTGTATGTATGATTTTCGTGTAAACTACCCGATATCTTTATGGCCGTCTGGCCCACTCTTCACCATAATGAAGATATGGAGCTGTCAGTTGATTATAATATTCTATATAAAATAATAAACTCATCGGTGCCATCTGGATCACCTAGGAAACTTTGCTCTCGCTCAAGACCCCATTCATATTGACCATTAAACTCAGTATGTAACATTACTAACATTGTAAAAATTGTTTTTACTGGCTAACGGAGGATATAACTAACAAGTCAAAGACGAGCAAGTAAAACTAAACTTTATAAAGTGATAACGCTTTTAAAAAAGCGAAACAATGGCTGTTTACCAAGAAATCAAAAGTTCTGACAAAAAATTAAGTGATGGATAGTTATCAAATATTATCAATTGTTTATATATAAATAAATTGTTAAAGAGTATTTGAAAGCTTAAAATAATGACATTACACTTGTCAATTTTAAGCTGGAAATAAAGCATGTTCTAATTTCGTTCAATTTTTTAGAAGATTTTAGGAATTTTATTTGACATTAGCATAATGCCAACTAATCTGACTTTCAGTATTAGATGTGAAGTATAATTGTATAGTTTATATTTTAGTTTTAGTATTTTAGCAAGCAAATTCAAAATAGGTTTAACAACAATTAATTTGGGAGCAGAACGTTTCTGGAAGTCACCAAAAACCTGTATTCTGTAGCTTAAAATGAAATATAAAATGACAAATTTTACTTTCAAGATTAGCTATAAATTGCTTGAATTTGAAGAACGATTATAAGATCATAAAAAAAAAGCTGAAAAATTTAATAAACTTATATGAATAATTACTGTTATCAAAATTTTTAATGATTTACATTTATTTTCATTTTGTGAAGCTATGCGCAGAACCGCTATTTTTATAATTAATTAGTTGCAATTCATTCTTAATCTAATCTTTGCCTTGCAATGATAATCTTGTTAATAGATACATTCTATCTTAAAACGATACATAATGTAATAATTTTTTTTTGTGTAACATTCAAATTAGGTTTCAATCTGGCGACATTTCTAAAACATTTGGCTTCAGACTTTTTCACATGAATAAGACCCACCCTATATGTAATAACACTTTTCAATAATATTATTTAGAACTAGAGCATTCGACTACAAAAAATAAATTCAAATGTTTTTAATCTCTGCGGCTCATTTAAAGACCGCCGAATATGAAACTGCCACTTAGAGACTTCCTTATAAATAGACCAAAAGAGTGCAAATGTGTACCATCCTCTCAAAAATTGCAACACCTTTACAAACAATGAGCGCAAAATGCCGATTTCTAAAAACAATGGAGAGAATGATTTTATCAAAAACCATACCGTACCTGTCTCTCACGCTTTACCTGTCAGTGAAAGTTAAGCCTGGCTTGAATGTGAACTTGTTGAAGACGTGACTCACAATATTATTACATAAGTTGAAATGTTTATGTTTTAGCTGAACAATAACTATTTACCTTAAATTTCGATCCGTTGAAATTCCTGAATCACCATCGATATCCGCTCCTCCGTTCCATTCGTAATTTTCACCATCGGATAATGAAGAACACTGACTTTTACTTTGCTCAATGGGACGAGGACTATCTGGAGGATTTAGAAGAAATGTCGGTTCGGGACCTGTGTTTCCGTTTCCGATAGGTTCTGTAGCTGTCGTAGTGGGCGACATCATACTCTCTATAAAAAAGATGAAAACTTAATAAATACACAATATTCAGATAAATAAACTAATCAGTAAAATAAAACTTAAAAAAAATGTCAACTATCACCGTAAAACATCCAAATGACATCAAAACACAAACTAGGTTACGCAGAAATAGACAAATTTATTTTTATAGAAAAATGTAGTTCTCTTTTTCATTATTGTTTTGAAATAAAATCTTCAGTAAAATACATAGTATGAAAAACCGTTTGAAAACGTTTGCTAAAAATGTTTGCAAACCTCTTTGTTTTTGATTAGGCAAACAACTTTTTGTATTTCTTTTTCTTATTAATGTACTTTTATGCACTATTATTTCCCGAGGTTGCTCCATATAAAATTAACCCGTCATTTTTTTGAAAATTAATAAGTTAGTACCGATCAAGATTAAAAATGGATTTAAATAACATTAATAAATTAAATTTACTTAAAAAATTCTTTTGTCTTATGTACGAAGTCAAGATAACATTATTGATGTGTCGCTCTCTGAATGTATCAATCGTTTTCCCCGACTCACACTCATAACGTTGTTAAATGTCAATTAAGAATTAAAAATTAATATCGTTAATTACTTAAAGAACTACGACTTAGTGTAGGCTAAAAATGTATGGTTATATAAATCCAAACTCAACCCCATACATTGATGACAACGAAACTATCCGAAAGCTAAAGCCACATTTCAATTAGATTCTGCTTAAAAAGTTTAAAATTGTTAAAATGATAATTAAAAATTTAACTTTTCAAGTAATATTAATGATTTCAATCATTTGGTAAAATGAATCGATATAATGTAAATTGAAATACTTAATTTCATTGTAATAATCAATATAAATAGAAACCGCCTTAATTTCCTGTTAGTTGACTGTAGAAAATGACGAATGATGAGTATAAGTGTAAAACTAGAAAAGTAAAAAGTTACATTTTCGATGTATGTAACAAATTTAAAATCAATTTTTACAAAATGAATGAATATTCTGCGTACATCTAGCTGATGAGTTTCAAAACAAAAAGCTTTACACGTCCCTGATAACCCAAATTAACAGAAGCTACCCCAAATAAACAGAAGCTACAATCTAGTGAGGGAAAATTCAAACAGTCAGGAAGCAAAAGATCATCCATAACGTATAGTTTTTAAGTTAGGCGTTCATTTGATTTCTGTGTGGTGGGTGATACAAAGCAATGTCTCAAAAAAATAAACCTGAAAAATGTATGAATCCCCGAGATAAGCAAAAAGATTTAAATCAATGATTTAAAGAAATTAAAGAAACGTATCAAATAATGACTGATAAAGAAATACAAATGCAAGGAGAATTTAGAAAAGAAAGTGTTGTGAAAATATTGAGGCCACCAACTACTACAATTGCTAAAATAAACAATTCAAAGACATGCAAAATATTTCCAATGTCTTCTCTGATCTAAAAACTATTTCTTCACTTGTTAAATAGCCGTTCACAGGCATTAGGCAGCAGTTACCTATTATAAATTGATATCTGCTTTGTTATTAAGTTCAAATTTTTGTCATATAATGTATAGATTATTGTACAGTGGTTTTTCCGTCAATAAACATATTATAATCATACTATCTTGTAATCGTTTACAAAACGATTTAAATATATATTTGGTTATAACACAATGAAAAAATCGGAAGAAACCGATTTCAATAATATTATGATTAATTATTATTCTATTTATTTAATTGATTTAACTTATTTTTTGTTTAAGTGGTTTAAATTCATTAAATTACTAAACTAATAATTATGTTTTAATTTGTCACTTGTTTTTATAACCAGTTAGAAGTGTCAAAAATTTATGTTAAAAATCCACATTAATAAAAATTTTGGTTGTGGTTTACGTCCATGTTATTTAATTAAATAGATTTAAACAGGGATTTGGACAATTTATTATAAAAATTATTTATGATATTCTTGCTAACGTTTCGAGGGCACTTTTGTCCCTCTTTATCAAAGCTACAATAAAATGGATACATTATTACATGGTTATATATTACATATTTGTACTTTACCTAAATATCTAAATTAGATGATTTTTATAAGTTGCAATTGTTATTACAAAGCAGAATAAAATTAAAGTAATTTCTTGTATAGTCATTGTCTGAAATAAAATTACTACAAAAGAAAATGGCGATATTCACTTATCAAATTTGAGGATTTATGTTATCAGAGATTAAATATTATCGTCTTTGTCATGTTTATAGTCAATACATTTGTTAGTGGTAGTATTCTGTTTATCTAGACACCTATTTTTTTGTATATTAATTAGGTTGTTGTATGTGGAGTGTAAATTTCGCACGTCTTCTCTGAAGTTAACTGAGTCATTCATTTTTATGTAAATCATTTCACTTACATTGCGTTTGTAATTGTTGGTTTCTTTATCTACAACCTGTAAGTTTTTAAAATCAAAATTATGTCCTAAATTAAAAGTGTGTGCTGTGAGTGCTGTTTTGTCTGTAAGTAAAGGTAATTTTGTTTTTGTGTCGTTCATGTGTTGTTTGAGTCTCTCTTTGAGGAGTTGTCTGGTCTGACCTATGTATACTTTATTACAGTTATTACAGTTTATTTTATAAACAACTTGTGAGCACAGATCTATTGGTGTTTTATCTTTAAGAATTGTGTAAAATTGTTTTGTTGTAGTTTTGTTATAAAAAGCTGCTTTACAGTGGAATGTTTTAAACACTTTGTCTATTTTGTGTGAGAGTTTGTTAGTATATGGTAATCTATAATAGGCTATTGGTTTGTTGGTTTTATTAAAATTTTCTGTTGTGCTATGTTTGTTAATTTCGTTAAATATTTTATTTTGTACTTTATTAATGAGTGTTGTAGGGTAATTATTACTTGTTAGTATTTTATTTATTTTGCTTATATTTTCTTTGTGAAATTTTGTGTTGCTAAGTTTAAGTGCTCTGTGTGTTATATTTTGGATTATGTTAATTTTTTGACTAGTGCTGTGATTTGTGTTAAAGTTAAGTATTCTACATGGGTCAGTTGGTTTTGTATACCAATTTGTTAAAAGTTTTTTGTCTTCTCTAATTATTAAGGTATCTAAAAACGGAATTGAGTTATTTGTTTCTTTTTCTATTGTAAATTGAATTTTTTTATGAAATGAGTTAAATGTTTTCAGTGTGGTATCTATCTGTGTTTTAGGGACTAATAGTAGTGTGTCGTCTACGTATAATTTGATTAAGGGTGTTCTGAATTTTAGTTTACCTAGGCTATAGTCAAAAACTTCGTTCATTACCAAGTTAGCCATTACTGGGCTAGTAGGTGCACCCATCGCCGTTCCGTTTTAATGATGTGATTTATAAACAACTTGACGGAACGGCAATGGGTGCACCTACTAGCCCAGTAATGGCTAACTTGGTAATGAACGAAGTTTTTGACTATAGCCTAGGTAAACTAAAATTCAGAACACCCTTAATCAAATTATACGTAGACGACACACTACTATTAGTCCCTAAAACACAGATAGATACCACACTGAAAACATTTAACTCATTTCATAAAAAAATTCAATTTACAATAGAAAAAGAAACAAATAACTCAATTCCGTTTTTAGATACCTTAATAATTAGAGAAGACAAAAAACTTTTAACAAATTGGTATACAAAACCAACTGACCCATGTAGAATACTTAACTTTAACACAAATCACAGCACTAGTCAAAAAATTAACATAATCCAAAATATAACACACAGAGCACTTAAACTTAGCAACACAAAATTTCACAAAGAAAATATAAGCAAAATAAATAAAATACTAACAAGTAATAATTACCCTACAACACTCATTAATAAAGTACAAAATAAAATATTTAACGAAATTAACAAACATAGCACAACAGAAAATTTTAATAAAACCAACAAACCAATAGCCTATTATAGATTACCATATACTAACAAACTCTCACACAAAATAGACAAAGTGTTTAAAACATTCCACTGTAAAGCAGCTTTTTATAACAAAACTACAACAAAACAATTTTACACAATTCTTAAAGATAAAACACCAATAGATCTGTGCTCACAAGTTGTTTATAAAATAAACTGTAATAACTGTAATAAAGTATACATAGGTCAGACCAGACAACTCCTCAAAGAGAGACTCAAACAACACATGAACGACACAAAAACAAAATTACCTTTACTTACAGACAAAACAGCACTCACAGCACACACTTTTAATTTAGGACATAATTTTGATTTTAAAAACTTACAGGTTGTAGATAAAGAAACCAACAATTACAAACGCAATGTAAGTGAAATGATTTACATAAAAATGAATGACTCAGTTAACTTCAGAGAAGACGTGCGAAATTTACACTCCACATACAACAACCTAATTAATATACAAAAAAATAGGTGTCTAGATAAACAGAATACTACCACTAACAAATGTATTGACTATAAACATGACAAAGACGATAATATTTAATCTCTGATAACATAAATCCTCAAATTTGATAAGTGAATATCGCCATTTTCTTTTGTAGTAATTTTATTTCAGACAATGACTATACAAGAAATTACTTTAATTTTATTCTGCTTTGTAATAACAATTGCAACTTATAAAAATCATCTAATTTAGATATTTAGGTAAAGTACAAATATGTAATATATAACCATGTAATAATGTATCCATTTTATTGTAGCTTTGATAAAGAGGGACAAAAGTGCCCTCGAAACGTTAGCAAGAATATCATAAATAATTTTTATAATAAATTGTCCAAATCCCTGTTTAAATTTATTTAATTAATAAAAATAACTTAAAATTACTATTTCGATCTTAATCGAATGATGAGCACCAGATGCAAAACATCAGCTTTTAAATAAAAAAAAATTATAAAAAAATCGGTTCACCCACTCGTCCTAAGGTAACAAACATACAAAAACATACCTCCTTTTTTGAAGTCGGCTAAAAAGAGAATATCTCAAGAATTCACAAGTTTTTCATGGTTATAATGTAAACAGAAACCCAATTGAATTGAAGAAAACTCATGGTTAGTGTAAGTTTCAAAAGTTTTTTAAATAAAAATTCAAAACCGTCAGGTTCGGTTTTGATAATAACTGATTGAAAACATGGATCAAAATTGTTGCATTTTGCAAAATACTTTTTGCAACACCTTTTAACCGATATTTCTCTAAATCAGCAAATAATCAAATCCTGATATAATTACCATTGTTCCAAGACACGCACCCAACACTAATAAATTACAAAACGTGACCAAACAGATCTAAAACTATAAAGTGATATAACAATCAATATTCACTGTTTAACATGCTAAATTATTTTAAAAGAAAGAATGTTAAGAAGATTTATTAATTATGAGTTTTAAAATCAATTTATTTTGACGTGCTTTTTGCTTCTAATAAAAAGCATTAAACAGCAGTAACAGATCAACAAATTACTTTAAATTAAAGTCCGCTTTGGTTACCACTTCTTAGCCAAAAATAATAATTATATTGTGTTTGAACTAAAATTTTAATTATGCACGTTTTTTCGAATAGTGAACTACAGTAAGCTGCAAATTTTCAAAAAAATTAAGTATAAAAAAAAACGTGCAGTATATTATAAAACTAGCAATGTAGTGTACGTAAACAGTGAACAAAAGTAAATCTTTATGCATTATGCAACAAAAAACAAATTATTAAGAACAACTTAAAAGCTACGAGTCAAATCTTGATCAAATTTATATGGGACCATATGAGAAGCAGTAGTCATCAAAATCGGTTTACCTAAAAAAAGTTCTAGTTATGAAGTAACTAACATAAAAAAAATACTGTTGAGAGCCTCCTCCTTTTTTTGAATTTGGTTTAACAAAAGACAAAGTTCTGATTTTTCTAATAACTCCTACCACACTTTTTACCAAACATTTTTAACTTATTATTTACTGTTATTTGTTCAAAAAATCGAAAGTTTTCACTCTTTTATCCCATCATCAAAATATCACACACACACACACACACACACACACACACACACACACACACACACACACACACACAACACTCTCTCCTTTAAAAGTAGCACAGATTTTTAAACCAAAATATTCAACTATTCGAAAAACTTAATGAAATTGTCGACGTTTCGCATTCGATGGTAACGATGTCAATTTTTCAACTTTTTTTTAATTGTATGGAGATTTTATTGTTGAATGAAATAACAATGCTACAAAGGCAGTTTAAGTAAACGCTATTAGTCTACAATGCACCAGACAACTATAAATTATTGACAGATTTAACGGTCTGTTTGGTGCAAAATCGTACTTTCCAGCAAATTTAATAGAAATGGATGAATCCTTTAAACCACAGTTCCGAATGAGTAATTATAAAAACTATCAATTTCACAAAAAATCATCAAATATTTTTTGTAGATTTTATAGAAATTGTAGATTTTGTCGCAATCACAAAGGCTTGAAAAAAAATTGGCTTAAAACTCAGTGAACCTGTTGATTCACAGGGATAAATAGTATTATCATAAATGATGGCTGTGAAGACTATCATTGTCACCGGATTGCCAACAGCCAAAAGGTGATAATGATTTTACTTCTACTAGTAGTAACGGCTTTTTTCATTACTAGTAAAAAAAGATAAAACAAGATAATTTACATTTATACTAATAATGATCCTCTAAACACTATTCTTATTTTTGTTTGATGATTTAACATCTGCACGTATCTGTGATAATAATAGAAAGTATAAATATCTACATAAAACAATAATCAGAAACTAAAAAAAAATATTTAAATTTAATTTTTAAATATGTTTTACCTTTGGTAATTATGAGTCTTATTATCGCTTTTGGTCAATAATAAAAACCTCCTTATTGCTCTTGGTCAATAATAAAATATTATTTTAGCACATTTGTAGCACTCAGTCTTTTCATTTAGTACAGTTTAATAATAACAATATTCTGTTTTTTAGGGGTTGTGTAATAATTATTCAATATATTGTATCCGCGTTTTCACAATATTCTCTCCTGTTTTCAATTTTTGTGTTCTGTTTTTCTTTTTACATATATCACACATAGTTGAAAAATATTATTATGTATAAGCCACTTTTACACAATGTGCATATGACTTATCTATACTACTTTAATTTTTACATCAATAAAAATGTAAAAAAATAATTCAATAATAATTATTTTATTTTATAAATCGAAAAAAATATTATTATTGTATATTTGCTAGAGCAAAGTGCTTTCATCTTTGAAGTTTCCATATTAACAATTTTGTTTAATTTTCTCTTCCAATTTAATATTTTCTCTATCAACACAATCACTTTGCTTAAGATAATTAATGCGAAAATGTGGCAAAATTACATTATTTTTATAAAATGCAAAATGCATGGATGAAACAAATTATTCTGAGAACGCTGCCGTACATTTTAAATATCTCTTTGTCTAAGCCAAGTCACTCTTATTGCATTATAATGTAAATATAAAATAATGATTATAACTAATCAGTTGAAACATTAACATATTCAAGCCTATTTGAAACTTAATATTGGTTTGAATCAATAACTAGAAAAATATTAGAAGCTGGTAAAGTAAAACATTAAAGCTGAAGAAACCGCTAAATACATATATTAAACCTGTCTTACCGTTTTATAAATCTAAAAAAATCGTTTGATTGTAAAATGCAAAAAGATGAATCATTCATCTTCTTCAGAAACCTTCATCCCAAAAATTACCTGGAAGATTTTGAACACTATGACAAAGAAATTTTGTAAGATAATAATAATTAACATCTAATAATAAGTGAAACAATAAAAATAAAAACAAAATTAAGATTTAAAAACAAAGTTACGTCAAAACTCAAGAAAAATAAATCAGTTTGTGACGACAAAAATAATATGTATGTATATAAATATTTTCCAACAAAATTCACACATTTCTATAAAATCCTCTCCAGAACCAGGTGATAACAGAACACATCATATCTTTAAACTATAAATTATTATATAGATATGAAAAAATTGTAGAAAACCGTCAATGTCAAGAAATTGTTTATTACGTTCCAATGGCATTTATTTACTGAACACTTAGAAGCCTACAGTTAATTTAATTACAAGTTCAATGCAATGTCGCATTAAAGTATTAAACGGTTTCTTGAGAAGTCAAGTACGTATAATGTAAAACTCTTATGTGTATTGTCAAACCAAGCTAATCCAAATTAATGTTTAATTAAATTATTCGTAATAGCATTAAGCAAAAATTCAAGGCTACCTTTCTACTATTATCTCGCGTTACATCCGAAACGTGTAAAAAGTATTGTTAAAATTTCTAATTAACGAACAAACGCAATTATGAAAATCATTCCATTAGATGAAATGTGCCAAAAGTAAATTTTATCATAGAATGTGTACGTATATCCATTCCCTCAAACGAGGTTTTTATTCGAATATGTGTACTGGATTTTCTGTACCAGTACGTGCCAAGCTAACATTGAACAGAGAGAACACAGATTTGCCACTGAGATACCTCATACTTCATACCGGTACCTCCACAGCGTAAAATCTGAATGTCCTCGTTCTTTTAAATGCCAATTTCACTAAAAGTTATTGTTTTTTCTTATATCAACACAGCTAGTCACTGCTTACTCTACCATAACAGAAAAAAAAATTCCTACTAGGTACCTACTTAATTATTTGTATGGATTTCTCTGGTTTATTTTGTTAAAATAGTAATAATAATTCACTGTTGTAGATTGTGCATTATTGAAATATTTTAAACTTTTGACTTTTTCCGCGGCTGACCCATTCACTTAATTTTATTGGCACCAAATGCGTCCGCCTTATTGTTGGTTTACGTTTTTCAAAGTATAAACTTAAGCAGCTTTAAAAATTTATTGTATTCCTCTATTTAAGTAAGTCAAGTTTCAGCAATACCAACGCAAGCTTACTTACGCACAAAAAAGTCACCATTCGCAGAATTTTCTAAACTCTTCCGCTTACCGAAACGATAGCGCTGGTTTTGAAAAAATGCGGCAACTTTGTACTGTACACAGAGGTGAGGCGGTGGTTTCTGACAGTTTTTACTGACAATTTAACATTTTGTATTTTGCTGCTTGTTTGCTCTATAAAGTAATAAAATTGTTGGTTGGATGAATGTTTCACTCAGCATTAATTGACCAATAGTATTACGATTTTTCAATGCTACGCAAAATTTCTTTTGCGAATGTGTAATGTAAAATATCGACAGACATGTTTTGAATATCTAATAAAACCTATTTAATAAAATTCAATAATACTGCTGAAACAACAATATTACTAGGTAACAGTCTATCAAAATTGATCTACCATAGTATCTCTGTCATCCACGAAGACCTTTGTTTCAAAAAAATCACTGATTTAATATTTGCTTTGTTAAAATTTTTTTCTTAAAATTTTATACATCGTCCAAACTAGAAAAAAAGGTAAAAAATACTTATAGATGTTAATTTAAAAAAACTAAAGCTGACAGTTGTTTGACATAAAAATTCGGTCACAAACCATCAAAGACTAAATCTAATCTAGTTTGAACGCGTCTTGTAGCCCTTTTTCAATAATTTAAATGCTCTTTAATTTTGCTATTTCGATTGAACAAAATGGGCTCAATAAACGAGATGTTTACATGTGCACGAGAGTGCAACAACAATAATGTATATTTAGACGATCTGGTACAATCATGCAGTTGTTTGAATATAGCAATCAATAAGTCCGAGTTCAAGTTTTAGGGAGCTTTAGTAAGACCACCTCTTTGTAATTTCTACTTGGTAAGGGTAGTTATTATAACTATATAACTGTTTGTTGTAACAGATCTATTAAAATCCTTTTTTCGTAAAAAGCAAAGAAATAGAAATGATTCCACTTTTTACTATGTTAAATTTCTCACAGAACCACAAAAAGTGTTAGTCTTCTCGCGGTCGAAAATGTCGTTTTTGAAATTTGCGGAATTTAAATTTCAAGCCGATTCCAACATGACTCATGACAGGAAATGCAGGTTATGCGTGGTAAAAAGGTAAAATTTTATGCATACCCATGGGCAGCGTCAGGTGGGTCAACCAATTACTTTTTCTGGGAAGTGGTAGAAAAGCTTAAATGCTTTTACACAGTTTCCAGAAAACAAATTATGTTGTGAAAATAAATGGTAAATGTGGTAGATACAAAACAAATTTCAGGAAAAGTTATTAATGCAATGAACCAACACGCTATTTCATGTTTATTCGAACATAATGAGCTCCAGATTGTAAGAAACTCGTAATCTATTAAATTATAATATTTAGAGCATCCAGCTACACCCACAAAAAATAAGCTTTAATTTCGTTCTCATAATGTATTTTCTCAGTGACAATCAGAAAAAAATTTTTTTCTGATCAGAAAAAATTTTTTTTCTGATTGTCACTCTACCACCTAAAATTTACCACATTTGAAAATATTTTAGTAATATTTTAATTTTTTTATTGAATTTAATGAAAATTTTTAACAGTGATGAGTTTTTCTTCGTATGTGTGTTGTTCACTCTAAGAATTATTACTTATTGGATTTTACTACAAAAAAACTTGAAAAAAGAAGCAATTTGTTTTAAAATAAAATGTTATTTATCAAGCCAAAAGCATATTAGGCATTAACTCAAGTTTAATTTCTCTATCAAAAAGCCATCTTGCTGGCGAAACAATTTATATTGAAAATAAAATTTAGATAAAAGTGGGAAAACTTTGTTTTATCATTTAATTAAGACAAAGGATCCAAGTCAAACCAATGTTTTAAAAATTTAAAAAAAAAACAAAAGATTCTAATAAAAGATGAACATCAATTTTGTAAAATTGAAAACAGTTTTCTTTTACTTCAATTTATAGAAAGTGCCAACGATTTTATTCGATATTAACATAAAGCCAACTTTGAACTGTCATCATAAGTATAGGTAATGTTTGTTTGCTATTTTGTGATGATTTGTCTAGTTGATAAATGAAACCAATGCAGACACCTACACCTATACGAGAAAAACTAGATGAAAACAACTGCAAACAGCAATAATTGTTGTATTGATGCTGTTTGTGCATATTAAAGAATATAAAACAAAAAAATAGTCGCTTATAAAAAAATCCATTTTTTATATATAGTTTTCTTAGAATGGTACAAACCTGTTGTTACGATTCTGTAGTTCAAAATTGAACACAATTAGACAATAATGCTAAAAGTTTTCAATTTCTTGAACAATTTTGAGACCTTAAAATTAAAGTTCTGTTTTATATATTTTATGTTTTTACTACTTGTCTCTAAAACAAAAAAAGGTTTATTATTGAAACTACGAGTTTAACTTTCTTTAAATATTGCTTGCTTTAGAGGTTTTCGTGTTCTATAAAACTTGAATCAATACTTTGACGTTAATGACCGTCTGCTTCATTTTTAACAATGTTCTCAGCATATTTAAATAAATGTAGTTATACATATATGATTAACTTAATGTTATTGATTATAGTTTGTGTCTTTGTTATGTTTTCAATAATATTTATCAAAGTATCCATGTATTGATAATAATAATTTATTTTGGTTTTAGAAGCGGAGGACCACCTACAACAATGACAATTCAAAAACTGTCAAATTTTATAATTGACGGATTTGAAGACGGCAAATATTTAGAAGCGGTTTTTGTGGTCTGTCAAAAAGTTCTGGTTTTACCTTGTCAATGGACAGTAGTTCTTTTAATTATTTATGAGTAAAAACCAAAAATTATTAAAAAAAAGCATCTCTATTAAATAAATTTAGACATGTTTAGACATTTGGCCAAAAGATTATCGAGACCATTTCATCCGCAATTTTACAAAAAGCACTCAACAAATGTAGCATCTTTAAAACTTGGTGTTAATTCCCAAGAGTCAACTAGTTTTTAATTATAATTCTTATGTTTTCATTTTCTAGTTATTTTCTCATATTTACTTTTTTGATTTATCAATTAAAAACATTGATTATTAAATAAGCTATTTTATTGATTATTATACAATTATTATTGAAAAAAGTCAATGATTTGGATCAACATTGATATTATAATTGACTTTTTTATATAGTCTCTAACTCCCATAGTGTCTCTTCTTGACTTTGATTTAACTTTTTAAATTCATTCCAAATTATTTCAACTTTTCTCCTCTCACCCCGATCCTTGTAATACAGTTTTTCTAGGTTTGTCGTTTCTTCCGTAGGTTTCTCATACACGGATATTATAATAATTGATTCTCAGCATTTTTTTTACATGCACGTACTTCCAAATTGCTGATTACTTCATGTTAGATCAGAAAATTAATTCATACAATTACAGTTCATTACACCTCGTAGTATTTAGAAAAAAAAAACTTTTACTTCGATCCCTGTACTTAAAGAGTGGTTTTTCTTAATGACATTTCCTTATCCAGCTTTTTACAACGAATGTGTAATGTATACCCAAATATTACAAATTTCTCTACACCTTAACAAAACAACCGTAAAATACTGACCCACATAAGAAAATGTTATCAAACAATTGCATTGTTATCTTAAACTGAACATTTTCCAAAAGAAATTTCCTCGTTTATCTTAATCAAAAGCAGTAAATTAGTGATAACAGACAAATATGACCTCTTTTTAGTGATCACTGTTAATGATAGGTATTACTGGTTTTCCCTATAACAGTAGAAAGTGTTGCTTAAGTTTATAATGGTTTTATTATTGTTGATGGGTTAGTTCAAAATAGTTTAAATACTATACTAAATTTAATAGCTGTAATTTAGACAGGCAACTATTTCCTCTTTATGTGAAGAAATAGTAAACATTGTGTAAATTTTTTGTCACTCGTAAAATAATGTTCTTTGTTAAAAACCGAAAAACTGCGCTTCACTGAAACTAGTGACGGCAATTTTTATCATAAATAATATTATCATACAACCTACTTTTAGAACAATTTAGTTCACAAAGGTTTATTTTCTATAAATTTATTATGAACAACTCACATAAAAGTTATTGTAAGTTTTTTTAAGCGCAATATATCCGACACTATCTCTGTCTTCTAGACTACTGTGCGTTACCTTAAAAAAGTTCTTAATTTTTCCAACAAATTAACTGCCAATGTTTCCAAAAACAGAAACCAAATAAAGTTCAAGACAAAAAAGTTCACATGCTCAAACAGTTGCCAAGTTCATCTTTTAGTAATTGACGTGTTCCTATTAAGATAAATCAAGCAATAACTCTTAATTTAGAAAAAAAAAAACGTTTCACATCCATCAATACGGTTTCTGGTATTCTGAAACCATTGTATAAACAAGGGGTGACTTCTATTACAAACAGATGTTCCACGTGCCTGTTATGACAAATCCCAGAAGGAATATTTATTTTTCCTATCTTGAAACAGAATCTCTAAAGCATTTAATTTTTTTTTAATTTAGCCTCAATAACTTTAAACCGCAACGATTAATTTTGATCTTATTATGAGCTTTTTTTGTTTAGGCAGCAACAAGCTACCCCTAGTATAGAAGTGATAGTTACCACAAGTTTCCATTTCATTGTTCTTAAAAACCGTAATTAGATAGAAGATAATAATTATTATGCCTGGTATTTTTATACAGAGTGATCTTTTTAATAAAATATTTTCATACTATTTTTTTATTTAAAAACAAGTCACGTTATTTTGAACTTAAATTAATTTTCATTCCATTTCGCTGAGATCCACCAAGAAGGTAAAACAAAAATGTCATATACAGGTGTGTCTCATTTAAGACAAATTATTCCTTGTATGTAAAAGTTGCTTCTGGCTAGGGGCCATCCATAAATTACATAGCGATTTGTAGAGAGAGAGGAAGAGTAAAACTTTTACAATGTGTTACAAAAGGTAGTATAAAATATTTAATATGTTTGTTGAAAACATTTTTTTAAGATTATTCTTTAGTATTTTACTTGTATTTGTTAATCAAATTTACTGGTTTTCATCTGTTTTTACTCTCAAATTTGTTAAAATCACAACTTTCTTTTAGATTATTAATTTTTTTAATTAAGTCTACTAAACACAAACATTAGTCTTTTAAAATTTCTTAAAAAACTAGTAAAACTAAATAGAAACAACATTATTTAATAAATAAAAAAAATTTAAACATAAATCTATTCATCAAAAATCCCATGAGTTGAGCAACCTTTAAAAAGCCATTTTCAGTCCTTCGCGCATAAATTTTTAGAAGCAAAATAATTTTTAAAAAAATATCAGAACAATAACTGCTTATACCTTAAAATAGAAATTAATTGATAGCTAAGAATGACCATCAAGCCAAATGCTACATTCTCAAAATTTTCAAAGTAACTTCAATAGTAAACCTAAAAAAGTAACAGTTTTAGACCTACAATGTTATATGCAAAGTTACCCTAAAATTAAATAAGAAAACCAGAGCTATGCACTACATTCTTAAAAAACAAACAAACAAATAGGTAACGCTCAAACTGTATAATTAAAAGTATTTTTGCAAAAAGCATTGTGAAAACAACTTAATTTGTTTGTTTTTGTAAAATGAAAAAATAAAGAACTTATGAAACAGTAAATCTTGACTGAGACACACGGTATCTGTAAAATAATTAAACTTAGATCACTCAAAAAAACATTGCGCCTAAATGGATGTGCTTAAAATTGCTAGAATTTATATTCAAACTATTTTTCATTTTAATATAAAATTTCTGTTTATTTGATTAATAACAAACAATTTTATCAACTTATTGGTGACTACAGTAAACTCTTGAGCTAAAAGCCTAAAAACAGGTTTGCCTAAGCCATTTATAGACAAACATATTTTTTTACATATTATTTTTTATTATAGAACAAAGGTAATAAATTCAAGAGTTATAAGAATGTACTTTTAAAAACTCAAATAAATTAAAAAAACTATAAAAAAGCAAAGTAGACCAAAATTATAGATTAAATAAACATAATTCTATAAAAAAAAAGTCAGATAAACAAAGCGTCCTTACGGCATTTGTCACTACAAATTTATGTTATAGAACCTAGAAAAATAATTTGAAAAAAGAGTTTATGCTTTAATTGTGTTTTATTAGTTAGTTTTATTGTGAAAACATTTCGTTTATTTACTCTTTAATTGATCCACGTTATTTATGTTATTTTTAGGTCAGCATAACACAATCAGGATTCGTCCTTCACACGTTGACTACGCTTATTGCTCTTGAGCTTGAATTGTGTAAAATTGGTTCACAGTACCTTTGAATTATGCCGGGCATTCTCGCAAAATGTTTCATTGAGTGTTGTTGAATTTTTATAAAATTCCGTGTAATCCAAAGAAAAAATTAAAATAAATTTGCTTTTGACAAGTATGAATTTTGTGGCAGCTTCTTTATATTGCATCAAAAACATGTAAAATATTTCCAACGCCTTTTCTAATTTGAAAACTATTTGATCACTTCTTTTGTATGCAAACCACCTCAATATCTTCCACATACAAAACGAATCAAGGATACAATGATAAAAGATTTTTGACTCAACATAAGAGTTTACTTTATTTGTAGCACTGCGTTTAAAACTTTGAACTTCATCATGCACAAATCAAAGCTTTTTGGTAATCAAGAAAATTTGCTTAACTTTTTCGATATTCAGCAGATTAGAATATGCTTCTCTCTTACTGCCCTTGTCAACATATGGCTCTGGACCACATTCAAGCAACATGATCATATTACTTATCTGTTTTGTAAAGTTGAACTTTTAATTAGGCTGGCTTTAGGTTATTTAGCTCTTTAATATTCTTCTTTTATGTTGTGACCATGTATATACTATTTTACTACATACTATATACCTACACTGATTTTTATCCAGTTTTACCCAACAATAAACAGATAAACACTGTGTTCTCCTGTTAAACAATAAATCGATATTATATGATACAATTGCTTAAAAGTCAAAATTCAGCCCCATATTTTTTCATTTTCACTTGAATTTTTGTACGTATATCAAACATTACAGTTTATACGTCATTTAACATAATATAATATTTATGGTTTCTGGAAAGTAAAATGCTCCAATTGCTGTGCTCAAGACACACTCAGCTGAATAAAAGAAATTACCATAAATTGTAAACTTTCATTAAATTCTCATTTATTTATTATTCATATAAGCCATATTTATGATGTGAAAATAAATCGATGAAGGTGAAGCATAAATATCAATGTTTTCGCATTGGCATTGTATACAAAGGCCATTATTTTCATATTTTTATAAGATTTCCAAAGTTATTCAGGTCACTCAGACAATTTGCGATGACGTGAATTTGTCTCTCTTCTTGTTCTGTTGATGTCATTTGAAATTTATTCTTAGAGAACATCTTACAAAGCCATTGAAATAGATACATACTTTCTAAATTTAGCTGAAAGATATTTTGCTGCTACACATTTTCATTAGTGTAAGAAATGGCATTCCAGAATCAAATCCAACAAAATTACATAAATTTCTGAACAGGCTCGACAAACATCGTTCCTGTAGTTAAAGCTATTAATATTTTGAAAATGCATAAAGTCTGCAATATATTAATGTTCGTCAATTATATATCCATGAATATTCAAATGATTTAAAAACTTCTACTGTAAGTAACATGGCTTGTTATTAACACCAGTATAAAAACAAGAGAATATATCAATTTCTCCTACAAAGTAATAGATAAAAAAAAGTAGGCCGGCAAATGAAAAAAAAAGATTGAATTGAAAATTAAAGTATCTTGCAACGCAGTTCCATGCCGCTGCACCTCAATTAAATTAAAACCCTGTGTATAAATATTACAATTATTCGCTTAAAGCATTTCGAAGATGCTTTAATAACAGCAAAAGCAAAAGAAAGCATTAAAATAAGCATTTATATAAGACAAAAAGAGAAAGCCATTTAAGCAAGTTAAAACAAACAAAAATTTCGATAATTACAATTCCTCAATATTTTTAAAATTTGGGCAATTTTTTTGCATATTTTGCGGTTGCAATCACTTTCGCTTTTATGTTTAATAGAGTGAAATTAATAAAAATAAAACAATATAAAACATTTATATGAATATCCGGTGTAAATATTTTATTTGAGCTGATTGAATCAGTTGCTGGCACGATTCAATTCATCTAAATTAAACAATTTAAAAGAGATTCAGTTCAATGTTTCAACTTAACACAAGTAACCTATATAAAGCTAGAGACTGTTTTCCATCTACATGAGAGCCAAACCGTAAAACCTCTATGCAAAAAAATTATTAGAACAAAAATTTTTGGCCAGTGGTCAATTAGTGGTAATTTTTTGTAACGCTTATGATAAATTTGTTAAAAATCTTTTAGACTGTGTTTTTCGGGAAGCGGACTACAAAATACCCTAATCGTTAATAATTTTGTCGAGTGCAAATTCATAAAATTGAAGCAACTTTACAATATTCACATCTAGTAAAAAACTATTAATAATTTACAGAGCTCAAAATCAATCATATTATGTCATAAAGTTATAATAATTCAACTTCAATAAAATTCAGAACAATATTGAAACCTTATTGACATCATTTTGGAAACAGACTAAAATAATGAAAAAAAAATATTATAAAAAATTATACAACAAAATTATACATATAAAATGCATATTAAATCAGAAAAAAATGCGTAAATCCAAACAAAGTAATGTTTACGTTTAGAAAATAAAGAAAAAATCAAATTAACTTTAATTTTAAAAAGTAACATTAGTTTAGAAGAACAAATACTTTTTACCTATAAATAATTTGGTTTGAAACATATTGAACAAAATCTAGTCAATTGAAATTATTTAAAAAAAAACAGTTTATTATTCAATGTAAAATTGACGAAAAACAGTCTTCAAATTATTAAATTATCTCCTGATTGAGAAGCTGCAGACGATGAGCGTGTTAAGTCAATTAACAGCAATATGAATTAGGCAATTAGCCAATATTATTGTTTGCTAAGTGTTGTCAAAAATAATGCAAAAAACAATTATATATAAAAAAATTATATAATAATATTATATGAATTCATTTGTATTAAAATTATCAAAATAAAAATAGATAACTTTCAAGTTTTCATGTTCCACATTTTTTATTAACCTTTTATAGAAGTTATTTTAATACATGTAAATTAGATAAATAGAATGTAGATTCGATGCTCTACAAAAAAAATTCCAACACTTTTTCATACATGAACACTTTCAAAAATTATTCAAGACTTAAATTAAATTTGTAAGGTAAAACTGAACTTCGGTTTTGACTAATTGTAAAAAAGACCTCAAACTTTCACAAAACTTTTTTTTTGTCTTAAGAAACAATATTCTCCAGACGCTTTTTGGAAAAAAAAGTCGATTTTTCTGATGCAGTTTTCAGTAAATGCATGTACAACTTCGAATAACATTAAAACAGTTGAATTATGGAAAAAGTAAAAGACACTTTTGATGTAGAGTACTAATTTTTCTAGAAGAGTATTTATATAAGCGTTTATATGTCTGTTGCCTTCTCATTGAATTTTTATCTTAAGCATTATAATAAATAACTGAACGTATATTTTATTTTGTCTACCTGTTACTTAGGGATATGAACAAAGTAAACTTGTTTGTCGCTCCCGAAATAAAGTGTCAGTCGTAAATATTTATTATTATAATCTTTACAAATTTATTTGAACTATAATCCAAAAACTTCTAAAGTTAAGATTTTCTTCTATGCTATTTATCTGGTAAATAGAAAAACGTCTAAATACAAAAAATAGCGAAAAGTAGACTATTTTTTCAGTACAGGCTAATGTAAGTCGTAAGTAGTTTATCGAAAAAGTTGATCTTTTTTTGACAACACAAAATGCAAGATTTGCATTTTCAATCCACAATGCTTTTACACCACAATTTCAATTATTATCAAGTCATCAAAAGAAGACATTTAAAATGTTTGTTTGCGATGCAAAAATGTAAATAAACTCGTAGAAAACCCAATGTTTTTACTTTTTTTTTATTTATATGTAAGTGGTAAATATCTGAACGTATATTTTATTTTGTCTACCTGCTACTTACTAAAAAGAATGCCGGATATAGACAAAATAAATTTGTTTGTCTCTCCCAAAATAAAATGCTAGTCGTAAATATTTATTCTCATAATCTTAACAGTGTTTTAAGTCAAAATCTGAATTTATTTGCGCCTACTATATACATATAACTGTCCTAACAAAGTAGAGAATTTTGTGCTAGATTATATTAAACACAAAAGATGCCGAAAGTCAAAATCAGAATCACGTTATGGCTTATTTAACAATATGTATCATACAATATCACATACTCAAAAAAGGTATGATATTGTATGTGATAACTTGTTCCTACAGAAAACGTATTCGAAAAAATGACAGGATTTAGACACTAACCAAATTAGAAAATTTAGTGGTAAAGCTAACAAAAAAAAAAAAAACGGCACAAAAACTACTATAAGCAGAAAATAATAGTCGCCAAAGCAAAAAATAGTTATAGGCATATAAACAAGCTGGTGTTAGAATAATAAATAAACTTAGAAATTGTCTCTTGTTGCTGGCAAAACATAAAAACTCATCATCCGACAAGACAGTTAACACCACGCCGCCACAATATAAACGTATAGGTATTAATGCAAAATTTCTATTTTGCGTAGATATATTGTGTTTATTTCAAAAAAACTTGTAGATTGTGCAAACAGAATAGGAAATATTTTTCAACTACAATATTGGTTTCTTGCTATTTGTGAAGGTAAAATAACTGTTTACTGACTGATGAGCTAACTGTAATATGTAGCTTCCTATGGGGCGGAATACTCAACAACAAATATGTAACTTTGGGAAATAAAAGCTACTTTATTACCAACAGAGAGCATTACCAGCAGTTAAGTACGTCATCACGATGGAATGGTGTATTGATGCAAAACTTCCATTTTGTATGTTGAACTGTGATGGCAACTTTACCATCGAAGTGACAGTTATTAATTTGACATCTGAACCTAACCTCACTTTCAATTTAATGAATCGATATTTCAACACGAAAATGAGATTAAATTAAAAGCACTTCAAAGCACTTGTGTTAAAACCAACGAAAAAATATACTTTAATAAGAAAATAACGTTTATAACAAATAATTTACTTGATTTTTAATTTATTTATTTTGCTCACACCATCCTAAGCCGAAGCTAGTTACAGAACTGAGACTATGATATATACAAGACAATATATTTTACGCACTAGACATATAAACTTAAACTAAGAATAAACAGAAAGTATATAAAATTTATAAAGTACATTAGAAAACTAGCATAGAACTGCTTCTTTGATATTTTGAATTTTACAAAAGTAAATGTCAATCGTATCAGCATATGCCTTATGCATTTCACGCATAGTAGATAGTGGAGCCAATTTTAAAATGTTTGTTCGAACCCGAGGCAGATAAAACATCACACCCTTTCTTGCAGGAAATCTTGGAACATTTATTTTACTTAACAAATCTGCGCAGTCCACTTGATTATGCATTAAGCAAAATGTAGTCCATCAACAACTTCAAAGCATTTGCAGACTCTTTAAACAATTGCGATACTGATCTGACGCGTTATTCAAGCGTTGCTGGAAAATCGATTTCTCTAAATAGGACGACAAAAAGAAGTCACGATAAGCATAAAATTCTTGTATCATACTCAAGGATTCGTAAGCGGTATGTGGAGTGTCTTGCTGAAAGTATCCGTCCATAATTTCATCGTCATAAAACTGTCTGATAAAACGGCTGTAAAATTTCCTCTCGATATCTTGCAGCAGTCGATGTTCCATTAAAAAAAAACTACCCAATAATTCACCATGCACCATCAACTCGATGGCAGTTACGAAAATAAGATTCCACTACAAAAAATTTTTGTTCTTGTGAGAACACCACTAAATTCAAAACTTAAGAAATTCTGTAATTATTTTGACTTTTGAAGTTTTGAAGCAATTGTTTTAAAAATTATGGTCCGTTCATACAAAGTCATAAGCATGGCCGGCTATGACCCCAAATTTTAAAAAGTATTCGTCATAATTACACCGATTTTGATTTCAAAAAACGTATAGGTTGTGCAAACACAATTAAAGCTTATTATTACAGATTAATTTCTTTCATCTTACTAAAGTAACATTACTGTTTACTAACTGATGACGTAACTGTCTAGACTGATAATGTGTCCTAAATGATACCTGTGGATTCCTATAGGAAAGAAGTACACAATAACGGAAGATTAGTTTTTGCTATTTCCAACGTTTCACATTTTAATTTTCAAAGTCAGCATCAAGTCTTCACGTGAATTCATAGATTATTTAGTGATTACGAAATACATCTCTTTCGGTGTAAATATGATTACCTAGATGGTATGTCGACACAATAATTTATGTGTATCATACGTCTAGAAACTATTTTACAAAATTTCGTAACTAGAAGCCTCATAAACGCGCTTCACTTGATAAAAATTTGTTTAAATAGAAAAAAATTAACACCTTTATCATGGGGATTTTGCAAATACAGGGATGTTGTATTTTACAACAATATTTAAGTAGATCGGTGTTTATTATAATAACCTGAACTATAACAATAGCCTGTACTAATTTAAAATATCAAATCGTGTCATATTCTACTTCCTTATTGAATAATCGATTAATTGTTCTATAAATCAGGAAATAAGTGCTAAAGATTCATTATAAAAGAATTTTGACATGTTGAGTGAAATCTAACCATAATTGTTTAATAATAAAAGACAAATTATACGCGGCATCAGCAAGAAATCAAGTGCGCTAATAATAACAATAATAATTAATTTAGAAAAAAAAAAATAACCTGAACCGAGTGCGCTTAGAGAAAACTAGCATAAATGCCTATCATTGCGACGTTCTTCCGTTCATAGTCATCTTACCTGTTTGTAAATAAAAATACAGGTGTAGTTGCAGGTTAGGTAATTTCTAACATCCAAGGTGAACTGTGAGTTATTTTCGCACGAAACAAAATTTTAAATTAGGACACAGCACACTACATAAATCACAATCTTGCACAAAAATTTAAATTAGTTAATTAATTATTTCGTTAACACTGTTATTAGGAGACGGTTTTGATGACGGTTTGTCGGAAACCACACCAACCCACCTGCTGCTATGTGGAAACGGACTGAAGAAAATTTCAGTGGGAAGAATTGGACAGATGAGGCGTTTGCGCAGTTACAAATTTCACCTGTGGAGCAGTGTTGTTCAAAATGTGGGTGGATCTTTGATCAAGTTACATTTTGAGAGTTGAGTTAAAAATATAGAAAACATTATTAAAAAAAACTTTCAGATTAATGCCGGACGACAGTTACTAATGAGGTTGATTTTTTTGAATGAATTTTGAACGATGAATCAACCTGCTTGCTTATCTTAAAATTTAATCTTTGCAAATCAATGATATCTAGCTAAAGCACTCTGGCATAGAATTTCATTTAAAATTTTAATTTTAGTCTAGTGGCGTATCTACATAGTGTTAGAAGTATTTAATGTAAAGTAACCACTAGTTAAAAATTAGCATTTATTAATTACCACTGTGCACTTTATGAGGTATTATGTTCAACCGTCCCCATGTCGGAGAGATTTCTGTAAGAATATTTGACCTGCAATCCTAATATGTAATCATTGTAGTTACCGCTCCTAATTATCTATCTTTGTTGAGAAGATTAAGAAACTTTCAGACTGAGCCAATCATAAACTTTTCTCGGTCTGTTTAAATTTTAAAGCAAGGGCGCACAGAAACACAAAAGGTGTAGAATTATATGACAGCACTAAAATCATCTCAAAAATGAAAGCCAATATGGAAGCTAAGATTATTTTACCTGGTTTTCTGCTACCCTATTCTTTTACAGACGATATTGAAGATTTGAATTCACATTAGATTTCTTAAGAGGATACCGATCATGTCAAAAAAGCAGCACAAAACAGTACTTAGATTTCCCTATAGAATTTGCTCTAATCTTTATTATATTATCTATAAATTTTGCAGAGACGTTGGCAAAAGTCTAATACACTCTGCTTAACTATTAGTTTTTTTTTTAATTTAATATTTTTTCATGTAATAAATTCTCAAAATTGGCGAACTTTATCCCTGGTATTTAATTTAATGTGACTTTTAACCAAAATTCTAGCACTTAAGCCGAGTACTTTACTCCTTTGTAAAGTGTGTGTCAAAAATTTGAAATTAAAAATTAATAATTTTTTTTCCATTCTATGGAGACAGCCGTACCTCTGCATTTACAAATAGATCAACATTTACAGCGGTCTGGTGGTGCCAAAAGCTATAACTACGAACGAACCGCCTCAAACCTATTAAAAGACAGTCTGGAGAAAAATTCTTGCATTGACATTATCATACTATCAGCTGAATCTCAGTAAGTCTATCTAATTTAAGATTAGTGTATTTTCGAGAAATTAGATTGAATATAAACTTTGTGGTTCTTTAATTTATTATTTAAAATGGAAAAAAAAATAGTTTTTTTCCTTTTATCTGCACGTCGAAAGATATGTCAAAATTTGCAAAATTATTAAAAATCACAAGTTTGTGTTTAAGAGTTCAATCACAGATGAGTTATACCAGATCGCTCACTTAGAAAAGAAAGCTTAAAAAAGAGAGAGATAGAATATTAACCAGTTTAAAGGTCCAGCTGACGCATGCCCAGTAGAGGTTTATTTCACTGTAAGCAAAGATACACTCGGAACGCTTCGAGATGATTGTATGCAGTGTCTAAATTCACGATTTGGTCCGATGTCTGTCCGATCCAGATTTATTTGCCTCGTGGTTTTATCTACCAATTATAAAACGGCCCACCCTTAATATCTTTATTGCTGTTGAAAATATAAAAAATCGAAAAGGCACGTCAATGTACCATTTTAAAACGTGACTATTTGGAAACCTCTAGACAAAAAACAAAAAAATCTATTTTAATGCATTTGTAATTATGTGAATAAAGTAGGATCTTTCTTAAAAACCAAACGATTACCTCCTAATTATGCTTAATTAGTAAAATTAATGTTGATTACACAAGTTTTCTTCAGAAAACCTATGATGTGTCAAGTAGCTCCAGGACGACACTTTTTGGCAACAGGGCATTTTCTGTAGTAATTCTGACAAAAAACTGCGCGCGGCAACACTGCTATTAACCAATTTAAAGGGACAAGACACGCCAAGGTCATAGAAACGATGCGCAAAAGATCAAACGTTTCGAGGCAAGTGAGCAATCTCTGTGGTTCAATCTCAATGCAATATCTCTTTGGAATTATAGGTGCCGTACAACAGACTTACCCTTTGGTAGCCCTATTTTTATCGTTATTACAAAAAATTAAAAATTTAAAGGTAATTCAACTAAAACGAAAATAAACATACTACTGATATTTTTCATTTGTTTTCAGTAGTAGTGAAGGCGAGTTTGCAGATAATTTGAAAATATACTACGAAACTAAATTATAATGTCTTTTATATTGTTCTTAGAACATTTTCTACAAAAAATGTTTTATAGAGATTTCAGAAATTTAAGCTTATTATAAAAAAACTAAAAAATAAATAGCACTATGTTTATTAGATTAGTCTTAAAGTTTAGACTGGAACATACTGACTCAAAATAATTAAAACAAACAAGATTATATACATAATTTGACAAGATTGAAAGATATGTTTGTATTTGAAAAAGAAAATTTGGAGAAAACACTTATTAGAGTGAAATAATAAATCATCTATGCAAACGATAAAGGCTCTAAATGAGAATTTTAACGTTGTTTATTCCGTCAAATGCTCCGGCTTTTGTGACAAATAAAATAGAATGGGTCAACAGATATTGCTGTGTATGTTCAACAGGGCAGACTAAAATAAAAGTATTCCGAAACATGTTTGCTACAAAAACCATAATGGAAGTGCAACATGCACTGAGTCTTCTATCATTGCCAAAAGTTTTTGCCAAAGTTTACAAATCTACAATGTAAATTGTAAAATATACTAAATTAATTGCTAATGGTGATAGTAGTATATATAAACAAATTTCAGACATGAATTATTACAAAGATACAATTGTTGAGAAAATATAATGCAGAAATTACATTTTAAGAAATTTTTGTAATAAATTGCAAAATCCTCATTCATCTGAAACAAGATTTTGATGTCAACTTCAACAAAAACTTTTATCTGACCGCATACTTTGTTTGCGCATTGCGGTAGTATCAGTTTTAAAATTTCAAAAATCATGTGATGAAAATATTGAAAATAAAATAAAATTATTACTGAATGACATATTAAATTGTTTTGTTTTACGTTTTTGGTCAACATGCAGATTGTGATTCTTATTTTTGCAATAGATCACAATTTTGTTCCAATTATAACAGAAGAGTCGGCGTTTTTTGAAAAACAAATCAATTCTTTATAGTGTAGTACAGAATACTAAAAGTCTTCTGCATGGCGTAGATAGCAACATTGTAGAACAGTTAATTCCATAGCTAACTATATTTACTTCAAATTTATAGAGTTTATTGACATTTTGAATAGCTAATAGATTTTTTAAATATTCTTAAATTTTATTTGATTATGACAAAGAGTTTTAAAAATAACTGACCATATTTTTGCGCGACCCTGTATAATAATATATTAATAGATTTAACAAATATAATATACCTCAATATCTTTAATAATAATATGATTATATATAACACTTATATTAGTTAAATTAGACTCTAGTGTCTCAAAACATCGAAATCTTTCTTTTTATTTTCTCACCAAATCTATTCATCTACTGAATTTGATTTCTTACAAAAATGTTACAGTACGTATCGGTATCAAATTAATGCTTCCTTCGTGCCTGAATTTTTATAATCAATCTAATTTTACTTTTGAATGTACAGTTTAGTTCACGCCCATATGCTCCTTCAAATTAAATACTTTTAGAGCAGAAATGTCCACGATGATTTTTGTCTTTGTGTATGGTATCGTCTTAAACATGATTCTTGCTGCCGTCTGGTAATGCAACAAAAAGAACGCTTATCTGCTGTTTAGTACTTTTACAACAACAATGTTAATTTATAAAATAAAAAGGTTTATCTATTATTCAATCTTTTTTATGATGTGCAGTTTATAACTTTTTGTTACATACCATTGATTTTTAAATGAGGTGGTAAGTCATAATATTTTTACAGAAATTAAAAGACTCTACCTTCTTAATTGTATGGTTTTTATATCAATATAATTAAAAATTGTTGAAGAACAAACTTTTTATTATAAAAACTAATTTAAAATGTACTTAAGTCAGAAACGAAAAACTAAGTTGTGTTTCATTCTAAACAGAAAAACCAAAAATCTTTTTTGAAAAATCATGTTCGATTACTATTTTTTCACGTATCTGCGTTATTAATTACTGCTGTATATAATAATTATGTTATATAGCGTAGACCCATTGTCAAAGACAAAATATGTGAATATACATAAAACTAAGCTTATTGCTAGTAACAATGTTAATAATAAACACTAATCACAGCCATTAGAGATTGAAAAATGTTGACAATTTGCTGTTTTACAGGAATATTTCACGAGCACTTTGAGTGTCTATTCAATATTGTACACTAAGTTGTTGACTTAGCTTTGTATCTAGCCAAATGTCTTAGCTCAAGATATTAGTCACCGTATAATTAAATATATATACAATAGCTATTTGTGCATTAAGTTGGAAAAAGTAAGATTTTTCCATTCTAGACGCGAAATTTTTGCTCAAAATTTTGCCAAATCCGAGAGCAAAAACGGTCGTGAGCGAAAGAAGATACTTTTACCAACGAATTGCACACAAGATTTTGAAAAAACTTTTTAAATGTTAAATGTCAATGTAAAAAAGTAAAGTTTGCATTGGTTGTTTTTTGTTTTATTTTTCCATTCTAGTTTGGAAAAATCAAACTTTTCCACATCCACTTGAGTATTGAAAAATTGAAAAATAACTCACCAGATTTTACAAAAAGGTTCGAAACTGTGCTACTATATTTTTTACGTTATTATGTATTTTATTCAATCTGATAATTAAACTTTTACCATTCCGGAATGCTTCTGTATGCTATTTTTTTTTTTTATTTAGAAAAAAGTCTAAATAGGTATATTCAACTTTTAAATATTAAATATTATCTTTTTTATAAAACAATTAAACAAATTAAAAATTTATAAAAAATCGAGTTTAATATGATTACTTAATTATTATTGTATTTCTTTAATTGACTCAAATTGCTTATAAAGTAATATTTAATTATACTGCAAGCTATTTCTTAAATTTTCAATTTCTCACTTGTTTTTATAATCAATTAATTGCAAGTGTCAAAAAAAGCATTAATAAGAATAACTTAAAAACTACTGGTCAGATCTCAATCAAATTTGAATAGGACCAAATAGAAAGCAAAATAAATGAATCATCAAAATCGGTTCACCCAGAAAAAAGTTACGAGGTAACACACATAAAAAAATACCGTCAAATTAAAAATTTTCTTCTTTTTTTTTAAAAGAAATATTATTTCTAGCTTTAAAATGTGTGGTTAAATTTTTTTTTCTGTTTTCTCAAAAACTTTTGAAGACATTCTATCTATCGACAAGCTTCTAAACAAAATTAGCTTTAGCAATCAAGACGACTTTAGGAAAGGACCTACGTCTACCAGCCTAGCTGACTTAGCGATTTTGCGTCTGGAACGATAGACAACAAAAATCACTCTACACTAACTGTCACAAACTTTTGATTAATAAATCATCAGTTACTATCGAAGTTCCTCTAATCCCTTTAGTTACTTCAGTTAATAACGTAGTCAAAATGTTTTTTACAAAACATATTCCTCGTTTTCTTTAGCTAGTTTTTAAAGAAACACAAGACTAATTAAAAATGTCTATCATTTATAATAATTATCAACGATCTTCAAAATATAATTAACTCAAACATTGTCATAATTGCCAATTTTATTATGCTAAATAGAAAAATTCTTGCAGCCGATTAAGAAAAACAGAAAAAATTCAAATAGGTAGTCAAATTGGAGTTTTTGCAGAGCAATTGAGTTTCATACTTATTTGTTGTATAGATGACTCTTTAGGCCACCTTCAAAGTTATCTTAAAATAAGAACCCCTATCCTCAGTTCATCACATAAAAAGTGCAAAAGTACATGTGCAGTCAAATTTTGATAAACAGTGACAAAAAATTAAATTCATGTGAGGACATCAGAACCAACTTTTGCGTCGGGTGCAGTTCTGTTCTCAGCAAGTCGGAGATGTGCTGATTTATCTTTTTTTTTACTTACCTTAAGCTGTAAGTTCCACATTTTAATGAGAAAACAAATTACGAGTGTTACAAGCAATTAATTACTTGTCGCACGTAATCTGTCCGTTTTTATGATAACGCAAGTATGAACGTACTTATTTATAAGAAGTGACAGCCAAGTTCAAAAAGTAGATATTATAATATTTGTTTAGATATACAACTGCATAAACAATGCAACTGGCACCTGTGGCATATACTGAGTATGTACATTTATTAATATTTTCTAATAATACTCTATTTATTTCTGCTATTATTTTCAAGACTAAATAATATGGACTATCATTAATTATTTGTAATGTTTGAATAAAAAAACGTTTTTCTGTTAATGATGATAACTTTAACGATTTTGTTTTCACAAAAGTTTTGTGCTTCCATCCAAGACATGTTCCCATTATTATATCAACGGACGTTGCTGACGTTACACGATCCTTAATTTATGTATTACTTACTCAAGGGAAGCTTGAGAATCATTTTGGATAGGACATCCGTTTTTTAAGCTTGAGAGGTTTGGTGTGAACATTTGTGAAAATTATATCTATTTAGCAATGCATACAAATTCTATTACATTAAAATTTTGCAAATCTACACATTAATGTGGTTAAATACCTAACCTTCGCCTTTATAAATAGCACTATATTATTTTTAACATAATAGCTGCTAAATTGAGAGAAAAAAGACATTTATAACGTTTGTAATTACTAGAAAATGGTGAGAAAATTGTTTTATAATCATTGAAAGTTTTATTTGACTGACAGTTGATTACAGTAGAGTATGCAATTAAAACAATATTATTAACTTCTCATAATATTTTAAATAATAATTTATGCTTTTTTATTACATACTTAATTTATAATAATAAAATAATATAATGAACATTATTTATAAAATGTTAAACTTAATTTCACGTAAATGTGGCAATAGCGAATGCTCGTGTTACGTAAATTTAAAAATAATGATGCAAATTTAAAAAAATATATTTAATTCCAATTTATTTATTATAAAAATAATTAAAAAAAGCAAGTGTTACTTTGGTTTGAATGTGGTTCAATTCAGCGCTAAATATTACAAGAAAAATAATCGATAGTTGTTTAACTACTCTAGGTGTATCAATTTTTCAGTAAATTTGAGCTACAAAAAAATACAAAATTATTAACAAAAGAAAAACGATATAAAAAAACAAAACTCTCCAATCAAAAGATCCAGCCTTTGAAAAATAATAAAACTAAAAACAAAAAACATTAAAAAAAAAATTAGTTTAAGTCATACACTAATGTAAATATCTGAATAATTTTAAGTAAACGATAAATAAACAAACAAGCAAGTATGCTTTTGTATGCAGATAGGTACCTAGTATGCTTAAAAATTTAGACAAAAGTGTACCTGATTAGAATACTGTTGTCTTTAGAGAGAATCTTAACTCTTAATAGAAAATTAATATAACATAGAGTTTATTTGATAAGTGCCGTGTTAAAACTATTTCAATATAAACTTCACAGACTAGTTTTTTTAGAGGCTTCACATGATAATATCACCAGAGAGATATTTATCAATCTAGAAACATTAAAACACGTGCACAGAATTCTGAAAAACATATAATAAGCTAAAACCGTAAATATCACATTTCACGCAAAATATATGCATTCATAAACGCCGTTTGACATTTACAGAAAACTCAAGAAGGTTTGTCATTTTCCAAATAATTCTGTGGAAAATTTTCTTGACGAGCTACCGCTGAATCAGTTTCAAAGAGTTATATTTTAACAAATATTACCCCATTGAATACATTAAAAATTAGGTTTATGACATGCCGCTTCCCAAAAATAAAGCACAATTAAGAGCCAAAATTATTGAGACTTGTTGAATACATTCTGCTGTGATACATTGATGTTTTCAAAATAAAAATTCCAGATCAGATTTACCAAAAATAAGTAAATTTAGTAATTTAGTCTTAAAGTCTTTAAGGCTATACGTGATTTTATTAGACCATTTTGTGGTCTATTTATAACTATTTCATATGGTGTATTAATTATAGTGTATTAAATTAAGATTGGCCAACAGATAAACGAGCTATGAAAAATGTCTTTTTTTAAGACATTCTGTATATGATTACTTTCTTTTATATGCAATTGCAATACAATAAAAACACAAAGTCACATTTTTTATATCAAAATCAATATTTGGAGACGAGGATTGCCTAACAACATTGGTATCAGAACTTCGGATCGTCAGATACATATTATCAAAAAAGTTATTCAACAAAAATCGAATTATCTTTATTTTATATTGATTTTAAACAAAATATTACATTTTTTACAGCAATACTGAATTTTAATTAGTACTAAACAATAATAAAATACTCTAAAACTTTGCCGTGTCAAAGCAAAACTTTTCCCAACTGCAAGCGAGTTATGCAATTCTTAACTTTAAGTAGTTTTCAACATTAATCCCCAGTTTAATCGCCTGTCTTGTGTTCAAAATAGTTTATTATTTTTCTATAAATACACGAATTATAAATCATGAAATATGATTCAAAGACATATTTTAAAATTATCTGCTAAACGTAGCTCGACTAGTAATATTAGACAGATTATTATAATTAGAACCAGTTGCATGAAAATTTGATGATTGTTGTTAAATCTATGATCAGCAACGAAAACTCTCAGTCGATTGGAGATTTGATTTACGTTTATGCAAACGACTCTTAATTTCTAATTTCTTATCAAAACCAACTTGTTTATTGTCGAAAAAAATTTATTAAAAGAAAAGTAACTATGATTTATCATAAAATTTTGTGCTGATCTTTATAGTAACAAACTGAATTCTGCGTAGGCAATGCCGCAAGCACAGCTAGTTCTTGATAAAACTAACTGCAAATGGTTTTTATACCGGTTTAGGAAGAATTACTAAATTATTTCTAATAAACTAAAAGATTTTAATTGTTGACCATAACTGCTAAAACTTTAAACGAAAAAAAAAATTATAAAAAAACTAGTTGTAAATTTTATCCCAAGAGAAACTTTTTTAAATTATATTTAGTAAAATAGTTTAAAGTTCAAGTTATGTAATAGAAAACATTGTAAGAGAGACAAATTACAAATATTGCTTAACTTAAGTCGCTCTTCTTTTATTGCATAGTTAACATAAAACAACATGATGTATCGTGATAAATGGTAAACTATCAATGAAATAATATATGTATGTTTCGGTTACTTCTATTATTTAACATTTTACATAAAGAACTGTTACAGCAGTCTTCGAATTTTTTTGCTTCACTTTAATTAAACTTCACATTAATTTTAATTTTGGCTATTAACTCAGTAAGGTAACTGTATGACTAGCGGTTTTAGAACAAAGTAATAAATTAAAATAATGCAGCTATGAAATATGATGAACCAGAATTTGAAATTAATTTCTTTATGCCAAAGTTGAATAATATTTTTAAGCTAATTAACCTAATCGTAAGATAAATTCGTCTTATTGCAAACTGGTCAACTTTAAATTTCTCAAATTTTAATAATTTAGGTCGATACGTAAACACGGTTTTTCTCTGTCAAGGTTAGAAAGTTTAAACTAAAATTAATTAATCAGTTTCTTGTTTGTTTAGTTGATAATAATAATGACAACTATTTTAAAATTACCAGGAGGTCGGATATTATGGTAATATTTAATAAAACTGAAATTGTGTCTTTGATAGATTTTGCGGTTCCGAACGAAGTCTCGTAATTTTATTCACAAAAATGGATGAATATTCCTTGCTTTCGGTGCACATTAGAAACCTTGGGAATTTATAAAAAGATATAAGTTTCATGTATCGTTATTTCAAATACGGGTTGAATGTATTTATCTGTACCTATATAATTAAGTTAAAATCTCAAAACATGTTTAGATTTGGTTAAAAATCCTCACAAAAAAAAACAGAAAGCCATATTATGTTCCAATGTTTTTGAATGTTAAATCTAATAATTTTAATAACATGATTGAAGATCGTCAATCAAAAGCTGGTTTTTCAACAATTTTTATATTTATTGAATGAATAATATTGTCATTATCATTACTTGTCAAAGACCGTAATAAATTTTGAATTCAGCAAAATGACTATATGGCTCTGAGACAGGGAGGGAAACATAAATAAGCAAAATAATAGAATTAAAAATCTATATTAAATTATTATTGAAATAACTGTATTTTGACGAGTATAGTAATAATGTGATTGTAATTTTGTTTATCTTAAAGTTGAAATTAAAGACCTATAAATTTAAGCGTATACTTTGCATCTACAACAAGATACTTTCTATTTTGTTTAACTTCGTAGAATGATAAAGTCAAAACATTTTTTAACATTTAAAAAAAATAAATATTATTATATTATAATATAGAAAGTTTTATCTTCTCATGTGAAAAACTGTCAATCAAATGAAGTAGGCTCTAAGAAATATTGTAAATTTAACTGATAAATCTATGTAATACTGAGTCTCACCAACAACATAAAAACTGAGACTAGTGGTACTTAAGAATGTTGTGTATTTATTAATGCGTAATTTTTAATTAACAGCTTACAGGTGATAAAGTATAAGAGGAAAAAGTTGCTACATTTCGATCATTTGGAGTGATTTTTATTACGAAATAAAAATATCACACGTCGGATAATCAATCATATTATTAATCAAACAAATTTGTTAGCTTTTTCTTTAAAAAAATATGCAGCTTCTAAAAAGTTTTGATTCTTATTTTTAATATTTTGATTTTGAAAATTAACTAATTTTATTGAAGTAAAAACTTAGCAACAAGTTTGATAATACATATAAACAACCTTTTGGGATAAGACAAGCAATTGCAAAAAATAACGAAATCAACAAACATCTATTAAACCACAACTTTAAAAACAATTTTTTTTGTTTTATTGATTTATCAAACATTGAATAGTAGTTTTTCAAACACTTCTAGGTTGTAAAGTCTTTTCGTTTGCTGTTTACCATAAGTAAAAATTATGTGAACGTATAATAAAAGAATATACTTTTTTTTTCTTCTGAATAAATATATTCATTTATTAGATCTGCTTTCAATTCTATAAATATTCATTTAGATCTGCTTTCAATTCTTACAGATCTGACTTGATTAAAATTACATTAAAATGACCAATAATATTTTAGTTTTTTGTTTTACACAACACTATATTTTTATTTCACTTTTCGTGCATAACAAACAATTTTTATTTTTTATCTAAATTATTTTAATTGCTGGATAATATTGAACGCATGTTATATTAATGGTAAATTAAAAAACAATAATTTTTCAATTTACCATTAATTATTACATTTCCATTGTGAGAAATAAGATGGAACAGCTTTACAAGCATATTATATTTAGTCCGGTCATTTTAGACAATTGAAATAAAGAAAATTCCGACAGAGCCAAATCTTTGTAGAGACCTTAGGTTTACCACAAGGAATAAAGTGTCAAAAGTCCCCATCAGTCCCATGTGAGCTTAGGGACTTATTCGGGGCCCAAAGTCAAAATTTTAGGTTTTTTAGATTTTTCTCGAAAACGGTACGTTTTATCAAAAAAGTACTCTAGAGCAAAGTTGTAGATCTTAAAAGTCTCTATAAAAATAGTTTCTATAATTTTTTTTCTAAGACCCACTATTTCCCAGATATTGCGCTTGTAAGAATCATGTTCTACATAGTATGCACACATATGCCACGTATATACATATTTAGGTACTCAAGCAAGCAAAAATGCCTACTCGTGTCTCTTTTATGTATACATTATACTATTCTAAGAGAAGTATAGTTCTTTTAGTGTTGAACGAGCAGTTCGAGTGACTATACGTATTTATTACAAGCGTCTACTATTGTAGTTAGTGTTAATTAAAATTATTTGAAAAAAATTATTTGATTGACTTTGCAAAAGTATTTACAGAAATTAATTCTTCACCTCAAATACTAATTACTAAAGGAGTTCGGTTTCTTCTTGCGGTTTATGGAGCTTCAAAAAAAATTGATTGCATAGATACGTACAGATATTTAACATTTGGAAAAAATACACGAAACAAAAAGCAAGTACAGCTATCTTGTCTTCCTCCAACATCGGCATCTGCTACTCAACATTTGTTTCGAGTGATCTATCAAGTTCAGACATGGCAAGGCAATGAACTGAACCCTGAAGACTGGGGTTGGAAATTGATAAATAATACTTTGGAACTGATTCGAACTTTACTGGCCCCTGCTCCAGAAAAACTTCTTAACACTATTTTTTGCAATTGCAAGAAAGGTTGTAGTGCCAAATGTGGCTGTAAAAAAGTAGGGTTGCAGTGTTCTCCAGCGTGTACCAATTGCCAAGGTGTCTCTTGCTCAAATGTTCAATTAAATACAAGAGAGGAAGATTCATGTGATTTTGATGAAGAGACAACTGATTCATCTTCATTTGAACAATTTCTAAGCGTTCATCAACAGGAAGGAGAAGAAGAAGAACAAGAAGAAATTGAAGAAAACATGATTGTTGAAGTTGAATATGAAGAGTATGAGTCAGATTAAAGTAATAAAAAAAAGTTAGAACAACAGTTAAACTCAGTAACTCATATCAATAATTTTCATACTATTAAATAATTATTGTTCCTAAAAATAACGTCATAAAGGTTAGTGGAATATGCCTACCGGGGATACCACGTTAAAAAAAACGCGCCCAGTACACTACCTCACAGGTGGTGTGGAAATGTGTGCATATTATGTAGAACGTGATTCTTACAAGCGCAATATCTGGGAAATAGTGGGTCTTAAAAAAAAATCATAGAAACCATTTTTATAGAGAATTTTAAGATCTACAACTTTGCTTTGAGCTACTTTTTGGATAAAACTTACCGTTTTCGAGAAAAATCCAAAAAACCTAAAATTTTGACCTTGGGCCCCGAATAAGTCCCTAAGCTCACATGGGACTGATGGGGACTTTTGACACTTTGTTCCTTGTGGTAAACCTAAGGTCTCTACAAAGATTTGGCTTTGTCGGAATTTTCTTTATTTGATCACTATTTTCATGTCTAAAATGACCGGACTAATTGTTCCAGGTACTTCAGATTAAACCTTAATTCGCATTTGTTGTATTTTGATTTTTTCCTGGATATAAAATGATACGTATTTTTTATAATATTTTATGTAAATAACTGTTAGTGATTATTATAATATTTAATTTACTTCTGCTTCCGGATGAGGGATGACATTCTTGAATAGCGAAAACATTCTGTTTTTTTATGAAGATTAACCACTGAACATACCTATTTATAATTTAAATATCCTCTTTCTTGAAGTGGGATAGTTGAATCCCACAACCCACGTTTTTTAAAAAAACGTGGGTTGGATGGTTTAATGTTACACATTAAAAAATTAAAATGAATTTGATGTCAACTTAAGGTAAAACATTGCATAATATACCACAGATATAAATTTTTGTAAAATATTTACAAAAATATATATGTATGAAAATCAAAATTAAGATAGTAACAAAAAGAAATACATTTTCTATTTAAAATACATTGTACAGATATGATTTTTTACATCTACAACTTTAAATATTTGCTAGTGTTTTACGTGCTGTCTACAAATGACGTTTCTTTCAATTAATATTAAAAAAATTAAAACTTTTATAATATTTCACATAAATACTAAAGTAGACCTGCAAATTACTCAATAATTATAATCATCATTAAATTTTAAATTATGTATTATTTTATTTTGTGCACAGACGCTGACATAGAAATACATAGTATTTGTATTCACTGAACTATCAATCATTTTCAGTATTTTATATTTTTTAAAACAAATATTATAATTAAATGATGTCACATGCTGATCAGTGACAGCTTTACTTATATAAAGTTAATTTATACAATAGTAGCGGTAAAGGTTATTATACAAGGTTACAAAATGTAGAGCTAACAAAAAAATTTACGAATTTTAAAACATTATGTTTAAGTTGTGGGTAGCTAGCTGCTATCAGTAGTTCAGTTTACAAGAAAAATAGTGGCAATCAATAAAACGCTTAAAAAGAGAATTATTGTTCGGTCTTTATTAGACTTCTATTTACATACAAATAAAACTTACTTAGGAAAAACGTGTTTTAACCAATAAAATTGAGCAATTTAGAAAAAGAAAGCTAAATTTCTTGACCAAAAAAATAATGGCATTTTAGATAAATCAACAAAAACCAACTAATGCGTGTTTGCGAGAATGGCACCTTGAAGAACTACATATATAGATGTACAAGGTAGGTTGATAACAAATGTCCAAATAGCATAGTATCGAAGATTTTAGACTTTAATGATTTGAATTTTTGTTTATAACAACTAACAAAACTTGATTTATGCGACAAAAATTTGCGGTCGAATCAATGTGTTCAAAACTTCGCTGAAGCAAATCATCAATTCCTAATTTTTGATGCGCCTAAAACAAGTTAAAGCTTTTTAAAAGAAAGATCTCTTTGAGTTTATAATCTTAACAGCTTTAGCTGCCAAGTTATTGTATTTCATTTTCATTATTAATTATCTTTTTTGAAAAAACCCCTCTATGTAGCAAAAAAATTGTAGTAACTTATTACATAATAATAGAGGCCGAACAGTATTTTATTTTCACTAAAACGTATCAAATTGTTTTTCAGAAGGTTAAATAATGACCGGGAATCATTTAGCAGCTGTTTGCATGCTATTAGCTGAACTCAGAAATAAACGTTTTTAATTAAACAAAATAATAACACTTTGAAGGTAAATGAAAATTGTAAAACACTTCACATTTCTTGCTCAAGCTTTTATTTTTTCAATAATTATATAAAAAAATTATAATTTATATATAAGAACTAAACAGCAAATATCTGTTCTCAAGTACTTTTTTTCCAAAAGTGTTTTATAGTTTGTGTTTGTACAAAAACTACCAAAATAACACAATATTTTTTATTTATTTATTTATTCAACAATCGGTTATATCCTTATTGTTTCATATTTTAATCCTTACCTTTTAATTTCTGGATAGAATTCTTTCTCTCTTTGAATTTTTGACGCCGTCTTATAGTGCGAATACCAGAACAAAATTCTTTGAATGATAAAGTTCCGTGTCCGTCTGGATCTAGTTCATACAGAATATCATTAATTTCCTGTAAAAAACAACAACATTTTAATATATAGTAATAATAAATTCTTTTATTAAAAGTGTATTGCCCATTGCCATTAACATTCGAAAAATAGTCTATTGCACAGATTAGTCTCGTCTGCCTTTAATATTGATTTAATCACATTCAACTTTTTTTTAAATAAGCAACTCCAATTTCTTTTTGTGAAATGTTTGTCTAAGTTTCTCTGACAAATAACGTTGAAACTAATACTTTTTTTAAGCAAACTATTTAATAAATATTATTTATTATTGCCTTTCATAATGAATGTCATATGTTTTTTAGCACATTCAATCACATCCAAATTTAATTTTTCAAAGGTTTTCGAAGGTTTAGGTAACGGTTTTGAAGCTTTAAACTTAATTGAAATCGAGTATGTTTATGCTGTTATACCGTAGCAACCACTAGTTAAACGTCAAAACCAACAGAAAATTATTCTCATTATTATTAATTATGAGATTTACGAGTGAGAAAATGTTTCAATTCGGTAGCACCGACGAGTACTGCGAAATGTTTAGAATTTTGCCAAACTACCAATTCTGGTAGAATTAGAAAGAAGCTCATTGCAAGAATACTAAAAAGAGCAAAATGTCAGTATAAGTACAATCTCAGTGCTTTTGTACGGCAAGATCTACAGTGGATTCAGTTGAGGAGAAAAGACGGTGACAATTATAAGAAAACTACTGTCAAAATAATGTGAAACTCGGTTGCTAAACAACTCCTCCTAGAGAGAAATACTGAAATGACTCCAAAGTTACTTTTGACTCTTTCTAGGTATTGTAAATTAAAAGTTTTTTAAAATTAAATAATTTTGCATTCATATGTAGATATTAAGCTTTGCAAAAAACTTTCACTTTTTAATTTCAATATCATTTTAATATCATTTTGGATAAGAAGAAAAAATTACCAAACTAATTTTGCGGTTACCATGGAAAAGTCTTGAAAACTAATTGAGTCTATTGGTTTATATAAATCATTTTAAAAACATTACATTCAGAATGTAATTTGATCACGTAAGTCAATTTTTACTCTTAAAAGAAAAGTATCAATATAAAAGTAATTAGAAACGGTTTAATTCTAAGTTTGACAAATGTATAAAGTCCACAATTTGCCCATCATAAATCTTATTAATTTCCTTGTAACTACAATCATTGAGTACAATCACGACTAGTTACTACTAATAATTAGTAGTAGACCAGCTTGAACCAATTTTTATTTATTCTGCATGAGTATTTGTCCTTATCAAATAATTTTTAATTTCCAATCTTTTTTTGATTTAAAATTGACAAATTAGATTTGTATCAAACCAACAATAATTAAGCTGGTTTATATTGTTCCTTTTCTTTAAAAAGTAAAAATTTCTCTGCGTTACCAAATTTACTGTAATAAATGTAAATTGATTTCTTACTACATTGATTAATGTAAAATGTAATAATAATTTGCCGTGTTTCTCATAAAAGATGTTATTATTATTTTCCTGAACAAAAGAGATACGTTTTTATTAGCAATTTAAATTTGATAGCATTTCCAGCTATTTTAAAAATTGATTGATCCATTAGGAAGGCCAAGACTGAAAAATATTTATTGAATAGTTTTTTTTGCAAGTTTTGGTGTTATTGTTAGACCGAATACCCCTGTATGTATAATTATTATTTAACACTACCTATTTACAATAAATTTTTATTTATCTATAGATATCAATAGTTGTTTATTTAGATTTATATTGCGAGTCACTGATTGAATAAATGCTCTCTCAATTGATAATAGATCTTTTCAGTTTCAGGATAATCTACTGATAGATTAGAACATTGAACATAATAATAATTCCCAATGTTACATTTGAAAAAAAACACCTCGGTACTGTAAAGAAAAACAGCATGTAAACTAGTGTAATTTTTTTAACAGTTTAAGTTATTTATGGATTAAAATAAAACCAAAAATTGAAAAATTCATATAAATGTAGAAAAAATACACAATACATTTCTACCATGCTAATAACTGTGCGTGACTTTTTCGAAAAGCCAGTAGGTACCATATTGGAACAATAATTATTATTAACATCACTTTTAAATTTAAGAGCCAAAGTTAAGTTGTTACAAAAAACTCTAAAGAAAATTGTAGTTGATTTTTTAATCAATAAATAACTGAAAACGCAAAAAAAAAGATAAATAGCAACCGAATACCAAAATGGCTCTTTCTCGAAATACATACAAAAGTTTTTGTATAGTCCAAGATAAATAACAAAATTGTTACTCTCTGGGGTGATGGTGAATGCGCCGTTATCTAATTGCCAATAATTTTTGACAGTTTAATAGCGATGGCGGTGCGTAAAAAAAATAAAGCTTCGTGATTATTTCATTGTAATATTGTTTAGGTGGTTGCGATGTTAGGTTACCAGGATACAAATGTGTGAATCGCTTAATTTTCGCATTACAGTGCGCTTTTAACAATCAGTTTTAGAAGTGACCGTAGAAAAAAATATATTCACTACTACAATAATGTCTCTATATAAATTATAAAAAATAATAATATGATGAAAAATATAAATAATAGTATTCCAACTCTTAAAGTGGTTGCTCTTGTATGACAGTATCTATCTACTGTTTTTCTGCTACAAATGCTTTAAAAACTGTAGATATAGTAGAGTGAGTATTTTTTTAATTTTTTGTTAGATGGCCGAACAAAAATACTGTTGATTTCCTGTCTGATAAACAAATTTGAACATATTATCTACTGTAAAATCTAAGCAATGTACTGTTAGATTACACATTTTTAGTTTTATACTCTAATAATTAATTGCCAAACAAAATCATTAAACGATTAAAAATAAAAACAAGATCTTAACATATTATTAATAGATTATGCTGGTCACAACAGCAAAAAATTATTATATAGTAGCTTCACGCCACTAATTTTCCTGTGTGCGGTCAATGAATTTTCTAATTGTATGTGCCGTGAATAAATATGTACACGAACACACACAATAACACCGATATGTACTAGTTTCACAAATTAATGTACAAAACGTTTAAAAGTCTTTTATTATAAACAAATAACAAATATCGCAATATTTGTTTTGTTAAAGTAAATATTGCAATTTCCGTTTTTTTGAAAGCCTCAACACATTCATTGTCAAAATATGCATACATTATGAGACCTGTGCTCTGCCACTAACGCGTACATTCCGTAAACTTCTTCAACTGGAAAGCGTCCCCATGAAGCAGAAGTGGTATTTCACCGGATGTTTAATTTTGTATCATATTATTTCCACAGCAAATTAGCATTTAAAAATACGTGTGCAATAGATCAAGTATTGCAAACGCATTAATTTTTTGACTAATTCATACGCAGAAAAGTACGATATTATAGAAAAGCTCTTACGTTTGTTTGACATTTGTTGGCAATCATACTATCAAAGACAGTAAAATCTGTCAAGCTAAATTATACAGTAAGACTAGATCTAATTAATTTATCAACGCATGTTATAACTACAGTTAAGCGGGTTGAACAGATCCCTATTTAGTAATAGTCCATTAAAATGTTACATTTTTTAGGCCTTACCTTGCGTTTTTTAGAGGACGCAATTTTAATTTTTTGATGTGTAGGGGGGGGGGGTCAGTGTAAAGCCAAAACTAAGTTTGTGGAGTCGCCACTCTTGTCCCACGGCCGCCATCTTGATAATAAGAATTGAAATAGTTCTTACGATATATCTCTTAAACTATTTATTTGATAAAAGAAAATTATTAACATTTTTTGTTGCAAATTAAATTTTCTACAACTTTGGCTCATTAGCTTTATGTCGTAAAACTATAAATAAAAAAGTTATAAGCGAAAATGTTAAATTTATATTTTTCAACATAATTTTTTTTTATCTTTACGAAAAAATTAAATAAAACTTTTTGTAGATCGCTTAGTCAATAGCTAAAGTTCTACAGCACTCCGAAGTAAGTACTATTTTTCAACACTCTTGACTATACATATATTATACGTGTGTACTAATAATGCTTCATCAGTTATTGTTTCTTTTCATTTTGTTAATTTTTTAAATTATTAATTTTGCAATTTTATTAATAATTAATTATTGACTCTCAAAATTAATGAATAAAATTGACTTTAATGATGAACCGCCGACATTAACACCCCTTCCTTCTCTAGTTCTCACACTGATATTTAATTCAGAAAGCCGATCAGATGCTGAGCCGCAGCCTGGTCCAGCCTGGAAAAGACTGAGGACAAAGTAGTTGTAGAAAAATTAATTTGCAACAAAAAATGTTGCAAATTTTAACCCCTATTTTTAAGATGGCGGCCGTGGAACAAGGGTGGCGACCCCTCAAACTTAGCTTTAGCTTTACATTAACCCCCCCCCCCTACACATCAAAAAAATAAAATTGCGTCCTCTAAAAAACGCAACCCCAAATGTAACATTTCAATGGACTATAGATCTATTATATTTTTTAAATCATATTATTACAAAACTTACTATTTAATTGAATTACACACGTATTAAAAATTAGTTTAGTCTAGTATTTTTAATTCTTGGTTTTTGCAGATTTTTTTGGCAATAGACCTTGTCTTTTCCATTCAAGCTTTTGTAGAACTATTTATTCTGTTTCAGATTACTCTAGCCACTTTGTTGATGTTGTTAATAAACCTTTTCTGTGCTCTATCTGTTACCTTTTTCCTTTTATAGGATCCCATTGTGTCACATTTTTACATTATTTATTATAATTTCTTATCAAGTGCCTTGCCTCTCTCTATTTGAGCCTTATGATTTTGCATAGTATATTTTGGACTTTTCTCTTGTTTCTAATGACAAAGATTTTTAATCTGTTAGACTTTTGTACGTTTAACATACTCTTTCCTTTTTATTGTGTACAGACATGTGGTAATTTTGCTTATTATGTTCTGTAGTGCTGTGTTTAAGCGCAGATGAAAGCTCAAAAATTAATTCTAATACCACTGAAAAAATTTCATAAAATAGAATTTTATTGCTCAGTTTTTTTTCTACTCTAAATAGATGAATAAATCTTTTCAATCTAAATTTTTGTATTTTCCACCCTGGTGTTGGCTTTCGTTACATAAATAACTTTGTTAATATCTGTAACAAAGTATCTTAAAATTGTAGTTTTTTTTTAAATAGTTTAAATAAGTACTATGGTCTTTTTTGATTTCAAAGCCCATATGACTTACTGAAAACTATATCATTTTGTTCACGATTCATAAATGACAATATTATATCAGCTGACAAATAGGTTAGTAGGTTAGTTGATAAAAGCAAACCATTTTACAATATCACAGTCGTATATACTTTATATTCCATTAATTCTTAACAAAATAAGTTATAATAATATAGTGTTAGTTTGTAATTTTATAAAAACTATTATTGATATATGCTTTAGTTTTTTACTAAATTACTAAATCATTTTAATGATAGGAAGGTTTTTTTTTGCTTTAGTCTGTTAAACTTTATTTTTAAAACCAATAATTAACTATTATCGTGAAAAGAATCTAAAATAGACAGCTTACATCGCAGTATTACGTAGTTTTGTACTTTTTGTTTAAATCAGCTGTGTCTAGTAGTTTTATTTATTTTCTCTTTATTTTTTTTTACTCATGTGTAAAAAGTTTCAAAATTTAGAAAGATAAATAGCTTCTTTATAGGTCCCTGATTAGGTCCTTTACGTATAGTTTTATTGATAACCTGTAGCTGTTAATTAATTTCTTGCTAACTTTATTTTTCAAATAATATTTAACGAATATTTTTTTTAGGAGTGTGTTACGCAAAGCCATTCCGATACAGTATGTTTCAAAAAAATTACAATATGTAGAACATTAATTCATTAATAACTTTTTTGTGTAAATATTCAACACAATGCGACAAAGTAAATGTGTATTTGCTGTAGAACCGTCTGTGGCTTTCGTAACACTCACTGCCAATTAAGTTCAAAGCCGACCAGAATGCAAACTTTTAATTTTTTTTCAACTCAATTATCAATCAAATCATATTTTGATCATCTCATTAATGATCTTATTATTAAAACATAATCACTTTCCAATAAGTCATAGCTTGATTAATCAATTGCTTTGCAATGTTTGGCATTGTAAATTATTAACAGTCGTATAACTATTAAATAGTTATACAACTCGCCAAAAAAATTTTTTTATTTGTTTTTGAGAGGTCTTTCTACTTCATCATCAAGAAATAAACTGTTAAAAATGTTTTATTCTTCTCTTGATAATAGTCAAAAGTGATCTTAAAATTAGATAAAAAACGCTTTGGCAGTGAGTAAAACTGTGTTAATAAGTCATAACTTATGATGGATGTAGTGTAGGTATTCTCTACGCAACAAAAATTTGTTGTTTTTTTTGGACTAAATTTTTAATATTGTTGATTAGTAATCTTTAGAGAAATTAATTTTATTGCAAATAATGTACAGCGTTTGAAATAAAAACATTAAATATAAAAAAAAGTCATTATGTAGGCAAGAAACAAGAGAAATATTTAGCTATAACGTTTAAATTACAGAACAGTGAAAATAGCTTTCAGATTAGGAAGTATGTTGCATGATTTTGATTGGAACATTAAAACAATCAAAAACAATCTTTCATAGTAATCATAGTTAAAGCGTATTTTTGTAATTTACAAAAAGTAAACAGCAAATACACCTTCAAAAAAGTAAAAGCAATTGGCAAGAAAATTGTATTGCCGATTGCTTGAGAAAACGCTTCCTCAGAATATTTCATTGAGTGTTGTCTTTTTATAAAGTTTTGTGTAATCCGAACAAGAAATTAAATTAGATTTTGCTTTTGATTTTTATAGGTACTAGTTTTGTAACAATTAAATGTTGATTGCTTCAATGTTTCAATCAAAAACGTGCAAACTATTTCCAACATCTTCTTAATCTGAAAACTATTTGCTCACTCGTTATAATAAGAAATAGCAAAAATAGCAACTAGTATGAAAAAAAATTGATCATCATGAGTTACGTGACTGTATATCAGCAGTGATATTTTATAATATTTATTTTGAGAACTAATGTCCTGCTTGGCTAATAAGACTTGTTACATTGCTTTTCATAGAATTTAAGTATATTATAAAAATTGTTGACCTTTTATAACCATAAAGGTATATTATACAATTTAATACATAGTAACAAATCTATTTTAACTTTTTGAAAACAAATCGTTTTTTATCTTCAAAAAATGAGAAATTCTAAATATTCCTGTCCAATTTTTCATGTTTTGATATTTTAATGAATCATTTTAGTTAGTCATTCCGTTGTAGGTATAAACTTTTAATAATATTTTATTATCAGTTCGCGTCGTACGTAATTTGGGTATAGACTGCATGAGTGTAAATTTTGTAGAATTCCTGGCTTATTAGAGCTATTTGTTGCGGATTAACATCAGTACCTATCTAGAGTACTCTTTTCACAAAAAATTCAACACAATCATTTTATTTATCAAAAAATACTTATATAGCTTATGTCAACAACAAAATAACAGAATTTAATAGTGATTTAATTTGCATTCTGTCGATTAACCACCAAAATATCTTCTCAAGCTTCATAATTCAAAACAGACATTGACGAATCAGTTATTATTATTTAAAATAGCATGTGTCACACTATAATTGCAAAATTTGTACCTGTTATTTTTAATAAACTAGTTTTTGTACTTCTACATTGGTCATGGTTATGAGTTATGATATTAAGTAATACACCTAGATTTACAAGTGAATGATCAATTTCTAGATTTGTAGATTCAAATCAATAATTTATAATGCAAAAAATTATATGATGAAATAAATTTCTGCTTGTGTTTATTAAACCTAAGACAATTAGGTCTTGCATTGCTTGTAATCCAGCAATTAAGAAAAATGTTTCAAAAAATTTTAAAATTGTTAAGCAAATTGCGAAAAAAAACTATTCTAAACGATGCATGTAAACTAGTTAAAATAACAAAATAATTATGTTTCAAGATCCAAGAAATCAAGAATACCTACTTTATAAAAAAATCACAAGACATAATTATGCGTTTAATAAGCACTAATTACAAAAATAAATAATCTGAATCAAGGTTACTAATTAGGCGTAAAAATGACAAACCTGAGCATTGCTTTGGGGATATGTTGTATAATGAGAGGCAAGCTCTTGTAAATATTCAATCCTAATTCGTCCTAATCGATCAGGATTGCACAAACGAAAAACTGTCAGTAGATCCTTTACAGACAATGCACTTCCTTGATCTCCAAGCATTTTTGCACTATCCTTTACTCACATTTTGATATTGCAAACAAATTTTTTGAATTCTATCGTGGATCCTCAATGATACGACCACGAAGCCGAACCGCGCATCACAGTATACTGTACAGTACTAACTACCATACCATGCCAAAACAACGTAAAACTATACATGAATCATTGTAGGTAGAAGTGTTTCCGCAGATTATAATTAATTATGTCCTTGTTGAAGTGTTTTTGCAGATCGTTATTAATTTAAATACAGTGTAAGGTGTAAGGTTTTCTACTACAAGTTTTATTAATCCATCAGCTAACTCACCACATCACCGTTTAAAGATCTATTAACTGTCATAAATAAGTGGTCAAAATAACTTGGGGCAACTTTTTGACTGTACTTTTTGGCTATACTGTAACCTTCTCATTTGTATAAATTACACAAACACTAAAAAATCTTTGGTATTTATTCGTCTATTTGCAACAATTTTAAAAACTAAACAAATTACCACAAAAAGGTAAATTCATAGTACTCTTAATTAAAAAGTTACAAATTATCTAATATTATCACTTTAGGCATATTTTTGTAATTGTATAGTAATAATACACTATCTATTATAAATACTTTATATGAACTTCTATCATAAAAATAATTAATTATTAAATAATCTTCAAAAATATACAGTTTTTATTGACAAATTAAATATGAGTTAAATTATTTTTATGCAAACACTCATGCTACCCATTATAAGAAATCAGCGATGTCCCTTAAATAACTTTTAGCACTTTTAAAAAATTTGTGAAAGTTCTAGATAGTTTTTAGAGAATGGGGTTAGTTTTTTAATATGGTAAAAAAGTGTGAAAAATATGTTTGACTTGTTCTACGGTTTTCTAGTGTCATCAGCAAAGAAATCAAATTTCCCACAAATGCTTGGATTTGCAATGTTGAAAAAATTAATTACAACAATCATTCAATTTTAAACAATCAATCACACAATAAGTCAGTGCTTTACAATTAGACTAAAAAACAATTTAAAAATAATAATTAAGCTCTAATAAAATAATAAGATTAAAGTCAATTAAGAAAAACATACGTATTTCCCGTATTCTGTTTATATCTGATCATTTTGAGCGTAACACAATCAAATGCTTTAGCGTTTGATTGTGTTACAAACACAAAACATCATTTTGTAACAAAATCACAAGATGATGTTGTTAAATAAAGCTTGCTTTTAATTGTTAAATACTGAAACAAGTGGTAAAGATGTTGTAGTTAGTAGATTTAACACTAACACCGACATGTTTATGGAAAAATTGTAAGAATCGCAAGATAGTTTTTTATCAAATTAATAGTATCTGAAATTTCAGCCCCGTCAACTAGTACATAAAGTAAAAAATAAAAGCATTTGATCTTACAATAAAGTTTGAATATTGACTATATGTACGTAATATTACATTTTTTTTATGTTTACACAAAGCTAAAACTGTCTAATAAAAAAATTTAAATGTCACAAAGTTGACATTTATCTTTTAAATTGTTAAAAATTGATTATGACTTTTTAGCAGCATTGTAAAAATTAGTTGAAAATTAGAATTTAATAATAAAGTTGCTTTGCTATTTTTATACTCATTTTAAATAATTTCGTTTACTCGTTATTTTCCCGACATTACTCCATTTTTATGTTTTTCTTTAAATTTATAAGAGGGTAAATTAATTATTGTCTAGAGAAAATAAAGTAAAAATTGTTTGCATAATCGGAGAGACTGCTTTGTAATAGACCAAGCAATAATCAAGAGTCTCAAAGACATTTGATAACTAATTAACAATAACACTTAAAGATGTTATTCTATTAGGCGACTTAGCATGCATTTTTGTGTCAATAGAATCAAGGGTATACAAATATAGAAATTTTCGAGTCTTCACATAAAATAGGGCTACGTCTTATAGAGTGAGAGTGCTCAGCCAATTTATCAAATTTTTAAAAAATAATGTTATCTTTAAATACAAAATTTAAGTTAATACAAAACAATTAAAATTTCTAAAATGTTTTAACCAGTTTTTAAAAATTTTTAATTGCAAAAAAAGTTTACGTGAAAGAACTATGTTTTTATTTCTCATATGCAGTTATGACTTACATAAACACAGTACAATTTCGAAAAGTTGATGTTTAGTTATTAGCATTTATTTGAGACAAACCAAGCTCTTCTAAAAAGAAATTATCATAATTTGTTTGTTTTTGTCAGATAAATTTAATATTTATATTATAAGATTCATTTAAGAACGATAGATTGACAGATTTAAAGTTAATAATCAAATAAATTATTATCAAGCGATCCAGCTCCAATCGAAGATGTTGCAAGTGTGCAAGTTTTTTCACATTTGATTTTTTGCGATGACTATGCTTGAGGAAATCCTTAGGAGGTTTTTTTTATATGACTAATTAACCAGTCTGCTAAAAAGTTAAAACTTATCTTCAAAAAGCAAAAGTAAGTGCATAGTTTTTGTTATTTAACGAGAAACGCTTAGATTTCTACTTAAATGTAGAATTGGTACCGTTTTTAGTTCAGTTTTAATATAATGCACACATTTTTTATATTGTAATTCTAAGACACATTTATCTCTGCATAGTGCAATTTTTTTCAAATTTTGTGAGGTCAGTTTGCTTCGAGGAGAATGTTAACTATGTTCTAGACATTTGGCAATTGATTATAAACAAAAAAAAAACAATCAATTTTTGCATGGTAATAAAGTAAATAATATTCCAATGCAGACACGTAAACAATAATTAAACAACTGTTGACCGGTAATTAGTTCACCGGCCATTAAATTACATCAGTTATATTGGCTCTCATTGCTGATTACAATAATTATTATGTTTCTTTTTGTTTATATACTGCTAATTTTGACGGCAAGGAAAAGAGGGATGGATCATTTAGTCGAAGCCGTCTTATTACGTGCAACTGACAATGTCTAACAAGCTCAAAACCCATATTGTTTCTATAACGTTTGCCTAGATTCTAGATGATTTATCCTCTCACTTCTTTATTAAAATGCTTATCTTTTCACTCAAATCCAATATATTGTTTGACGACTGATTTAATTTACCGTGTGTGTGTAGGAAAGCTGTCTTGATGAAATCAACTAATTAATTAATTTGTAATATTGGCATGTTTAGCATTCTATAATATTTCAAAGGTAACTTTCTCGTGCAAAACATAATCTAAAAATAAATTTTTATTAGATTTTTTATGAATAAACTGTAATTATAAATTACATTCCGCATTTAAAAATATACTTTGCTTATCTTTCATCTAAATATAAAAGTAAATATTGATACATAATAAGCATTTAATAACATAATAATTTTGTTCTGTAAATATCAAACCATAACTAGACATCCGACTTCTGAGGAAGAATTAATCAGGCGCTGCAAGTAAAAACTTTCTGGACTAATTTTTAATGCTGTGATTGTTTTCGGTGAGCTTACTCTGGTGTACAACAAGAACAACAAATATTTCAAATTTTTAATTACATTGTTTACAATTATGTATCTAATTATTGTTGATACAAAAGAGCAATTTTGTCAACAAGATCCTTTTTATAGATTTTAATTTATGTGCTGTAGCTGTTTTTTTTTATCAAACATATTATTAGCAATTATTTGAGAAAAAACAAGCTCTTCCAGAAAGAACTTATCAGAATTTGTTTGATTTTTGTCAAATAAATTTAATATTTATATTATAAGATTCATATTAAAATGATAGATTAACAGATCTAACGTTGATACAAAAGAACAATTGTGTCAACAAGACTTTTTTTATGTACATACTATCATCAATTTGATTTTTAACTTAATAATTTGATTAAATTCTAATTACATCAATATGTTGGAAAATATTATGTCAATACTTTGTTCAAACAATAAATAATTTTTTTATTATTTTAAAATAAGTAACTCATTAGTTATCCATCATTTATCAAATTTGAGTAAGTTTTACCAAATAAATCATTAATTTAAAGCAGAGTTTTAATATTATTATTCTATTATTATGGAAATTATTCCAATAATAAAATTAGTCATCAATTGTTTGCAATAAATTTTTGATACCGATTTAGCAAAGTTGATTTATTTAACTCAGTCATTAAAAAAAATTTGTTATCAAAAAAACTCTTTATGGTGTAAATTTGTTTATGATTAAATATTAATACATCAAATCTTCATACTGACCTTAACCTTCTTCTTAGGATTTTGAAAATCTATAAAATCAGAAGCAAGCTCTTGCAAGAATTCGATCTTAATTCTTCCCAACCTGTCCGGATTGCACAAACGAAAAACTGTCAATAAGTCCGTGCTCAACTCATTTTCTCTATCACTGAACATATTGAAACAAACTTGTAGAAATTTTTAACATTTTATTATTGAAGTTCGTGAAATAACACACGATGCATCGTTTAACAGTGCAGTGCAATAAAACAAAGAAAAATTTTACCTTACGCATACCACTAGGAAAGAAGTGTTTCCGGAATGTATTAATTACTGTCCTTGTTAAAGTGATATAGCAAATAATTGCGAATAATTCAAGCCTAAGTTAGCTTTTAGATCTGTTATTTGAAGAGTTAATAACCGACTACCTGGACATTATCACTTGTTAAAGAAGGAAAAAGTTGCATTAATAGATGCTAAGATATAAAAATTTAAAGCAATTAAGCTGCACGACTTGGTAATATTAGGTACTGGTAGTTAGTTATCTTCTTTCACTTTCTGCCTATCACTCAATCTCATAGAACACTTTAGAAAACTTGTATAATTATTCATTTAAAAGATTAGCAACTTAAATCAATCAATTAATCTCCGAAATAATTTAGTGATGAACTATTAGCAATTTCCATATGTAAAATATACATTGTGTTTCTAGATAAACTGACCGACACAAAAGAAAATAGAACTTTATTATTAATTTTACGTCAACAAAATTTCTCTTTTGTCAAGAAGAATGTTTGCTGATGTGAATGAATTTGTCATTTATAAATCTGACATCAGATTTAGACGTTTTATGTTGCAACATTTTACTTAAAGTAGCAATATTTTTCGTAAATGTTGTAATAAATATTTCTAAAATTTCCTCCACAATTTTCTAAGTCAAAATTTTCTTATGACAAAACGTCAAAATTTAATCGGTTGCTTTTATGCACTGGAAATATTACTGTACAACAGAGTCGTAGAATATTATCCAATCACATAAATTCAGCTGGTAATAAAATTTTAAATGAAAAAAATTACCCTCAAGAGTTTCAAGATAGTTTTAAGGATTCTCAACTAATAGAGAATCAAAAAAAAGGAATCACTTTGTTAACATAATAAAAGTCAAATGTCAATTATTTTGTAAACGCCATAAACAAATTTGTCTGCAAAATTACGGTTTTAAGAAATAAATCCTTTAAAAAATTGATGTAAACCTCTATTTGCCAAAACACGGTAAGAAAACAAATACAATTTGTTTTGTTCACTGCGGAAGTCTTCAACGTAAACAGAGCAAACAGTCGATTGTGTATCTTTGCAAACAAAAATCAAAAAAAAAACGTGATGTACATGATTCTGAACGAAGAAAATTTCAAAAAAACTCAAAAAAAAACAGTAAAGTACATAAGCTCTAAAATTAGAAAACATTCAAAAGATTTCGTGAGCTTTAAATGAAAATAATCTAGACAAACTGCAAAAAAAGTTTTTTTTTGTGTTTGTGCTTGAGTGGAGAGGTAATAAAAACGTAAACTGCAAAATAGATGTTTTTAAAAAAGAAATATACATAGACAATTTAACAAACAGCATACAATATAATCGACTTTTTAAAAAACCACCCAAGATAAATAGATGATACGTAATTTAATTAACAAAATCTTTTTCTGTTTGACTTTAAAAAAAAAATTAAATTAAATCAACCATTTTTGACTGTTTGTCTGAACTGGTCAAACGGTTTCTAGCTTAAAAACTGCTTCTAGAAATCAATACAATGTCTAAATAGACAAAAACTTTTAGCCGAAAAAATGTTTACATTAGAAAAAAGAAAAACTTACCGGTCGTTTTGTGAAGCTCTTTGTTTTTATTTGAATTTTTGTTCTTGTTGTTAGTGAAGTGTTTTATTCGAGAAATAGCCTTAAGTTTAGATTTTGCTAAACAAATTTATCAATTGCATACTTGAATTTTACAATTATTTTACTCTTGACATTGATCAAAAATTATTTGACTGACGTATGAACAATATTATTTAAAAGTTTGGCTAGCCGAACTCTTGCAACAATCGTTAAAAATCTTTTTTTTTAGATTTACAAATAAAGAAAAATATCATCTTAATTTCTCATTTTTACACTTATTTTTTTTTAATCCCCTTGTCACATCTACATCTACATTCTACATCTGCATTTGTTTAATCTACATCTGCTTATTCTTATTAATAAAAAGTTTCTAGACTAGAATAACGCCACTTTTTTAAGTGATACAAAATCGTTATCCAAAATTACAGACAGATGGCTTTAATGACTGATTTTGCCAATGTTTTTGAGTGTATTTTATCAAAAGCTATAAAATTGTGTTCCTAGTCATTTAATACCAGAACACTGTAAATTCATATTATTAATTATTTGTATTTCAATTTTTTAATTTTATTTATTCTTAAAAAAAATGATTAGTTATCATATGAAAAAGAAGTATTTTATAGGTGTTACATAATTTGCTTTAAATTTTTAAACTTGACTTATATTTCTTAAAAATTTTTTTAAAGTTATAGTATCTACTTCAGTTATTGGCGTTTTCTCTACTTTTTTACATACAAAATTATTTTATGTAATCAACTGCTGCTTTAAATAAGTGTATCTATTTTCATAATCAATTTATTTGTTTAAATTTTTTTTCTGTTGGCATTTTATTTAATATTGTTTTTATTTTTTTTAATATTTTTTACTATAAATTTTTCTCTATTTTTTTGCATTGATGCGTTTGTTTACTTATTTTTTTGTTCAATCTTTTTTATAATATTAATTAAAGTATTTTTTTATGTTTCTAAAATTGATTGCTGAAGGCGATTTTTAAATGTTTTAGTTGAGGTTTTTCTAATTTAGCGTTTTTTGATTTCTGTTTTAGGTTTATACTTTCTTGATTGTACGATTTTCAGTCTGTAGATGGTTTTAGACTTGATAATTTAAAATTAGTAGAAAAGCTTTTTCTATTTATAGAGTTAATTTTTAATTTTGTTTCTTCATCTTACATTTTTTTTTATTTCTTTTGTATAATATATTGTTTCAATTTATCTTGGATAGATAAACAATTTTTTGGTCCAGAGTAAGTTTTTTTTTCATATAAAAAGTGTATTGATAACTATTGAGATACTTATTGTACTTTTAGCAGCAGCTACTTATGTGAAAACATTGAAACAACATGTGGAAACAGGACTTATTGATCATAACACATAAAATCTAGAAGAGTGTCAGCAAGCACAAAACTGCCATCATAGATTTGATAGGTCTTCACATTTTCTTAATATTATTTATAATAATATTGAACTTGAAGAAGAAAGGCTTTCACGGCCCGAAGTCATTGAAATATTAACATCTTTCGGAAAAGACCGTGTCGAAAAGTTAATTAAAATTGTCGACGTTTCGCACTCCATCGGTAGAGGCGTCATCAGAACAGGGATTCTGTTTAAGTTTAGTTAGAGAATAAGTTTCGCCTCTAGCGTGGTTCACACGTCGAGTTACCGTGCTTGTTCTCATCTTTATTTCTCTGTCCTGATGACGCCTCTACCTATGGGGTGCGAAACGTCGACAATTTCAGTTAACTTTTCGACACGGTCTTTCCCGAAAGATGGCAATATTTCAATATTGAACTTATTAACTAATTACAATAATTACTTCAAATAGTTTCAATCATTTACAATTCTAAAAAAGTATTCAAGTTTAGTCCATTTTACTTGATTTTAACCAACTTCAAAAAACAGAGAAGGTTATCAAAAGAATGATATTTTATGAAAGCGTTTGCAAAATTTTCACTATCAAAGATTACAACATTCAAGTTGAAAAAACTTAAGACTTTTATTGTTGCTCAAATTTTTTAAATCAGTATTCATTAGTAATCAGATTACATCGTTACAATTTTAGGATGAGAATAAAATTGCTAAACTCAGCACAACAAAAACAACATTTAGAAACATTGGTGGCTATTAAAAAAATAAATAATAAGTAGTAACCTAGTTGCAAAACGTAAATTTTTAATATTTTCTATTAAGAAACGCAATGAGAAATATCTGACTTATAATACATGTGAACTAATAGTTGATAGTTAAAATCACAGGTTAAAATGTTGAGCAAAAACAAATTATACACAGAAAGACGATATATTTATAGTAAGCTTTATAAACCAGGTAACTAACTATGAATGAAAGAATAAATTTATAGTTATATTGTCATTTTTAATTACTTTGTACTTTGTCAAAATGTAATAATAATAATTATAATTTGAATGTTCAATGTTGATTTATTCCAGAATATACTAATTTCTAGTTTGTAAAAATAATTATAGCTATTCATTATAAAAGCGAGAGATTTAATATTAAAATAGATGTTTAATAAGCGAACGGTATATATAAGCGAATTAAACGTCTACATTATAACCAGTGAGTTAAATACAAAGTTTTATTCAATTTTTCCTTATAAACTCTTTAATTTTATACTTAAAGTTTTTAAAAAACTCATCAAGAAATAAGGATTTACAAACTTTAGGATTATCACGACTTCAACGTCAACAATTTAAATAATAACATCGACAACAATATATATATATATATATATATATATATATATATATATATATATATATATTACAAAAGTAATAGGCACTTGGGTGAATATAAGCCTAAATTTGTAACTGCAAATTTATTGAAATTTGAATCTGAACAGACATCCGTCATTTGGAGTGACCTATACGTATTAAAACATGTAAAAACCTTGTTTCCTAAATTTCTGAGTTTAGCATTACATTTGGAAGAAAAGTATGAAATTTTATTCTCTAATAAGAGTCAAGAGAAAAACTTTGTATTTTTTTATTATATTCATGGAGCTATAATAGAATTAACAATATTGCTATAAATATTTATCAATGCAATTGATACATGTAATAATAAAAGAGACTTATTAGCCGTATAGACTTCGTCAGAAAAAAATTCATACAGCTGTGACAAAATATAAACGTCTACGCCCCTGTTGATGTAAATACAACAATGATCGGCTGTGAGCAGTAACATATTTTCATCTGGACACTTTTTAAATCCACACATCACATCCCAATCGAACCATTGTCTTAAGGCTTTTATTAACACCTCTATTATTATTTGCTATAAAATTTTGTTGAGTTCATTCACAAAACACTAGTTTTCCCTCAATTAAAAATGGTATAAGCAGACCTCCACAAACCAAATTGTAAACAAAACTTGTATTCGACGTTGGCGGCCGTTGCGATTTTTTTCAAAAACAACGAACTTTTATACTGCACTACGCTTTATGACACTAATTGTCCACGCAGCCACGTACCTTGTAAACAGAGAGCGTGTGGCAACGTATATACTCTGCGCTTAGAATGCTCTTTTTTTTGCATTAAAACAAATTGCCTACATCCTGACTTTATTCTATTATAGCTCTATAGTTTAAATAAAATTGGTTATGTAATTTATTTTGCTTGCCTGCTTAGAATTAGTATTTTTGCAATTTCAACATGGCTAGTGTTTGAGTCATCTCTACCACAATAGGTTACCTAAAGTTGACGTCACAGCACATAATACCACGCACTCGTAGCCACGCCTATGATAACTCAACTTTTGTAAATAGAAACATTTAGCTCCTCCCTATACGTCATCACTTAGGTAGTCTATACTATAGGTAATACTTCACTGCAATTGTGCAATTTACTATTTACTGCACTGGAAAGTGAACCTTATAGAACTACTTAACACAGACGTGTTTGTGAGCTATGGTTATTAAATTGTTAGGTTTTTCCGATTTAAAAACAGCTCCAGAAAAATGTATAAATGTTGACTTTATAGTTAATTGAAAATATCCATATAAGGCTACCTACCGAATTTCAGTGTCTTAAGTTGTCTTATAAATTCTTATATAATTATAATTGTGAAATTATTTTGATTATAACTCAAGTTAACTATTAAAAACTTAACTACTTAAAATATTTAATTGACAAAATTTAATTTGAAAAATAGGTTTAGATTTAAATCCAAGCTCTTTTACATCATCTTGAAAAGCCCGCTTTTGAAGTCAGCGTTGCCAATCAAATCTAGATGCAAAAATAAAAAAATCTGTCAATAATCAGGTAAACCAATCATAGTTCGTAGTGTGTGTGACAACACAGGTGGAAGAAAAGGATGGCTGTTTGTTTATTTATATAAAACTTCTTAGGGCGAAATCAAAAATTAACCAAAAAAGAAAATGATGGAAACCGATCTAAATTTAGATGACTCTAATGACAGCCCCCCTATGGACACCGATGACCCCATTATAAAACGTTGCCGTCTTCTTCGAAAACAGCCAGTGCAAACAAAAAGATTTTGTGCCAAAGATGAAAGAAATGCATCACTTAAAAAGGTTTTTTTCAATTTCAAATATCGATCTTATTTGTGAATATTACCTTTTTCAGGTTTCCGTTATTTTACAAAAATCAGAACTAGATCGAACATTTGAAGAGGAACAGGTGTTAAATGAGTGCTCAGAAGTAGTTGAAGAGGTGCAATTACGGTGGAGAAAACGCGAGGAAATGAAGAAAAGACTTGAAGAATTTGAAGAACCTGCAGAAATTCTAAAAGAGAAATGTTTAATTCTTGCACAAGCTATTGCTCAATCGCAACATTTAGTGGTTTATACAGGGGCTGGAATTAGCACTGCGGCTAAAATTCCTGATTATAGAGGACCCAATGGGATTTGGACAAGACTGCAACAAGGGAAAGATATTGGGTAAGACTTAATTCGTTAACTCATGATCTCACATTCTTAATAGGTATCTGATAAGATTTGAGGAACTTAATTTAATTGTGGTTAGAACATCGAGATTAAGATTATAAAACATTTTTTTATGCTTTGTATTTGAACAACTAACAAAATGAAGACAAAAATACAAGTAGACAATTAGACATTATTAATAATTTAAATAAAAGTTTATTCATCACTGGCAATTAAGTTATGCAACACATTATACAGCACAAATAATTATATATCACGCGATCCTATATAATTTTTCATTGCAACAAACTAATGTCCTAGAACGTTTACTAGAGTTGGATTGCTGTAAGAAAGAGACCGGTGATTAATTGTCATTGAATGCGCAGTGGTTTGTTTACGTTCGGTTGCTAAGTAACGGCCGGATTTCATCGCATTCATTGGCGTAGGTATAAAGCTCGCGCATCTAACGATGATTCACCGGTCGCTTTCTTACGGCAATCCAACTCTACCATTTGCATTATTTTCACTCTTTTCATTGCTGCCTGAAGTAGAGACTTGTTGCCATAGCGCTTTTCAAAATAATTGACATTACAGTAGGTCGTGGAAATTTATGGTGGTACTTATAGCGGATATTTTTTAAAGTTGGCGTCATAGTTAGGCGTGCCTATGCAAAATCTATAAAGACGATCAAAAGTAAATTCAAATGTTTTCACATTTTTTGTTACAAAAAAAAAGGTTAACATTGTTAAAGTCTGAAAAAATATATTTTTTTAAAAATGTAACATTTTATCTTTATTGCTATTTAAAAAAAAAGCATGTTGGCTGTTTGAAACAAATGAACGTACATATTTATCTGCAAAAATTACAGCTCATAGATTTTTTTATGTGACAAATTTTGTTTGATTTTGATAAGTGGTTTTAAAAATATTTGACTGTTTCCATAGTTTTGCACGATCTTGTATAAATTCCAACAGTTTGTTTAACTTTTTTAAGTAAATAAAAAAAACAATAACTTTTTCATTGAGTACAAATTTTAAATTGCTGGAAATTAGTTTCAAGTTTCGAGATTAGCCGCCAGAGAAGGAAATTTTCACAACCAACTAGAAAAACTATTTTTTTGTTATAAGACTAGGAAAAGATAATCAAAAATATGTTTATAGCAAAGACGAGACAATTTTGCACAAATTTGATCTGGCACTTGTTACTCTAATTTGTCAAATGTAAGTAGGGGGTGGGGTGAAATCCAAAAAACGTCTATAAACGACTTGCCTTAACTAATTTTGACAAAATTGATCTCAATAACCTTGGTTATACAAGGTTAAAAACCTTGGACAGTAATATGATGGTTGCAACTGTTTTTTTTCTGTTAGTGTCGGTTCTTCATTTCCTTGTCACCGTTTTACCACTTTTATTGTTAATGTTAAAGCAACATGTTTTGTATTATGCACAAATTTTTATCTCAATTGCAGTAGACTGAACGGTTTAAGGTGACCTAGGTGGGACTCGGTAGTGTTTCTGAACGCTGCCCACTACATTAATCTTAAGAGTTTCAAAATAAATCAAATCGGCGCTGTAGTAGATTCTGCTAAAATTAAAAAAGCGTGTATTTAATAATTCAGCTTTTAACATAATATTCATTAATAAATTATTTTTGTTTATACTTACAATGTTATGTAGAAAATTGCTCTTAAATTGAAAAAAGAATTATAAAAAGCAAACATACAAGGCATTCATATTTTAACGATAGGTTAGGTGTAGCGCCCAAACTAAACAAGTATAGTGAATACTATTTTTATGAAATACTTTGTACTAACTGTAGCTGCAAAGAAAATATTACTTTTAACGAATGTTAAAATAGTTATAGAACGTTGGATCTCAAGTGGGACATCATTGTTGTGGTTATTGATAACATGTGATAAGGAGTGTTTCATAAATACTTATTGGTTCAATATTCTTCTTTTTCAGTGCCCACGATTTGTCCCTTGCCCAGCCGACTTACACTCACATGGCCCTCTCAGAACTTTACCACAAGAAGATACTCAAGTATGTTGTTTCACAAAACTGTGATGGTTTACACTTAAGGTCTGGCTTGCCACGTACAGCTTTATCAGAATTACACGGAAATATGTATGTAGAAGTTTGCAAAAACTGTAAACCACACAAAGAATATTGGCGACAATTTGATGTAACAGAAAATACGGCACGATATTCACATAAGACATCACGTAAATGTTATATATGTAACGAACCTTTAGTTGATACGATAGTTCATTTTGGTGAGAGAGGCAGCCTACAGTGGCCGCTAAATTGGACAGGAGCTTGCAAAAACGCAGAAAAAGCCACTACAATCATATGCTTGGGGTCAAGTTTGAAAGTTTTGAAACGATATCCATGGTTATGGAAGATGGATAAACCAGCAAAAAAGCGACCGAATTTGTATATTGTAAATTTGCAGTGGACTCCAAAAGATGATGTAGCCAATGTGAAAATTCATGGAAGATGCGATAAAGTTATGAAAGCTGTAATGGATTTATTGGATATTCCTGTTCCAAATTACAATAAAAGCTTGGATCCTATTTTTGCGCATTGTACGAGACTCAGTGAGGGGGAGTACCATACAACCACTCAACCTTTGTTAAAATTAGAAGAAAGTAAGTTTGAAGACTGTCTCAGTGATCTCAAGAATGTTAAAGCTATTAAATCGGAAATCTGTGATAATAGTAGCAATAGTCAATCACCAGATATTTCAATAATGAGTCTTCCCGTAAAGACCATACGGAACAATACTTTTTCAATCGACGACATTCTTAGTAATAGAATAGATAAATCGAACACATCACCTCAACGAAACACTCCCAGTCCTTTAGATCATAGTTTTTTAGAGCAAACCCAAAACTACCCATTCCTAGGCTATGATAGTTTTACAACAAGTTTATTGCAATGTCAAATATTAGGCTCGTATTCCGATTTTATTTATTACCCTTATCAAACAAGATTTCTTTATCCTGGATTGCATAGTATTATAAATCCGACTGATTTTGCGATCGAGGACGAAAAACCAATAGTTGTGAGTCCCAAAATTGAGCCAATGTGTAAATTTTGTGATAAAAATTACGATTCCGTCATTTGTTTCTTTTATCAATCAACAGAACCAGTGTTCCTCAAACCACAATTTAGATTTAGTAAAACTGACGAAGGAAAGAAAATAAGGGAATGTATTTGTTGTGATTATACTTCCGATGAGGATGATATCGATACGAGTGAAAACAGAGAACAAAACGGAGAGATAAAAAACAAAATTCAGCCAGGATGGTTTGGGAAAGGCTATAAAAAGAATATAAGACGCTGGAAGAAAAAGTAAATTAAATTAATTTTTAAGTCAGTATTATTATTTGATTTTTGTATACTTTTTTTTTACTTTTATTTATTTATTTTGTGTGTGTGTTTTATTTATACTATCAAAAAATTAAATTTCTAAGACATTTTATTACTAGCTTTTTTGACACCGATTTATTTTTGGAAAGGATAGTACGTCAAGCCAGTATTGTATGTGAAATTGGGTTTGTCAAGCTTTCGGGCTTGTGTAATTAGCTCTTGAACACTTTTACGATATGGTGGAGGCAATAAATCTTCATAAAGAGTGCATTCTAATGGGGGCACTTCTTGCTGCTTGAATATTCTTCTCCTTATTATATCAATATCTCTAAGGTATTGATCTTTTAAATCCTCTATGGAAGATGGGGGTGCGTTAAACTCTATTGAAAAGTAACTGAAATATAAGTACAGTTTAGTGAAATCGGTGGGTAACGCACAATGTTTCAACTAACCTCGCTTGACGATGAACTATTCCATGTTTGCCCTTTTTGAAAGGCATATCACGAGTGCCTAAGTGCTCCAGTTTTCTTATTACTCCACCTTTGTCAAAAATTGTATTAGCTGTACGCTTAACTACGCTCGCAAGCTCGTTCTACAAAAATAGAATATCATAACCAAAAATTGTCTATAATCAATGTACCTTTGGCATTATTCGATATAAAATACATAATTCATAAGTAATCATCGTCACAAGAAATGTAACTTTATTTTTGTATTTTTTAAAGTAACAATTAGAATTATAGGTTATCTATTTTCTATGGATTTAGGTTATATTTAGTAACCATTAAGCTAATAGACAATAGAAAGAGCCTTGCTGATTGCAGTCCAACCCCCTTGTGACGATGGCATTCGACAGTGACCGGTGACAACATAAAACAGGTGCTCAATGATGGTAGGCATTGGACCTGCGCAAAAAAATAGTTTTTTTTAACTAAAAATCAAGTAATAACGCATTGGTATTAGGTAGGTATCGTCAACTTTACAATAATTTTCTGTAATTTTTGTTTTTTTTTACTAAGAATCAAGTAATAACGCATTGGTATTCAGAATCGTCAACTTTACAGTAATTCTCTGTTTTTTCTGTATTAGTGCGTACAGAAAACACACAAGATTTTTATGTTTAAAATTAGATCATTGTATCAAAATATAAGTTTATAATAAAAAACGCGCTTTACCACTTTTATTAAAAAAAAACTACAAAAATGCAGTTTAAGCAGCGTCATCTGTGACAAATTGTGTAAGATACATGTTTAATTTTATTAATTTTTCTATTTAGTTGAGGTTATTTTTCTGTTTGTTCTGTAATAAATAACAAACATCAAACATGCCATTACAGCTGTATGATGCGGACAAGAGTAAAAAATATTTGATATACGTCTCAGAAGAAGTGCACAAGCACATTACTAAAGATAATAATAACATAATAATATTACTAGTTAAAATTTAAAAACAACAAATGACTTAAAGCTGCTTCTGACACTGCATTGATCGCTATTCACATTTAAAAGGTAACAACTCTCAAAGTATAACCGCGTGCAAACAATTCTGACAATAGTGATAGGTTGATACAGAGGCAAGTTAAGGCAAAAATGTAATTATGCTTTGCGATGAGTTTTGGTTTTTTAAGTACCAAATTTTATAAAATTTAGTACAGATGCAGAATGTTATTACGACTGCTTGTGATTTTATGGCACAGCATAACTTATATCGTCATTTATATCATCAATTTGACTATCTAATATCTAGTTGTTAACTTTTTTAAAAGTAAGGTGACGTTTCTTAAACTTACCATAATTCCTGTGCGGATTAGTTTTTATTTTGAAAAAACGCTAAAGCTTTTCTAATTTATCATTGCTAGAATGTTTAACAAACATTAATGTTTAAGATTATAATAAGTTGTTAAATATAATGTTAATTGTTTTTGGGATTAGTTAAATTTTGCAAAAACAACCAATCAAGCATCTTGATTTTAAATAATAATTGCAATTATCTTAATTTTAGCTTAATTTACTTTTTGTAAGCCCATCAAGAACTTTTTTGTGATAAAAACATATAACAACAGATAAAACATTAAAAAAAAACATAACAGATTTGGGTTTGGTCTATTCTAGGTCGTCAGTTCTTAACATTAGAGTCGTCACTCTTAAATTGTGATCTAATAAATTTAGAGAAACTTAATTCTCTATTATAAATTATAAATGACAATTGACATTTGGGCTTTGACTGCCTTTGACGGGGCTCTGACATTCTGATTCTGACAAACGGCAAACGTCAAATTCTACCACAAGGGGGTAAGCGTTTTTTCAAGTTTTAAGTACTTAAATTGTGCTGAATCCTTGTAATAACAATTGTATGCCACATATAATGCTGATCACCTTAACCTCAAATGTCTAATGGACCCCCCGAGCAATTAAAAAGATTTGTGTTCACGTCCAAACCTAACCTAAAAGGCGAGGTCGACGAAAAATTGGAAGTTATAATTCCTGAAGTAATGTCTTAATTAGATGATAAATTGATAGCAAATTGAGTTGTATATCTTTATTTGCAGTTGCTTCAGGCCAGCTATTCGTTCTACACGTGGCCCTCTGCACCGGCTTTAGCGTGGTTTCTCTGGGAGAATCGCAAGGAACTTGTAGACAAAAGAATTTTAGAAATAGGGTCTGGTACAGCTCTACCTGGAATCGTAGCAGCAAAGTGTGGGGCGAAGGTGACGTTAAGTGATTCTGCTACTCTTCCAAAAAGTTTAATCCACACGAGGAGAAGCTGTCAGTTGAACAATTTAATTGTCAACGAGGACATTGAATTAATCGGTTTGACCTGGGGTTTGTTTCTAGCTGGTTTAGAAACATTAGGACCTTTAGATTTGATTTTGGGCTCTGATTGCTTTTATGAGCCTTCTGTTTTTGAGGATATTTTAGTATCGATTTCATATCTTCTAGAAGTTAATCCAGGAGCCAAATTTTTGTGTACTTATCAAGAACGTAGCTCTGATTGGTCTATTGAGCATTTGTTAGCGAAGTGGAATTTGCATTGTCAAGTACATAATATCCATAATTTGGGAGCTAGTGCCGGCGTTGATATTCACGATTTAATTGGAGATCACAGCATACATTTACTTGAAATATCGAGACAGATTTAGAATGGCTAGTGCAATATTACGCAGTTTCCACAAATTGTATGTTGCCAATTTACCCTGGACTGTAGGACATATTGAACTGAAAACATTTTTCAATCAATTTGGGTCGGTTAATCTCGCTACTGTTGTATTTGATAAAGACACAGGTCGCTCAAGGAATTACGGTTTTGTCTCGTTTAAAAGTAAGGAGTCGTTTCACAAGGCTTTAACAGCTCATGGTTATCAATTAGAGGGCTTCAAACTACGTGTTCAAGCAGCACAACAGGAATAATGGCTACATCTCTTGATAATTTTAATGATCTTGAAGAGCTAGGAATAAATTGTAGTACTGATGATTCCTTATCTGAAACTTTTAATCAAGCAGCAAATCATTTAGCTAGCTTAGTAACAAGTTTAGATAACCAAACATTATTAGATTTATATGGATATTATAAGCAAGGTCACATAGGCCCCTGTAATGTTCCTAAGCCGAGTTGGTATGACATGAAAGCAAAATCAAAGTGGGAAGCTTGGAATAAACTAGGGGACTTGCCACAAGATGAAGCTAAAACCATTTATATTGATACAATTAGAAAATTGGATCCAAATTTTCTTACTTCAGCATCTGCTAAAGAAAGTTGGGTTACCGTTTCAACTCTTCAGAATAATGATTTTATTAACGTTTTAAATAATAGAAATATTATTGACTATGTTAAAGAAGGAAACGTTGATAAAGTTCATGAACTTCTTTCTGACTTGAAAAACAATATAGATGACTTGGATACTGATGGTTTGGGATTAATTCATTGGGCATCAGATCGTGGTTCTACTGCCATTATTCAACTATTGATTGACAGTGGAGCTAACATTAATTTAAAAGATTCAGACGGACAAACTGCATTACATTACGCATCAAGCTGTGGTCATTTCGATTGCGTCAAGTTGCTTCTAGAACGTTCGGCTGATAAAAACCTATTGGATAATGATGGCTGCAGTGCCGAATCGGTGGCTGGTGATGATTCAGTTAAGGAATTGTTAACAAATTGTAGTTAGTGTTTATAAATTTACCTAATACAATTTATATTAGAGAATGTTTTCTATCTTTTACAATTCCTATACCGTTATGCACTCTACAATAAAAAGGTATTGAAGTTTTTCACGTTAACTAATTTTTATATTCTTTGGCAGCAAAAGTACAGGAGGCTCAATAGACACATGACAAGTTTTTTACTTTTCTTGTCAGCTAGACAGAAAACTACAAGAAAATAATGTCTTTTAAAGCTGTAACACCTCTCGTGAGGTTTGTAAATGACTGCTTGAAGCAGGGAGGTTTTCAGAGTTTATTGAAAAAGGCAAGGTGAGACCTCAGCACAAAAACGTGTTGTCAACGTTGCTTGCAACTGTACACCTACCAATAGCGATTGTGCCATTATTTACTACAATATTAGATAAACTTATTAAAATACGGTTAGATAATTATTTTCAAATTAATTCTCTTTTCAATGAGAAACAACTTGGATTTTGGGCAAACCATTCGACTATTAAAGTGGGATCAACTGTGGGAAAAAATGTAGTCGGCGGTCTTGAACCGGGGTAACCAACCGTACGGCAATAACGTTATGTCACCTCAGTAAAAGACATTGTACTGCCTGGATCATACTCTATTATTACATCAGCTGGCATGTTACGATGTGCGGGGTGTTACATTAAAACTTCTTAAATCTTACCTAACAGACAGCAATTTGTCAACTTTAATTGTGTAATACAATTAGTATAAAATAATCTATTATTAATCTAACCTAATTAGCTCAAACTTGTTCAACTATAGGAAAATTATTAAGAAGTGTCTTATTGATTGTTGTCTTTTACTGATTGCAGAAATTCTGATAAACAAATTTTAAATGTTACGTTAAAAGAACGTAAATAAGAGCTATTACCTATTTTTTGACGTGTTTACTGTCATAATATTATTTTTTAAACTGAATTTTTTAGTTTTAACATAATTGTATGATTGTTCACGTTTTTATTATCATTTTCTAACACACTTCGAAAAATATTTTTATTTTGGTTTGGAATGAGATTGTTTTATAGTTTTTTTCGTATGAAAAGCTGGCATTTTTTTAATCGAATATTACATAATACAGCCATTGTGCCAATATTGTAGTTAGAACATATATTTTTTCAGCGACCAAAACAATAGACAATAGTATAGTTACTCTTATAGGTTTAGGTGCATTATTATATTTTATAGGAAATCTGCCCCAGTCTATGGATATTTAATAGAGGTGTTAACATGTATCTGGTGATACAGGCTACAGGAATAGCCATTATCAGCCAAACGAATATCTCTTTGTTGCTTTATCTATAGATTGTATTTAATAACGTTAAAATATTTGAGGAATGTACGATTTATTAAGGATTTAAGAAATAAATCAATATTCTGGTAAATAAATTACCTAAAAATAATTTTTAACCAGAAAATTTTTGAGTGATGAGACTGTTGAGCGCTACCTCTACATCTAGCACCAATATTGCACATTCGAGCAGATAGGGAATATTTGCACTGGTGTTTCCATATCAGTATGGTTTTATTTTAATAATAATAATATTTATTAAGTGTGGTTGCAATTGTAAACGTTGCAAATTGACGAATATTGTATAAGTTGTGTTGACAATTCGGAGGCAGCTGGGAAGCCAAGGCTCGTGTCGTTTTCAAACTTATTCACATTTAACTTCCTTTTGCTAAATATCTGAAAGCCACCAGACAGTGTGTTTGTGGAGATTAGTAATGTTAGTCGATTACGCTAATAAATCTTCTTAACATATACTCAAAGGTTTTTTCGTTTAAACGGTATTGTTTTACAAATTGGAGGTTTATACATGTTGAAAGTGTTAACTCTTGGGCGAGTAACACGTAAAATGTCAAAATAAATGATATTTTAAAGATTTCTTAAAGTGACAACTAAAATATTTACTCGAATTATCTATTTGTTTCACTAGTGGACGTTCTTCTTTTAGTGGACGTCTACTAAGAGATAAATTGTCGTCTGCTAAAAATATTTAATGCGTCTGAATAGGGGCTTATATCTTTATTTATTTGTTCGGGTACACTTGTTCGTATTTATTTTTTTGTACCGATGATAAAATATTGATTCTTCTTTTCTACAAGTTACTCCTGAACTTCTGCTGAAGTCAGTTGAGGTCAACTTTTTTATAGTTGTACTTTACGTTTCCTCTATAGCTTTGGTTTTTCTTCATTTTCATGCAAAATAAAAGCTAATGCAACCGTTTGATACATGGCATACAATGGGTAAGCTATTTTTCTGTTTCATTGAAGCTGACATAAATGTTGGTTTCTCATAAATGTAACTCTCTTTAAAAAAGGATTTACATTTTTTATACAATTAAAGCAAAATTAAAAGAGAACTTCATCTACTATTTAATTCAACCTCCGATGCTTTACAGTTATCCGTTTTAGGTTTTGCATGCGCTTGTGAATTATTTTTATTGAATATTAATACACCAAGATAATAGGATAAGTATATTAACATTAATAATTTCTATTACCAAACTTTGATAGCTGTAATCGTACTTAATGCAGACTTATTCCGTTCTAGAAAAAACCAGTTACATAATGTCTAGTAGTTAGGTTGTCACATTTCTATTTTCAAGGGCAAGGCATGGGTCAAGTAAGGTGAATTTAACACAATAAATAAAAAAAACTGAATTAGACATTTTAGAAGTAGATAAAGAGTACAGATCCTAAAATAGTAAATAAAATGATTTTGCTTAAAATCATCTAAAATAAATCTAAATATTGACTCTGCTTTTTGCACCTCAGACATTAATATGGTATAGTTTATCAAAATAAATAAAAGCTAATAAAAATTTTACCAGCCTAATACAAAATTAGCTTTTTGAAGTAGTTAATAATGACTGTATTGTTTGCTATCTCACCGAAGATTAAAGCTGTTCACATAAGGCGACAATTGGTCTTACGGATGCCTGACCATAATACCTTGCTCAGACAGTTGTACCCAATATTGAACATGACCGCCATAAACTACCTGCAATAGTCAATAGTTTTATATAGCTTAAAAACTCTTATTTGGTTTGTCGTACTATACAGAACCAAAACACAGTTTGTCAAGTGACATAAATATAAACTCGATAATGTTGCAGACTTATAGAATGAAAACTTAGCTTACATTTCTAGCGATCATTAATCTAATTAAAACCTAGTTTTATGTAAAAGAAATCTGCCAATAAAAGTGAACGTTATGATAAAGGAGATGTACTTGTTAAACTTGAAGATGTGTGAAAAAGCATAATAAAGTGTGACAAACAAGAAGAAACTATGAAATCGTGGAGCATACTCTTGATTGTAGTGTTATATTCTTATGGGTTTTAGGAATACACCAATCTTCTAGTAATTTTAAGAAACGGATTATTGTTATAATGATTACTATCTAATGAGTTCTACCTCGTCTGGCAACTGTTAGACGAAGAAAATAAAGACTGTGGGCTATTGTAGTGTTTTTTTATATTGTTTTTCTCTTGGCTAAACTGATCTGTCATTCAATTTTGTGGTACACTGTACTCGGAATGATGAATGTGGGGTAGTACTCTCCTACTGCTACATTCTCTCTTTCTTCTTATCTTCTTCTCAGTTATTTTTTGATCCAATTTAACAATTCTTACTTTGTTTCCCACTGTCTTCAGTAAATTATCTGCATTTTTTTTTTGAATTTTAATTGTTTGTCTAGTATAACTCCTAGATATTTAAAGTTGCAGCTTGTTGTTATTAGAGTACTATTTTATTTTTATCGGATTTGTTAGCACTATTTGTTATTACTAATAATCATTACTTTCTTTATTCTCATTTAAAAGAATTTTTATTTTTTCATTTGTTTATGTTTATTGGATTATCACATTTCAATCTTTAATAAGCTCAATTTAAATTTATTCAAACTAGATTTGTAGAGTTGAACATGTTTTGTGCTTATTATGTACCTCTTCAGCAAGTCGCAACAGATTTAGATTTGAATAAATATACAGTGACGACATTGGATTTATATTTGCTCAAGTAACAGCTACTTCCGTGATATAGTAAAAGGAGCAACTTCTGTTAGAAGCTACCTCACAACAAAAATTTAAGAAACAAGGTTTCTTCATGTTTTTTTGCATGTTCAAGTTTACGGATTTAGTTGCATTGATTTTATTATTCAACTTGTTGGTAGCAGCCAAAGAGGATAGATTACATTGCATATCATTGATATGAGCTTGAGACAAAATGCGCTAACGTGATGACTTGGTTGTCTCATCAGCAATATATGTTTTATCTGAATTTGTATCTATCAAAATTGACATCTGTCATTTAGAGTGATCTATATGCATTAAAACATGTAGAAACTTTGTTTCTCAGGCTTTTGATGAAAGGTAGGTTTTAATAGATGTCTTTCATTTAAATATTATTTACATACTTAGACTTAACACTTTTTGTGGTTTTATCAAAAAGAAAAAAACATGTCGAAAATAATACAAATAATCTACTTAGATCATGTAACACTGCTGCTCTTATCGCAACATTTTCCATTTCCATTTTCGCTAAGTGAACGTAAATGGAGTTTTAAGAGGCGTCATACAGAGATGAGATGAGCAAAGTTTGATGGGGGATGTAAACGGAGACTTAGATGATCGATAAATTATGTTTACGCGAGAAGACTGTAAAGTTGGTGCTGGGACAGAAGTTTAAGGAGAGTAGAATAAAATAAAAGTGAAATCATTAAATTTATAAAAGATGTGGGTACCTACCAGCAAAGCAATCTTATTATTACAATCCATTTTTTATTTAGAATTTACTATCGATTACTGTAAATATTGAATTATTTTATCTAGAGTCAATTAATTTTACATTAATAAAATAGTTTTTAATAATACAATATCTTATAACATTTGAAGAACATCTAGATTTATAGTGTAAGAAATAGAGTTCTTGCTCAGAAGAAGAAATCACATAGAGTTTGTTTGACGCCGACTCAAAACTATTTAGATATTTACATTAGTGTAGGACATGGACTGACAAGTTATTTTTATTTTTTTTTGTATCAGTTTCGTCATTTTTCAAAACCTTCTTCGTTATAGCAATTTTATTCCAACAAGGATATGTTTCGACTCATTGAAGAGTTTTAATATTAGTGAGTCTACAGATTTTGTATTGAATGAATTTGATTTGACGATTATGTGAAACTTTTATTAAAAATTCTAAAAATAAAAACAGTAAACTAAGTTATTACTGTGCTAAATTTTGTATTATATTGAAATATTTGTATTATTATATGTAACAGAATTATGCTGTTGTTGAAATTATTTTTGATAACTGCTGAAGAATTGTATAACTATTTTTTGTGTAATTGGGTGGGTAGGTAATAGACGTGTTGGTTATAAATGTATTATTACTATTATGTGGTTGTATTCATTTTAATTAATAAATATATAGAGTCAAATTAAGTTAGTAAAACAAACTCGGGAAAACATTAAAAAAATTCCTATATTTCACAATGTTGTGCTCTGAAAAATAACATTTCAACAGTGCATTTTATAAAAGTAAATTAAAATTTTGATTACAGTTTTTTAACTTCTACACATTTTTAAATTTGCAATCATCTGGGAAATTCATACAAATGAAACTACATTGTGCTACTTTTATTATTATTATTATTATTATCATTATTGTATATTTTATGTGCCCGAGTCCTGAGTGTCAGAAATGTTAAATGCAAAAAAAATAATTACATTAAAACTAAGTATGCTTGAATAAATACCTAGAGCTCTCTTAATTTCTCTCTATTACGCGGCAAATGTTTGCACTTTATTAAAATTAATTCATTATTTATTGTTATAAACAATAGATTGAGACAATATAAATTTAATTGAAAACATAATACTGTTTAGACGGGATAACAAGATGCGTTAGCTTTGCCTTACTTGAAGCAAGCCTAGAAAATGTAAAATACAACAAGCGAATATATACCATTGTAAATAAAGAAAAAAACAAAGTATTTTTTTCCAATTAAAACCTATCTTAGACAAAATTTTGTGGTAAAACTTCTCACACAAACGGTTACAGTTTACTACAATAAATTAGATGGTAGCTTATAGTGTCTGTATTGGAAAAATCATCAAAGAAACTTATTGATTTCTATAGTTTTTACATAATTGATTACGATTTTTAGCTTTACTTGAACAAATAGACAGTTTCTGTTTTTATTACATAAAACTGTAAGCAGTTTTCACAAGGTTTCTGTGCAAATAGTATGACAAAAAATTTTAAGCGCTATTTATTGTTGTATTTTTCTAATTAATATAACAGCAAACGGACAAACTTTACTACATCTATATACATTCTTTGTACTAGTTCATATGGTTATATGCTCCAAAAATTTAAAAAAACTTGATGTTTTCTATAATGTTCAACTGACGAAAAATAGCTATTTGTGCATTAAGTTGGGAAAACTAAGATGTTTCCGTTCCAAACGCGAGAAAAACGCGTTGTGAACGAAAGATGATACTTTTGTTATTAATGTGAACAAGAATATAGAAATTAAGAGTTTTCCCCGATTGATAGTTGGATGTTGAAAAATTTTTGAAGGAGGCGGATGATGATAATGTTAAATGTTAATGTTAAAAAACTTGCATTGGTTGTTTTTTGTTTTATTTTGCCATTCTAATTTAGAAAAATCCAACTTTTCCACATCAAACTGAGTGAAAAATTGAAGAATTACTAACCGGATTTTGCAAAAAGATTTTCAATTCAACATGACCAGGCACAGTTTTTCAGAGAAGAGTTCGATTTTAACAATTTTGTTTTTTATTATATGAGGTAGTCTTCGATTTTAATTGGTATTAAGATTTATACGGTTATAAATTTGACAAAACATTCTGCTTTAAAGATAAGAAAATAAGGAATGATGCATTCACAAAATGTTCAGCTTTTTACAGAAAGGTTCGATTTTCACAAATCTGTTTTTATTAGATAATTTTTGTGCAAAACATGTTTTACATCGTTTTTTTGTTTGTTGTTCTGCGCCTGCATTGTTGTCGTGCCAAAACAGTAAGTATGATGAGATACCTCTATATAAAGCGAATTTGTGCTAATTAGCGTAAATAACGTCTTCCATACGCTAGATCCAATCTCATGATTTCTAATTACACTCACAGGGCTCTTTTAAATAATCTTATTTCTGCGAATCAGTTGTGTTCTGTAAATCCTGTTAACAGCTAGGGGAGGGTGTGATGCATTGGAATTCAGCCTTTATGCGCGCACCACATTCACACCAATTAAATTAAGAGGGTTTGCAGAAATGAGGGTGCGATTATTTGAAAAATGTATACTTCTTGTTTGAGAATTGACAGAGATCAGATAATAATATTGACGATATCTATTTGTTTGTAGAATCTAAGGAAAATAGGGTTCAGAAGAAAGTAATTGAAATGTTTGGGGCTTCGAAAAACTTCATTTATATTTTACAGGTAATTTTTTATTCATGCGTTCTGTAATTTGAGTGGTAAAGAATTGATGTTTGTCCTTTTGTGTGATTGTGAAAGACTAGAATGTTTATGCATTTAATTTCAATAATAAAAACCCACGAATAAAGAGTTTATTAACTACGGTTACATAATATAGAGTCGAATGCAAAAAAAAGACGATATAACTTTCCTGTAATTATTTTTCTTCAAAATCTTATTGTGTAAATGTAAGTAGAACCTTTTTTTTTTTAATTTGACAATCTTTTAAAGTTGCCATTTATTATTATTTTGTACAAGATGATGAGAGTTGTTTTGTGCAAGATGAGCGAAAGCGTGTTACTGGTGTAAAGTTAATCAAAGAACAAATAAGTTGAACTATTTTGGCAGTTTCAAGAGTTTTTTGTTGTTATTAGTTATAAAACGTTTACAAAACGTTGACATTTTCACATAATTTTTTGAGGGGTTTTCTCCGAAAAAACGTCAAATTTTCAATAACTACTAGCTGTGAAAGTCTTTCTTCTTAAGAGCGTTTTAAAGACAAACTCAATTCGGTTCTTGCTATCCCCCGTGTTTTTCTACGTCAGCTGAGGGGCGGTGCTTAAATATTTTATCTCTGTCATTTACTCGTCTTTTTCTCGCCACCCTGTCTACCTGAAGAAAACCGAACCTTGGAAATGATATCATAAAAATACTTTCTGATATATCCATTGCGTAATGCTAAGGTTCAACAGTAAATATTACCATTCACTCAAATAAGAACTGCACGGGTAAAGAAGATTTTATTGCCGCAAAAAAAAAGCTTCTTCTTGTTCATTGCTGACTGAAACAAGTACTTAGTACAAATTGGTAATTGCAGTAGGTATTTTACAATAAGTTTTATAAACAATAATCAATTTTTTGTTGTAATAATAATGTGTTTATTGCAGTTAAAACAGTAAATTATTCAACACGCACATGATGAAGACTATTACCCTCAAAGATAAAATTTGCAACACGAGCTGAAAGCGAGTGGTGTACCTATTTATCTAATATAAATATACAACTATAAATAATTTTTTTTTTAAATCTGAGCAATTATAATATAGACAGAAAAAGACATATTAAAATCATACAAAGTGATAATGATAAAAAATATTGTGGGTGAAGAAAAAAAAGGATAATTATGTAATAAAAATCGAATAAAGTTTATTTTTAAAATAATATGAAATAATAAATAGTCTTCTTAATTTTAAAAATAAATAATAATAGGTTTGCTTTATTATATATGTTGCCGCAGGTAAACTTCTATATGAAAGAGTAGAATAAGCACAAGAACGAATAAATAAAAATAAAGTACAATAAAAAAATAAAAAAATATATAATAAATAATAATAATATCAATAGTAAAAAATATTGATTGCTTTATAAACCAATCATTTACAATTGGTTCTTCTTGAAATCTTTCTGTTCCGCAAATCTCTGATAGGGAGTTCTTTAGGATGCTGGGGATATAATAACTCCGGCGCAATACATTTATGGTAAAATTCTATCAGTGTGGTTACATTTTTTCTTTCCAAAAAGAATCATCTTTATAAATCTGACAAAAAAAATCAAATCAATCACGGAAAACTGATCTAAACACTGCATTTCAAAACTCATACCTTTTCAATAGACATTCCTTCTGGAGTCCAAATAACAAAATAGCAAACTTCTTTCTTGGCTATATGTAGCTGCCCTTGTATTTGGTAAAAGTAGTCGGCATTTGTTTTTAAGTTTATATTCTCTTCGCTGTCTATTGTATAATGTATCACTTTTTTTTTGTATAGCTTCTTTTATATACTCATGCGGTGTAAAATTTCGCATCGAATAAGGGCATTTAATTTCAATTATGGCATCATTTCCAACTAGACCATTTGGAGATGCCCCGAGAAAGCCAAACATTTGGTCAACAAACAAGCCGCAAGTTGTAACCTCAAGGGCAAGAAGTTGCTCAAACGCTTGTACAGCGACGCGTTCATGAGTTTTACCCCAATCAGTAGCAGTACTACCAGTGAATTTATTATATAAAAGAGACTGCACAGTTTGCAAATTTTTCCAAATGAAGGCGCTGTTAGCCTCTTATATCTTTCATCCTTCCACAATCGACTACTGCTTTGCCCAATAGTTTTTTTCTCTAGCTGTGCGATTTCAGATCTTGTTTTTTTTAACGATTTAATTAAATCGTCTTTAGCTGCCTCAAATGATTCTGGAAGCGGTTCTGATTTTTTTTTCTCCTCTGGCAATGCCGCCTCTGGGCCGTATTCTCTATCAGAGTCAGCGTAACGTTTTTTTTTTTAATAATTTTGGGAAAAGACGTTGTCGCACATTTTGGTTGACATATTGTTTTTCTTTTTTTGTTATATAATTTTTCAGAAATTTGCCTGGACTACGTTTTGCAATCTCGTGATGAATTAAACGCGGATAATTATGAGATCCCGCACTAAAACTGATACCAGCTGCATGGCACCTGAGCTGGTACGATTTTTTTGCCGAAAAATTAATTCGTTTTCCTCCGACAAATTTTGCTACAACGGAATTATAACATTCTGCGGAATTGTTGTCCATATCTAATAATAGACTGTCAGCATGCTGAACTTAGCGATTCAAAACTACTTCTAAATCTTGAAATAAACCGCTGATGGTCATTTCTTCTACCCAGTTTCTGTCTAGCACAAAAGTGCTAGCTGACTTTTGTTTCACCAAAACGTGTTGAATCGCAATCGCAGCAGAATTCAACCTCTACGTTTACGCCGATATAAATCTACGACACAATTGACAATTTTCAAAACGTACTCTAATTTGTTTTCGTTTTTCAATTACAAATGAAGAATATATGAACCTAAATGATAAATAATTATTTAAAACCAAGAGAACTAGTGCCGCATATAAGTCAGAAAGACTCATACGATACTGAAAAGTACCTACTTGGAAGCGCGCGAGTTAAAATCAGAAAAAAGATATAAACAATAAAACTTTTTAAAATTTCTATTAAGTAGTATTATTAACTATTGTATAAATAATCAAAAAAAATAAATATTTTTTATATTTTATTCTTTGCTTCATTGATCAAAAGTTCCCAATTTTAGGATTTTTCAAACTTTTGAAATTCATATCTCCAAAAATGTCAACTTCTGTTAATCCACTAGTTACTCGATTATAAAAGAAAGTCATAAACTTTACGACTGGTAGACGGTACCGTTTCCGAAAATCCTTTAGATGTTATGTTTTTGACCGCACGTCGACCACTCTGGGCCAGTCGACAAAATTAATGAAAATTTAGAAAAATTCGACTTGACAGAGGTTGTGTAGAATACATGCCATTTCCTTATTTTTGAATATTTTTTAAAATTAAAAATGCCAATTGTAGAAAACACTTGAATACACCGCCGTAGTTCGTTTATTTTGTATTTATCAGATTCTAAATCAATAAAATAATTCTTTTAATTAAGGTCATAAATAAACTGCTTTTAAAGACATTTTAAACTTTTTAACACGAAAAAAAAACGAGCTACGTCCATGAAGACATCTTTGATGAACATATTGTTAAAATTTAGTTACATTTTGGTGACAATTGACGCAATGGGATGATTTCTACTAAACCTCTAAAACACTGGATTCATCACGGGCTCAAAACCCCCTTAAGTCTTAAGTTAAAATAAGTATCTGGATAAATAAAGTAGTAAATATTAACTGGTTACTAACGTCTTACATGAGATAACCTAGCTTAAATTAGTCTGTGCTGATTGGTACGATTATTATTAGCGAGCAATCATTCAAATTAAAATTACCAGGAAGACAGACGTTTGTATTTGACATATTCAAGTAGCTCAGTTTACTCCAACAAATTTCTGCAAATTTAGTGCAAGCCAAATAAATAAATCTAAGTTAACCACAGCTCTATTGCTTCTTTTGATGAAAAAATCAAGCTTATTATAATATATTCAAATAAAAAAGTTATTTTTCAATTTGATAATACATAAAAGGTTTGTCTCATAAAAGTTTTATGTATTTTGCAGATTCTAAAAACTACAAAAGTTAAATCTGAGTTAAACAAATGTTAAAGAATAAGTTCGGTGCGTTAGCGTCCCAAAGGCTGACCTACTTAGACAGTGCGAGACTAACGCCTGTCGAAGTCAAAAACAAGCCACTTAGGAATATACTTGGCTTTATACTTTAGACAAAAAGTCTAGAATTTCTAGGGAAACAATGAGCGTAGAGTTCAAGAACAATAGATCAAATTGGTCGCAGTTCTGTAAGGTGGAAAGCGCCAAACGACCCCTTCTTAATCTACACTCTACAATCTAAAGAATAAGTTTCGCTTCTAACATGGTCTACACGTCGAGTTACCGTGCTTGTTCACACTTTTATTTCTCTGTCCTGATGATGCCTCCACTGATGAAGTGCGAAACGTCGACAATTTTATTAAGTCTTTCGACACGGCTTTATCCGAAAGATGTCAATATTTGAAAAGTTAAATCACTTGTGCAATAGGTTTAAAAATTGTCAATAACAAAACACTGTTTTTGGGCAATTTGCAAGATACATCAAACCTTTATAATATAGCATTTTTTTCAAATGATTGAATATGTTAATATAACATGGAATTTGAGATAAATTCATTCTTTTTCACCGATAACACTGAAAAATGTTACTACTGATTTACAAATTTACTTTTGTTTTGTTTGTTGTTGTTTGGCAACACGGGCGTCAGAAATCGTTTAATAATGTTCTATTTAACAAACATTTTTACACAGAATTTTATTAGCTCTTCACACACATTAAATTATTAATTACATAATATGTTTATAATAAAATAGTCTTATGAAAACAATCTTTATTTTTACTATAAAAAGGCTCAAAACTTTGTTATTTTATGTGTCAAAACAAAAATGCATTATACTTTCTCTTTTTCGTTGTGAGAGACAATCTTTAACGCATTTTCTAATGCATAATATTCTTTGCTGTTTTCATTCTTCTTTTTAGACAGAAAACAATAAATAGCTGGACTGAGTACATCTCTATTAACTGGGAGATCGTTATTTTTTAGCACAAAACTCCATAATATTCCTGTGATAATAGTAAGTAAAAATCCAAAAAGTGCATAGTAGTAATACGAGAGTCTAAACAGGATCCATGGCTCAGCAGTTTTGTCTTCTTCATAAGAAACCTGTGGAAATGTAGTTGTTTCAAACGAAGTTCTAAAAACATTATTACACTATTTTCTTTGTTTGATGCAAAGCAATACATACAGTAGATAATTTGTAGCATTACTAATACTGTAATTCCTTAAAATGCAGCCATCAGTTGACACAGGTTTTGTGATAACTTTAATTAATCCCATAGCTTTGTAATATTGTGCTGTAAAAACAATCCATGCAGTTGCTAGTAAGGCAGTGATAGTGCCGAAAAATGCTCCCTACAGTATAATATTTATAGTTATAAAAATGTCTCCATCAAGTATTTACCTTGCTTGAAGCTTGTGGAAAAAGTGCCCCAAGAGTAAAGATTCCTAATAATGGCCCTGTACAGATACCATTAAAAGACATGGATAATTGTAAAATTCCACCAAGACGCTCTATCACGTATACCAATAAAGTACATACAATACCGGCAACTGCCACAATTGCTTTTAAAATGTAACTAATTTTCTTTTCTGTGGCACCGGGTGCTATCCATTTTGATATAAAATCTTCGTACATGGTTCCCGCTAAACAGTTGAGGTGAGCCGATAAAGTACTCAATCCAGCGCAAAAAATGCCTGCAATAAACAAACCTGGTAAACCAGGAATGTTTGATGCAACATCCATTATAAAATATGGTAGCAACTGATCGGTTCTCTCCACTGCTCCGGTAGTAAAAGGATCACATGTGGCATATTTTGAATACATGATTAAACCCATAAAACAACAGCACGACGTTACTATTATAACCCCAAAAGCATGGAGAATTATGACCCTAAAAATAAAAAAAAAATACAATTATAATTTAATGTGAGTTTATGTAGCACTAATATACATAGTCAATATAAAATTTTGTCTTGAATCCACAGTACCTAAGCGTTTTGATTGCAAGCCACATATATTATAGAAAACAAGACATTTAGAGCTATTGCCGGTACCATTGACTAAATACATAAGTCTCTGGCAGATGTATGTACTGGCAATGTATGAAGCTTTGAGTAGACTCTTGACTTTAACATGTTTTAAGCTTACCAACACTTATATGTCATATGTCTGGCTGTTGCTTAATAGAAGAAAAAATTTTGCCAACAAGTAGCTTTAATAATTTTTTTAGTATTATTTCAAGGTTTAAATATGCAAATCTTTTAGAAACTTTGTCGGTATTGTTTTTCTTAACTTACCGCTTGATTTCTGCAAAAGTTTCTACTGCTAGAAATTTTTGTACACAGCTTTGATGTAGACCATTACTAAATATATAAAATATTCCTAATCCTATAAATCCATTCCAAAACGAATCGTCTTTGGTTATATCTAAGTTAAAACTAAAAATTTAACAAGTTACATTTTCATCTAATATTTTTAAAGTTTTACTCACTTGAAAACGTTTAAACGTTCTCCTTGTGCTGCTTGCTTCCAAACATTGAAAAATCCTCCAGCATTGTTCATTCCAATTGTACAAACGGTTATTAAAGCTCCAATGGTTATGATAAATTGCAAAGTATCCGTCCAGACAACGGCTTTTAAGCCGCCGATAGTAGTGTAAAAAATGCAAACGCCACAAACAATTGAAGTAACATAGTGAACATTTATTTTTGTGGCTGCAGAAAAAGCCAAAGCAGGTATATATATTACAATAGGTAAATAGAGCAAAAGACCTAGAGCAAAAAGAAATGAGGCAAGAGTACGATTTTTCTGATCAAATCGTTTTTCTAGGTACTCGTAGCTACTAGTTATCTGCAGTTTGCAAAATATTGGCATAAAAACATAGATCATAACAAATATCATCACGAAAACCGATAGACACCCTGCCCAGAAAGCAGTTCCAGACCGATAGATATCAGCTGGAACTGCAAGCAAAGTAATTCCTGAAATATGACTGAGAAAAAGTTTAAACAGTTTATGTTAATTCAAAACATATTTCTTAATTAGTCTTACCTAGCTACCAGTGATACAGCAACTGGAAATACTTTCATTCGTTTGTTGCCTAATAAATATTCACCTGCCGTTGATTGCTTTGTTCCGAAACATCCAAAATATATTCCAATTCCAGCACTTAATGCTAACATCATGGAAAAAAGAATATAATCATACCAAGAAAACGTAACTGTTGTCATTTTGCCCAAAACTGATGGTATTTTTGGTACAAAGGCAGTCGTGGCTTCCATGTTGAGTGCCGACTTAGTGTATCATTGTGTGCAAAATTTGAAAATTTTTACACACAATGATTTTGCACAATTTTTGAGAATTTTTTAATCTTATTTAATTACAGATTTAAAATTTTAGTTTCAAACTCTTTTGTTAATGTAAGTAACAGTCTTAGAATATGTTTAATGTAGCTTATTTTTTATCAAAATTTGAAAAAACGTTTGTTTAATAATAAAATTATTATAAAAACTTGCGTAGAAAAGATTATTAATTGTTTCATCTTCTCTTTTCGCTAATTAAATATATAAAAAAAAAACAAATAATAAATTTAATGATGCAAAACGTTTTTTAATAAACATATTTTGTTAAACAAATGAAAAGTTTTTGAAACAAGAAATAACATCTTTTAAAAAAGTATCAATTTATTCATTTCCTTCGAAAAACTAGGCTAAGAAAGGGTGATTGTGACGCAAGTGTGCTTTCCAAACCAAGCACGGTTTGACAAAAACGTTATTTTTCATAAAATTTTTGGTATCTCTCTACTCTGTATTTAAAGTTACTGCATAAAAAAAATAAAACAAAATATATAGTGAAAACTACACAAATAATTTTGTTTTGAAGTTGAAGACAAATTGAGAGTCACTTAATAGTCACTGAAGAATTTTACTTTTTACTATTTTCCTATCTGTTGGCTTCTCCATCGAATAAGCTTTAAAACACCATGTTCTTTCATTATCATTCATATTATTTTTATATTCAATCTTTTCTCTTTGTTGTGTTATGTATTTTATCAATAAAGTTTTTAAGTTTGTGACAACTTTAAGTTGCTTCATTATGTGTAGACAAACATAACATTATTTAAGTTACAAGCCTGCTCTACGACCCAAGCCTTAAACATAAGCTTAGTAAGTAATAATAATTGTTAGTAGACAGCGTCAGGCGTTGAAAATTTATGTTTGTGTTAAGAATACATTGATTATAACAAAATTTGTTTTTTTCAACATTACAATAAATAATTTTAATTAATTTTTCTTTGTAGTATTTATCTATCTTTAATCATTTTTAGAAGTATTCTATAATGTATGTTATTGTTTAATAATGGTTGTTAATTTTTTTATTCAATTATTGTTCAATTTTATTCAATATTGTTTGATATGCTATTTGATGTAACTTATTTTGTTTATTAAATTAAGATTAGTATCTTCAATTGTTTGGTTTAATTTACCTCAATTAACACATTTATATTATTATATATTATTATAATAGCATATTCAATATTGTTTGATATGCTATTTGATGTAACTTATTTTGTTTATTAAATTAAGATTAGTATCTTCAATTGTTTGGTTTAATTTACCTCAATTAACACATTTATATTATTATATATTATTATAATAGCATATTCAATATTGTTTGATATGCTATTTGATGTAACTTATTTTGTTTATTAAATTAAGATTAGTATCTTCAATTGTTTGGTTTAATTTACCTCAATTAACACATTTATAGTTTTTCTCAATTTTTTCTAATGTTCTTAGCTAGATTATACCATGTAACTAAATCAGAATAATTTTATATATTATGTGCCTTCATTTATCCAAGCAAAGGTCAAGGTTATTAATTCTACAATTGGAAGATCAAAACAATAAACTATATATTTTACGCAAACATAAATAAGTTTTATACAAAAAAAACTAAAAACAGTTTATGACAGCAAATTATAAACTTGTCATAAGACTTTTAAAGCAGCAAAATCCTTTCAAACAAATGAACCAAATGTAACAAAACGTTACATTCGTTTTGTTACATTCTTATTAAACAAGAATTTAGGTTAATGTTTGCTTTACTAATTTTGACTGCTTGAATTTTATTATTAGACTAGGAGCTTTTGCGTAGGTGTGTTAGTAATGGCAATAATCGTTTACACTTAAATTTAATTCTAGTGATTTAAAACAAATTTAATTATTTTTATTATGTGTAGGTTAATGTTCAATATATAGACTAAAAACAACAATAAATGTATCTTTACGGCGCCTGATAAACGCAAAACTGCTCAAGAAACTATTGAGAATTTGTTAGCTTATATATATAGTCGAAACCACTAAACATTTCAATAAATGCTGTCAAAACAACAAAACTTTGAATGACACCAAAAAGCGTTGTTTTTTAACGTTTTAAGTGTGATATGCCTGATCACCAATTGTCAGTTGTCACCAATTTAACAAAATTAAATGTTTCTGAAATCAGTTTAATAATACGTTTCATTATTAGACTACTCTTGATATAACAATGAGTCCATTTATAACGCCAAATAGATAAATTCTATTATTTTTATGTTATATTAGAAAATAATAAATGTGTAAAGTCTCTTCTTTTTCATAAACAATTGTCAAACCGTTTTAATGTTGGCAACGCTATTTAAAAGTCAATGTTAAGGGCGTGATTTCTCCGGTTATAAAGCAGGATTTCAACATAATTTCACACTTTTTGACACTGACAATTGCTTATAATAAAAAACAGATTTTTTTTTATTGTATCAACAATCGCAGATATTGTCATGGGACTTTTTGATAAACCTTCTATTGAATCATTTGCTATAAACATGACTCTAAGCTTTAATGTAATTTTTCCACTCACTTGTCAAGTGAGCATGTCATTAATTACAATAATTATTACTAGCAACGTAAGCAAATTTTCAGAGCCTAGCTGAGTAGCTACTCTATCATTTTAAAATTTTTTATTTTTAGAAGTCTCCGAATCATAAGAATTCATTTCGCTTTGCAAAATCACACAAAGCAGCAAAATACTAAAATGTTTACTTGACAAATGCAAATTTGTTAATTTGCAACTTTAAACAATAGATCTACTATTTACTGTATATAGTATATTCCTCTTTTCATTCCTCAGCATTTCGCTTTATAAGCATTTTTTCTGGTCTCGAATGCTTAAGAACCTCGGCACTAATTTCATTCTCGACCACAAAAAAATATGCTTACGGACCTTAACACTTAATATAGTATTACATGTTTTGGCTTGCAACAAAAAAACGTACAATTTTTGTTTTATTAAGCCTTGAGACTAATAACTCACGTTTTAACCTGAAACGTGATGTCTTAAGAAAGATGGTTCATCATTGATCTGTACATCTTCAGTAGCTCCCATCACCACGCCCAAATGTCAAAAAGCTTTTTAGAATTAAGAATAATAATGCAAGCTAACATCAAATTTGATCGATAATAAAGATCTCGTATACTTTAAAAGCAAATAAAACACGAGAAAAACAAAGCGTTCTCATGGTATGAGTAATGGCTTTTTAATTTGGTAAAATTAATTTCTTCAATTAGGGTTTTATTATGTTTCGGTTTAATTTTTCACAGTCGTTAAGCTATTAGAAAATATTAAATTTCTCACGACATTCTATTAATATTATTAACTGTAAGAAAAATGAGTATAGGTGGAAATTAGGACATTATACTTGTATGTGTGTATCTATATTTCAACTTTTACTTTTATTGGAAATTGATTTATAGCCGTATCGAGACCTGTTTAAACCATAAGAAATCAATACTGTTCTTGCATGCGCTATCGTAGAAACAATTCATTTGGATCTTCTACAAGATACAGTGTAGTGTGCTATATTTCCACCCCTAATGCATAAACCATTAAATACATGAATCCATTATATGGTTACTATGTTGTAAATCAGAGAATACAAAGACGCGTTTTATAAATCGACAGAAACTTTGTCAATTGCTAAAGAAAATTTATTTTAAAATATTTTTTTTATTTGCAGATTTATTAAGAAAATTGCTCAAAGTTTCAAAATTATAATCAAAAAATGTGTACAAACATATCGTGTTTTTTTGCAATAGCAAACAGAAACAATTTGTTTAATAAGATGCTGGATATTATACTATATCTTCGACTACATTATATAATCATAAACTTTTTTTTGCGTTGTACTTACATATAAATTTTTAATTGTGTGGAACTAAGCTGCGGTTTTTGTAAAGATAAAATATTTTTATCAAACATTAATTCAAAATCAGGGAAATTGTAGCTAAAACAGAAAATTTTAAGAAAAATAATTACAAAAAAAGTAAAAATTAACTGCAGTGTACTCCCCTAGAGACTAGTAAGTAGCTTAATGTATTGGTCTCTAATAATAATAATAATAATAATAATAACAACTTGTTGAGTTTACATTCAGCTTTCAAGCAATATAAAACCCTAATTATAAATAATTATTAACATTTAACAACAATATTTTTACTTGTTTAGTCGTCAGAACTTTGGTTTTCTTAAAAAAACACCGCTCACTTAGTTTTTAAAAAACGCAACTATTAAATAATCTAGAAATGGCATATCAACATCTGACTTTTAAACAAATTGTGATATAAAACAAACTTAGAAATATCAATACTTTTTCCAGCCTTTAAAGTACAATTTAAATTTTAGCAGACTTTTTAGACAAATTATTGCTGTACGTTCTTCCGTTATATCAAATACTTTGATTTCCTGTTGCCACTTTTTGATCTCACCGTAAATACTAAATCTTGCTGTCGATTTTTCAGGTAAAAAACTTTTAGTTATGATTGCTGGTCAATGGTATTTTGGAGTAGGTACACCTATTTTAATAAATTGAAAATAAATCCAATTTCCAAAAATGCATTAGTTAAAAAATTGAAATAACAAAAACGTTAAAGCAAAGCTTATACTATTAATATAAAAATTTTGAAAATACTGAAATTTGTTGAATGAAGTTATTAATTGGTTATTTACAAATTAATAGCAATCAAAACATTAAACGTTACATGCATTGTAAAAGATTTTACTGACTCAAAAAAGTAACTGACTTTAACTTGTCAGTTAAATCTTCTATTTGCTAATTATAATGTTCTATAAGAAGCTGACAAGAAACGTATACGAAAACATTACAAAATAACAAAAAATATAGAATAATTTCTACTATTCATTAATTTAAAAAGTGATAAACCTTACATATTGGAGACAAAATTACAAATTTAAAAATGCAATGTTAAAATAAAAAATAATTTATTTATATTTGACTAGAAAACTTTACACCTAAAAGACTGCTGTTTTACAGAAAATAGTGCATTTAAAAAGTTTTTTAAACTATCACGAAGAAAATTGTGAAAAATTCGTTATGACTTTAAATAAAAAATAAAAGACTAGTACAGTGTTTTCAAGCAAACATATGCCCTAGATGGGCGTAGTCTGAAGGCACTTTAGCTTTCATGTACACATCATCTATTTTAAGCTTTTGATTGGTTAATTAGAATTTGCTTCTAAATTTGCTACTTTAGTTCGCATATTTTCAGTGTCTCATGTTTGCTTGAAAGCACTGTACTTGTTAAGTCTGGTAATCTTGAAATAAAAAAAACTCTTCTTAAGTAAAAAAAGTGGCGCCATTAAGGTATTATAAAATTAATTCAGATGTTATGTTATTGATAGTCATAATAATTTATTAATGTCATTAACCTAAAGCTCATTAATATATAGGTCATAAAACTTGTCAAATAATTAAATATGAACAGTATATTATAGAACTATCATAGAGTTTGTAAATTTCTCTAAACTATAAATAATTATTTTCCTAACGAGGCCGGAAAGTGAAATTTTCCACATGAGCACTTTGTTTATAGCGAATAGAGAAAATTTCTTTCCAAAAAAGTTAGGTACAATTCTTTTTGCAACAAATAATACTATTTTTTTTATAATAAATAATCTAGATTTTTACTAGTTTTTTGATTGATGGTGTTGCCCTCGCCGATTATCTGATTTTTTAAATTTTAAATAGTTTTATTGTTTGGTTGTTATGGTTTTATTTAAATAAAAAAACATTGTTTAAAAATTTGTTCTGCTATTTTCTTAAATTTCGCCTACAAAATAAAAAACACCAGAGAAAATCTTTTTTCGATTCAGTTTCATCACTTTTTTAGTTCAATTTAAGGAAAAAAATCTGGATTTATAAAATTTTTAAATCAGGTTGTATATACATAAGAGCTATATTTGTATTCAGAAATATGCAAATAATTCAAAGATGTAATGATGTAAAAAGATTGTAGGGTTACGACCTTATAAATATATGGTAAAAGCTTTTCTACAGTCAGTTTCATATTGTACCACTAACTCTTACACCTTTTCTTTAAAACTTCAAAAAACAAAAAGATTTTTGTAGTGAACTGAATCATGAATAGTGAACAGATATGAGATTCCCATAGAATAAAATACTATTTGTAAATACTTGCAGCAAAATAAGTACGCCGTTTTTACAGCAATAAATTATTTTTAGGTTACTTATCACGTCTCTGCCATTAAATCATTAAATAATACTTTTTTAAATTTAAAAAAAAGTTTTTGAAGTACAATAGAGTGGAAAGCTAAACCAAAAACCATTGGTCTACATAAATCATTTTATTGACATTCTAAATCTGACAAAATTTTGCTCTATGTAAAAAATAAAATTCAAAATTTGCAATAACATTGCAATAACAAGAAAAAAGATGAGGTGTTTTGCTTGAATTTTTGTGATCATCTTATACCTGTAGACAAAGCTAGATGTGTTTGCAAAATCAATTTTAAAAATCTTTTTTTTTTTTTAGTTTTTGCAGGTTTACATTGTCTTCACTGCAAGAATACATTTTTTTCTGTTTTGCTCCTTTATTTGGTAGCTACACCAAGTTGTTTATATTGTAATTTAATAAAATTTGCTATATAAATAAACATGGTAATTTAAAAACACTACTTACTGCAACTGGTCGTATGTCTACTTTATTTTTTATTATATTAAACATAAAGAGTGACACAAGTGCTTAATTTCTATCATTGACAGCTGTCAAATCTCTTAAGAAGTGTTTTGGAAACCATTTATTTCTGGAACAGAAACTGTTACGTTCTGTCATGAACGAACTCTTATCTCCTGAGTTAGGGTTTTCTATAGTCACAATAATTTTTAATTTTTTTGTGACTACAATTTATATAAAATTTTGAACTTGTTTACATAATAGTGAATAGAATTATAAACTATTATGTATGGTTATTGTTCTCATAATCGAGTCACAGCTGCAAATATTGTGAGTGAACAATCAATCATTTGTTATGTTATTTTTTGATCTTTGATGGCAACTTTAAAAAATACTAATAAGTAAAATTATTTAATAGTAGAAGGGTTGTGAGAATCGCATTTCTCTATAAAAACTTATGCGTAGTCATAACAAAAATATACGAGTTAAAAATGAGATTTTTTTTTCATCGGTTAATAAAGTTAATGTTTTATAAAACAAAAAATTGTGTTAAAGTCATAAATAATTTGTTTAGTTTCACTTCTTAAAAATTATTAATTACTTCAACTGACCTAATTTGGATGCATTTCCCAGGTGTTTTTTTCATTAAATATTTTTTCAGAGGTGCTTTATCTGAATAAAATGCAAAACTATAGAACAAATAGAATAAATTATGTACATATTAAGATTAAATCTTGGTTTGTTAAACGAGGTTCAATGTCTAGCAATGAAACTACATTGCAGGTGACGTGTGTCCTTCTGAACGAATACACAATGATGAGAAAAATGTCAGAATTGGCATGACATAGTATACTTTTCTTTCTTCAATTTCTTGCTATTATTTTTATTAAAAAAAAAATTGAGAACCACTGGCGTAGGAATAATGATGAGAGAATTTTCCCCGTTTCCTGAATTTTTGAATGAATTCAATTCACTATAGGCATAATTGAGTTTTTTATGCACCTCTTCCTCTTTTTTCGTTTTGTCATTGTGTAGATTTTGTCATGTGTGCATTTGTACTTAGGCACGCACGTATACGACTAAAGCAATGCTACCATACAACAAAGCTTTGTTAAGTATGTATATGAGAGCAGAGTCGGACTTGTTTTTCGCTTGATAAAATTTTTGATTACTTCAAAAAGATAAAACTTTAAGTTGAGGAAATCAATCATTTCTATAATTATGGTAACATTATAATGAAATGTAATTTAATTATGTAGCGATTCAAAATTGAAACCTTTGGAACTGCTTCCAAATAGTTTTTAAATAATTATATTTCATGCTATCAACAATAATTATGTATTGATATTGAACAAAGCCAAGCAATTTTCAAGATTGTTACAAATTATAATAATAGTAGTAGTTTATATATTAAGTGGTTCCACCGAATTGTTACTCAGGTTCTTGCTGCTTATATACCAATAAAACAACAATAGTAGATATCTATTATTTTAAAAATAACGTAATTAATAACGTAATTATGATTTATTATTTCACATAATACGTATTTGGACGTAACAATGCAGTTTGCCGGTTATTGTACGTTTTTTTGCTAAAAACATTATGTTAAATTAACAAAAAATTTAAAATATAACTCTCACTATTGTACTCCCATATATACAAACATTTATACATTCACACACACCCATCAGCCAGACATTCTCCTTGTAGAAAAATGATCTTGCCTATGTTGGAATCGAACCTTCACCTCGTAGACCAGCCTTCAACATACTATCGCTTAGCCATCTCGTCTACCAAGGCATCATTAATAGATCTAACACTAAACTCTAATATATGTACATGTACATACTACATACACATATATTAGAAAAAATATTTCTAGAAAAAATTACTGGTTTTATTTATATTTATCTATTTTAAAATGGGTTTACAATAGACGTTAATAAACGTTGTACTTTTGTAACAATATTTTTTGCAATTAACAATGCTACATTTACATTAAAAAATGTTTATTAAACAATAGTTTGTCAACAGGTTTTAGTTTTCAATCTTGTTAAAATTAAAATAAATTTCAAGTCTAGATAAAAAATACATCTGACTTGCGGAAATGCCACAAAAGTTTATTTTTGAGTTTGGAAAGTATTATTTGTTTTAATGGTTATTTTTAAATATTAATATAATTCAATCTTATCTAAAATATTCACGACTTATAACACATTTAGCGTCTACCAAATTTGGCAAAGTAAATGACAATGTCGTCAAGATTAAATTTTTAAATTTAAATTTAAGTGACAAAGAAAGTTATTGTTTGAAACGTTTTCTATCCTGTTTTTTTTGCGAAAAAGTAGCTTTTATCCAAATTTGTCACACTAAAATGTGTGAGATTTTGCTTCAATGGAGATTTAAATAAAGGTAACTGCAAAAGGCTAAATTTATATATAATTTTTGTTTATAAAAAATTTTAAAATGACCAATATTTGAGTAATTGTTGTTTGAAACTGAGACGTAATTGTCACAAACGTACAGATTTTCTAAACAAAAACTCCGTTGCAGTTGTTCAACTGTTGATAGATGGCTAATCCGACTCTGCTCATTTGACCTTTTCCGTATCTATAAACCTACACCTACAAAACAAAAATGTTTTAAATACATATGAATTCTTGCAAAAAATAAAAAACCGACAAATTAACTAAGGTTTTTAATTAAATGTTAATATATGATAATGACTAATCTTAAATCTTACGATTACTACGTAAAATAATAAATTGTTAATAATTAAATTGACTTCTGTCCTTATTCTTTTTTGAAGATCGTGATAAACATTTCCAAAGAAGAACAAGGCGATGCAGCACAAAAAAATCAAGATTATACTAATTAAACCAATTTAAAATTTGAAAAAAACCGACTTCAATATGATTAATCAATATTTTATATATTTAATTGATTTAAATTGCTTTTTGTGTAATTTGCTTTAATTTAATTAAATAAATAAAGCAATATTTAATTGAACTAAAATATTTTTATTTAATTTCTTTAATTTAATAAATTATTTTTAATTTTTAATAATTAATTAATAAATAAATAATTGTTTCTTTAATTTCTTATTTATCAATTGTAAGTGTTAAAAATATATGTCGAAAAAGCATTAATAAGAATTACTTAAAACAATTAATATTAACTTTGGGTGCCTTGATGTTAACAATCAGTAAAAAACTTAAACGAACATAATATTTTGTTTTACTTATTTCTTTTAAGCTTTTTCTTAAATTTTCTGTCTCGGTTTTTAAACTTTTTTTCCTGCTTGCTTGTTTATCTTATTTTATCTAATTTTTTCATTATATTGTTCTTATTTTTCTCTTACAGATTTTTCTCTAGCTAGTATTTATTTATTTTTTTTTTTATTTCTACATCTAAATATTGCTGTTAGGTTTATAATCTATCTGGGTACAGTCAATGGTAATACACGTCAAAATAAAGCAATTTCACAGGCGCTAAAATATTTAGTATTTATTACTTTTAAATCATTACTTTTTAGTTAATTCGGTGTTTAAAAAATAGTTTTGTGTGCGTGCAGCGCAGTTTTTTTTTCAGAAAACTGAGGTATATTTTTAAGTTGCTAGCGGCCCAAAAACTGCAGCCACTCAAAGCCAGCGGCCATTTAAATAGTACTGTTACTCTTTTATTTTGAAAAAAAAAGTATAATGCAGTTTCTAATAGTTTGAGCATATATAAGAAGTTACAATTTCTTGCATTGTTCAATTTACAATTTTTGTACATACCTGTTTATGATGCTGAATCTGAGAGTATTCATAATTTTGAAAATTATGAATTATAATAAAAGTTTGTTTATTAAAGAAGGTAAATGTTAAACTGACAATATTTTTTAATATTTCAAATTTTATTGTGCAAAAAAACTTATATTTAAGTTCATGTTGTTTAATTTCAGAAAAAGGTTGCTCTATAATAAATGCTTAACGTGCTTTTAAATAAAAAACTGCGGAACGTGTTTAATACAACAGGGATGTATCATATATTTTTATTATAATCTACATAAATAATATAGACTATTATATTTTCTTAATTTATTTAATTTTATTACTGTAATAATTATTTCAGAATAGCTGATTGTAGAATGTTCAAAGAACAACTTTATTTTTCAGAATGTTTACCATGTTTACAAGAACTTTAATATCGTTTGAAAATTTTCTTTTTTCTTAAGCCCTCAGAAATTATATGCTGCTCAAATAAAAATTTGAAAATAGTTTAGATTAGATAGGATCAATCTTGTGCTTCGTCTAGAGCAGAAGTGAGTTTGATAAGTTTGTATCTGGGTATCTGTGTATCTGTGTATCGGTTTATATCGACCTAACGGCTAAACCAATTTTTATCTAAAATTTTTATTTAGTAGAAAACTAAGCGAAGGTACTCGAAAAAAATCGGTCAGGCTTTTCAAAAATTATCAGTTTTTTTAGTTGATTTGTGGATGTAAGCGTTTTACACCGATTCTATTTCGTAAAAATTTGGTATTAAGTTTTATAATATTAGAAAAATATTGTAACTTTAAAATAATGCTGATGCATTACCTAGAATTTGCAAAACATTCAACTTTCTCGATTCTCGCCTACGCCAGAAGAAGTATTTTGTTTGAGCTCTATAAAATGCTCTTCATAAAAGTTTTATTTAATTTTAAATATATTCAGCAATTATTTAAAAACGTTATTAATTTATTATTATTTTTTTTAATATTGTGGTTATCTTTAAGCATTAATCAATTTTGCATCTAATACGCTGGGATAATACAATAAATATTGTCATTATCTTGTAGCTTATATATGTATTGCAAAAATTTCAAAACAAACAATTTTTTTACTGTATAAATCTTTTATGTTCGACTGCATCATATTGATAAGGTTTTTGACATTGTTTAGTGTCTAAAATCTATCACTTTTTTGGACTAGTACCTTTTGTTTATTTTTTTGGACTTATCTGTCATTGTCAAGTATAAATGTCGAACTAAATAAATAATTTATTTTCGTCAAAAAATTACAAATATTAACAAGAAAACACACTGCTCTATGAGTGAGGATCAATTAATTAATTATTGTTATAGAAATTAATGTTTAAATGATTATATTTTGAAAAATTTTACGTTTCTATAAACAAAAACAGTTGTTAGCAACCGTTACCCTGGAGGCACCCAAGCTAAACTCAGTACATGATCTGGATGATCTCCTGTATCTTCGTGTCAGCGTATTTTCCCAATTATTTCTTCAAAGCAGTCGAACATAAAGCTTTGTTTGCCACTCGTACATAATCTGACTTGTTTTGGACTCGTCTTTATTATGGCCGCGCTTTGCTTGGCCATAAACTCGACTCGTCCAAAAAAGTCATAGATTATGTACTTGTAACAAAAATAGCTATTTTAAACACATTTCAGACTAAAGGCGCTGACGTGATATCTTTGTTGTTCAGTCAGCAATTTGCTTTAATCTTAAATTGTGTTCATCAAAATTGATATCTGTTGTTCAGACTGATCCATGCATGGTTTCCCAACAAGATTAGCTTCTAATAGAGGTCGCTAGTTTTACCATATTACGAAAGTAATAAACACTTGTGTAAATATAATCCCAGATTCTCCGAATGGTTCAAGTTTACGATTCTAGTTTGAGAGAATTTGCCTTGATCTTATTACATTTCAAAAGATTTTTATCAAAATTTAACGTAAAATCTTTCTAATTTATCTTTCTAAATAATCTAAAGCTTGTAGTTGATGTATTATAATTCAAAAAATGGTTTATTCTCAATAAGACAAGCTCTAGGTTAAACGACAGAATATAATTAAACCTAATGTAAAGAAATAATAAAAATGATTTAAAAAAAAATACTTATCTCGTTCAGAGCCGGTCCTGCTGTTCTATGTACTGAGTATAAAGTTAAAGTCGATGAAGACAGGGCTGGCGGAACTAAAGAGAATAAGGAGACACTGCTCTTGAAGAATCAGCCTTATATACATTGTACAGAGTGTCTCAACAAACCCTACAGACCTTGAGTGGGATAAGATACAATCTGACTTTTTATTTGTGGTGCGTCTCGCTGTCAAGGCCGTGGAGGGATCGGCATTAATATAAATTTTATCAGTGGCGGCGATTACGAGTACGTAGAGCGTAAATTTAATTGATTTTCTTTTATAAAGGTTTCTATAAAAGGAGTCGCAGACTGATCGCCAATCGCTTTCTATCTTTAATCTTTAATTAAAGTTAGAGTCAAGTAGCTAGAATTCAAAAAATTGTTTTGTGGTGCAATTTTTTATATCATTTTTAATAATAATAAATACAGCATAAATAAATAAGAAAAGTATTAAATAAGAAAAAGCTATTTCAACTTATTTTAATTATTTTTACAAAATATAATGAAAGTATTATGTGTGGTTTTTGAACAATATTCTATAAGAGAATAATAGCGAGGGATTAATAGTCATTCTCTAGGTTCACTACCCCTGGTTCACTAATTACAAAATATCTCTTATCAAATAGTGCCTAGTATGACAACAAAATACACAAACTCAAAAGTGTTCTTTTTAAATAGGTGGCATTTGTAAATTTGTACTGAATTATAAAAATGAAAAATCTTTTACTTGTACAGCTCCAGAAATTGTAGAATTAGCTGCAAAAACAACATCTACCTTAATACCGGAAACATCAAAATCCATTTATAATAAAGTAAAGTGTACACATGGCGACTTCTAAACAACACAAATTCAATTTCCAAAAAGGTTTTGCTGAATTAAGTGCAAAATACAAACCATTATGGTCATTCTATTCAATAATTAAATCTATGTTGAGAATAAACAATGACGTTGATTTGGAAAAATATGGCAAACTACCAGCATTTTTAAAAAGAAAATCTGAAAGTTTTCATGCACAGAAGTCTTCCACTTTGACTTCGGAACAAATTAGCAAATTTATTGACTGATCAATTTTTTCTTTTACTTAAAAGGAAAACTCTGCCAAGGCGGTTGATAGTTTATTTGACGACCATTTCAGTTTATTAATTGAACTATCACTAATTATAATCTTAAATAGTAAAGTTGTTTTTTAAAAGTCTTTTAGTCGTAGATGAAGTAGACAATAGAGTATACTACTTGCTATATTGCCTATTATTCCCTCGATGTGTTGTTCTCTCTTTTTTCGGTAATAATAGAATGATAATAGCTATCATAATTCACTCGTGGTATAATCTACTATTACATGTCTGCAGTTTTAAAACCGAAAAAGATTTGAAAAATTTCATTGTTAATACGTGTTTTTTGATTGTTAAATTGTGCTTACAAGTGTGCCTCGCTTACTGTTCAGTTTTGCATCTCTTTTTGTTATTAATAATTAAATTAATCTCGACACATTTTCTTCTGAGTTAGAAAAGTTATTTAATTGAATAACTTCTTCAAACACAAACTATATTAGCTATATAATATGTAGAAGCATGAAATGATAAAACAAGATTTAAAAACCTGTAATTATTTATTATCAATATTACTTTTATATATTATATTTTTACACTCGTTTGAATCACAACCACATAAAAGTATGCAACTAATATATTTTTTTAATAAAGTCTTATCTTGTTACCCTTTGTTTTGTATTTGGAGTTAAGTCGTTGTTGAAGGTTTAGAGTTAATTAAAAAAAAAGTTAAATTAAACGTATATTGTTGAACCATAAAATTTTATATTAACAACGTTTCGCTTTTTTATTGAAGCTTCATCAAATTAACAACAATATTTTATTTTGCATAAGCACATATTAAAGTGTTAATGGTCTATCACTATTTTTTTCACAATAACATGCTTTGGTTTTACAGTTTTTTACAATTGCACGGTTTATTAAGATCAGTTGTCACAATTATTACATTAGTACAACATTATTACTCTATTATAAATAGCAAATCAATTATAATTTTCCCGTAAAACTTTAACAGTATATTTTTTTTCTGAAAACGTAAGTAAGTACAATCACATTGTGTGTCACAAGCTTTTTTCTTAAAGTTGTGATATCTGATAGTAGTTGATATGAAAGTTAAGTTAGGTTGCGTCTTAAAATTAAAAACAGTTGAAAAAGAAAGTATAGTCAACCAATATTTATAAAATATTATTCACAAAGTTTCACATCTTCATATATTGCAAATTGTGTTGTCATGGCCTGCTAGGTGAAATTAAAAAACTACAAAACTATAGTGATAATTAACTTTATAGTGTTGTAGACCAATGAAACATTAAAAACAGTGTCACATGCACCAATCACAAGTCAGAAATAATTTCTCTAACTGGAAAGAATGTATGGTAATTTTTTTGCCGCTTCTTCATTGTTTTAGCAACCATTAATATTTAAAAAATCAAATGTCATTTTGACAAAAGTAAAAACGCCGCGCTTTGGCAACATTCCTAACGCTTCAATTAATGAAAATATGTATTCAAAATTCGATTCCGAGAAAGTCAACTCAGTGTAGAGAAAGTGTGTGGAATCAATTTGAAGAATTTCGCCAACAATGCAAATATGAATTAAGCGAATCTTTGTCAGTAAGTTGTTGAAAATTTGACGTATTTACCGCTTCATTCAGTTAATTCTCCAACAGAAGATCATTTGTTCTCAACTCTTGTCAGGCAAAGTTTTAATTTTTTTTATTCGCATTGATTGTTGAAAGGCAATTAAATTTAATCAAATTCTTGGAAAAAGAACCCTTGCTCTCTGCGCTTGAGTCTTTTCGTCAATTTGATCTCGTTTAACTGCCAAGCAACCAATGCTCATACAAAATAAAAATCTTGCCGGCAAGAGTCACTTATGATCTTACTGTTGACAATCTACTTTGCAAAGCTTTTACACAAAATTCAAATCAAATGTAGCTGATTTTTAATTGTTTTAAAAAAAAATTGGTACAACTCTACCGATTTATTCTGGTAACTGGTATTCGAAAAAATATTCTATGCAACACGACAATCATACTCGCTTAGTATGATAATCGCCGCGGCCCCGCCTTGGCTCGCAGTTTTCAGGCTCGTTCGATAAAGTGTCACTTTGCTGCCTTGTTACATAAATAGCTATTAAAACACATTTTTTTTCTGCTAATTTTTTTCATCTAATTTTGACAGCGTTGTTTAGCAAAACAACGTTATAAGTTAACCATTTTCACAAATTATTCATCGTAAAAAATTTTTATTATTAATATTGTGCAAAAGCCAAGCCTAAGCCAGTTTGCATCGTTAAATACTTTAGATTGCTATTTGTAAATCGTCTAGTCAATGTCCGCAGCATATGTAAAACGAAGTTACTATTCACATTGTTTTACCGCTTGCCAAAAAGTTAGATCTCAAGAGCTTTTTCGACTATCAAACATTTTTGAGATGAGTAAAACTTATTTAGTTATATTCATTTCCTGATGATGACCGCTTGGTGGTTAAAAGAGCTATCAAGATCTATTAAACAAACTTTTTGGCAAGTGGTAAAACTGTGTGATGTGAATTTATTGCGGCAAAGATTTCAAACCAATCAATTAAAAAAAGTTACTCTACTAATCTACTAATTTACTAAATAATCGGCTATTTCTTGAGAGTAGAGGAACAAGAAGAGTGATAGTGAGTAGCTACGTTTAATTTTTTTTTAATTATTTATTAATAAACTATAAAAAACATAATATACTATGAAAAACATTTATAATCTAGATTTAATGCTCAAAAATAGTATAATATTGTGTGGTTAAGTAAGTAGTGATATTGCAGAATATAAGTAAAAAACGTCGCAAGTGCCCATACAATTCTAATAAAAAAATTATTTTTGTAACTCAACCGAATCAGATAGGAATATGCCATTAATTTTTTGTAGATTTTTAGTAAAATTTTAATTACTTAGTACATAAATTATTTTTTCTACTCCCGTATGTGAATTACGAACGTCACACACCGATAAAAATGTGTAAAGCCCCTATTTCAAGAATCGGTACGTGAAGTGCCATGTTTTTCTTATGGGTTTTATTTTACGCATTGCTGCCAAAAGAGCCAATACAATTTCACACACCGGTCACGGTGAAATCGCTCTATCTGTACAAGTAGCACCAATTTTGTAGAGAAAGAAAAAGTCAATGTACATTTTGACAATTTACATAATTGTACCATTACAATTTATAATTATTACAATAAAGAGAATTAGTCAAATTTGTTCTCAATTCAATTATAAAATTTCGAAGAAAGGTCAGGTCAGGTCGTAGAAAAAGTATAGTGTGTACCACGTGCGTGAAAACTTTTTTACACTCGTGTGGATTGTAAAACTCGCCTGCGGCTTGTTTTACAAACTTCCACACTCGCGTAAAAAAGTCTACTTCACGCACTAGATACACAATATACTATTAAAGTTTTGTTTTAAATATGCGTAGATTATGTAATTGATTTTTTAGAAATTTGGTTCTTGGTTGCAAAAGATTGTTTTTTTTATCTACTTACATAGAAGCCTAAGAATCTATTTGAAAATAATAAAATACAAAAACTATTCAGTAAAGATTCAACAATAATACATAGCAGCTAAATAGTCACGAATTTCAATAGTTTAGTTTTCTGAAATTTAGTTTAATTTATTTTTATAAATTGACAATAATTGTCAATAAGCAATACTAAATTTATGATTTCCTTGGTGTGCTGTGTGCTTGCTATTCTAGATAGGAATTAATTTGAATAAAACTAATAATAAACATTCGGAGGAAAAGTGTTTGAAGTGAAATTAATTAATATATCCCAAACCCCGCTTTCATAAATATTTAATCACTTTTCATAATTCGTATTTTAAGAAAACCCAATTTTATTATTAGCTTCACGACGTCATATCCATACCTATTACCACAAATTTCCAAAATACATAGAAAACGAGCTAAAAATATCTCCCTAACAAGTGACAAGTGAAGAAAATGACATTTCACGCTTTAATTTCTCATAGCTGTTGATGTACACATTAGACATAAAAATTTATGATCTATCTATAGCATAGATCTAAATTTCTGTTTAAATAGAAAGCGCCGCCGCTTTTGAAGTTGTATCAGATCAATCGTCTGAAATTATTTATTGCAAGCACAGTTGGTGTTGGCACAAATAAACTTTTTTCCCAGGTTACGCCACTGTCGGTTGATTAAACTGATTTCTTTTTCTGTAAAAGCCTTGCCAGAGATTTTTGATATACAGTCAAATTAAAAGTCAACAAGATTCTACAAATTGTGAGAGATCTTTATCGACTGTATCCTTGTATTTTATTATAACATTAGCATTTAGAGACATACAAATTAGGAAAATAATTATTGTATTCAGTGCATGCGAATGCATAATTAATATCAATGTTTTAAACCGTCAGGTTTGGTTATAAGCATAAATTAGTTCAATGATTTAATAAATTTTATGCTTACCGTATTATCATATAAAGTATACAAGTATATAAGGGTACGATATGCAAAAACACAGCTTCTACATTCTAAAAATATATCAAACAAAAATGTACTAGAATAATTTTGTTGTCATATCTCAAAGAGGAAAATCCATATCTACATTAGAAGGCTTCGTTAAATTTGAATATTCTCTACTTGAGTAAAATAAAAAAATATATTACACAAGATTACACTCAGTGACATAAAACGTGTTACACCTAGACGAAACATTTTTTTGTTATTGTTTCAGTAACAAAATAATGCTTTGATTTAATTGTTGTAGGAACTTCTTTATAAAATATTTAAATTTTGTCGACCACTTTGCAGACTGTCTACTTTGCACCACTTCTTGCACAATTAATGCACGTGTAATCCAAACAAGATGTTACAAACAGACATTGACTATTTCATTTTTTTGATGCTCAGATATGTACAGGAGGGTATCCAGCAACGAGGTGGCTAAACAGATTATTCATTTTGTTTTCAAAATTATGTACATTTTTTTCTAATTATTAATGCTTTATTTTTGGTGTAAGTCTTTATTCATAATGTAAATCTTAATTTTTGGTGTAAGCCACATATATTTCGAAAAAATCGCAGTCAAAAAAATATTCCTATTAGGTGTAAGTAACAATTCTGATACCAGTGACTATATAAATCATTTAATAGTTTTTTCATGCCAACTTTGTAATCAATTATTTTATTTTACTATATAATGTTACAAATGCTCATAATTGTTGTTTTTATTATTTTATTATCTAAAAACAAAAAAAAAAGTTTCTAGTGTAAAGCAAAAAACAATAGATTTGCGAGTATATAAAAACTTTTGAGGTGATAGAATTATTAAAGCTGTAATTATTAATGCAAGAAAAAAAACTATGTGCTGAGATAGAGTTGGAGAACAATCATAAACAGAAATGCAATTAGAAAAGAAAGAACAAAAAATGTAATGTCTTCATTAAAAAAACCGAGTAAATAAGAAAAAAATAGATATAAATGAAAACAGTATAATAATTAAAAGAAATTTAAATTGTTGACAATCTACGCTTTGAAAATAAAAATAGTTAAAAGAAAGAAATAAAAAAACTATTATTATCAAATTCACAACTGGTTTGTTTTTTATTTAAAAAATTATATACTTCAAAAAGTATATGCTGATATGCATTGATTTACGGTAAAACTTACGGCAATTTAAAGACTGCACAGCAAGACATAGGTTTAATTAAATACTTTATGAAGAATAATTTGCAGCAGCTTTTACTGGCGTACAACTAATTTTAATCAAGCTTTCAATCATTTTTCTCTCAATAAAATATACTTTTGTAAGAAAATTTTATGAGTTCTACTTGTTGTCACCCGGCTTTTTTTTGCACGGTTATATCGGAATGAGCTTGTATGTTATTAAATATATATATTTCAAAAAAATCGCAGTCAAAAAAATATTCCTATTAGGTGTAAGTAACAATTCTGATACCAGTGACTATATAAATCATTTAATATTTTTTTCATACCAAGATTGTAATCAATTATTTTATTTTACTACATAATGTTACAAATGCTCATAATTGTTGTTTTTATTATTTTATTATCAAAAATAAAGATTAGTTTCTAGTGTAAAGCAAAAAACAATCGATTTGCGAGTATATAAAAACTTTTGACGTGATAGAATTATTAAAGCCGTAATTATTAATGCAAGAAAAAAAAACTATGTGCTGAG